>JAWNKW010000205.1:0-712500 GCA_035041775.1 Chymomyza caudatula | reverse complement strand
AATTTTTGTCACAATAATAACAAAATTCCCAATAGGAAAACTTTTCAATTGGAACTTCCCAATACCGACCTTGTGAAAAGAGACATAAAAGTAGATACTTTCGTTCCCATTTCCCCGTATGATGGATTTAGGTTTTATGTAGATAAAAAGGGTACAGGCACCGTGCCGACTGTCTGCATCAAATTTTTTTCAACTTGAGGATTGCGCAGAACGACAAAGCAAACCTAATGAGCTTGATATTAACATTCTGAAGCATCAATTGTTAGGAACTTATATGCAATGGCCACTTAAAAAGAATCGACTTTTAAAGCGTATAGTCAATTACAAGAAGAAAAATCTGAAAGAAAATCTTCCAGACATGGTTATTAACACTGGGCAACAAAAAAGAAACTCAATTGGCTTATATCAAAACGAGAGAGAGAGGGAAAACTACTGTAAAGTAAAGACCGCTTGATAATGCAAAATAATTGCAATCAAGTAGCCTTAAAAAAATGCGTTCAGTGTATGTAATTAATGCAGCTCATAATTATAAAGACTGACAGTGCACGTTACGTGCTCTATACACCTTCCATTACGAATAATGCTGCATGCCACACAATGCTGCCAATATTTTAACTGCAAATTCTGATGCTCTCCCGTTGGCATTTTATTAATTAAAGCTGCTTTTTATTGTTGTTAAATGACCAACTACCGTGGCTGCTCTTGGTTGGCACAAGCCACTGCTCCGTCTCTCTATTGAGTGCCAGGAGCGATGCCAATACCCGATGGCCAGCTGTACTTTTGCAGTTGGTTTTCCTTTTGCCGGCACCGCTGCTGCTCCTTATTCATTGGCCAAAATATTTTCCCATTAAGTGCCCTGGAACTGACCAATATTTAACATGCAATGCAATGCGCTCTGAAATGCAATCAATGTGAATTAAATTTCTCGCGCTTTCAAATGCTGAGGTAGATAGAGATTCAGATGGAGAGCTTTACTTCATAGTAACGGGAATAGCTAGAGCTGCAGAGTTGCAACTGCAGCGGCCGCAAAAATTTTGAACAAAAATAACTGGCAATTCAATTGAGCGTGAAATATGTGTGGTCGCTCTTACCTTGGGGGTCCGGGGCGGGTTGGGCAGGTGTGTAGAGATACGCTTTGTGTAGAGATAACGAAAGTTAAAACTAGAGCGCTGCTGTCAAGGTTCGTCCTGCAGCTGTTCACTGATGCTGCATAACGGGACTGGCCTATAACTCGACCCAACTAACTCGGTCCACTTTTGGTACACGCATTGCCAATGTAATTGGCAATTTAATTAAAATGGAACTGCAAAATGTAATTTGAAAAAATTTGATGCAGGCAGTCGGTACGGTAACCGACAGTGGAATACCCTGTACCCTTTTTCTTTATAAACAAAAAATACGGTAAAATGGGAACGGAAGTATCCACTTCTATGTCCCTCGTCATAAGATCGATATGCCTGTAAACATTTTCCTATTGGGAAGTTCCAATTGACAGGTTTTCTTATAGGGAAGTTGGTTAATATGGGGGCCAATGTCGTTGAATTTTGTAACTCTAGCTCAAATGTGTCCATATCTACATGCAGTGGAATTTTGAAGCAGTTAATAGGCGAGGGGGAGTGAAGTCAGAACTTTTTTGACTATAACTTTTGATGCATTTCTCCGATTTCTATCATTTTTAAAACATAGATGCACATAAACCCGACACACATCTCTGAAGACTTTTGAGTTGATAGATTCAACGGAGCGGACAAAATCCCTCGGCCTTGAGAAAATGCGCATCTTTTGGTAAAATGTTTTTGCTCTTACTCTTATAGTGTCGAAGAAAGCTGGCCCAACACGGACAGACGGACATGTCTGCATCGAATCGAATATTGCTCCTGATCATTTTTGTCCATTGAACATATGGTCTACCACGACTCCTTCTGCGTGTTGAATATATTGCAAAAATCTATAATACCCGTTTATACTTTGTGTACAGGGTATAAAAATGAATCATAGAAGCGCACAGTTTTCACTACGTTTGTTGTGGTATTGTTCAAAACGAGCAGGTTTTGAAAAGTAAAATAGAAAACTAATAAATGTTGGCAAAAAGATGACAGCACTTTATGTATTACTGTCATGTTCTAAAAGTTTATATATTGAAAGATGTGATACAGACAAACGGAATGGTAGCCGAGATTAATTAAGCGAAAGGTTAACATTGTTTGTTTTATAAGTCGAACATGAGAATACATACCAAATTTGGTAGCTCTATCTTGCTTATTGGCATGTCTAAGTTTCAATAAGATAACATTCATGGAGTGTGTGTAATCGAAGAAGTTCTTTCACGAGAATAGACGGAGAGTTATCAACACGATACGACAAACTATATTTGCGTGGGGGAAATGAGCAGCTTTTGTGTCTTATGGTCCGCGAGATCTAAGATTTCATACGGACGGACGATAATGGCTGTATCGATTCAATTATTGGTACTGATCATTTTTTGGTTTTGGTGAAGCAGGACGAAAGCTTCTGATCGCATTTAACATGCCAATAACCAGCGTTATATCAGCGCTGCCCTAACCAAGTTAACGCACAACCTTCACGAGGTATTCCCTGGTTAGCTGCCCTAATTGCCTTCCGACGTTAGAACAGTGAGCCTATGTGTGTAGCGAAGCTCCTCCAGGCTTTACTCGCGGCCAGCCACACACAATCCCACAATCTTGTGTCCCCTATACACTTAGCCTAAGATATAAAAAAGCTGGCCAAGAGTAAAGGAAGGACCTAATCAAACATAAGGCCACGTGTACTTTACCAGGTGTTACAACTGGCGCCACTGATGGTTAGTAAAGTCCACATAAGCTTTCCTTTTTATGATTGGTTATGTGCTGACTTTAATGGTTGCGACCCTTCGAGGAGTTGAGTGCTGGCTGTGGTTTAGACTTAATAGCTGGAAGTTTTTTACACGGAGTGGCGTTGTTTCTGACGAACCGAGTGCTGAGACCCAAAGAACGGCAGAGGATTTGGGTAGTCCTCGGTTCAAACCTCGGTTGAAGTGAGTGATCCCAACTCAATTTCTTCATTTGGTACTTATGGAATTTGGTAAAATTCAAATTAGCTTTATATGTATATAAAATACAACATCTTTGAAAAATAATGTATTTTAAAATGTTATAATAAAAAAATAGTCAGTATTTCGGCAAGCTGTGTGGTCTAGTAGGACGTCCTACAAACTTTTCACAGCTTGCCGGAATGCTAACAATTTTTTTTATCAAATTTTTAAATACACAATTTTCAAAAATCTTTAAAAATATGCTTTAAAATTGCACTATTAATAAAAAATATTGTAATACACAGTGTCTTTATTTCGTCACATAAATTATATCATATATATTATGATTTGCCCACAAGTACCTACGATTTCTGTGACGTTTTACTTCGAAGTTGTTTTTTTTGTATATCAGTTCTTTTATTTGTTTTGGGAATAAAATTTGACCTACATATTTGTAATTAAAACCCATTTCCACGCCACCACAGGGGTAGGAATGTACAACAGAAAACAAACGAAACGTTTCACGATTGTGATTCTTTATTTAAATTTATTTAAACATGTATTTAAAATATATTCAATATACAACACAATACAAAACGTTTCACGAATCATTCGTGCAATAGCCAAATCAAAAAAAACGGCTTATGAAAAGGTTTATCTTCCCTTTGATACCTTTACAAGGGCATACGATTCGACCGAATCAGACGCTCCAGTCAAAAGTTTAAAGCTTGCTCACATATACTACTTCCATCAAACAAAAAATAACACCGATAGGAGCTTCAATTTGTAAATATTTTAAAGACTATAACTATTTGAAAATATATCCAATTTACCTAATTTTAGTCTTGTTGGATTTCTATTCACGCCTAGATTCCATAGCCATAGCTTTTATTGGAGCTCTATGTCTGCCCGGCACCCCGCTAGAGTTAGGGAACATTTTGTTTAAGCCACCATATCTTCCAAACCAATAGCTAAATCAAAAACCCGTCTATGAAAAGGTTAATTTTCGCTTTAATAACTAGCAAACAGTATATGGTTCAACCGGATCCGACGCTCTAGGCAAAAGCTCAAAACTTCCTGTAATTTATAGCTAGTGAGCTACAGAACTTCGTCAGAGTCTCTTGCTTTCGCCACAGCACGAACTACCGTTCGTTGTGATGAAATACTATATTTTACATAGAGTACCATATAACATGGGTTGACTCTAATAAACTGCATAGGATCGTTGATTGACGAAATGTATCAATCCGTATGCTTGCATATTCGACCACTATGAGATTAAGCCTTAAAGGCAGGTGCTCAAGTTAAAACAAATTCCAGACTAGGCCGGGTGCGCCATTAACTACAGCTGCAATGCGGAGAGGCGCGGATTTGTAGTTGGCCAGAGATAACGCAACCGTGTCGCACGGTTCACACCAGTGAACGAAAGCCTAGCAACAATCCGCTTCAAGGGGAATACTATAACATCAGCCTGATTTAGACAGACTTTAGTCTATCGTAGAACGTATCTTTGGTAACCTAAAACGATTTCAATGGAAAGTTTGGAAGAGAGTGCACCTTTGGTCCAACTGTCCTGTACTGAAAACGACTTGTAGTGTGTTTGAGCGGAAAGTACCCCTTAAAATGTTTGGCCCTTTACGCTTTGGCAACGACTACCGCATTTAATGGAACGACGAACTCTATGAGTTCTACAACTACAATAACATAGTCAAGCGAATTAACATACAGCGGCTACACCATGTGGTACGTATGTATGTCTCTCCGTTGGAAGGAGCAGGTAGAATGCACATGCTACTTTTCGTATCACCGTTTAAAAAAGTCGCGCACCAAGCAGAGGCGCCTAGAGAAGTGCTGTACATCAGGACCTAATCCGGTACCGGGTTGTTATTGCTAGTTAAGAAGAAGACGTATGGCCTGCTATGTCTCCTTGTCCCTATTCCATACATTCTGCAAATCTACAATACCATTTTGCACTATTTGTTCACTGATTCTGTCGACTTTGGGAATACCCACTCCTCTATGTTTCCAAGTCTGACCAAAACTATGCAAATCATCTAAAAATGTCAAATTCCTCGTCAAAATAATGCACTTAAATCAATACATATTGTACTCGTTAAGGGTTTAGGATATATTAAAGACGGGATTTCCATTGATTTTTGCAAATATTTTGGCTAATCCTATCATAGAGTACTTTTTCAGATGCCAAACTGATCTGGCTTTGTATCATTCACAGCTGTTCCTTATGACTGGAAACGTATACAGTCCTAGTTGGCAATGTAGTGACTGCCCGTTGCCTGCCCCAGCCCAAGGGCAATCTTCCATTTATTAATTGTTGTTGTTGTTTTGTCTAACCCCTGCTCTGCTCTTGTTAGGATGGCAGCTTGTTGTTGTTTTTGTAACATTTAGCTGCTAAATGCCTAGGAGCGGCTTTGGGTCACAGGTCTGGCGTAGCAGCGGCTGCAACATCCTGTGCCTGGTACTTTTTTTAGTATTATTTTTTTTTATTAATGCCACACACATGTTCTCGCACACACACACACACACACACACACACACACACAAACGCACCCTGGGACACTTATCGGTTGTTCGGCTGTCGCTTCGCTTCAATTACTTGTAATTTTAGCCACAGCCAACAGTGGCAACAACTTATAAACGGTCCTTTCTGTTTTTTATACTCTAAACAAAATAGAAGAGTATCTTCATGTGCTCAGTAAGTTTGTATTACGCATTGCCATAAATCGATTTTTTGTTTTTTAGTGGTTTATGATTATGTATTGCAGCCAGGACTGCCATTTCACCCATATTTGGAGAACAAATTCCCAATACTCCAAAAATTGTGATCCTATCTAACCATTAACTCGTTCTTTCGCTATATTAACTATAAACTTCTGCGCAAGGGCTAACTGCTTGGATGATGCTTCAAATTAGAAAATGACAGTGTTGTTCCCGTTCTCAACATCAACTAAATTGACGCGTAACTTTTTTAGGGCTGTGAGCAGGGCTGGAACCCACCACGAAAAGCAATCCCCCCAGTAAAGGATGCAGACAAAGCCTTATAAAGTGGGCGTTGAGGCACGCCCTACTTCGGGGCATAATCATGTGGCGGGTTGCTATGGCCAGTTAACAGAAGCTAGTTCATAAACGCAGGAAAGTATTTCTCGAGAAGAAAACTCTCTTATGCTAAAGTTGACGATGTCGCGTCCTGGAGTGACCATTTTTAGTTAGATGATTGAGGCGGTCGAATCGTGACCTAACTTTTGAGAGTTCAGAGAAGTGTAAAAGTCGACGCAATATTGCTAAACTAAAAAAACTAAAAGAGCTTGTGTCCTCTCAATCTTTGCGCTGCCAGAGCCGAAGTTCCAGTTTACATTTAAGGGCTTATTGGGTATTTCTCCAGGACCGAAAAACTTCGTTACAAAAGCACATATTGAGGGTTAGAGAGTATATAAACTTCCGCATTACTTTTTTTCACACAGAAACACGCACACACAGACAGACAGGTAGCGAAACACGTCTTTCTATGTGTGCGTAATTTTTCATTGTTTTTTTTTTTTAAGGTTTGTCGGGTTCCTATATAGCCTGTCGCAGTTTCCTACGCCTTTGCTGCTACAACATCAACCTCAAATTTCGGTCTCTGCCCACGGTCTGCCTTTCTCTTCCCCTCTCTCGCTCTTTCTCACGATGTGTCGCTTGATCTCTTGGTCTATGCCTGCCTTTTGTTGTGCCCGCTCTTGTTCGCATGGACGTGTCCTTTTTTTTATTTTCCCTCATTCAAAGTTCTTGTTTTTCGTTTTGTTTTGTTACCGTTTTTCGGTTTAAATGAGATTTTTGACACTGTGCGTCTATCTATTCGCCCGTGAGTGTGTTTATGTATCCTTTTTATTTCATGCTCAAATTGTTGTAATTGAAGTGTAAATTTTTCAGCTGTTTAATATGCATTACATTCAAGAACGCCACTCACATTTCTCTCTCTGTCACACTCCGGAGTTTTGCCACTTGACTTAGCGGAGCAGCAGCAGCAGAAACAACAAAAACAGCAACAGGAAACATGACAAAACCTAGGCTTAAGTTGCCCTCAATCGATAAAATGATTAACGCGTTTTCACGCCATGGCAAAAAAAAACCCCCAACTCACGTAAGCAGTGTTGGAAAACGAGGGAGTCCAAAAACGTTTACAACAACATTTAATTTGGCTCATTATCAAGGCGCAGACGTTTTGGCCTGTTCTCCACTTTAGCTGGAAGTTCTGTTGATTTTCGTGCCGCTGTTTTTCCAGCCTGCGCATTTTCCGAATACAATTACACACGCACACACACACACACACACACTCATGCCTAGGTAGACATGTGTGAACGTTAGCCTAGGAACTGTTTTGCATTCATCTGACAGCCAAGTCACGTAGCATAAACGATGTATGCCAAAGGAACATCGAAAAGGACAACAGACAACAGATATGAAAGAAATCAACGAAAAGCGGCAAACATGGAGCGGGGGAGGCGAAGTAATGTTTGGAGCAAATGTCAAGAGGTGGTCGGGCGTAGCATATTGTAGGTGGCATTATTTTTCTCAGTGTTTCATACTTTGCTCATGTACAAGGTGAAGCGCAAAACTAAAACAAAAGAAGCAGAGCAACCACACAACAACAGCTCCAGAAATAAATGTGCCTCAAAACTTTTCTAATATAAGCGATAAACAGCTGGTAAAGTGTTTGTGTGGTAGTCTGCGTGTGTAATGGCTCTGCAAAGTTAAGGTAGTATGGGTGGTTTGTCTAAGGACGCTCGAAACTTGATAAAGCTCAAGGTCCAAGTCAATACTTGGCCGGCAGCAGCAGTGCAGTGCACTTGGCAAAACCGATCTCATGTGCCACACACACACGCAGAGAATACCACCACAGCAGGTCAAAGCTTGTCGTACGAGGCGACTGACAACGACACGGGGATGTTGGTGCTCAGAAGGGTGCCCTTGTGGGCGGAAAAACTGGGCGCCACCACCTTGATGATGACCAGCTTGATTCCTTGATCCCTTTCTACGGCAGTTGAAGCAGCTCGTAACCGCCGGCGGTAGGCCAGGTATCCACCGGACATACGTGGCACACCCGTGTGACGCGTGACTAAAACGACAAGGCGACTAGGAGAGAGCCCAGTAATGTCCTAGGGAGAGAATACTGGATAATAATTTAATGAATTTATGACCCCAGGGCTGACGGCTACCAGTATACTAGCACTTTAGTAAGCGGAGTGAAATCTAGCCGAAATGGCTGCTAGGTTAAAAAACCTAGCAAGTCTCTAAAAACGCATCTTTGTCCGTTGCCATTTAATTGGCCGCACAGGCTCAGATGCCACATACCTGACTAACGCAGATCCGGCACTGTACACCCAACCCCATAAAGGTGGGTGTCAACCCTTGTATAGCCTCACTGCTTGCATAGACAACCATGGGATTGATAAAACGCGACTGTAAACCGGACAAGGACAACGATTTACGAGTTGGGACCCAATTAAACATGAGTACAAAATCTACCCCCCAAATGATAAGAGAGAGCGCCATGAACGCTTCACAGGAGGATGAGATGCTTTCTCGAGGAGTAACCGAATGGCAAGATCACCAGAAGGTGGTTCTGTAGCCATAACGCAGGAGCCGAATCTTTGCCGTATAGAACTACCACCGTACCTGTTGAGGAGAATGTCGAGCTATCTTTCAGATAGAATGCTCGTCTAAGATACTGACGACGTCCCCAAGCGCTACAAAGTGACAGCAGGAGTTCCACAGGGGTCAGTACTGGGACCTCTTTTGTGGAATGTAGCATACGACGAGGTTCTAAGACTCTGTCTTCCCCAAGGATGTAGGCTAATCGGATTTGCAGATGACCTGGCGTTAGTAGTGGTTGCCAAACACGTCAAAGAGGTAGAGTTGGCTGGTAATGCCTCCATTGCAAAAATAGCGGATTGGCTTAAGAGCGCTTGCCTTGAGCTAGCTGGCCACAAAACAGAAGCAGTGCTTATTATAAGCAGGAAGAAAATGGAGTGGATGACCATCAAAGTGGTCAGCGCGTCCATAAGGTCAAAACAGAGCATACGGTACCTGGGAGTCATGTTGGATAATTGGCTCAACTTCCGGGCACATGCATCAATCACGCAGGTGGCTCTCGCTGTAATGCTACCTAACATAAGAGGACCAAGAACCGGCAGACGTCTGCTTCTCTGCAGAGTTGTAGCTTCCGTTCTTTAAATGCGGCACCGGTACGGGCTGCAGCACTGAACACACAGGAGTTGCGGAGGAAGGTCTCAGTTCCATACTGACTCAGCGCTCTGCGGGTTGTTTCAGGACATTGTCAGATGACGCTGCGCTGGTCCTAGCGACTATGTTACCGGTGGATATTCTGGCAAAGGAAATGGAGGCAGTCTATGTCAGACGGATATCATCAAGTGAAACAATATATCTGGCATAAATCCGGAGGATGGCATCAATATCCAGTTGGCAGGTCAAGTGGCACACGTCAAATAAAGGGAGATCGACGCACAGGCTTATCCTGAATCTAACGAAGTGGATAAAGAGAGGGGCAGGACGTACGAACCTGACCCAGTTCATGTCAAATCACGGCGGGTATAGGGAATATCTGTTCAGCTTCAAGCATGAGCAAACCCCTCTATGCCCGAGCTGCCCCAACTATAACGAGAATGCGGAGCATGGCCTGTATCACAGGAATCTAGCAGGCATACTTCCTTCCCCGAAGGAGCTAACCGGGTATATGCTAAAAAGTGAGGATAACTGGCTAAGGATCAGCCAGCTGATTATCCACATACAAGGCGATTTCCGACGTTGCGAGAGGGCACATCGTGAAGAGGAGAACGCATAATGGAGTCATAATTGAGAAGGGAAGTAAAAAGAAGGAAGTGACTCAGCTCATCTAGGCATTCAGCAGGATCTGAGAGATGCAAAAGAGAGCTGAAATGTGTGTAATACTTGCGGTCCTCCCGCAGGGAGTGGTAGTGTAAAGGGGTGTGGCTGGTACGTAGGCATTGTCGTTGGATTACGACATGGAGGTACAGCCCATCAGTATCTTTTGAAGATTTTCATCCCTCCGTGGCGTTATCCATGGTTACTTACGTTAAAAAAAAAAAAAAAATTAGTACATATGTATCAAAAGTATATGGCAAACATATTACCATGTTGCTCTTGCCATCGTTCAAGTGGTAGCTCAGATTGATACAGTTAGAGACGGAAATGGTAAGCAAATAGCTGAACCCCAATCTCACAAGCGGGAAGAAAGCAAAAGCTCGGGCTAAAGTTTATAAAAGGGGCATGGGAAAAACCAAAACTTATTTCTCACAGATTTCATAGTAAATATGCAAAATATTTCTTAGTACCACATTAATGCATCAGCCAACCAAGAACGGGCAACGGGCAACTTGCAACTTGCAACCAGCAGGCAGAGAGTGATGCAAGCTGCAAGGTTTGGCTTGGTTGAATGCCAGCCAAGTTAATGCTGCGTCGCAGGGGCCAAGGCGGAAAGCCAACTGCCTGACAGACAGATGGACAGACAAACAGTTGGACAGCTACATGGACAGTAATGTGGGCGCTCAGGAAGCAGCCGCCAAGCCACTAAAACTATCAAGAAGAAACACAGCGACAACAATAACAACAACAAAACCAACCAACTAAAAGCTATGCGAAAAACGTGCAACAAACTATGCGCCAGTATGCGTGCTTACGTGTATGTGTGTGTGTGTGTATCTGTGTGTGTGTGTATCTGTGTGTGTGTATCTGTGTGTGTGTGTGTGCGTGTGAGCTGAGCCAAGCTTAAATGTTGGCGTCATGTCATGGAAATAACATTAAAAACACATTAAAAAGGCGAATGTATGGGCGAACGATGAGCACAACAACAAAAGCTAAACGATGTGAAGAGAGAAAGATACTGGCGCAGCAGCAGTGCCAACGCGTCGCAGTCGGCGTCGACGCCGACATCAGCTAGACAAAGATGTTGCTTCTTGATAATGCTTTAT
The DNA here is from genome assembly GCA_035041775.1 of Chymomyza caudatula. Classification (NCBI taxonomy): domain Eukaryota; kingdom Metazoa; phylum Arthropoda; class Insecta; order Diptera; family Drosophilidae; genus Chymomyza; species Chymomyza caudatula. Next base: position 701,463 of record JAWNKW010000205.1, on the reverse strand, counting down.
GCCAGTATAAAGTTGGCTTAGTTGACTCTCGACTACAGCTGACTTTTGCCTAGTCATTTTGGCCGCCAACTGCAGCTAATGTTGTAAAGGCGTATAGAGTATTTCATTTTGGTACAAACTCGTATATAACCATACAAGCTAAGGAAGAAAAAGAGCATCCTTTAGCTAAGAGTATCAAATACTTTTATTATTTACTAGAAATGTTTCGTTAGGGCTAATCAGCTCTCTATATATCGCTCGGCTGACACCGATTTCATATTTGTATACCCTGTACACAAAGTGTAGAAGGGTATTATAGATTTGTGCAATGTAGGAGGCGTGGCAGACCATAGCAAAAATAGTCAGGCGCAATTGTCGAGTCGATATAGACATGTCCGTCTGTCCGTGTTGTCGCAACGTTCTCGAAGACTATAAAAGTTCGAGCTTACCCCCTTCTAAAGTGACAGATTTTCGGGGTTTTAACCTACACCCTAAAAGCTATACAATTGAAACTTGGCACAGTTATGCAAATTACGGCCCATGTGCAGTGTAAAAATTATTCATATCGGTTAGGAACTTTAGAAGATATAGCTAATAATGTACCAATTTTGCGCCCCTCCTCCTATGAACTGTAACAGAATTGCACTTTTTATAGAAATGTTAAGGTTAACATTTAGTATTACCCAAATGTGCTACGTAGACTCATGTTAGACTTAGAAACCAGACAATGTTGACCTTTTTCCAAATCATCTTCACTACCCCCGTAGCATAGCTACCGTTATTACGCCCATACCATTTGCAGAGAAATTTGATTTTAATGGGAAAAATTTTTAAACGAAATACCTATACATTGCAGCAATTTTATAATTACATATACCATGTTTTTTCAATATTTATATTGTTAAAAGCTAATGAATCTTATAAAATATTTTTCAAATTTTAATATTTTGTCAACTAAACATCAAACTGGTCATTTTGACCCGTTGCTACAAATAGGTATATAACCAATCCCCGTAGTTCTAGTGTTAATTGACCTATTGCGATTTTGTTTTTGGTGTCAACTTAATCTAGGTACTTGCCTAATTTGAATCAAATATCGAATAAGAAGTTCCGTTTTCATACCTGTAAAGAGAGATTAAGGCAAAAATTATGAGAGATTTTAAGTACATTAAACTACAACAAGATAATCTTCCGCTGATGAATTCTCTTTCACCTGAAGTTTTAATCAGAAAAATCTCAAGTTCTTTGCCACTCGTAAAACTTATACTATATGTACTTATGTGGGTCACATTTCATATTTCGCTACGAAACTTCAAGTAGCTAAGATTTTTTCTTAATTGTAAATAGCAAACAAAGCTTTCGTCTGTCTTTAGGAAGCTAATTAGCTGCTCCTTGAGGCAATATAGACATCGGCGAGACTAATGTAAATTTACAACTTGAGGCAAAGCTGGGTGGCATTAAAAGTAACATTGAAATTAACAGAAATCGTAAAGCAAACTATACCTATAAAAAACAGAGAAAAAAAAAAAGAAACCAAAAACCGCAGAGTAGCGACGACAGATGAATACGGAAGGGAGCAACGAGGAGGCAAGTACTGGCAATATTTGAGTGCCTCCGACTAATGAGAATTTGAGTTGTAAAAATTATTAATGAACCTGCAACAGGCGGCCACTAGACGACACACACACAAGAGAGCACTTAACCATATACATATGAACATATATGTATATATAGTCATATAACTATGGCAGGTGCGTACGTGAGTAATTGTAAATGGCTGGAATTCAACAGACCAAAGCAAATTGAACCATGCTGACCTCATAGGCTTTGTAACTATTCCTGTTCGAGCGTTTTTTTGGATTTCGTGGGCGAAGCATAGTAGAATGAAAAAAAATTTGATGCAGACAGTCGGGACGGTGCCCGGCAGTGGAATACCCTGTAAACTTTTTCTTTATAAACACTAAATACGGTAAAATGGGAACGGAAGTATCGAATTTTACATCTCCTTTCATAAGATCGATATGCCTGTAAACATTTTCCTATTGGGACGTTCCAATTGACAAGTTTTCCTATTGGGATGTTGGCTATTATGGGGCAGAAATCACTCTTATACTCGTGACTCCAGTATTCTTGAGCCAATGTCGTTGAATTTTGTAACATAGATCAAAAATACATTTATAAATTTCTGTGGCAGTTTTCAAATCTAATTACTCGATTGCGGGTGAAAGGGGGGGTCCATTGGAAAAATGTGGATGCAGTTTTAACGATTAGGGTCACACGAGTCTCCACAAAAATAACTCTAGCTCACATGTATCCATATCTACATGTAGTGGAATTTCGAAGCAGTTTATAGGCGTGGTGGGGTAAAATTAGCATATTTTTGACTATAACTTTTGATGTATTTATCCGATCTTGGTCATTTTTGGAACATAGATGAGTTGAGGAGTTTCGAGGTGATAGACTCAATGGAACGGTTGTAAACCGCGCAAAACTGTCACGGGTGAAGGGGGTAAGATATCGACTTTATTCGACAAACTACCTCAGCCTTGAGAAAATGCGCATCTTGAGGTAAAATTGTTTTGCTGTAACTCTCATAGTGTCCGAGAAAGCTGGCCCAACACGGACAAACGGATATATCTATATCGACTCGACTATTGCTCCTGACCATTTTAGCCCATGGAACATATAGTCTGCCTCTTACATACATTGCACAAATCTATAATACCCTTTTACACTTTGTGTACAGGGTATAAAAAGTTTTTTTGTTTGATTGTTGTTGTAGTAAGTTTGGGGGGGGGTTGTCGATTGCTCGTTTTCTCACAGCCCCCCTGCCAGGGCTAATCAATTTGGTTACGCCCATGACTTGCCATAAAGACGCATTGCATTGAAAATTTCGCCACGCTTTTCCACACTTGCACAAAAAGTTCTGCCTGTCCCAAAGTGTGTTGTGGCCTAAGCAGCGTGCTATTACATATATTATATACACTATGCTCTATATCAGCCATATACTATATACATATACAACTATAAACCATATTGCTCGTGTTATTGTGTGCTTGCCATATGATTGATGATGCCATTGATTGATGCATGACGCGTCCAACGACGCGAGTGCGAATGCGAGGCTTTTAATTGAATTTCAAGCTGAACTTTTGCAGCCCTTATCAGTAGCTCTCAAGTCAAATAGGGAGGAGTCGGGTTTGATAGAGGCAATGACAGAGCAAGCCGGCCGGCGGCAGGCAACTGTGCTGCACTTTAAACTTGTCGAACAAAAAAATACAAAAAATAGCATCAAATGAAAGCATCAAGACTCACGAAAAAAGCTTCGTGATATCAGCGAAAAATCCCAAAAGCACAACATAATCGTCATCATCATTGACAGCCTGTGGGAAAGGGACAGAGAATAAGACTCAGCATGAGGCAAGGCAACGGTTTTATTGCAACATCATTGGCAACAACATATCAGGCAAGTAAAGCTATCCGGCCCCATCCGTCCCCCAAAAATCATTTCCAACAACATCTTGCCAATTTCGCATATTTGTCATTTTCTTTATGTTGAACGCCCAACGTCATCAGTAGAGCTCTGTCGCTGTCGCCGTCGCTGTCGGCGTCGGCGTCGCAGTCGACGTAAACATCACTGTCGACATCTTTGTGCGGCTCAAAGTGAAAAATGGCTGCTGCATATTTGCGAGTCGTTGCGAGTTGTTGAAAATTGCGTTGGTGTTGTTTTTGTTGCTGGTGTCTGTTTTTTATGATATGCTCAAAAATGTTTATGATAAATTGTCAGCAAGTAGCGTGCTGTCTCATGCCCCAAACCAAAAGCAAACATATTTTCTACACTGGGAGAAAAATATTCGCAAAAATCATATGCACTCATTACATTTTGTAGGCCTTAAACTTTTGAGAAGCTTCTAAGATGACATCACAACAATTGTATATTTTTCAAAGTTTATCAAATGTTTTTGAGACATTCGACGACTTAATAAGAGGAGAAAAGAAAACACGAAATAACTCCGTTTGTGGGTACAATGTATTTTGTTGTTGTTTTTTTTCTAGCGTGTACAGTACTTTTTTACTTCAAATCAATTTTTACCTGATTAAAGCCCAACGTATCCGGGGGAAACTTATATTCTGCAAATCGCAAGCATTTTATCTGTCGAATGGTATAGGTTTCACCTGCAAACGTTACATAATTACGAGGTAATCGGTACCGCACTGAATGTTTGCTTAGCGTATATAAAAATATTTTTTATTCGACACACATTCGTCTGTATGTTATATAGACTTTAGTACTCAGCTGAAAAGCGCAACATGTTCTGTTGGCTCGTAGCTTCTACTTACTCTCTACCTGGTTCTTCCAACGCACACACGTACCCATACGCACAACGAAACCCAGGTAAGCGTAATCGTTGACAACGTAAAAACAAAAGTTTCCGACATATATCTGAGAGATTAAGAAAGAGACGTTGCTCTCTACTTGAAGAAAACAAATACTTTGCTACCACCCTGGCAGATTCTCCTTTAATTGCTTTAAGTAATACCACCAATGATATCAATATCCTTTCGCTTTTTACAACACATACTCCAATACAAAGTTGAATGGGCTGCAGGAGAGGGCATCACCTTGTCTTGCCTTGAAAAGGCTCGGAGAAGCTCTTTCCTGCCTTATAAGAGCTACGTGTGCTGCCCAATGTCATTCTGTAAAGTCGCAACGACTTGGCAGGGATACCAAACTCAGACAGTGCGGCAAATACGCAATCCTTCAACAGAATATCAAATGCTGCTTTCTAATCAACAAATAGTTGATGGGTGTTAATTTATTTGTTTTTCTCAAAATATGATTTCAGCCAACTAGTTTTTATCATTAAATCGTATGTAACAAGGTTGAAAGATTTACAGCCATATATGGAGCAACATGGTAAATCTGTAACCAAAACTTGAAGATTGACATATACTCGCAGAACAGACTGTAGAATTGCTTGGTAAGCTTTTTTTTCAGTGTACGCACGCATATACATACACAAAGAACGCATTTAAGTGTCGTAGTGTACTTAGTATAAGTATAATTGTGATTAGGTTTGTGGCACGGTCTAATGTAGCACCTTGAAATGGCGTCAAGCGTGCGCGTGAGTTTTACCATTTAAATTAAATGTTGGCAACATTTTAGCCATGTTGCTTTGCGCCTGGCGGCGGTCATCAGTTGCCAGTCCAAACGTCAGCCTAATCACTGGCAGTTTGTCACCCACCAGTTTTGGCCATGGCCAATGGCTGTATTGGTACGTCGCTCTGGCTCTTGCCACTTTGGTGGGCTGACGCTGCTTAATGCATTTGCCACACGCAAGTGGCACATAAAGTAATAACACCAACAACAACAACAATTGTACAAAAGGTATCTGGAATTGCCGCGCTTCTTCGTGTCTGTAGGAAGTTGTCGGCTTGTCACTGTTGCCGGAAATGAATATGATGCAGCGCAAAAACTATGAAATAAATAAACTACATGCCACAACGCATCAGCATAACTCTAAGTGTATACACACACATTGTCATAATTATGCTACACTTACATACATACATATGTATGTATATATAAGGTAATGCGTGCATAATGACTTCGAATACAACCTTCCATTTCTGCTCTTTTCTCTTGTCTTTCAGAAAAATTGGCAGCCCAACCCAACTAAGTACTCGATGTCTGGGGCCGCAAAACTTTGCATCGTGCATTGACATTATACACATGTGGTACAAACACATTCACACACACACACACACACTTGCCTTTGGGGTGTTATAAAAATAACATGAAATACGCCAAGTTGCGACTTAGTCCTGACACTATGGGGGGTGGCAGCCGCTGCTTGCATTTATATCTATTGATCTACAAGGGAAAATACTAAGTATTTCCAACTGTAGTACAGCTATAAATGACCTGAAAACTGCACACTAAAGTCTTGAAATTACATTAGAAATTTGCATGATTTCTGCGAATAAAAGAAATAGGGGGATTTTGCTTAATACCTAATGCCGAATTGCTTATACACTAGCAAAAGCGTTCACTCTTAAAATGTATGTGATTATATTCTAAGAAATGAGTAATTTCTACCTGAACCCAATGATTTGGCATCGGCAAACTTGATTAGCTCCATAGTGTGCTGTCCAAATACGGGTGCATGTTTATGCATGCTTTTGATCTTGTCTAGTTAGAAATCGATTGACCTATGCAATGACGCATCCTCATTAATGCGAAAACTTTTGGTAAATGAAGTGTAAAAAAGAGCATCATGACGTCGCATCGTGCCTAAGTTGTGATCAAATTACAAGGTGAAAAAATAATTTCAAATTCCCGAGATTTTCGAATCGATGACTATGCTAAATTTCACGTCCATAAATATTCACGAGTGTTTAAAATATCCTTTGTTTTAGGAGGTACTAAGTGTCAAAGACACGCCCGCATGGATGATCGCTGAATGAATCTTGTCTAATTAGAAATCGATTGACCTATGCAATGACGCATCCTCATTAGTGCGAAAACTTTTGGTAAATGAAGTGTAAAAAAGAGCATCATGACGTCGCATCGTGCTTAAGTTGTGATCAAATTGCGAGGTGAAAAAATAATTTCAAATTCCCGAGATTTTCGAATCGATGACTATGCAAAATTTCACGTCCATAAATATTCACGAGTGTTTAAAATACCCTTTGTTTTAGGAGGTACTAAGTGTCAAAGCCACGCCCGCATGGATGATCGCTGAATGAAATTTTCAGAGGATTTGGATTCCTCTCATCATTACCATCAACATTCACCTTAATAGTCCCAGAGTTGGGCATGAATGGGTTAATATCTTGAAGATACTTGGTTTTTTGTTTTTAACTTTTATGTCTTAAAAAAAAAAAAAATGTAAAAGGATATTATATATTTGTGCAATGTATGTAACACGCACCTACACCATTAAAGCTATCCAATTGAAACTTGTCATAGTTATGCATACTGTTGTGTAAAAATGATTAAGATCGGATAGAAACTTTAAAAGATAAAGGTATCAAAGTTCCAATTTAAGACCCCTTTTCCTATAAACTGCAACAATATTGCACTTTTATAGGAATGGTAAAGTTAATATTGCCAAATTGGTACTTAGAATCATCCCACCCTAACCCATAATACTGACCATTGGCCGCTATATAAGAAATTTTACAGTGGGTTTCACGACATTCCACTGTCGGGCACCTTCCCGTATGCTGCATCAAATTTTCAGCTCTTATTTTACTTTTGACACCAGGTGTTCTTGTTTTCGACAACCAAATTCTTTCTTTTTTTTTATGCATCTTTGCTTGATCATCAAGCATTCTCAATATATTGTGTTTAAAAAGGCAAAATGGTTTGGTTAATAAGCTAAATAGTAAATACTACGATTTAGAGCATAATGATCTGATGCATGGTGCTCCTCCAGACACGACAGCCTCGCGCTTGCTTTTTTACTCCGTGATACCAAAGGCAGTAAGTGCACCATCAGTCTGCTTCTTTCAAAGAGCACATAGCCAGACCCTTCGTTGTCTTCCCTTGACAGTCACCATGAAGACCTGTCATTCAGGAGCTTCTTCGTCCCACCGTCTACTTTGTCATCCTAGAAGATTCTCTTTAAAAAGCTGGACACTTCAGCCAGCCTTGCGCAACGATGTGCACAAACTGCGCAAAGCTTAAAGTAGAATTGGTCAGTTTTCTTAATTATCAACTTACGTAACCTTGAGTAAACTTAGTTCTAAGTATCGACAAGTCTGAAGAAGAGCCCTTTAGATGCATACAAACGAGAAGTGTTTTTGCCTACCTGTAACGAAAAGATGAAGAAAATGTTAATTCATAAAACCTATAAAAACATATTATCCAGCTGTAGCATTTAATTTGCAACAATGTCGTTACAAAGCGCTTGAGAAAGCTAAAGTACCCAACTATATGGAAAACTGCGTTGATGATGAACATTGCATGTTCTTTATGTTTTTCATATTTATCTTTTTTCAACTATAAATTAAATTTAAACAATTTTCATATCAACCAACAAACGGCGATGGCAAAAACGGAATACTGTCATGTCCAAAAGTTAATGTCATTTCCATTTCAATTTACTTTTGCCTTTTGCCAAAGCAAAAAACTTCTTGTTAATATTTTGTTTTTGTTGATCTTGTTGCATGCGTTTATTTTTTATATATATTTTTTTGTTCCTTCTCCTCATACATAATTAATTTTATAAAATAATTTATTTAATTGAAGTTTTGTATGACTTTCGCTGCCACGCCCACGCTCTGCACACAACGACAAGTACAAACAACAACACCAAGTAACTTCAGTTATGTCACTCGCCTTTGCCGTCGCTGTCACCATCCTGACATTGTTGTCCTGGTTGTCGACCTCGTCCTCGCTTCCACACCAAAATGCTTTTGTAAGTTAGTTTTCTGTGCACAGAGCACATGGGAGTTAACTGTGGCAGTGATGGCGTTGCCACCATGTTTTTATTTTAATGCTTTCAAAGTTTTAGCGTTCTCAGGAAATTTTTAAAACGTGGCTAGCGGCATAATTTTAAATATAGTGATAATTCATGGCAAAAAATTAACAGTAGCAATATAATATAGTCCTCAAAAAGGATGACCCACGGTGTGCGCTAACTATCGTGGTATCAGTCTTCTTTCTAAAATTCTATATTTGCGAAAGGACTGATTGGACCTTATCACTGTGGGCTTAGGCCTGGTAAGTGCACCATAGACCAGATATTCACTCTACGACAAATCCTAGAAAAGTTCCAAGAATACCAAATCGACACCCACTATCTCTTGTCGATTATAAAGCATGTGGTAGCTCATTAGGGATGGATTATATGACGCACTGTCTGAGTTTGGAATCCTTGCAATATTGGTGCGACTGTGCAGAACGACGTTGAGCAACACACGCAGCTCCGTCAATGCAGTAAAGAGCTTCTTCGATCCTTTTGAGGCTTCCGAGATATTATTGGTCGTACTAAGCGAGCAGTTACCGGAGCCTTTGCGTCTATTGAAAGAGAATCTGCCAGCGTGGGTCTGGTGGTAAATGAGAGCAAGACAAGGTATACGATTTTCGAGTAGAGACACAGCAGTTGGATTCTCTATTGATATTGACATTGACGATGACACAAACTACCTTTGGTATCACCGATTAGAGAAAGCACGCACAAAGCAGAGATTGCTTTACATTAGGCCAAAACCCGGTAACGGGTTGTCATGTCCAGTTAAGACAACAAAGTTGATCCTGGTGATCCGATCGCAAGAGTTAGAGTTTGCTGTTGGAATCGGGGATTTCAAATGCCTTGACACCAGCGTCACAACGATGTCAGCATGAAGTTCCAGCAGAAGATCATTCTTGCGAATCGATGCTACTTTGGTATTGACCACTCTCTATAAGAGGCTCATCCCTCCCGTTTTGCTTTATGTCACTGAAGCATCCTTAGTGTTTGAGCAGAAAGAACTTTGAAAGATTTTTAGCCTTTACGACTACCGCATTCGATAGAATGACAAACTCTACGAGCTTTATGACGACGCACAGTGGAGCCAAACGACTTCTTTTTCGGCAAAAATCATATCTTTGGAAGGAGTAAAGATATTTTTAAAACTTAAAGTGCATATACCAGAGAACTCCTTAAGCTCCTGCGACACACTGCGATAAAAGTTGCTTGAAAAAACGGTAGTAAAGTAAATACTGCAAATGGCTTATCCTTGCATGTCATGGGGAAATTCCATGTTCTAAATTGTCGAAAGTTTGTCTATCTGGCGGAAGTGTGTACGCTATAATCAAAACAGACACCAAACGTCTTGCCAACAGATTTTCAAAATTTTAACGATTTATTAAGCAATAAGCACATTTTATACAGCATATTTATAGCAATGTATCGCAGAAGCTTAAGGCATTCTCTGTTACATGCATTTTAAATTTTGAAAATATCTTCTCTCTCTCCCCCAAAACTTATAATTTTTGCCGAAAAATAAATCAGTTGGCTCCACTGTGCGACGGTTGTTGAAGGAAGGCATTGAAGACCTAGGCCGTGCCTTTCTTGGCAGGACCATGAAGGGGGCGCACTTTTGCTTTTACGGAGCGGAGAAATCACGCGCGTTTCAGAGATGCCTAGAAATGCCCTACTTCTGCCCGTAACACGGTAACGGTTGCCAGTGCAAAGGAATGTGCTAGCAAATGCATTCATTCTAGTTCAAATGCTCAAGTACATGTTAAGTAGTTCCCTAAACTATTGAAAAGGTCTAAACTAACCATCTTCTTCGCTTGCATGTAGGTAATTAGTTTTCTTTTGTTTGGTTCAATTTACTTGCACTCCACAGCTAATTATGCCATAAGAAAAACATTTAAAAATGTTTTGTTAATTATTTTGCAAATGTTTAAGAAGCATCAAAGTGCAACTCGCCCTTCTTATATAGTACCAACATATACAAGACAAAAAAAAAGAACGAGACAAAACCAGGGGGAACAGGCTTATGCACCTGAGCTGAACATAACATTCAATCATAATTATGAGCAGCAAAGATGAGCGAAGACAAGCCCTGAGCCGAACCATCAGCCATGCGGCATACCCTACAAGCAACAAAGTCAAAATCAGACAGGCCCAGCCAATTAATGGCCGTGTGCCCAACGTGGCAGGGGTAAGCAAGGTGGCCAAGTGGCCAAGAAGTTGCCGAATAGGGCCACCTCGCTGCTATTTAAAACAAAATTAATTAGCGCCTGCCCGCTTGGCCTGCTCTCGGCTGTCTGCTATGGTCTGTCCCCCTGCACCTCTGTCTGCCGGTCGTAAACGCCTCTATATAGAGAAAGCCTAACCACCAAACCTAAACACCGCCAACGCTGGCGCTGCTGCAAGTAATCGCTTGTGGGCGTCGCTTGTCGCATAGTTCCGACAAGTTCCAGACGCAGACCGACACCGAGAACGAGACGGTGGCGCTGAGGATGTCGCGCGTGGGCTGCCAACGTTGCCTCATTTTGTTTATGCTATGATGACTCTGTGAGTGTCATCCAAAATTAATTGCTAAACAAATGTCTAATCTTTGCCATTTAAAAAGCGCATAAATCAAGACCAAATCAAACACTTCAAAAAGAAACAACAAAAACAAACATGACAGTTTATTATTACTGTCTGGCAAAAGTCAGCAAACAATATAAATGGAGCAAATTGATTCCAGACCCGAAATGCCGCTGACTCAGTTAAATCGCTTTGCCAGTTCCCACAACTATAATTTTCGAACTCATATTTCTAAATCGCATGATTGTGTAGGTTTTCTGCAGCTTTTCTCGACAAATTTAGCGCAACGAAACGTTTTTTTAATAATTCTCTTTCGAAACTAGCAACCTTGATTTCACTCTCTGAGAAGTCAACTGAGTCAACTTACTCATAGAAAAGATCTCGCAAGAAGACATCTTCATATGATATCCTCAGCTTACTTCCCGAATAGAGTAATAAAGGCTTGATCAATGAAAACGATTGTATGCATGAAAAGCTGTTAGAATCCTCTGCCAAAGGGCTAAGTAAAGTATAGAATGTTGTAGAAGGCTGAGTCCTAAACAAAGAGTTGCCTGAGACGTTTGGTATTCCGCAGGTACATCGGGAAAGTTTGCATTCCAGATTTCGACTAAATCTTTTACTATTGCCCAAGGAACGTTAACCATAATTATAAATTTGACCCATATATTTGTGAGCATTCGTATTTAAAGATTGGTCTTTTGCAAGTGTCTAGATGTATTGGCTGTCAACATCAACAATGTGTCCCAGATTCCGCAGATTCTAAAGACTAAACTATCTCTCTCTCTATATAGAAAAGCTGTAAGGCCGTCAATTCGTTTGACCGGCCGTCAATTCGTTTTCAATACGGACGTAATCATAAATATATACTAAATTTATATAACAATACACAAAATTTGCACATAATTAGATACACGGATACAAAGTGATCTTTCTTTTATGTATGATTATTTTTTTAGGTATTGATCCAAAATTAGTTTAAAATATATAGAAAAGTAAGGGGCTCTGCCCCCTGCTCGGACCGCGAAAGACTTTAAGAAACAAATATGAAATAAACAGTTGGTAACCAACTCAGTCTTTTCCGCACGTTTATCAAAACAACCGAAATTAGCTTGGAGAAATTTAAAACACAAAAAAATTATTAAAAAAAAAAAAAAAAAAAAAAAAAAAACCTATAGCGACTAGAGTGGTTAAATGCAATAGGAAACCCTTTGAAGACATGGCCAACACAAAAACATCGCCGAAAAAGTTGTCAGTGTGCTTAAATCGACGAGAAACATAAAATTAGAGATTTTATAACCTATCTGTTTTAGTTTGGGAGTTATAGCCAATCAAACCGAGTGTCCTTAATCAAGTGGCCCAAAAAAAAATGTTTGCTATTTTTGCATTAAATTCACAAAAATACTTTTGATTTTTAAACTAAAGCAGATAGCCCCCTATTTTTTAGCCTTGTGCGTTATCGGTATTTTGAAATCTGCACATATGCTTTATTATACAAGTTTGACTTGACCCTGAGAAGCGAATGCTTAATCATTTTTGAATTGACGACATTGGATTGACTCTATCTGCTAAACTATGGTAGATAATTTAATAATAATACAGCTATGGACACTAAATACTTTTGTTTTTTCTAAAAGAAAGTGAGTTACCAGATGAAAAATGTATGTAAATTAATAATAACGTTGTTAATACCTGATTTTATTTCATATTTTATAGCACTTTTTAAAGTTTGTTGCGAATAATTGCTCTATGATGTAAATAAATGTATCTAAATGGATTTATACAGACTTAAACGCCCAACAAACAATACAATAGAAACATTCATTGTAAATTGAGTAATAAATAAAAGATTGTGTAACAGCTTTTGTGTCAAGTGGTCAAGTTGTGTTCTATATATGTATATCTATGTATGTGTCTAAATTTTCCTATATGTTTACTATGGTTTTGGCTGAATTTTCTCAAACTGCCTGCTCTTGTTTCGCATTTGTTATATTTATCGTTTGGGTTTCAGTTTTGTGAAAGTTTATTTTCTTTCATTTTCTTTGGGCTTCTTGAAATTTCACCAACAGTTTCCTTTCCTTTATTGTGGCATGTAAATTGTTATGTCACTTGAACATTACTTTCTATAGGCATTGATGAAACATAATTCCCTGCAAGCCGCAAAGTCTGATGACTGCATCCTTTCATCATTGCCCGTTTGCTACGCTTAACGCAAACAGTTTGCAGTTGTTTTAAGTTTGGCCAAGTGGCAAAAGCCGGCTAGTGCCTAGTAAGGCGGCGGCACCTGGCTAACTTTTTGCCAAGAAGTCTGCTCGGCTGAGAAGGCTTTAAGCGCAGTTGGAGCTGGTAGGCGCTTTTCCTTATTTCCCTTATTTTCCTTATAGTAGTTGCATTTGGTGCATATTTTACACAGTTTTATGTCGGGTCGTTTGGCCCGACTTGCTCTGACTGACTTGTCGACTTTGCCATTTTGAGAGTTGCTAACTTGACTCGTCGGCACTTTGGTCTATTGCATAAATATAAATGTTAGTATTTTTGGTGTTTTGCTTTTAGTATTTGTTGTTGTTGCCAATTTTCATTGCATTGTCAAAGTTTTCTGCCACATTTTCGCTTTTGCCCATTTGGACTTTGCTTGTTTATTTCGTTCGGAGCTCACACGTTTATGTTGTTCTAAAAGTGTGGCTCGGGGTGTACGGGTCCGGACATTCAAGCTCCGTTAAGTTGCGTGCATCTTGCGCACAATTTTAACACTTCTTGTGCAAAATTTATGCACTTTTCTTCTTTTTAGCTCTACTGGAAAAATTTGCATTTATTTTTCCTCTCTCAACTTTTCTGCTTGCTCTATCTCTATCTCTCTCTCTCAGTGTCTCTGTCTCTCTCTCTCTGATTCTTTTTGAAAACTTGAACAATAACAAGCAGCGACATGACAAGGGTCCACAATATCTGTGAGGCCACAATTAAACTTTATGGCTGCAATATTCATAGTATGATGTTTTCTTCTTCATTCTTGGATTTTTTTGATTTTTTTTTTTTACTTTTTTGTCAGTTGACAATGCCTTTGGTTGCTTTTGACGGAGGAATAGTCGTTTGCCAGGGGAAGTCGGAAACGCGCATTTGACTTCAAAGTTTTCGACAAGTAAATTTAAAACATTTATTCCTGGGCCTTTGCTTGGCTTTGCTTCAATGGAATCAAATCAAAAGCCGCGACCGTCGCGGGCTCAACTTGAAGTGAACCTAATTAGCCAGACCCATAGACGACACGGCCGTTGCTTGCCATTGCAATGGAACTACGAACTAAGCGCGCCATGCTCAACCTGGAACCATAGAAGACCCTTTCATTGATATTTGATTACAGCCACAAGGGGAAACAATGCGCCTTTTGTCACAACGCGAAGACGAGCGTTGAACGATTTAACTGTGGCGGTGGTATCGGTGAGGGGGCAGAGAGTAGCCCCCATTCCATTTCATCTTTCTTTTCTTATTTCTTCATACACCCTTGATACCCTTAAGTGTATATTATTACGATATAGCTTTTGTCAGACTTGCAATTTAATTTTTGCAATAAATCTTTTCAAGAAATACGCAAAGTTATTAAAAAGATAACTTGATTCAGTAATACACTTCTTTCATTAAAATGTGGTCAAGATTGTTTTATAAAGAACTTTTTTATTTTTAACGAACTGAAATTCAAACCTTCATTATTACAAGTACTTCTAGCATAAAGTGAAGAAAATTTTCCTCTCACATTCCTTTTCCTTTTCATCTTCATCTTGATCTTCATTTTCCTTGTCCTTTTCCTCGTACATATACTAACATATATATTAGAAATATTTCCTGCTATTATATATTTTCGTGTATTTTTAGACTTTTATATGACAAAATTCTTTATCCAGTAAGTATTAAAAATCGGCGTATTGTCTCAAATAAACCATTTAAAGACCATGAACGATTTGTGACACACCAATTCGGAGTTTTTCAAGCGAAGCGCCATTTTGTTTCCATTCCGAATTCTATAATTTTTGGTCTACGAAGGTTGTAAACAATGTTATAGATTGTTACGTTCAGTGTATTACAAGTTCGGTCACCGTTTTGCAATTTTCTTCCTCTTTATTTTTTGGCAACTGCGGAAGGCAATTCAATTGCAGGATTGAAGAATAGGCCGCTGCACACACACACAAAGCGAGGAAGCGGAGATGTGTGTGCTCCTTGACATTTGATGTCGCTTTGATGCTGTGCCTCAAATTTCAATGAGTGGCTCTAACAATGAGCCTCGACAGCCACTTAAATGCTGTCGACGCCGTGTTTCCTCCCTCATACTTTCCCTCTCTCTCACTTTCCCGTCTCCTCCATGGTTAGAGCAAAGATTTTGCGTACGCCTTTCGTTGTGTGTAAAGACCGTGAGCCACTTTTTGGTTAACTGCCATTTGATATGTTGCCCAGGAATTCTCCAGTGGGAACTTTGCAACTGCTGCTCAGGTAGTGCTCTTCATTCAGACTACTTACTAATGGTGCTGTTGTCTCTGCGTGGGCAGACAAATTGTTAATGAAGCATTTAGTTTTGGGGCCCGCTCATCGACTATGTGCGTGTCTTAAGGATACATTTGATGCTTTGCGGAAATTGCCCCAAGTGGCGCGGAGACACGCAGCATAAACATTTCAATTGTCGAAAAAAGGTACTGCAGAGGGGCCAGCAGTACCACTTCAACTGTATGCCTATGTAACATGCTTTGGGTGCAACATACTTTGGAGTGCTGCTAAACAGCAGTCAGGCGACTGCGATTGTGATGTGACGATTCTCCAGCACGTTCCCTCTGTTTTTCTCACTCTCTCAACAACTCGCTTCCCTTTAATTTTCTACGCTTTACAACACCAGAAGTAGTAGTAGTAGCCCCACAACATTTGCACAGAGTTGCATAGTTTGTTTGTTGTTTTCTTGTTGTTGCTGTTTCTGGTTTTGGTTTTTTCGGTAGTGGGTGCAACATTGCATAAGGGTTGTCGACGAGTGCATTAACCCTCCGAATTGCAAAAAAAGCAAGAAGAAGAAGAAAACCAGGGCCAACAAACCCTGTCACAGTTGGCATACTGTACATATAGTACTACTAGTTGGTAGTTTTATATTTGCTTTCTGCTGCACCCTAGTGCAGTTCCCGTTAGTTGAACCGGCAGCTTTTGCAGCTTTTGCAGCTTTTTGATTGAAGGGGTGCGTCCTATAAAAGCCATTGCTCTAGCAGTAACGGTAATGCTAGCGGTATGTTTAACGGTAACGCAAGCTCAAGTCATTAGGCGCCGCTTTTGTTTGACAATTTCTCAGTTGCCGTTGCCCCATAGCCACATGCCAGTCATTGTCTTAGCCTGGCCAACTAAGACTTGGGGCGTGGACAGGAAGCAAATGTCAGCGAACATTTTTTCTGAAATTTTCATGCGAGTTTTTTGTTATTATTATGTATTTGTAGAAAGCTTGCAAGTCAAGTCAAGCCAGATCCCGAGCCAGATTCAGAGCCAGAGCCAGAGCCAAGCCATGCCATGCCAAGTGGCAGTGCTCTCTTGCAACAACATGGGGAGAAAGCAACAACAAAAGCGGAGAGTGTAGAAAACAAAAAGAAAATGAAAAAGAAAATGGAAATGGAAAATGGAAAAACAAAAAGGGAATTACATAAAAATATTATAATAAATTCAAAATAACGTGGGCGGCAAGCAGCAGGCAGGCAAACAAAAGGCACCCCAAACGCTCGCGACAAACAGCCGCAACAACAATAACTACAAAAACAACATGCAACACACATGTGTAGCAGCAAGAATTGCACACACATGGGGTAACAGCAACATGAAGGACTGAGTATTATGTGGCATGTAAAAACCATGTAAAAAGGAAGCATCGGTCGCAACATATTGACTATGAGATACATTGCACTCGGTTAATGTAAGACCTTATTGTCCAAAGGTTTTTAGGAATCTAAACTGCAAACTAGGTTCCTAAACAAACTTGGTCTTGAACGAGTCCCCATGCAAGAAACCGCCTACGACTTTTAAAAGACATTTCTTAATAAGTCATAAATGACTTTACGACAAAGCTTCTATGAGCTAATGTTAAGAAAATCATCTTTCAACTGTTTTCCAAATCTTCGATGATCTATTGGATCTTAAAACCTATATTCACACTAAAAAAAATGTGCCAAGTTGAGTTTCAGGTACTGGATATGCTATAAGATCGTGGTACGAAACGCTCTACAACCGTAATATAAACTTTTAGCTACTTCATGATTACAGGGCATTAAAATAAAAAAAAGAAAGAAAATGTAGTGGCAGGCAAAAGAGTTTCTCTACACGCACACCAACACATGACCAGTGAGCAAAGGGAGCGATGTATATACATAAATGCAGATTCAGAAAGTGGGAGAGGGAGGTCAAGGAAGTCTGGGAGCCGTGTGTAGCACTGCAGCAGGCAAAATCCTTGCCGTCAGCGTGCCTTGACTGCATTTCGAGGGCATGGCTTATGCGAATTAATATGACAAGCATGCAAGTGGGAGCTTCTGTATCTGTGTGGGTGTGTGTGAGTATGTGTGTGAGCCCCACTCAGAAGCAAAATGCATGCAATGTTTTGCCAACTTGTCTACTTAATCCGAACAAGCGACGTTGATAGGCAGCACAGCAGGCAGCTCCTAGAACGCCAGCTACCAACGCTGCACCCCTCGCTCTACTAGGTACTATTCCCGCAGCAAAGAACTTAAAGGGTCATTCATTTTAATATGGCCCGCGACAGCGCAATTGGCCGTGTTGTTCCCCAAGTAACGGTACAACAACAGCGTCAACGTCAAGCAAGCTGCTGCTTAAAAGGGAGCGCGTGCCCTTCTCCACCCACAACATTCTCACACTCCCTAACGCATTTAGTTTATGTTTCAGCGAGCGACGCATTATTTGCATAAATTAATTACAAAAAAATTTGATGCAGACTGTCGGGACGGTGCCCGACAGTGGAATACCCTGTACCCATTTTTCCCATGAAAATCAAATTTCTGTGTAAATTTTTGTATCGGCGCGTTGAGGGGTATGTGAGTAATAACGGTAACTGTGGGGGGAGGGGGGATGATCAGGAAAAAACAGCATTGTAAGTGCTTATAACCCTAATGTATCACATTAGGTTAACTTTAACATTTCTGTAAAAAGTGAACTTCTGTTGCAGTTCATAGGAGAGGGGACCTAAAATTAGCTCATTGTTAGCTATATCTTCAAAAGTTCTTATTCGATACAAATCATTTTTACACTACATATGCATAATAATAGTGTGCATAACTGTGCCAAGTTTAAGTTGGATAACTTTTGTGGTGTGGGTTAAAACCGCGAAAATCTGACACGGAGGAAGGGGTTGAGATATCGACATAATTCGACAGACTCGTATTTTTTCCGGTATATGCGCATATTGGTAGAAAGTCTCCGAGAAAGGTGCGACAACACGGACATACGGACAGACATGTCTATATCGACTCGACATTTCTGCCACTCCCCCTTCTGCCTGTTACATACATTGCACAAATCTATAATACCCTTTTACACTTTGTTTACAGGGTATAACTATGCCAACGCCAACATCGACTGCGGTTAAGTGATGAAGCCCCCAACAGGAGCCAACAACTATAACTACTAACCAGTGGCAGCTGCATGTGCGTAGGCGAGACAGACAGACAGAGAGCGAAAGAGAGAGAGTTGGAGTTGAAGTTAAAGTCAGGGTTGAGCGCAGAGTTGGTTTTGCCTACCAACTCTCGACCCAATGCTGAAACCAAGGTAAAGTTTTTTAATTATGAAAATTAAGTGTGACGGCTGTGGAAGGGAGCTCTGGAATGGAGGTTTACGGGTAAGAAGAAACTTGGTAAACGACGCGTATATCTTGGATTGAGATGCACCAAGCGTGTGCGTATGTGATAGATAGATATGTAAGTTCCATTTGTTCAAGGTCTGTTAAAAGTTTTACGAAAACCCGAATTTAGGGGGAGAACCTATTTAAGCTGACTTGTTGATTTTTAATGTTCAATAAGAGCTTCAGTCTTTTCATGAAGTACTAAGCGTTTCAAAAGTTGCCGAGAATTGTCATCATACACTGCGAATAGAAATCAGCTTTTTAAGCCATAGCATGTGGCAACAGTATGGAATTTAAACTTTTATGTATAAAACCTTTTATTTTTTTTCAACAGAATTGTGTAAGCGAACCCCTTGTGATAAGCCATACCCAAGGGTTGCTTAAGAAGTTCCATGAAAATTTGTTTCAGACGTTGAATCAACGTATGCAAGTGTATCAAAGTATCTGCTTACCAATTTAATAAGTCATATCAAAGTTTCAGAAAAGGAACAGTGGATGAGTGTGCGCTAAATGCGGCAATTAAAAGTCAATTGGAAATCTTTTCAATCAGTCATTTAACACGAAACAAACACAGTCTCTGACAACAGCAACAACAACCAAAAACAACAACAACAAAATAAAAAACAATACAAAAATACAAAGTTTGCCTAGCAAATGTAATTGAAAAGTTCGCGTAAATGGTGCAGAGAAGAGTTAGGAAGTCATAAGAGCCAACAGGCAAAAGGAAAGCCAAAACCAAATACAAACGCAAAACATGTAACTCTGTGAAGGGTTATGCCGGGTTTACACTGTGGCACACAGCATCACAGGTTGCTGTCATACGGGCATAACTCAGTGTGAACAACAAACCCGTAGGCATAGTTATTAAATGTCACACGAACGAATACATTTAAGACTCGTGTCACAGGACAGTAGCTGGCGCATTTTGGAGAACAAAATGTGCCACCGCAGTGTAAACAGCAGTGTCATAAAAATGGTTCAAATAAACAATTTTTCGGTGTGCCAATAACAACGTTTATTTATGTGTTGGCTTTAAAACTAATACAGCTTATTCAAATACAAATTTAAAAAAAAATGGATTCAAAGAATAATAATGTTCGTGTTATGCACATTGAATGTTCGCTCTCGTATGACTCTTTTCGTAGTTCTTATTCACGAACTTGTTCATTGTTTACCTTTTGCGCACTTCTGACCACAGCGTCATACAGTCATACTGTCATAATGTAAAAAGGCGTTTACACCTAAACTTATTCATTGTCACTGTCACAGCCGTGTGACTCATAATTTGTATGCCCCCAATGTAGACACTTTCCTCGTGTGACAGCCACGTCATAGTGTCAAACAGTGTAAACCCGGCATTAGGGTGTTGAGCGGTATCAAATTTATGCCAGTTAACAGTGAAGAGCTAAAAGCGAGTTGTCACTGTTTTGTCCAGCAAATGAATTCGCTTTTCTTACTTTTTCTTTTCAGTTTTGAATTTAAGTGTTTTCCAGTTTTTACTGGCAAAGGTGAGTTTAAGCTCTCTATATCTCTTCCTCTCGCACTTTAACTATTTTTAGCTCTGCTTTGCTGACTGCCACAGTGTATGTGCTAAAAGTATTTTCAACTTTTGGCCACATGCTTCATTTATCACAAATTCATTTATCATTTGTCGTCGCCAATACACACATACACACCCCGGAAGTTGGCCAACAACAACAGCTAGAAGGAAGCACAACTAAACCCAACCAACAAAACCAACGAAAAGAAATGATAAAGCTGGCAAGGGGGCAAGGGGGCAAGTTGGGAGCAGTGAGTGCGAGTCAGCCAGTGAAGCGGGATGTGGAGCGGCCGTAGGAACTCAGCTGGCTAACAAAATTGGCATAGCCCGATAAAAATGTTGCGGAAAAGCAAAGCGCAACAACACACAAAAAAAATGTATATATATAAAAATTACAGCTCACAAAAAAAAAGGTCAGGAAAAGCTACGAAAACACAGTAAAATATCCAACGAAACGAAGCGAAAATAAAATTTCCAGCTAATGACAAAAATTTCCGGTTTCATAGACGCGCGCGCCAACATTGCCTGACAACAACAACAACAACAAAATGGCAAATTAAAATGGCAACATCGTTGGTGTTGGCATTAAAGTTGGCAACAACGTTGGACTCATGACTCTGTTTGGCTTTCCTCTGGAACAGGAAGACGCCCCAAAGAACATGCCGAACAACTCTAATGATAAAGTTCGCATACGCGGAAAGCAGTCAAAGGTGGCGCAAAAAGCTACAACGATAAAAGTGAAAGTGCTCCACAAATTTATGAGTCGAGGCAGTGGCTCCTCTTCCCGCTGCTGCTGTTGCTGCTTATTGATTTGTAGCTGCTGTCAAGTCCAAGTTAAGACCACGCTTGGTCCACTACTTGACTTCCAAGTGGTTGACCGACCACCCGCGGTCAGTTAAATGCTCCAGCACACACGCAATAACGCTTGCACGCACGCTGGTAACTCTGGATCTTTATATATTGTACCCACTCTGAAAGATGCTTTACAGTTAATTAGCAAGAGTGAAGCAGTTGTAGTTGCAAAATTTCAGACAACAACATATATCTTTAGATGTCTCGAGAAGGCAGAGAAATGAATCAAAATCAATAAATATATGTGCCCCGTCTTGTATTGTTGTGTTAAGTCGTGTGGGAAAATTTTAAATTAGGTGTTGTTGTTTTGTTTATTAGGCTCACATGAGTCTAGATTTGGTGCCTGTAACTTATATATTATCATCATCCTTCCCGCATGCGTCATCGGTCTTATGAAAATATACCCTTGGAGTGTTTGAGCGGAATGTACTCCGTAAGACCTTTGGCCCTTTACGAGCTGGCAACGACGAACTCTATGAGCTCTACGACGACTTTGACATAGTCAATCGAATTAACTTCCAGCGGCTCCGCTGGCTATATGATGTGCGTATGAATGTAGAAGCTACTGGGTGAAAGTTCTTCAATGTAGCTGTTGAAGTTAGATTGTATAGTAAATACCTTTGGTAGTAACCCGGTAACGGGTTGTTCTGGTCAGTTAAGAAGAAGAACTTGTATGTAAACATATCTTTAAAAATGGAATTTGGTAGCAGCAAATGCTTGTCGTTCTGCTACAGGGTATTATACACTGCCGGTCACTTAATTAAGGACACAACATTTTTGGTGTTTACAAGTCTATATTTTCAAAACTAATAATGATAATGGACTGAAATATAAATCCCTTTGGTAAATAAAACAAATTGCAATGCAGCCAAAAAAATTAGCGATCTATCAGCTTCAGTTTAAAAATTAAAAATACTTTTTTGAATTTACAGCAAAAATAGCAAACTTTTTTTGTACAGCTTTTAATCATGAATTAGTTCACCTACATGAAGACAAAAATTTCAATAACCTATCTGTTTTAGTTAAGAAGCTATAGCCAATCAAATCGAGTGTTCTTAATCAAATAGCCCAAAAAAAGGTTGTTAGTTTTGCTATTCATTCACAAAAATACTTTTCATTTTTAAACTAAAGCAGATTGTTCCCTAATTTTTTTTTGTGAGTATTGCAAATTGGTTTATTAACAAGCGGTATTTTATTTCAGTACGTTATCTGTATTAGTTTTAAAAATATAGACTTGTAAATACCAGAAATGTTTCGTCCTTAATCAAGTGGCCGGCAGTGTATAACATGAGCTGGCTGCGGCTACTGTATGTCCCCAATTCTTTTGGTCTCCGAGAACTAGGCATCTCTACCGACAGAATTGCCCGTTAATGCAAAAGAAAGGTATGTGCAGCCGCACCTACTGCTTCCATATATGGCACAAGTCTCTTTGATATAGCTTATAAAAACTTAAAATATAACTTGCAAACCTTTTTAAATCAGTTAGAGCTTCATCCCGTTTACCTAAAAAAAAAAATAATATTAATATGTTGTCAATAGTCGCAAGTAAGTAAGTAACAAATAAACCGATGCTCTCCCCGCGAACTCTACACACTTTTACTATCTACTGGACAGAATTTTTGTTTGTAAATCTACATGAGCCTACATGGTGGTTTTCGTGATTGTGGATTGTTCATAGAGTTACATTTTTGGATAAAACAGCAGCAGCTTTCAGCCGATTTTAATGCAATTTAAACTATTGGTATTAGGAAAAGAAGAAATTGAGGCGAGAATCCATGAGAAGAATATTTTCCTAAATCTCTGGGAACAAGTTGTTAAAATGGATTACAGGTTTGCTTCGGCGCATCTTTAACAAATAGTCAGGGAACCAAAACATAGAAAACTTTCAATTTTTATTATAATAATATATCTCTTATATAAATAGCCAGGGGCTCTAGTTGAATACGACGAAGAAGCGAAGAATGATGTCCTAGCTGTGCTGCTTGGTAAACTGAACGAATATTTTTCCCCTAAACGGAACTCTGCGTTTGAAAGACATCTGTTTCGGAGCATCACCGTTTTAGAGGGAGAAAGTTTTAGCCAATTTGTGTTGCGTCTACGACAGCAGATGAATAAGTGTTCATTTGGGTCCACAAAGGCTGAGATTCAGGAGATTTGCTTGATAGACAAGATTATTGACTCGTGGGCTCCAGTGGAAATGAAAAGAAAGTTGTTGGAAAAAGAATATACGTTGGACGAGCTAATTGACGCATGTCAAGTCGACGAGCAAATTGGAAAACAGTCACAGTCGATGGTAACCAAGCCGCAACTGGAGATGGTTAATAAAATTGGGTCTCGTTATATTCGGCCGAGTAGTTCTAGTCCGGAGTGTGGACGATGTGGCCTGGCTGGCCATGCCGAAAATGATCCTACCTGTCCAGCGCGGAATATGAAATGTAAGAAGTGTTCTCGAATAGGCCACTTTTCACGGAAATGCAGAACAGGCACAAAGCGGCTGTTTGTGCAAAGCCGCAGACCAGACATAAAACGACGACGGACTGATATACGTTTAGTAGATAATGACAAAGTAAATGATAACGATAAGAAGTACAAAATCGAGCGTAATGACTGTTTCAAAATAACAAGCGACGGGGAAAACGACGATACAGTGGACTGCCGAATAGGGGGCTGTACCATTCCCTTAGTAATTGACTCGGGTTCACGTTTTAATCTCTTAAGTCAAAAGGATTGGGCACGACTTAGTAACGAAAAAGCGATTGTCTTCAATGTACGCACAAAATCAATGCAACAATTTAGAGCTTATGCTTCTGAACAATTACTTAACGTAATTTTGGTTTTTGAGGCTCCAGTTGCCATAAATGGGAAATCTGAAATGATTGCCACATTCTATGTAATAGAGAATGGGAGACAATCTTTGCTTGGAAGGGAGACAGCAGTGAGCCTAAACGTACTGAAACTTGGTTTGAGCGTTAATAAAGTTGATAATGTCAATCCGTTTCCCAAGTGGAAAGGCATAACTATTAGGTTGTCTATTGATCTGGAGGTACGCCCAGTTCAGCAACCAATGCGCCGTATTCCTGTTGCGTTGGAAGAAAAAGTGGTAGCTCAACTGAATGATGCGCTTAAGAAAGACATCATTGAACCGGTAAATGGACCAAGTCCGTGGATCTCGCCAATTGTGCCAGTTTTTAAAGAGAACGGGGACATGAGACTGTGTTTGGATATGCGTAGGGCAAATAAGGCAATAAAGAGGGAGAATTACCCCCTACCAACATTTGAATCATTTATGACCAAATTAAGAGGTGCTAAATATTTTTCGCGTTTGGACCTGAAGAACGCATATCATCAACTAGAACTTCACGAGTCGAGTCGTGAAATCACCACGTTTATAACTCACAAAGGTCTCTTTAGGTTCAAACGATTACTGTTCGGAGTAAACTCCGCTCCCGAAATTTTCCAACGACTACTCGAGGAGATGCTGGCTCCGTGTGAGAACGTCCTGAATTATATTGACGATGTAATCATATTCGGGAATAGTGAGGAACAACATGACTTTGCCCTGACAACAGTGTGTAATATCTTTAAAGAAAACAATGTCCTTTTAAATCAAGAGAAATGCATTTGGAAAACTAGCAGGTTAAAGTTTTTAGGTCATATTCTATCCGACATTGGTATACAGGTTGACCCAGAGAAAGTTAAAGCCATTTCCTCATTTCGAGATCCCAAAAATAAGGAGGAGACTCGTAGCTTTCTGGGTTTAATAACATATGTGGGCAGATTTATTCCCGACTTGGCAAGTCGCACAGAGCCGTTAAGGCGGTTATTAAAAACGAATGCTAAATTTGTGTGGGGTGAAGCTGAAAGGGAGGCGTTTGCAAACTTGAAGCTGCGTCTGACCGAAATTCCGAACTTATCGTATTTCGATCCAAACTATAGGACGCGCCTTATAGCTGACGCTAGCCCTGTGGCATTGGGGGCAGTGTTGGTCCAATTCAGCGCGTGTGGCGAATCAAACATTATTTCTTTTGCCAGCAAAAGCTTATCAGACGTAGAAAAACGATATTCGCAAACCGAGAAAGAAAGCTTGGCGTTAGTTTGGGCGGTTGAAAGATTTTATTATTATTTGGCGGGCCTAGAATTTGAACTGGTGACCGATCATAAGCCTCTAGAAGCTATCTTTAAGCCTACATCTAAGCCACCAGCGCGCATTGAAAGATGGCTTTTACGTCTTCAAGCGTTCAAATTCAAGGTAATCTACAAGGCTGGAAAAGAGAACATAGCAGACTCATTGTCTAGACTTAGTCAGACAACGGACGACGATAGTTTTGACTGGAAAGGCGAACAGAATATCTTTCATGTAGTGGCAAGCGTAGTTCCTTCATCCCTTGGCATTGCTGAAATTGCTGAAAGCAGCGTCAGTGATGAAGAAATAGTAGATGCAATGACATGTTTAAGCAACAATTCATGGGACGCGGCAACTTCAAACAGTTTCTATCCATTTCGATTTGAGTTGTCAGCAGTGGGCAGCATTCTCCTTCGCGGCACTCGATTAATTATTCCTCAAGCGCTGAGATCAAAAGTACTCGCATTGGCCCACGAAGGCCATCCCGGAGAATCGGCCATGAAGCGCAGACTTAGGACCAAAGTTTGGTGGCCACTGATCGATCGTGAGGCGGAGAATTTTGTCAAAGAATGTAGAGATTGTCTTGTAGTCTCACAACCAGCAAAACCGCCTCCGATGAATAGACACCCTTTTCCAACTGGACCTTGGCAGTATGTAGCCACCGATCTTTTAGGTCCGCTACCGAACAACGATTATGTTCTTGTTTTCATTGACTACTATTCGAGATACATGGAGTTCAAATTTCTACGGTCCATTTGTTCTAAGGCAATAATTGACTCAATGAAGGAGATATTCTGCCGACTGGGGATACCAAAATGTTTAAGAACGGACAACGGGAGACAGTATATTAGCGCTGAATTCAAACAATATTGTGAACTTAATGGCATTGAACAGATAACGACGCCAGCTTACTGGCCTCAGGCGAACGGGGAAGTTGAAAATATGAATAAGTCTCTTGTAAAGCGTTTAAAAATAGCTTGCACAAACAAGCAAAGCTATAAGGACGAAGTACAAAATTTTGTACTAATGTACAATGTTACGCCACACAGCACTACTGGTTCTGCACCATCAGAATTAATGTTTAATCGACTGATCAGAGACAAGATACCAGGAGTGCAAGACCTAATAGGCGAATTTACTGACTCAGTCGAAAGGGATAACGATTGTTTGAATAAACACAAAGGGAAGGTGGCTGCTGATAAAAAGAGAGGAGCGAAAGAGGTTGACATAGCCGTAGGAGACAAAGTGCTCCTTAAAAACGTAGTATTTCCGAGCAAATTGACACCGACTTTTGACACAACCGTATATGAAGTAATTGGAAGGAAAGGTAACATCGTTCAGGTATCAAGCGATGGTAGGACTTTTACTAGAAACGTTAGCCACCTAAAAAGAATTCCAGCTCTGGTGTCTTCCGCTAAGAAGACTCCGACCTCATTGGAGAATGCCGATTTAATAAAGCTTCCAGCGACGGCTGATACTCCGGTCTCTACAGCAGCAGCAGCATCGGGTTACCAGAACCATGAAGACGGCCAGGTTAAAAGGACTCGGGACGAGGAGCCAGGGCCAAGCTTGAAGCTCAAGCTGAAAAACATTGAAGGGATGTGGCGACCGGTGCGAAGCGAAGAGGCGCACACAACAACATGTCAAAGAGAGCCCTTGCGCGAGAGCACGTCGCCTACGCCTACGGCGGCTGCGCAGCTCATAGAGTTAGTTGAGTTTGGAGAGTTAAGCGATTGACACGTGAAGTGCGTGGCTATAATGAATAATTAATAAACAATAGTTAAACTAATTAAACTGACTTATTAATACAACCTACCGGGTTGTTACAAATAGGTTAAGGAAAAATGTATTCACCCTTTTTTACCAACTATAAGGCAACAAACATGTCATTGTGTGGGGAATTTTCATAAGTTGTGCGATATATAAGTGTTATTCATATATTTTGCCAAATCAGAGGTAAAATTAATAAACAAAAACAAAATTCCTGGCCCTTTTGCATATTTGGTTCGCGCAGGCGTAACAGCTGCTTTTGACCCAAAGTTGCATTAGGTGTGGAAGGAGATGCTCGGTTCTTAAATGCTCTCGGCAAAGCACTCTGACAAGTTCAATTGCGGCACTTAGCACTTGGCCAAGGCAAAAGCCGTTTGCGCTGCTTGTCAAAATCCATCAAAAAATTTGATGTAGGCCTCTTACACATACACACACACCTCCAACAGGTAGAATGGACCAAAGCGAAAGCCGAGCAAATTTAGAGCTTGACAGTTAGACAGGCCATCTAGTAAACTTGTCAAAGACTTCTGGCCAAAGATCAGGTGCTCTTTGGTGCGAGTGCTCCATGTGTATATAGGCGTGTGTGCACGTGTGTGTGTGCTGGCATGTAAATGGGCAAACATTTTCCCACAAAGTTTGAACAACAAAAGATTCAAAGCTCATTCATCAGCGGTATTTCAACGCAGCACGCCAATGGCCTCCAACAGCAATAGCAACCGGGAACAACAAAAACAATAAGAAAGACATCAATATGAACAAAAATTTTGATGCAGACAGTCGGGACGGTGCCCGACAGTGGAATACCCTGTACCCTTTTTCCCATGAAAATCTAATTTCAGTGCAAACTTTTGTATCGAAACGTTGAAGGGCTATGTACGTAACAACGGTAACTGAACTACGAGGGTGAGGGTATGATACGGAAAAAGGTCAACATTGTTTGGTTTATAAGCCTAACGTGAGACTACGTACCAAATTTGGTAGCTCTACCTTAAATATTAGCATTTCTATAAGCAGTGCAATTTTGTTGCAGTTTTTTAGAGAAGGGGCCTTATATTGGCACATTATTAGCCATATCTTCTAAAGTTCTTATTCGATACGAATCATTTTAACACATGCACAGTAATAGTGTGCATAACCGTGCCAAATTTCAATTGGATAGATTTTATGGCTATATTGATAGGATTTTTAAATAGCTTTTATGGTGTGAGTTAAAACCGCAAAAATCTGTCACAGGGGAAGGGGGTGAGATATCGTCAAAATTCGACAAACTTGATCTAGATATAAAAAATGCACAAACATTTTTGCTCTAACTATTATAGTCTCCGAGAACGGTGCGACAACACGGACGGACGTACAGACGGACATGGCTATATCGACTCGACTATTGCTACTGATCATTCTTGCCCAAGGAACTTATGGTCTGCCACGCCTCCTTCTACCTGTTACATAAATTGCACAAATCTATAATACCCTTTTACACTTTGTGTACAGGGTATAATAAGCCGCATCATAATTTATATAGGCACAATATAAAACAACATACAATACTATTATTATTATTATTACTATTATTATTATTATTACTATTATATATAGGCGACGTGCTATAATCGATTTTGATTTAGTTTTGCTTTTGCTTTGTTACCAGCGCAGTTTTTTTTTTGCAGTTAATAACCTTGCAGTGAGCTGGTTAGAGAATACCACCTCAGCAGGTCAAAGCTTGTCGTATGAGGCGACTAACAATGACACTGGGTTCTTTCGAGACCAGTAGAGCTACCACAGGCCTAAAAAGGGTTGTGCGTAGGGTTTGGAACCGACCACTCAAAACAACAATTCCAAAGAAAGAATGTATTTACATCAGGACGTAACCCGATAACAGGTTGTTATGGCCAGTTAAGAAGAAGAAAAACCTTGGAGTTGTCTATATTCTTTATTACTAATTTTGTCAGTCATTAAACGAGAAATGCTAATTTCATTATTTACAATATGCCATATATACTAAGCAGTATATCAAACCATTTGTTTTTTGAATCTTATAGACTATGCATTAACCAAAACGTCGGCCAATGCAATGTCAATAAGTATTTCAAACGAGCTCACGAAAACGTTTTTTGAAAACAAAATTTGTATAAAACTATTTATCTAGTATTTCCCTTTGTTTTGCATTTCAAATTCACTAAAAAATGGAAAGATTTTTCTAGCTAACTCGCTGCGTGTATATAATATGAACCCTTAACCCTGGAACGTCCTTATTATTTTTCGTACACTAGCGTCATCCTTCGTCATTTTTACTATTTACAACTTTGAATCCGTATTAAAAAGGTCCTGAGCCTAGACATTTGAATTTATTTTAATCTTTAGCTATATTTTTATTAAACTAAAATAAGAAACCTTTTATTTTATTACTATTTTAACTTATAATTTACGTTTTCCCAGCCTTCTTTCAATTGGCTTGTATTTCAACATATTTTCAAACATTTAAATCATAAGATATGGAAAAATTTTTCATGAAAGTCATTTTGTTTCTTAAAAGTTCTAAGTTAAAACTAATATAATAATAATAAAACTTCTTATCAACAAACTTCTTATCGACAACATTCATAAATTTCGAAGGAGAAAAGATATTTTCAAAAAAAAATGCATATAACATAAAATTCCTTAAGCTTCTGCGATACCACAATCTTTTTCTCGCTCTGACTTCTTTTTTTGGTAGTACGTTTTTTGGGTCTGTTTTTGTCAAAGGGCATGAAAGCAATAGATCGGAATTCTTGTCCGTTTCATTGAGTCGACTTGCTGAAAATCGACCATTCCCAAGACCCAAGATCTAGCTTTTTTTAAGTCTGATGGTGGGAAAAAATTGAAAACAGCGGGTAACGAAAATTCTAAATTTTTTCGAAAGTATGTTTAGCTTTTTTCAGCTTTATGTTATATAACAATGAGTTAAGTGTAAAATCGTGAAATCAAGAAAAAAACAGTTGGCATCGGTAAGATTATAGTGCACAGAGTTCTGCAATGCCGCAGAAATCGGTTGACGACGTTGCTGACATCAACTACAATAGCTAAAGCGCTCTAAGTGATTGAAAATTTCGCCAATCCCCAAAAAATAAAGTGGTTTTATTTTCTAAGGATATATTTTTGACAAAAATAATAAGATCCAATAAATCTTCGTTGGAGGGCGCAGAAGTCAATTCACCTTTAAAAATTTTTCTTTAATTTTTTGTGGATAACTTGATATGGGGATGCTATAAATGACATCAGAACCGATGAGCTGCATTATTCACAAAGTTATTATAATTATAGAGAACTATAACTCAAAACATAGTTTAATCAGATGGACATGCCTTGAGCGCCTTGGTTGTTGACTGTTTTTTTTTATAAAAGACACGTAGCTCCAACGCTTCTTAAATGCTTTATCAAAATTAATTAGCCTTTTTTAGGTTTGAAAGAGTCCCAAATGGTTAGCTTTTTTTTTGGATTTTTTCTGAAATTTTTAGCTGTTTTCGGATTATTTGTTTTGTCAATCTGGCAACACTGTATATCGTATAAGATATGGAATAAGAAATAAAAGGGCATTATCTTATGTTCTTTAAATTATAGCCAAGGCTGGCAAAGGCATTTAATATCAGTTTTGTACTGTACAAAAATTGGCACATAAGTGGGATCTCTCACTCTTAAACTTTTTAGCTCGTTTAATAATTCTCCTCAATATGTTGGTATCTCTTTCATGACGCTGTTCTATGGTTGTGTGTGTGTGTGTGTGTGTGTGTGTGTGTGTGTGTGTGTGTGTGTGTGTGTGTGTGTGTGTGTGTGTTCCTTGGATCATATAATTCACATAAAGACTACAAAACTGTCATTAGTCACAGCGCATAAACATAAACAACAATAATAATAACAGCAACAACAACAACAACAAAAACAACAAGCGTATTGGTTAGATAGATAGTCTGCGATAGTTTGAGAAAATTTCCATAATATTTACAGCATTTGATCGACCAGGCAGCGCTAATGGCTCACAGTCGGTTTAGGGCTATTTAATTGATTTTACAACTTGGGTGCTTCAAATGCGGCCAAGCAAAACCAAAACCAAGACAAAAAGAATTCCAAAATTTAAATCATGAAAGTGTTAAGAAAGCGAGGAATCAAATCGAAATACCGAACCGGATTCAAACAGGTTCTGTCAGGCCAACTGTGAAGAATTTTAAGCGGCCAGCTTACGAACGTGGCCAATAGCCCGATGATGGCCAACGGGTGTATGCTGTGCGCCTATAAGTGTGCCTATGCCTACGCAAGTGTATGTGTGTGTGTGTATCTGTGTGTGTGCAAAGGTTAAAACCTGTTCTCAATAATAAAAACTAATTTATTTACTAGTTGTAGGTACATAAACACGCACACATACACGCAGAGAGTTAACTGACACTTCAAAACGCATTTGAAAACTGCGGCGACAAAAGGGCCCAAACCTGACGAATGGTGGAGTCAACAAAGACCAAAAAAACAACAAATACTTATGAACTGCGTGTGTGGCTAATCAGAATCAAATTGATTTAAATTTGAATGGTTCGACGAGCAAAGTGCGTGCCCAGCCGCGGCTGCAAGTGAGAAAATAGATAACAGAGCGGGAAAAGGGGCAGTGGAAATCGTCGGTCCCCAGTGTCTCTTCCGCTCTCTCTCAGTAAGCCATGGCCAGGGCCAATAATAACAAAGCCAAAGCAGCGTCATCCAAATGACCCATTGTTGGTGTTGCGGTTGTTCTTGTTGTTTAGTCTGCTTTTAGTTATCTTCAGCGTTTGAAGTTGCTGCTGGCTTTGTCATTTACCTTTTCCAGGTGAGTTATTGAGGTGCGTAATATCAAGAGTTCAGTTCGTATCCGTTCAATTAGGGTCAAGTTTTGTTACAGCTCATCATCATTCATAGAAAATTCAAACGATTTGCAATCAAAGCTTCTTTTTAGATCGATTCCAGAGCAGCAAGTGTATAATAGACTTGTCTAATGTGTGCACGTAAGAGGGAGAAGGATAAGTGGCAGAACTTCCATTTGCAAAAATTATCACCCTCTGTATCTCAGAAACATAAAAATTTTACCAAAACATGCGAATTGTCAGTAAGCAGCCAAAGTAACGATACTTTTTTTTATCGATACGTGTCAGAACGCTGTGCAAAATCTAATTTATAGTAAAATACAAGAAACTTAGTACTAATGTTACTGCAGTCAACAAAAATGAAACCTTTCGAACCAGTAAGGCCTTAAGCAGTACTCAAGAAGTAAATATCGGCTACTATTTCTAAGCAATCTGTATCCGTTGATACAATCTGTATCCGTTGATACCCGGACTACTTTTGGACTGAGAAGAGTTTAATGCGCTCAATATGCATGGGATGGTAGCGCTGCGGTTATTTAAGTTGCTCTTAAATTCAAAGTAGTGAATAACTTTGGAGTTTCAAGTTTTCCTTTTTAGGGGAGTCAGAATATGAAGTTTAATGTCTTCCAAATTCGTTCGCAATATAAAATTTAAAAAATATGAACTTGAGTAAAAAGCTACTCTTGAAATCTGATTAAACATTACTAGAAAGCGATATGAAAAAAGTGTTAAGCGAGTGTACGTGTCTATAGGTGTTCTGACCATATTTGCGTTATAATTGGAGTTTGCCTCTGTAACTTAAAGTGCAAAAAAAAAGCCAAGTATTTGGGCGTTTTTATGATTCAAGAACGCATGTTTTTAAGTTAAGCACGAACGCAAAACGTGAAGGCATCGATGATTCATAAAATTTCAAACTGACGCTACTTTCATGGGCTTCAATCTTGTTGCTTTTCAAAAGATCGCTTTTTCATTTTTTGGGTAACCTAATTTGCCTATTCACTGACTCAAGTTCAAGTAGTAGAAGTAAAGTTAAGCTGCAACTGTCATGCAAGTTGTGAATAGGGCTATGCAAAAAAGTGTAATTTTGCTTTAAGCAAATTCATGCTATTGGTTTTCGCAAACAATTTCATCTCTTTCAAGCATTGATCGAGCGAGCTGCTACAACAAATTCGTAGCTAAGGAATATAACCTAAGTATAAATGGCAAAATTGACTTTAATGCAAAATAAATAGTTCATATCAACTTGGAAAAGCTTTCATTCAACATATTATTCATAGCATATCTAATAAAGATTATGCCAAAAAATATGTTTATAAAGCGAAGATCCGCGTTTAGTCAAATCTTAACGGATTGTTGTTGCTACGGCGAAACTGTGGTTCAGGGTACATTAGGTAGAGTGAAACCATTTGCTAGTAAATTTTATTTATGCAATATGCAAATGACAATTCAAGTTACAAGCAGTAACAGCAACAGCAGCTCTAGCTGTGAATGATATGCAAATGTGGGCAGCCTTAACAAGCACGCAATGAATGCCCAGGTTTGAGATACAGATACAACTACAAATATTAATACAAAATACAGATACGGTATGCATGCACATAAATAGATACATTTGAGCAGTAACAGCAGGCAAGCGGAGCAAACAATCAGCGCCAAGAACTAAAGCCAAGTTAAGAAGACAGAGATGAAGATTCAATGCGGCTGGATTGAAAAACTTTTTCTCAGTTTTATTCAAAATATAATCAAAGTAATTTGTTGTCTTTTCATTAGTTGTTGTTGCTGGCATTGGTATTTATAATAAAATCAAAATAAATAATTAATGACTACGCCGCAGTGGTTGAAATTGTAGCCCTCTGGCAGCAACCAAAAACGACAAATCGTTGGATTTTCTCTCACTCTGCGCCGCGTTTTATGTTACGTTTTTGGTTTTCGGTTTTTAGGTTTTTGATATCAGCGCTGATTTATTGTGGCTGTTGTTGTTGTTGTTGTTGCTGCTTTTCTTATAAACTAAAAATAAAAAAACCTAAACATGAACCAAAACAAAAGGCAAAAACTGCAGCAGCAAAAGATACAGATACAAAAACAGCTGCAGCTACCTAAACACTAAACTGGTGCCAAGTAAAGTAAAGCGTAAAATGTAGCGTTTAAAATATACTTGGCCAAACTACACACACACACACACACACACACACACACACACACACACTCATACAAAGGAACACTCAGACACACTTGGCGGCAGGCAGGCAAGCAGAGAACACAAAAGTATCTTTAAGATACTACAACCAGCAGCAGTTGAGGCTGCATCAACAAAACTAACCACCAGCAAGCCAAACAAAAGGCGCACACAAACTCCGCCAGAGCTCGACTTGTTAGCGCCAGCGCCAGCGCCATGGCCAAGGAAGTGCCGGAGCACAACGCCATTGCCGTAGCTTTCGGCATCGACGCCAACGTTGGAGCCCAGCGTAAAACGTAGAAGACAAAGCAAAAGTACTATTTAGCAGTAGCCAACAATAACAAGCGGAAACTTTTTCGCTCACTTTGACGTGTGCTTAGCCATTAGATACTTTTTGCTGCCAAGCAGCCTGGCAAACAACACGGCTATATTTGACAACAGGTGGCAACAGCTCCCAAGCGTTCTCAATTGAGTGCTGCTACTCAGTTTTTTAGATGCTTTTGGTGTGGCGGTTGTATGCAATGATTTTCCACTGATATCTAACAGGCAGCTAGTACTGTGTGAAAAATGCATCCCATAGATACATTGCACACACATAGACAGTGGCAACACAAAAGCACGTGCAGTAAGCGCAGCTTTGAAGTTATAGTGCTCCAATATTAAAGATTATATCAAAATGCCTTTAGATAATATGAACTTTGGTTGCATCAAAGCTATTAAAAATCTTTTATGCATGCGCTCTAGTCGCTACATGTGTCTAACAAGTACAGCCACAGCGTTGTATGAGGCTTCTTAAAGACGAACTAAAGCTATCTAGGGATTAAGTTATCTTAACGTTTATGTGCAATTACTGAACTTATGTATATGCCAATTTATATTATAGAATCCCATCATGCCCAACACATACATAGCAATCGGTTGGTTTCGATTTTCTTGCGACCAAAATGTATTGCAGCTGGCCAACCGATTGCTGTGTGTATATGGAGAACTGGTATGACTATGAAGCAAAGGAATCGCTGTAAATCAATTATGATCTTTTTGACGTGAGTGAAAAGCTCGGATTTGTGTGTCCGGATACCATCTCATTTCCTGAGTATCTTTCTGTTGCATTTTGATCAATTAAGAGATTTTCTTCTGGAAATACTGAAGTCAAGTTTAAAATACCAGAGAGCATACATTTACAAGTCAGTATCCTACTCGTCAAAAGAATAATATGAAGACTTGTAGGGCTGCGACTCAAATAGTAGCAATATTATGTTATATTTATCGGCTTTCCGATTTTCCTACATATGTCATAAGCCGAGCTCAACTAGCAATAAAATATCGAAGTTTTTGATGCTAAGCAAATTTAAGATATGCCGAATATGCAGTCGACGCTTCCCATTCATTTTCGATTGTCTAATAAATATAACTCAAATATTCTGGTTTGCTTCAAAGCTACATAGCCACAATGTGCGACTCAAATTGAAACTGGTAAAAGCAATCTTTTAGATTTTTGCGCTGTGTTGTCACTTTTCTTTCCCAAGCTTACCCGCTGGCCAAAAGTTTGACTCATGCTGCCTGTCACTTTTCATTCGTATACCCGAAAGAAACAACCCAAAAAGACACAAAGTTACCCAAGTTCAATTTCTTTGTTCGTTTTCAGTTTTCGGTTTTCCACTGTTGTTGCTAGTGTAATCCATTTAAAAGAACTACAAAACAAAAGTTAAAAACGCGCCAACTTGTGCTAGCCTTGCAAAAATTTCGCAGTCATTACAAAACAACAAAGTAAAAAAGAAACTCTGCAACTCCCAAACCCCCTTCACCTCCAAAAAAAAAGTACCAGAAAAAAAGCATAGAAATGAATAAAATAAAAGACCAGAGAAATTTAAAGAACCAGACCAAAAAGATACTCAATCGAATTAAAATGCATTCAAGTAGCAATGACACTGACTGCCAAAAAAAAAAAAAGAGCGAAAAAATACCAGAAGATACAAGATACGCGCCGCTCGAAATGAAACTGTGGCATAAGATATTGAAGTAACTGTGATAGCGGCGAGGGCGGCGCTGCTTTAAGTGGACTCAGCGGGGCTTTGAGGGGCAGCTCCAGCGCTGAAGCGGACGACACGCGCCTATTGCAAAGCATTTCCTTTTTGACCTCAATCGAGGCGCGGTGCGTGACTGTCAGACAGACCTTCTCGGCTGCTGCCAAAAGAACGCCCCAGTTGCCGCCCAAGTTCCACCTAGTGGCGCCGCTGCCAGTCGACTGTACAACTTTTACCGTTGCCGATTTGCGCTGGCTGACACATCCAAAAAAAAAAAAAAAAAAAAACTCCAAATAAAAATTTAAGCACTTTCTTTGTTGTTGGGCGGCTGCAACTTTTTGGCCATTTCTGTGTTGCGTCTCGAGTTGGTTTGATTTTGTCGTTCCTAGCTGGCACTGGCTCGGCGCTCTACCCTACACATATAGCGCATACAAGATTTCTGCTGCAATTAGTAACCCACTTATAAACCTTCAAGTTTCTCAGTTTCTCTCACAAGGTCTCAAAATTAGGCATGCCCGTAACGTCCGCAATCCATCGTTGAGAAGCTTTTACAATAGGTTTCCAACCCTGGCACATTGACGGATTGTTTTTAGCTTGAAATTCGGATGTAAGAGATATCTGGTAAACAGGCGGTTGAAAGAGCTAGCGTTTTGTACACATTGCGATTTCCCATACTCAAAACGCCAAGACACAATGCCTTAGCTTGGTTTGATACAGTAAGCATTTTCAGCCTTCTTAATGCAAGAGCATATTTTGAATTTGGGAAGACATGAATTCATTTCGCCGGCTCCGATGCTTACTGCTTCGAGACATTCGTTTAAACAATTTACGTGTTCAAGATCGCACTCGACCAAGCGCCCACAGAGAGTATCGGAACTTCGGCGTTTACAGGAAGCACTTTTCAATACTTTTGTAACGTTCTTTTGTACCGCCGTTTTGTTAATTTTTTTTTTTATCTCTGAGCTTACCAAGATGCCTTTCAATGATTTAACGCTCTGTTTCTTATGTTTCCACATTTTGCCTGGGCTCTGTTCATTTTTTTCGGTCTTTTAAGTTTTATCATGTTGCTTTTTTGGTAGGTTTTGTTACTTCACGAGACTTTTTTGCGGTTAGGAAATCACATGGTTGACACTAATTCGAGTGGCATGATTCATTTGGGGCCTGTCCCAAAGCTGTCGCGGCATATTAATAAGCAT
Organism: Chymomyza caudatula; assembly: GCA_035041775.1. NCBI lineage: Eukaryota > Metazoa > Arthropoda > Insecta > Diptera > Drosophilidae > Chymomyza > Chymomyza caudatula. The sequence continues at coordinate 664,059 of JAWNKW010000205.1, read as the reverse complement.
CTATCTATGAATTTCAAAACAATTTAACTAATCGATTTGACTCCCCAGCATATTAAAATAAGTTTACTAAAAAGCTTTGCCTACATTAGGTTTATAACTTTAACTTGGCTCTTAACTATTGGACTCTTGATGTTCTTGCTGGTTGCCGCAATACACACAGACTTCCAGTTTTGACAAACATTTCAACGGCGTCGCGCATTGTTGCACAGCAACCACATAAACTATAAAGATATATGTAAATATATAATTTTGGCATTTTTGGGGGAAACTTTATAAATGATTTCATCTCTATGGCAGTAGAAACAAATTAAATGCTTTTGCTTACAAAAGCGTAACGGACAAAGTTGAACTGGACAAGCAATGAATCTGCACAAAAAAAAGAAACCAAACAGAAGCCAACAAAGAAGAACGAAAAGACAATTGTCGCACAGACACACCATAGATAAGAAGTGAAATAGGAAGAGTTCTAGAGGGAGAACTAGGGAGAGAAATGACAAACTATCCTATGACTGAAACAATTTATCAAGCCGTTAGCCAGAATTTCATAGCTTATCAACGAAGAGCAATCAAAACATAGCACTCTTTCACAGCTGCTACTCCTAACCCCGCTCTTATACGCTCCCAGTATTTCTCTTTTACAGTTCCTCTGTTTCTCTAAAGCCACTCGAAGCTCCAACGAATCCGTTTACCTGTGCAGAGCACAACTTCATTCGAATTTAGCTGATTGAAAAGCATTTGAAATTTAATATCTGGGCAGCAGCTTCGTTCAAAGTTTGCCCATAATGAGACCAGGCATTGTGATGTTGTGCAATTAAAAGGGAAAACTATAAAACTGACAACAGTAGGAAGACAAAAAAACTGCATACAAACCGATATAAGACTATGAAAAAGCTACTAAAGGCAGCTGACAGTGAAATTCTATATCCCAAATTGCCAGACTCCTGATCTGCCGCATCCCAAGACTGGAGTGTTCAGACTTGCTTAACATATTTTAAAATTGATAAGCAGCGACTTGCTATAGAATGCGTAAAGTTTTTATACCCTGTACACAGAGTTTAAAAGGGTATTATAGATTTGTGCAATGTGTGTAACAGGCAGAAGGAGGCGTGGCAGACCATATATTCCATGGGCAAAAATGGTCAGGAGCAATAGTCGAGTCGACATGTCCGTCTGTCCGTGTTGTCGCGCCTTTCTCAGAGACTATAAGAGTTAGAGCAAACATTTTTTTACCAAAAGATGCATATGCCCGGAAAAATACGAGTTTGTTGGATTATGTCGATATCTCACCCCCTTTCCCTTTCGCGCTTTTAACCCACACCATAAAAGCTATCCAATTGAAACTTGGCTCAGTTATACACACTATTATTGTGCATATTTAGTGTAAAAATGATTCGTATCGAATAAGAACTTAAGAATATATAGCTAATAATATACCAGTTCTAGGCCCCCTCACCTATGAACTGCAATAGAATTTCACTTTTTACAGTAATGTTAAATTGTTAATGTTAACATTTATGTTAATCAAATTTGACACTTTAGACAATAATGTTGATCTTTTTCCTAATCATCCACCCTCCCTCCGTAGAACAGTTACCGTTATTACGCACATACCATTCAACGCGTCGATACAAAAATTTACGCAGAAATTTTATTTTCATGGCAAATATGGGTACAGGGTATTCCACTGTCGGGTACAGTCCCGACTGTCTGCATCAAATTTTTTGCAAATAAAACATGTTTAGTCTGGCGCAGTTTGGTGCCGGATTAGTTACTAAAGTTATCTAAACAATTAGCAGCGGAACTCAGGTAAATTTTGTTAAGGCACCTAACAATACGTAAAGAAAACTTGGCTTACATAAGTTAAGTTAATAAGAAAAGTGACTAAAAATAAATCGTAAAATGAAACCCTTAATAACGATGTTTACAATGCAAAAGGTGACACGCCTTAAGGTGGGAGTTTTCCGTTGAACAATTTCTCGTTTTAATTAATGTTTTAAATAAGTATTTATTAATAGTGCACTTATTACAATTTTACAGTTCTCCTTTTCAACATTGTAAATTCACGGCTCTCTCCGTATTTATGCAATGAAAACTGGAAGGTGAAATTACACCTGTAAAAGAAAGCGAACAAACAACAAATGTTTTTAGTCTAATTATTTATCATAGTTTTTTCACTATTTATAAAGTATCGAGTAGCTTAAATACAACTTCTACGATTTCGCTTCTCACAGCTCTTATATGATTTGAATTTAGGGTATCTTCTAGGCGAACCTTTCTTTTAAGAAATTTCAAGAAAAATAGAAAGATAACATAAATTTTTAGGATTGTAACTTAAATGATGTGCGCTTAAATCGCAAATTTCTACGATATTTCTTAGATAGCTTCGAAGCGATTTGATAAATATAGTTTCAAGAAAAAACACATTGAAAAAAAAAACAGTGGAAAAAATTGGTAGGATATCCCCCAAACTATTTAGCTTCTTGCTTTTATGGACATTATCAGAAAACTCTTAGACGGTAAAGTTTCACTTGTGAAAAATTCATCGTTCAAAAAATGGTCGACGTTCCCTATGCTATTTCTAACAAATTGATAAAAGCATTTCAGTTGAAATTTGATTAAAAAAGATATCTGGCATAGCCCCAAATCCCTTTTGGATTGAAATTTGGTTTGGCACATCCATGTATAATACTTGCCAATTTTTCACGAAAAAATTAGTCGTTATACGTAGAGTTACCGGGTTACAACCTGATTAAGGGCACTTTGCCTTATGTAGAGCACTCTGTGCCTTCTCCAAATGTAGCTAATGTGCTCCCTACCTGGTTGTTGGTTCTTCATTCAGAAGCACAATATGACCTAGCCAGCAGAGCCGCTGGATGTTAGGGGAAGGATGGCCGTCTTATAGAGTATTAGTTTAGTCAGGCGAGAGTCGTCTCTACTACTTGCTTGCTTACTGAGACCTCTACTCGAAGAATACATATAGTATACTTAGTTTTGCTCTCATTTATAACCAGACCCACGCTGGCAGTTTATCTTTTAATAGCCGAAAAGGCTCCAGTAACTGCTCGCTCAGTACCCCCAATGATATCGACATTATCTACGTTTAACTATTTAGATAAACTGTAATACCATTTCGGATTGGAACTAAGAATTGGCAACAGTTTTAGAGCATTTTTTAATAGCTAGAAGACATTTTTTTTTTTAATTTTGTATTAAATGAAAAATTAACGTATTATATTGTCTTATGAAAACGATTTTTATAAAAAAGTTTGAGTAATATGTTAGTTGTAGAAATCTAAAAATTTGAGATAAATTTTTTTGGAATCTTAACTTATTTTCAAAGTAACCAACCTCGCAGAACTTCTATTCGTTCCCTTTATGTTTGTTCTTTCTGCTTAAATCCACTGATTTCGTTTCGTTTTGTAGTGTAGAGAGCGCTGTAATGACTATGGAATTTTCTTTATCAAACATGTTTCGGAAGCCACCTTATAAATGAAGGCATATAAAGGCCTGGCTCTAAACTGACGTCATGCCTAGCAAAGTGTCACAAGGACCCTTCATATTCATATCATTCATATTTATAAGTGAAACTAGTTAAATAAGATCTCCTGAGTTGTTGCTATATATTTTTAATCTACTTTCTAGAAGTGATTTCATACATCAGAAGAGTTTCAACCCGAATTTAAGATCCTGTTTGTCTAAACGGAAAAATTTGTGCAACTGCAATTGATTCCCGACGGGTTTAATCTAGCAGTTTTTTTATGACTTGCAATTGTTGTCGAACGCGGTGTTGAGTGATATCTTGCTTTTTCACACAATATTGTCTTTGAATTTCATTTTAATTTCGTAAGTTTTTCATTTTTGTTTAAAAGAAGATTGCAGACATACTTGAGTCAAAGCCTATGCAATAATTAATACTTTGCCATTACGCAATATGTATACAAATAACTCAATTTTTGTTGACAATGGAAAGTCGGTATAACTCTCTAAACTACATCTATAGGTTGAAATTTGAGTTGGGGCTTTGGAAACACGCACCTGACATGCATAGCAAGTTTTCCAAAGAAATGAAAGTTGGATACTTAAAAGCGGTGTAGGTGTAGTAATATCTTTTTTCTTCTTTTTTATAGAGTTGCTCTTAGACCACTCAAAATGCAGTATGAATTGAATTAAAGTGGTTGAGGAACGGGCACGGAATGGGAATGCCAGCGACAACTCATTAAGAGATTGCGGCATGCTGGAACACATTGAAACACTTGACAATGTCAAACTCTCAAACACACACGCACACATATACATAAACAGATATAAAGACAGTGGTGTGGATAGGCAGCGACTCTATGTAAATTTCGAATAAAAATTGTTTGTGTTTTTCAAAATAAACCTAATAAAACTTCCAAGGTAGTATTACCAATTCAAGAGATTTCCAGCAAAAGTATACGAGTTTTCTCAGTTTTTACGCAGCCTTAAAAAAAACATTGCTGGAACTGTGAACATTGAGACCAAACACAAAACCATAGTACGCTGGGAAGTTCAAACTACAAAAGTTTACTTTCATATAACAGTATTCACATTTGGGGATTTGTACATCTTGAAGAGAGATTTTCTAATTGAATTGATAATTAGGAAGTTTTAGTCGCAGAATCTAAGAGCTGTGGAAGCTTGGAAGAAAATTTCTGGAAGAGTACATAAATGAATTATAAGTAAAACTACAAAAACTTTTCTCTTCTCTAGGTTTTCAAAACTTTTTGTCAAGAACCTAAATAAAACTGTTACTTTTATTTGTTTTTATAGAAAATAGAATATGCGCAGAAAACTATATGGAGTTTTATGCTTAAGCACCCATTTCACTACCTCATCAGTCAACTTAATTAACACCAAGTGGTCAAAATGACCGTTTTTGTTAACAAATTTTTTTTTATTTCTGTATTTTCCTAAATTAAGTTAACTTTAATATTATAAATTGTTAGATTCGTGAGCTTTTACCTAATTATACTAAGTAGTCATTTCGAAAAGGATATAAAAACATTACTGGAGTTCACGATTGGCTGTGCCAATTATAACAATAATACGCATTTGCAACACAGTGTGGCACCACTTTGAGCATACATAAAGCAAGAGAATAGTTTTTACTCTCATTTTTCGAGTTTCTCGAATGTAAAAATGTGTACTTTTTCGCCTATGTAAGTTCATTTTCTTGTTGGTACTGCTTTTATAATTATAAATACCATGTTATTTCAATATTTATAAGAATTCTATTTTTATATAGTTAAAAAATAATTAATCTCATAAAATATTTTTAAAATTTTAATATTTTGTCAACTAAAAATCAAACTGGTCATTTTGAGCCCATGGTAGAAATAGGTGTATAACAAATCCCGGTAGTTCTCGTCTCTTTTGTCTTTAGCTTTCAAAAAAAAAACGCTCGCAACATATAATTTTTGAATAGAATCTTAAATTTCCTTTATAAAGCATGGGAATAACCTTGCGGAAAACTGGTAAGGAGCGGTTTCCCTAAAGAGCAATAGAGCGATCCAGACTAATCACAGAATGCATCAGTACGCCTGGACTCTGCCAAGCCAAGCAGCTTTTCGGCTACTTTAACTTAATCTATCAAATATTGCAAGAACATCGCGAGAATCGTAGTCCGATTAGACCCATACCATACCATGCAAAAAGAGGTCTATTTCGAAACTAGGATTAACAGGAGAGCTAAAAACCTTAGTACTGTCCAATAAAAATATGAATAATAGAAAGTCGTAGCCCCAAAAAAAAACAAAACCATCTACGCCACTGCCTAGTGGGACCATTAAAATGTCATGCACTTGTGCAGCGGCGGCACTTGGCGCTTGGCGCTTGATGCTTAAAAACTAAAAACCCATTACCAATGCAACTGGCAAACACAAAAACTCCACAAAACAAATTTCGACCGAAAATTCAGCAGTTTTATTGGCCTGACGCTCAATTACACACACCAGCAACTACAAATACATGCATGAATTCATGCATACGAGTTGTGTTGTTGTTGAAGCAGGCAAATGCCAAGTGCAGTGGTCGCCGCTTGTGAGCAACAAAACAACAAACAAAACCACGAAGCGGCAGAACAACACAACAACAATGATATGTTGTAATGACAGTATGATAATAATGTTCAGCCTGATCGCCGTGTGCACACACACACACACACACAGACACACACACACTTTCCCTACCTCCTCATATAGAAAGACTCGACTAAATGCAGGCTGTGTTCACATAGTTTAGTGTACACTGTACAGGTAGCAGACTAGCCAGCAGCACATTGCTATTGTTGTTGCTCTTGTGTTTCTCTTTCTCTTTACTCCGACTCTGTCTCACCTTTATTTCTAGCTGTGGTGCTTTGCAAGTGAATGAACGGGTGCAGCAACCACAACAACAACAACAACAACTCCACTCACAATCACTTGCACAGTTAGAAATTTGAAGGCAACTACAACAATTAACTAGGCGGCAAACACAATTTTTTGGTCTTCTTTTTACCTTTTTGGTTTTTAATTTAATGCAGGGCTACTCTGCCGCAGTCGACGTCGACGCCAACGCCAATGCTTCTTCTCTGCTTATAATGCTGCTGTTTCTTCTTCTTCTTCTTCTGTTTGCTGCACTATTTTTGCACTTTATTTTATTATACTTTTTTGTTGCTTTACTTTTTTTAGCTTGCACTTTTGCACTTGATGAACTTTGGCTGATTTTTTTTCTTGTGTAGCAACAATTAGCAGCGTATAAATGGTAAGATGCAATTACAAAAAAAAAAAAAACTATAATGCACGCACCAGAAAAAAAATATAACGCGGCGTGGCGAGCGATCAACCGAAGAACTTTGGGCAGTCCCAAAAGTTATGTTGTTTGTATTATAATTTTTGCTTTTTTGGGGGGAGTCACAACGATTTGGGGGGAGTCACACACACAGAAGCGCGCGGCAGACGCGATTTTCGAAAAAATGTTAAACAAATAAAGGCAAAAGTCGTGGGCGCTGAATAACCGGTTCAAGTTAACACTGCACAAACGAACCGCGCACGAAACAAATCGAACCGTGAGCCCGGACCGGCGAGAATGAAGTGCGGCGCTAATGCTGCTGACAAGTCAAACGAACCTGAACATGTTGCTTGTGCAAGCAGTCAAACAAGTTCCAAACGTTGCGTTGCTTGGAGTTTGTTGTGTAAATGGCCTGCGTTCCACAAACAGCCAATGGAACGTGTTTGATTCAACTTGTGCGCAACTTGCGAACAATAAACTGCAACAACAACAACAAAAAGAAAAGGCGAAACTAAAAATGCTTCAGTTAAAAGTGTTTGAAGTTCCCTATGTGTATGTGTGTGTGTGTGTGTGTGTGTGTGTGTGTGTGTGTGTGTGTGTGTGTGTGTGCATGTGTGTGTGTGTGTGTTTATGCTTAAACTTGCGTGCATTATTATTGCACATTTAATTGAAACATTTGGAATAAAAAAGCACAGACTCAAACCCAATTCAGTAGATGCAAACACAATTATGAGGTATGCACATTTTTACATGCATGCATAGTAGTGATGTAAGTCCAGACCAAAACATCGATGTTTACCATCGCAGAGTCCATCGACAATAGACATCGATGTAGGTCGATGCATCGATGGTTTTTCGATGTTTGGTATTTCAAAAGTGTACTTCTGTTTATTGAAAGGAACTTCGTTGTATAATACAAAATATATGAAACTAACGCTATGTGAACAAAAAGAGTCTTCTATATACAATAATATATACTAGAGATCAAATCAGATCTAAGCCTAAATTGTGTAAACATAAAAGTACCTTAAACATTACAGTGGAGTCGCGATTGAATGAACACTCGGTTATGTGAACAAATTATTTTTTACATTGACTACTATAAAGAGTCTAAAAACCTAGTTTTTAACCAAAATATCCGCATTCTTTAAAAAACTTTAAAAGTAATGCATTATCTTTTTCATTTATCAAATTTTATGTTATGCTTTTCAAATAAAATAAATTTTATGTACTAAATTAGTTAACTTATGCGATGATATGTAATGAAATATGACCCATGAAGGCTGTTTTATGTTTAAATTCGAATTTTTTTGTTTTTGTTTTTTAAATATAAAAAAGGGATATCTCAACAAGATTTGTGGTTAATGTTATTTAAACACATCATAAAATGTTCGTATCGATAGAGTGAACACCCTTGATTTTAATTAGTTCACTGTATCGCGACTGCACTGTATTTGTAAAACTGAGAATAAGACTTACTTTGCCATAATCTTGAAATAATTTGACTTAAGACAATAAAAGTACGGCAAGGTCGGCGTAAGAAATGGTGAAATGTACGATGGTTTCAAAAACATCGATATTTTGCCGATCGGAAAACATCGGAAAATGACAGGCCAACCATCGATGTATTCCTTACACCACTAATGCATAGACTCTTTTGCTTTTGGGCCGTCTTTCGCCTGGAATCTAAGCGCACTGTAGCCGGTTTATACATATGTATATGTATATGTATGTACATTTTATGAGCGAAAAGAAGAAAATAGTAAAGGAGTCACTGCTGCCTGGGGACCGGTTCAACAGGATGCATGGCGGCTGCTGTGCCCTGGACCGAACTGGACTGGAGTGACGTCTCGCACTGGAAGTGGAACGTGCTGCGACCGCTTGGAAGGCAACCGCAAAAAAATGCTACCAAAACAAAAGACGAAAATGAAACGGGCTTATGAACAGCACAGCCTTATGGCCAGTTCTCGCTGATGCTTAGCGGAGAGAGGTTGGGTGTGCGGGAGGGGGCGGCGGCTCTGGGCTGCCAAAGCTACAGTGTTCTTTAATTTGATGCCGTTCGCTGCAAATGAAGTAACCTGACAACAATTTTTGCACTCGACAAGCCAAATGGCAGCAGCAGCAGAACCGGTTTCGCTGCCGCTGTTGCTGCTGCTGTTGCCGTCGCAGTCGCAGTCAAAGGAATGCACAAAATAACTACAACAGCAACAACAACAACTGCAACACAGCAATGCAATGAACTAAACAAACGAGAGACATACAGAAATCAAAGAGCTTAAAACGTTGGTTTGTGTGTTGCTGCTGCGACGGCGACGGCGACGTCGACGTCGACGACGACGGCTGCTGCATTGGCCTGGCCAGATAACATAAATCTGCCAGGCTAACAAAAGACTAAAGCAACAAACTCTTTTTTTTCGTTTTTTGTTGCTTTTGTTGCACATTTTGTACATTTTGGCTTGCAACGTGCCGCGTTGTGTTGCAAGCGAGCTGCCAAAGCTGCTGTAATGGTGCAAGCGAGATGGCAATACAACTGCAACTAACTCAAGTACTGTTACAGAAACAGCAATGGGGTCAACAGTTTTGTGCGCTTACCTTGCTTTGCAGCACCAGAAAGAAGCATGGAACGTGTTAACGCAGGAAAGCAGAGCAACTCCTGGTACAGATCCCAGGAACAAAAAGCAGACCATGAGAGTATTTCATCTGGAACCAAAGGGTAAGGGGTATAAGAGGTAAGTGCAAAAACAGTGTGTGTGTGTGTGTGTGTGTGTGTGTGTGTAACACCTAGAAGGAAGCAAGTATAACAACATACATTATATACCAAAACGATCTGCAAAACAAAGGAAATCGATACAGTCTGTTTGTCTGTCCGACGAACGCCTGTTTCTCGTGGACCAAAGGTATTTTGTCAGCAGTTGCGTGATACGATGATATTGCAATTTTGATTCCGCAAAGTATCGAAATCGGAACAGCTCTAAACATATCATTATTACAGCTCGTTTGTTACAATTTCAATACATTTTTAATCTTTATAAGATGAAAACTTTTTATAATTCAACGATTAAGCAATGGGCTAGTCGATGTTCAAGAGGCTCACATATGATTTAACATGTAAATATGGCCCAAACCTATTTGTCGTGCAACTTCCAATGGGAGAAGGGTATAAGTTTCGGAAGGTAGCAAGGAAAAAAACGTAAGTACTATCGATAGTGTCGAATTTTTTCGCTATTAAAAATAATGAATGGCGCCACTATCGAAACATTTTTCTAGCTCTAGTAGGCCCCCGATTGAACCTAAGCTTACGATAACACCGTCTTTGGACATTCAACTTGTGTCTGCCGAGAGTAACTAGACAGTTACTATAGCTAACAACAAATGCTTCCAAGCCGCCAAACAGAATAAATGTCCCAAAACAGAGCTACTTAAGGGCAATAGGATCTAAAAAATGCACCATCTTAGAGTTCCATATAACAGCAATTAGTCACGGATGTTCATAGAAGAACATTTAAGCTAAATTAAGTAAATCTAAATTACGTAGCTTCATCGTGTTCGCTTGAATTTGTTAGCTAAAAAAAAAGAGTATGAATAAATATTTATAATATAAAAAAAATATTACAAATTTAATTAATTTGATGGATTCCTTTGAATTGAAGTTGTTTCTTTTCCGAAATGTAAGTGCAAAAATGTCTTCTGTTGTTTCTGATATGATATGATAGGACGCAGATTGGTTTGGCGGGTAACATTTTTTCATAGTAATCAAAGAACTGTTAATTAAGATCTTAAGAGACGGCACAATAAATGGTGTTGGAGCAAGGTGGGTTTGAAAATTTTATTCTGGAATTCTAGTGGTTTCATTAGCAAAAAGATTGAGTTCTTTAAAGTTTTTTTAGGGTAAATAACATATTGTTCTATTGTCTTTCTTCTATAGTAATACCAGAATCGAAGCTGTTTTATTGATACGAAATGACTTTGACACTAAGAAGGTTCGCCTGTTTTGGAATACTCAGTCTACTTACGGGTAGTGGTATATGTTTCACTAGTCTTTTGTTCCTTTAAGTTAATATTTGGATCTCAGTGCTGACCATTTACTTTTGGTTTCCAAGAACTTTGCCGTTAGATTTGCTTTTTTTTTTTCTTACAAAGCCGTTCCCAATTTTTTGCAGAATTTTAACACCAATATGTGAACTAATTAGCACGAAAATCTTGTTTACAACAATTTTAAGAAAACTCTTTTTGAGGCTTTTTCCAACTGTTATTATTTGCCATGCTCTAAGGTATAGAAGCTGTTTAATGAGGAAAGTAGGGATATTACAAAATAATGATATTTAGCATATTTAACCAGCTTAACCAGTCTTAAGCATTACTTTTCTCCTAACATTATGTAAGTAATATTTGTAGAAATATAGAAAACAGCTCAAGGGATCAAGTTGAAGAAGCACATATAGAAAGAAGGTAAAGATTAATTTGTCGTAAAGCGTTTGGTTCAAAATATATAAAAAAAATTTACACTGATTTGTTTAATAGGCTCACATGAGTTTAAATACCATGTTAATAGTTTCTTTATTTACATACATATACAAAAAAAATTTGATGCAGACAGTCAGGACGGTGGCCGACAGTGAAATACACTGTACCCTTTTTCTTTATAGACACAAAAAACCGGTAAAATAGGAACGGAAGTATCCACTTTTATGTCTCTTTTCATAAGATTGATATGCCTGTAAACATTTTCCTATTGGAAAGTTCCAATTCACATGTTTTCCTATTGGGAAGTTGGTTATTAAAGGGCAAAAATTACTTTTATGCCCATAACTCTAGTATTCTAGTCTAGTCTAATCGATAGAGGTATCGATTCTTTTCCTTTCCAACCGCAGTTTCTTTGTTCATATCCACAACATGACGCAGCCAGCGGAGTCACTTGATTATGTCGATGTCGTCGTAGAGCTCGTAGGGGTACTCGTTCCATAGAAGTCGTTGCCAATGCGTAAAGAGCCAATGACCTTACGGAGTACAGCAAAGCCATCTGCATCAGACAGTGACATCTTCCACGCTTCAGCGCCATTAAGCAAAACGGAAATGATGACCATCTTATACAGCATTTGTTTCGTCTGGCGTGAGCCATCTCTGCTACTCATTTGAGTATGTAACATCGATTGGCAAGATCAATCTAATGCTTGATCTCCATGCTGACATCATTTTTTCCAAAAGTAGATAAAGTCCTCCGTGTCCCCCGTGTGTTGAGCGGGTTAGAGAATATCACCTCAGCAGGTCAAAGCTTGTCGTATGAATCGACTAACAATGACACTGGGTTCTTTCGAAACCAGTAGGCCTTAAAAGGGTTGTGCGTAGGGTTTGGGACCCACCACGTAAAACCACAATTCCAATGAAAGAATGTATTTACATCAGGCCGTAACCCGATAACGGGTTGTTATGGCCAGTTAAGAAGAAGAAGAAGATAAAGTCCTTGACAACATCAAAAGTATAGTTCTTAACAGCAATCTGAAGAAAACATAAACTTAGTCATTCTCTCATTTATCACAAAACGCACATCGGCAGATGCTCTTTTAGTGGCCGCAAAAGCTCAAGAAATATCATCTGCGTTGGAGAGCAGCTGGACATTCGAAATGCTTTGATATGAAAATAACAAATGGCAAATAAGTCAGAAACATAGTGACGTCATTAAGGAAATCTGCAGACTCCTAAGGGCTGAACCTTGATTTGAGCCAAAACCTTGGTTCGAAGGTCTGCTCTAGAATTATCAAGCTGGTATTTTGATATTGCATTTGCTGCTACTTAGAAACTGTAAAATGAAAAAAAATTTAAAAAAAATAAACAAATTATTTGCTGCATTTAGTTTTTTTTTTGCTTGTGTTATTCAACAAAATGTGACCCAAAAAATTATAATAACTTTACGTTTTTTGTTGGCCGCAAATATTATGCAAAGCAGACAAAATCGCGAAAATGTTCAAATTTGAAAAATGCCAGTTACAACAAAAACATAAGCTACGCCATTTGGCCAAGTGCGGGCGTTATGTGGCCAACGACTGGCTGGCGTCACGAGTCATTGAAAATCAAAGAAAAAAATCAGCTTACAAAAAATGTGTATATATATAAAAATATAAAAAAAGGCAACTGCAACAAATCGTCGGGCGTTAAAGTGGCAAACAAATCGCATGCGACTGAATAGGCAAGTCTGTCTCTAATGGGCGGTCGGCCCACGGTGCGGGCGATGTGCGCACCCAAAATTCAAGACACAAGATTTCAAACTGTTACTGTACGCTGAGTAACAACAGTAAACAACAAAAAAAGGGCGTAGCTGTTGTTCCCCATTGTGGTTGTAAGTGTTGTTAAACAAATATTACGGCCCGCTGGCTTGGTCATGTTGTCAGTTTGTCATATCGTACACCATAGATAACACCCGGGAACAATATGACTGAGATGAGGCTAATAACCCGCCGACAGCGCAAGCTTTTCATCATTCAAACAGTCCACTTAGCTCTATAAGAAACGAGGCGAGAATTTTGAAATTAACTATTCTGGCGCTCCCGAAACTACTCCAAATGCAACCCTAAGGCAAGATTTTTCAAAACTATGTGGTAAATTACAAATAAACAGTTTTGTAACAGACAGAAAAAATTCGATTGTAACGATTCAATATCAATCGGCTGTTTTTTTCTGCCTTCCAACCTTAAGGGCCTTCTATATATTACGTCATCACATTTGTGCCCATTACGCCCAGCTACGAGGTGCTGTTCGCAAAGTAACTAGCAAGATGTTTGAACCTTGTCCTACAGGAAGGCGGACTTGAACAGAGGAGGCGTTTCACCGTTTCCACAGTTTTGACATTTTGAGTTAGCTTTGTGCTTTTGCACTCTCCAAAGGAGACATAAAGCAGTAGTGCAAGCAGTGAACTATTAAAGGGTGTTGTTCAGAGGATCAATCCAAAATATTAAAAAAAAAAACTTGGTTTTTTAGAATACATGAAATTTTAGCCGTATCTCCCATGTCAGAAAGCTATCTACGCCACTGATGGGGAGTGATTGAATCCCTATCAGCCCCCTTAAATACGCCAGTGTCTGTAAGGATCGTCAGCTAATCAATATTACACTAATAACTGTCACCTCATAAATAAATTGCGACATTTGTCTGCAGATGTCGGATTTAGACACTGTAAACATATAAAGAGAAAATAAACAGTTGGTAGCCAACTAAGGCTTTTCCGCACGTTCATTAAAACAACCGAAATTATCTAGGACAAATTTAAACAACAACAAAATTTTGAAAACTATTTTCTCATATCTGGCGACCCAACTATAGCGACTAGAGTGCTCAAATTCAATAGGCAACCCTTTGAAGACATGCCCAACACAAAAAAACATCGCTAAATCGCCGGAAAAGTTGTGAGAGTGCTTAAATCGCCAAGAAACATAAAATTAGAGATTTTAGTTTTTTGGCCAATCGCAATACTTTTTTGCGGAAAAGTTAAAAGTCAGACTTAAATAATCTTGAAATATCGAAAAAAATAACTTAAATCAAATTGGAATTTTCTGAGCAAATATGCTCAATTCGAGTACAATGTTATTGCACTTTTCTTTTTGTATGTATGTATGCTCTGAGAATCTTCAAGATCGATCTAGGATATATGCAACAATATACAAATTTTCGGGCCCTTATTCTATAGACAGCAAAATATACAATAACTTGTGACGGAATCGTATGTACTTGCATGCAAACAATAGTAGTGTTCATTACACTTTATAGCTATTGCATAATTCAAAGTTCAAGAGTTGAGAAGTCAGTAAATTTTATGCTACTCGGGAGCCCTACTGTCGATCGAAATGAACTATAAATGTTATCAAATATCGGTCCAATCTCTTTTAGACGAGCTTTTTGGAGACGACTCCAAATTTTTCGGAAAATGTATATTTTAGACATAGGCCTTGGTCAAATTCTTTACATAGTGGTTTTGATATTGGAACGTTAAAGTACATTGTGAAAGCTTATATTAAATGATTGATTTAAATAGTTGATTGGAAATAATTCCTGCAAATCGAAAAGCAGACTTTTCTGTTCACTGTTAACAACGTTTAAGTTATAGGAGCCGACGAAATGTTTGACTTCTCGGAGGCCAGTAGCGCTGGTACAGTTTGTAATTTGTTTTAATCTTTGCCCTTTCCATCGTAATGGCTTAACAGTGTTTCCCTCAATGCCATATAATGTCCTTAAATACTCGTGTGACCAGAGGCTCATCGGACTGAGAGTTTGTGTCGTCGTAGAATTCTTGCATAGGATATATTTTAAATAACATTTTTCGAAGCACCCTGTTTAAGTATGCATAAGACATTCGCTATTCTCTGGCACCAATATGTGGGTCGCCCAGTCCCAATCAAAAAATTGGCTCACATTATCTGAAAGCGTATCTTTGTATCTAAACAGCTAATAGGATCTACAGCATCAAAGTTCTGTTACATATGTCTAATCAAGTAGCTTTTGGTTTACACGTAAAAAAGTTCTTACAAATTATTTCAAAATGGGTTAACCTTTAAATATGAGGTATTCTTTATGGTGGGCTGCTTGGAATTGTCGCGATATCTATGGCTTTTCTTGGGCAGTTACCTGTTCGTAATAGTGATATAGTAGGCCGAATATTCAGAAAGAAATGTAAATGTTGTTAGATTCGACAGGGCAAAACTTAGGGAAGTTCTCCGATAGTGAGAAGTAGTTCTACAAAGCTCTTATTAATAGGACCCATTGAGGAACTGCCAGCACATGCCATCCGTTGGCAGAGCCAGGTGCCTCATGGTTGCTTGCTGAAGTAAGTGTGGCTCGATCCATTAAAAGCCGTACTTTCTAAAAGGTCTTGTCCTTCTACGTGATGTCACGGCAAACTTATATGGTGCAAACTGGAACGTCAATGACTTAAAACACGCCAAAAACGTCAGCTCAGCCCAGACCGGAAAAGAATGGAACTTTCTAACTACGATGCGCTCAAAGACGCAATTTTACAGCTGCCTGAAAACCCAATCAGTCATGCCTTCGGCATGCAGGCCAAGTGACAAAGCAGCTACAAATTAATATGACTATGAAGCGACTAAAGTCTCGCCTCAAACGCATGCCGTTAGTCAACCCCTTAAACAACGCGTTGCAACGTGACCACGACAAGCGTTTTAAAACGCGCCGCTAACGCAATCAGTCAGTTAGTTGGAGAGTGAGCTCAGTCAGTTGCGAGTTGGCAAAGCGATCCAAAGCGATCGTTCTGACTGATTGTCACGGCACGATAATGAAATACTCGTGGCGGCGTTGTCGCTGTTCTTGTACACTTCACACACACACACACACACACACACACACACACACGCGCGCGCTCTTACACACAAAGTGCAGTACCCAATTGGACCTAGCAATCGAATTCTAGCTATAACCGTCAACAGATTAAAAACTTTTGTTGAAATGCGGGCATTCTTAAGACAGTGAACGTTTGAGGCTACTTGTGTTGCTCTATCTCTTAGACCTGCTCTTTTGTAGGCGAAATTAAGAGAAAGAAAGAGCAAAATAAACGCAAATGCGTGCGCTGTCTTGGAAATGGCCAGTCGACTCAATGTAACGGCTAAGGATTCCACTCTATTACTTTCATGCTCTTTGAGACAGAACATGCAATTTTGTATTCTTAGCTACTTGACAATGTTTGAGTCCTGTCTCTTGTATTTCGTATTCATGCCGGTTCGAGTTTCGAGTTTGAATTGTCGAAATAGCTGCATTGTTTAAGCTATCAACGACTTCAGATCAGATTTTTATACATTGAGAAAAGTAGTAATTAAGTTAAGGAGTTAACCTACAATCCAAACATATCATGGAATCTTAAAATGTACACAGATAAAACCAGTCAGATCAGAGAAGAAAGCAGCAGACTAGCAAGAGATGACTGTCCTCTGAATGAAGCGAAGCTGTAAACGGTTAAGGAGTTTATGCTCGGAGTTACACTGGATTTAGGTTAGTAGCAAATACAAACTGTTCTTAGCCACAGTTGACACCATTATGTCATGGCGTTTGTCAAAAAGTCTATCACAATATATATTCGCATATATGCGATACATAATGTTGTAGCAGTTTTAGGCAGAAAACGAGGCTGCACCATTTGTTGAGAAAGCTTCTGACGGCCACACACTTGAGAGGGGCCAAGGCCATTCTTTTGCTGCCAATCTCTGGCAGCTCACAGAGCTTCGTACTATACGGGCTAAGAATAGCCCAGAAGGTTAAGCTGACAGGCAAGAAAAGTTAAGTGGTAATTGGTAATTTTTAACTAAAACAAATTTAAATGTCTTTTTTTTACTATGGATTTTGCTTTTGCTACATTCATCAGTTATAAATTTGTTTGTCATAAAGTTTAAAGTTCATATGAGAAAGAGGCAAGCTGTCTAGTATAGTATGTAGAGTGTTCCAAAAAAAAAAACTTATAACTTCAACATTGGTCATTTTTGGGTGCACGCTTCTACCGACTATACTTTCATCCATCAATTAGGATGCGAGTATCTGCAATATAGTATAATGAATATCAATAAAAGAGTTCCTATAACTTATCAAAGCTACAATTAGTGGGACACCTTTCTCGGATAATTTAAGCACGCTTGCCTCCAATTTAGTCTCTTTTTCGGCATCGATATGATCCTCTTGAGCTTGATGATCTTGACATGTCTGACTTTGCTTCTGGTAAATTGACTTGGCCTTCGATACATTCATATTATGTTCTTTGGCTTAGTTATACAAATTGAACATGTCGCGTACCCTCATAGGTGTCTCTTGCACAGGTTTGTCTTCAACAACGATTTCTTCTGACGACATCTTGGATTCGTGTTTGTCGGTTACGCCGGAAAATTTATATAAATTTGAGCTATTTGATATGAAATTAGGGACTATACTGCCAAGCCTACGAAAACTAAAGCAAGCACGATTCGTTTGGCCTACTCATTGATATGTTTTATCGATCCTATTTATATGGATTCGTAATTTACTAAATTTATCTACAATGAATCTAATGACACTCATATGCAATGATAATTCTACCTATATCACAAAAATTATTCGATGAAACATATCGATATAGATACTCCTATTACCATTATAACTTTTTAGTTTTTACGGCTTAATATTTGGGCGAAGTCATAAATTGTACACTTTTCTGCATATCCAAAAACTTAAAGGTCGAATCAAAAAGTGTGGTATATGTAAGAACTGTACTTCAATTCAGAAGTATAATCACGTTAGTAACTCAATTGGCAATGGCGATATAGCTATATTAGCGCAACAATTGCTACTTCTTCTTCCTGAACTGAAGTTGAGAGAGTTCTTGAATATGGAAAAACAGTACATTTTGCATACCTATGTTATTATTATTAAACCTCATGCTCCCCATACACACAGCAACCGGTTGGCCAACCGCAGTATGTTTCGGTCGCTAGAAAATCAAAATATGTTGATTTTTCAGCACAGGTGTGTCTATGGCATCAGTTTACCCAAAATTCTTGAGCTGCAGCTCTTTTGGCTTACAACTTTTACCAAAGCTTGTTCCGCAAATTCCAACTGGGTATGTCGAAGTGGTTCCAGCAACTGCGCCGGCGCATTCCTTTTGTCAAATATAAACCGCATGAAGTCGCGACCATGCAGTTTCGTTCCTTTTTTTGCTGCTTGCGCATTGGGTTTCCACTCGTCATCGCCATCGACATTGTCGTCGCCTTCAGTGTTGTTCTTATTGTTTTTGTTGTAGCTGCAGCCGGTTTTTTGGCCGTTGCGCATGCGCAGAATGTTTTGCCAGCCAGTTAAAAAAAAAAAAATATCATAATCATATTATTTATGATAATGCTTAGTCGCATTTGGTTTTTTTATAAGCTTTGTATTTTTTTGGGTTTCGGATTCGCATTCGCGGACAGCATTTGCAATCACTACTAACTCGCTCCTTGTGTACTTATCCGCTTACTTATGCACTTACTTATTGTAGCTATCCACGAAGGAGTTCTCTTTCTCTTGCTCTCTTACCAAGGCAGCAAATTAGGTACAAAAGAACATGTGTTCCTCATATTGCTCTAACTATTTGAAGGGTGTGTTTACTTTTCTAGATGGATTGGTACCCTGTCGGGTTTGACACAGAAATCTCTATCTATTCGCAGTAGATCCACAAGTAAGTTATTGCTTCAGTTACTCCTCTGCCTTGCGCACGGCTTCTTGAAACCGAAGGTAGTTAGTGTGCACTTCCTTCCAACGAAGACATCGTTGGGCCCTTCATCGTCTCCCTTCAATAGCCGCATTGAAAACCTTTCTTGCAGTAGCTTCTTCATCCATACGCACAAAATGAGTGGAAGTTCATTCGCTTGACTATATCAATGTCATCGATATATAACATATAACTATAACTCATAGAGATCGTTCTTCCATCGTGTGCGGTAATCGTTGGCAACGCTTGTCCAAAGATGTTACGGAGTACTTTCCTCTCAAATATTCCAAGGGCATTTTTACCAGACTGCGTCATCAACCATGCTTCAGCGCCATAAAGCAAAACGGGAAGGATGAGCGTCTTTTAGAGTGTTAGTTTCGTCCGGGGAGAGTGTTCTCTAAAACTCCTTTGCCTACTGAGGTGAAAGAATCATCTGCGTAATATTGTCCCGTTCCGAAGTTACTCCAGGCTTTCGAAACACATTCTCCACCACAAAGTTGAAGAAGTTGCAGAATAGGGCATCACTTCAGTCTCTAATATAGGGTCTTATTTGCAATAGAAAGAAGACTGACACTAAAATAGTTGGCGAACCCTTCTTGAGGACATGTCAGAGGACACCAAGGTTTCAAACATTTGCCATGCTCCCATCTAGCCATATTCTGCAAAAAAACTGGTGCAAGCAGCTTTGTTGTTTTTGAGCCGCTTGATTACGACCCCGACTTCGTCATAGCGGTATATCCAAGTCGTCATGTATGTGATGTGTTCCCTCCACAACCTCAATGCACTGTGTTCATCCACTGCCAGATTTCTCTCTGCATTTTTACAGGAAGATACTTCGGTACTAAATCCTTCATTCAGACGCTTGACTTTTTTGAAGAACTTCTTAAATTCCTGCTCCTGCACACCTCGATATTTTCTCGCTTACACTTGCCCTGCTCGCGATTTTCACGTCTGAAAAGGCGCACCTCCTTCTTTCTCATTTCCCGATACTGGTCCCGCGGAGAAAGCTTCGGCAGTCTGTTGTGATTTTTCGCTCTGCACTGGATCGCTTTACATACTTCAAAGCATCATGGCATTCCTTGACGGCCAAGAACTTTGTATTCTATGTAAGATTTTTATCGTAAAACACAGAAATCTGATTTCTGCACTGGTTTTTAAGCAGATAGCAGTACATTACGGAGCAAAAACAAGCCAATTCTGCTGTTATACCGATTACGAAACTCGCAAGCTATTTCTGAAGCTTTTGAAACATATTTACACTGTTACACATTTTCAAGGGCATTTTGTCTGCTTTGGAACTCAAGAAAAAAGCACGACTTGCCCACTCACAAGTGCAGTCACAATTCGCTGGCTACAAATACTACAACTATACTTGGTAGCCTTTCCGAATAAATTTTTAAACACAGAGTGAAGTTCATGTCAGAATGTCAGCAACTAGGCAAGCCTAAATAGTTGGTCAAAACAAAACGGCAATACATTGAACTTATGCTGCGGTCAACATCAAAAAAAAGGGCAGTTCCACGACTATGGAGTAACTATGTGAAATATGCGCAACACACCAATACCAAGCAATACCAAGAACCAGAACTGGCCAACTTGAACAGAGACCAAGACGCCATCGCGGTCACGTTATAGCAGCTATGCAAAAATGCGTAGCGATAACGGTGTTCCTGGCCAGAGTTGGCCCATAGTTGAGTTTACTTGGGCTGGGTTTGGTTTTATTTTGCCAACAATTCATTTTACAGCCGCATAGATTGAAGGCCAGTCGCTCTTTGCGCCGATAACGCGCTGTAGCCCCAGCTCTGATGCTGACTCCGGCTCTAGCATTTGCACTTGGATTTGGCTCAGTGGCTCTGGCAGTGGTCAATGTTGTAGCTATTGCTGATGGCATCATGCTGTTCACAGCAGCCGACCGACAAGCGCAAAAACACAGAACCACCGTAACGACAAAAGTCGCGCAACGTTTGAAGCCCAAGCGTCATAAGTATCGTACTACTGCAAGTAATAGTTGTATAGTTTTAGTATTACTTGGGAGCACTCGAAGGAGCCCAACATGTGACCAGAGCCAATGTATATGTGGTATATAGCATTGACCAAACACTCGGTTCACTCCGCTGCCTTCACTGGGGTCTATTAAAACCAATGCTATGCGGTACATATTGTAGCGCTCTTTATGGCCGTGACTACTACCTAGCAGTATAGTAGATATGCCGCTTCAGGTCCTATGCCATTCAAATGCCACAATGCCCCGCACGTGGTCGTGGTTGTCTCGCTGTTGCTGCCCCTGGTTCATTCACTTTACAAGCGATCGTATCGCTGTTGCTCTTGTTATTGTGATCTTGGCCTCAATGTGGCACATTATTTTGCATGCCGTCTAGCTTCTAAGCGTAACATGCTGATAAGTTGAAAGTTGTGTCGCATCACTCCATCAGTCAACAGTAGTAAGTAAGAAGTAGAGGTGGACACCGGCCGCACTCTTGGTTTCGTGCTATATGTGTCTGAAACCAAAGTTTGCGTTGTACTTCATAAATACTATACCGATTAATACTCTAAAGACACATTCTTCTTCTTCTTAAATGGCCATAACAACCCGTTATCGGGTTACGGCCTGATGTAAATACATTCTTTCATTGGAATTGTGGTTTTACGTGGTGGGCTCCAAACCCTACGCACAACCCTTTTAAGGCCTACTGGTTTCGAAAGAACCCAGTGTAATTGTTAGTCGCCTCATACGACAAGCTTTGACCTGCTGAGGTGGTATTCTCTAATCCGCTCACCACGCGGCTAAAGACACATTATAAATGAGAAATATGAATAGGCTTTTGCGCAACACTGTAGGGTGGTGTATTGAGTAGCCATCAAAACGCCAAAGAAAGTGGCCGCTTTGTGGAGAGATAAATCTACACTAATGGCAAGATTTACCCTTGCAGGCGGAAAAACTTATTGGTTGGTGACGGTTTTGGACAGAAGACGTTAACACTTAAAAGCGCACGATAGCTGACCTTTTTTGGTCTTAATTGGTCGATAGAACCCTAATAAACTGCCATACAAAAAAAGTTGCCAGTTATTTCTCGCATTTATACTTTTTTTCTCTAGGGCTAGGTAAAGTTTGTGGTAATAAGCCAACAACAATTAGTCAACTGAAGAGGTATATTGTTCAAACCTTTGGTCAGAACCTGCCTGACTTATGCAAAAAGCTCGTACACAATTTTATCTCTCGGATCGAAACCTCTCATATAAATCTAGGAGGCCAAAATTTAAGCCATGAATTTATATATTTTTATATTTATATGACAATTCTTTTCTGAAACAACAGAAGCTGAAAGCTCGGAGAAAGAAGCAAGGCATGCCTATCTCTTGAGAACCTGAAGTTGCAAGGAATTCAATGTTATTTGTTCTATACTGAAAGAACTGCTTGGATAGGCTAAGCTCGGAACTACAGAAAATTTATCAAAAGACGGTGCCTGACAGTGGAATACTCTGTACCCCTCTTTTCTCATGAATAGCTTTTAGCTCGCATAGCTTTTATGGTATGTTTAAAAGCCTAAACTCTGTCACGGGGAAAGGAGGTGAGATATCAACATGATGCGGCAAACTTTAGCTGCATAAGGATAAAATTTTGTTTTCCAAAAGTGTGTTGTTTCTGAGGCTTAGGTGTTCATACGGAGGTGTTCGGTCGGAAAGACGGATCTCGCTATTTCGACTCGACTCTTAATGGTGCTCGTTTCTGCAAAAGTACTTTACTCCATTGGGAAGCGGAGTTTTACAAGAAGAATACGATAAACCCGTAAAGTCTAACATTAAGCGTTATCTCGAAACTATCGTTGAAAGTCAATCGAGTGCAAATTTTACTATAATTAATTAGATAAGAAGTTTAACGATATTGCATGGTTTTTCAAAATGTTTAATAAAACTTCTGAATAAGTCTTTTACAGAGAAGATAAAGCATGAAAAATAGTGTGTATTAAGACGAACAAGTCGTTACAAACACATACAAAACCTTATATTCCTAAAATAAGGCTCATTGGACGGTGAACCTTGAGAAAACAGCTAAATATTTGTGGTTCTTTGCACCAACTTCGCCCCTTTTCTGGGGTGAAAAAGATCAGGTCGGAAACACTATATATTAGAACCAGAAATAAATTCAAAGTAAAATCAAATAATCGTCTTTAGTCTACGGGTAAATGTCTATAGCATTTAGTAGGCTTTGACTTAAATGTTTTCGAATTTAAAATTCATTTAAATTAAAAAAAAAACTGGACGGCGTGTGCTGGAGGATATATTTGGATAAAGGTTGGGTTTATAAGCTATAAAAACAAATATGGAACATGCACATTTGGGGACTATGGTAGCGAACAACAACGCTCAAGGAAACCATATAAACTGGACTGATGAACAAAAATTCAAAGGAAAGCCAGGGGCCAAACTTATTTTAAATCCATATCTATTATTATTGAATGAATTAAGAAGAAAAAATGAAGGACTGGCATCGAAAAACGTCATAATGCTTGCTTCGCAAGAATTGAACCAATCGTCCTGTGAAACTGGAATGGAGCATCGCAGTCTGGTAAGTTTTGAAATATTAATTATAAAATACTCTACCAAGTATACCTTAGGTAGACCCAATCACAGCAGAGGACAACGTCTCAGAGCAAAGTGTGGAGAAAAATATTACAAAAGAGACAAAAGCACGCCCCAAAAACATAGTCACCAAAACGATACAAAGAATCATTGATATTATAGTGGACACATGTATTCGGAAAACACTAAAACTACTTATAACATTTTCAGATTTTGCTAGTTAAAAAAACATATGTACTATATACACTAACTACCGTCGCAGACTATAAGACTTAACTATGTGTATCTCATACAATATGTCTGTAATTATAAGTACAAGATACGATAACAATGTTTAAAATCAAAAGTCTTCAAGAAAAGAAATTGAATTAAATTATAGAAAATTATAGTCCAGAAATGTTAAGCCTTTTGGATATTTTGATGACTATCTTGAAGAAAATATACTCATATGATATATAAAAAATACTTATTTTTTACATTATAACATATAAAATGTATATTTGTGATAGAAATAGGAAATCACCTTTAACATGCATTTTAAATTTTGACAATATCTTTACTCCTTCAAAAGTTGTGATTTTCGCCGTTAACGAAGTCCGTTCGCCCCACTGTGCGACGTCTGTGGTGCCGCTGCCGACACCTCGTATGGAGTTTGAAAACTAGTTGCAACGCTTGTTGCGACAAGCGCAACTAGGACCTAAAGCACGTGTTCATCTCTACTTGGACGACAGAGCGACATTCTCACCGTCATCGGAAAAACCAAAGTTCTCAGTGTCTAAAGGGTGGAAAGCGGTGCACTTGTGCTGCCATTTCCGCTGCACTGGCAGACTGCACGACGAGCCTCATCGCGTTGCATCAGGATGACGATGACAGGCAGCTGCACTTGCTACTCGATTTCATAGATACACAGTTACAGTGTACGACATTCTGTGTGTGTGTGTGTGTGTCTGTGTGTGTGTGTGTAGTACCTACATATAAGTGAATTTACATACTAGTTATATTTTTATCCATTCTAATTTCGTCTGTTTTGTTGCTTTGCTTCATTTACTGCTTACACGTTCACACCAAAAACAACAACAACAGCAACAATAATAATAATAATAATAATAATAACAAGAACAACGTATATAGCAATGCCAACTGGTAAATGATAAAAGGCAACTGGCAGTGGCCGCTTTTGTCATTAGTTTGCTATTTCAATTACGCGACTATCTTTGTTTTTTTTTGTGGGGTAAGCGCTAGAGATGGGCGCGTGAGCGTTGTGGCGCTCGTGAGCAAATGCATAAGGTTAGGGGCATAAAAGCAAAATCGAATTTAATGCATTATACCGGGTTTACACTGGTGCACACTTTGCTGTCATACGGGCATACCTCAGTGTGAACCCGTTGGCACAGTTACTAAATGTCACACGAACGAATACATTTCCAGTGTTAACACAAGTAATCGTCTGGTGTCATACGCTCCGTGTGACAATAGCTGGCGCATTTCGGAGAACAAAATGTGTTACCGCACTGAAAACAGCTGTGTCATCAGCATCGAACATGCTGCTTCTTTTTTCCACTGTGACAATAACAACGTTTGTTTGTGTGTTGCATTTAAAAATAAACAGTTGGTAACCAAATCAGGCTTTTCCGCACGTTTATCAAAACAACCTAAGTAAGCTAGGAGAAAATTTAAAGGACAAAAAAATTTAAAAAAAAAATTTCGAAAATTATTTACTCTTATTATTCCTCTGGCGACCCAACAATAGCGACTAGAGTGCTCAAATTCAATAGGAAAGAAGTTGAAGACATTCCCAACACAAAAACATCGCTAAATCGCCGGAAAAGTTGTCAGAGTGCTTAGATCGTTGAAAAACATAAAATTAGAGAATACAGTTTTTTGGCCAATCGGGATACTTTTTTGCGGAAAAGTAACAGTTGGTAACCAACTCAGGCTCTTCTGCACGTTTATCAAAACAACCGAAATTAGATGTCACAGTCGTGTGACTCATAATTTGTGTGCCCCCAATGTAAACACTTTCCACGTGTGATAGCCATTGACGCACAAAGGCACACGCCACACTGTCAGAGTGTCATACAGTGTAAACCCGGCATTGGGAAAACTTGTTTAAACTGAGGTACAACACAACACTCTATCGCACATTTCAGCACTAAACTGTGAGGTACAACACAACCCTGAATTGCACTTTACAACACTTTGCCCAAAATCTCGCCCGACATTAGAATGCATTCTAATAAGTAAGTCGCATAGGGTAGCAGGCGAGATAACTTACGGGCGATATTACCATGCCACCAAACGGTGCGAGTTGCAACTTAGATAGCTTCGTTTGAAAATCGCCTAACGGCTTGTTATGGCCAGTCAAGAAGAAGATTTAAGAATTAATATCTTAGAAAACGATACAAAGTTTGACCAAA
Organism: Chymomyza caudatula; assembly: GCA_035041775.1. Classification (NCBI taxonomy): domain Eukaryota; kingdom Metazoa; phylum Arthropoda; class Insecta; order Diptera; family Drosophilidae; genus Chymomyza; species Chymomyza caudatula. The sequence continues at coordinate 638,070 of JAWNKW010000205.1, read as the reverse complement.
CTTCGAAAGAGTTCGGATGAATAAGCGGGCATAGTTAATCTATTTGAAACAAATAAAGCTTATTGTGGCCTTAAAGTTTATGAATCAAATGAATTTGCAATAGCTCGTGCAATTTATCACGAGCGCACATCTAACGCAAATGGCTCAAGTGGTTCATATGACTATGCTTATAAGTTAAAGCCATTCACCAAGCTGACTTTACTAACTCTAACTCTGACTCACGATTATTTAGAACACTTGCCGAAGTGGCTTAGATGCTTTAAGGCCATGACTACAAACGTGACTTGAAGCCCAACACACGCTCTCTCCCTCTCACTCTCTCTTTTCAAACAATTAGGTTGGGCTGTTAGGCTTGGTCGGGAGTGTACCTAGGGCAGTGCCGGCAGTTGCAGCCACGCCCATCGCCTCAAAACCCTAAACAAGCCGCCTGCTCTTGTCACTTGGTTGCCCATATATGCGACGCCAGTCAAGTTGGAGTTGTCAAAAATTGACAGATCACAGAGATTTATGATTCCGCGCACTCGATCATATTTGACTTAATTGACAGCGTAAGCTGCGACAAACTGCCACCGACTGGCAGTTGCCACAAAAACAACGTCAACCACAGGGCCGCAATCAAACCACAATAACCGTCAGTAGAGCAAATTCATTTATGTTGCTATGAAAATTATATTCATAATAATAAGGCAATCAATTAAGTTCTAAGTTGCATAAAATATGTGGTAAAAAAAAAAACCACAGTGGACCCTTATTTGCGTTCCATACTGCAAGCAGCGCTAATACTTCCTAAGCTCTGGATAAACTTTCAAAATTATACCTCTAATAACAGAAACAGTTCACCAAAACAAAAACACCAATTTGGTGAGAGTTTTTAGATCGACAGGACACGCAGTAAAAGATGTAAAAATAAAATGTTCTGAAAACTGATTTGGTAAAAATATTTAAACTTCCAATGAAAATGTTTCTTCAATTGGCATTTCGTTGGTATTGTCTTTACCATACATAAATCGTACTCCTTCCCAGACAATGTTTCGTCTACGTAGCACACGCATTTTCAAATGGCTCGCGAGAATCATTAAACGATGCCACAAGCCGCATTTGTTAAGACGAGAAACTCAGCAGAAAAACAAAACTCTTGAGTTACGTATAAATTAAGCGTAAAATAAACATAATAATTCACCTCTTAGTCTGAATATAACTTTTTTTGTTTGGATGTGTTTTGTGGTGGTTTCATCCTTTGCCAACAACGGAAGAGCGGGCATTCAGAAAGCGTCAGACGTCGAGCAGGCGTTTCTTCAAAAACAGAGGCATGAAATTCATAGCCAGGCTGTGGGCACCATTGGTTCGCATATTGTCATAAAATTGCTCGGCGGAGTAACGCCAACTCCAAATGGATGTTTACACAACAAAATCAAGCAGCGACTTACCCATAGACTTTGCTGAAATAATATCCCAGCTATACATACATATATGTGAAGATGGCCTTGTACTACGGTGCATTTGCCATCCCTGGCACCGTATACAAAAGAGAGCAGAAGTGTAGCGCGATTAATGCGGCGCAACGGAAAAGCGCACAGCTACAGCGGCAAATGAAGACGACATAGCTAAAACGTAAGCTACAGTACAGTCGGAAGGTGTCCTCAGTCGTCGTCGGAAGTCACGAGTCAAGTTTCGTCTTATTACATACCACATTTCTCACTAACTAAATACTCTACACCATAATGAACTTTACATATATATATATAGTTGCGCATAATGCCCTAGAGAAATCTCGATCAACGGCGACAATGGCCAGTGAATGTAAGAACAGGCTCAAAAAGATTTCACGGCACAATAAAATAAGTCTATACTGGGTTCCTGGACACCTAGGTATCCAGAGCAATGAAATGGCCGCGTAACAGAACACTTTGTGAAAGAACCCAATCTAAAGGCTTTCAGATATCTTTTTCGTCAGAAAAGGAAATATATACCAATATGGTCCTCATTGACGAACCAACTTGTGCGGCTTGTCTTAAGAATGCGAATCCAGTTTACACTATGTCACTGTCAGACCTTGGCAAGGACACGAATACGCATCTTGGGAAGTAACACACTCCACATGAGTGAGTTGTATACTCTCCATTTACACAGTCTTTACCAATTCCTACAGAAGCCGGGAAGATTGTGGGGGACCCCTAATTCAATCTACTTTATTTTCATATTCTTGTTCCCATTTCAACTGTTCTTCCACTCTCTTAACCTTCTTTATCGGACATGGCACAATGGATAAGGCTGCTTGAGTGCTAGGGATGCTTCAATTTCCTTCGATGAGCGTTCTTATCCACCACAAATCCAATCTTATCTATCAAATTCATAGTCTCCAAGAATCCACTAGCTAATCGAAACATTCTCCTCTAACCATTTCTGTGGGTATGTTGTATAGTATAGCGCAGGGTATATGCAAAGATTCTTCCATATAAGCAATGAACATTCTAAAATCTGTAAACTTTATATTCATACAATTATCACTTTAGTTACTTTAATGTTATGAGAACATTTACCGCCTTGCTGTCTCATGTAGAAACTCCATGTGGTATAAGCCATACCCGTGTGGTGAGCGGGTTAGAGAATACCACCTCAGCAGGTCAAAGCTTGTCGTATGAGGCGACTAACAACGCCATCGAGACCAGTAGGCCTTAAAAGGGTTGTGCAGAGGGTTTGGGACCCACTACGTAAAACCTCAATTCCAATGAAAGAATGTATTTACATCAGGCCGTAACCCGATAACGGTTTGTTATGGCCAGTTAAGAAAAAGAATAAGCCTGCAGCTTAATCTCGTATCAATTCTTTGCAGTTACATACTAGCAACATTACAGCATTTAAATGCAATTCCAATGGGAAGCATAGTTTTTCCGATGTCAATACAAATACTAATTTGGCTAAGCCTCAGTTATTGGTTTTGGGCTTTTTGAAACTGATGGGGCATTGCATCTGATTCATGATCGAACGTGACGCTTACCTCATCCTTGCAACACATACAAAGTTCGCACAGCTGGGCCTATTGGTTAGCATGCGGATTGAGACAGTCCTCACATGAATCGCATTCTACATCTGGTAGCTGCACGTCTTCCGATTTCATCGCATTCAGATAATCAACCATCTCATGAAATTTCAATCTAATATTAATTTCTCATGATAAATGATAAACAAATGTGCAAGTGGAAAATGTATACATGTTAGTTTGTGAACTTTTTCATAAGCGGTTCCTAGCAGTGAGTCCTAATGGCATCAGGTATAAGCTCTAACCTGGCTCGGGAATCCCAAAGTAAACTTCGACAGAACAAGGCCTCCCTCAGATCGGTTTTTGGACACACTAACTTCTCGAATATAAACGTGCTAGCAAAATAGCGAGAAATAGGGAAGTCTCACTATCAATCAACTACTAAGAGAAAAGAAGAGATACACCCAAAAACCCTTTGAATAATGAGTGTTTTACTTACTGAAGACTAAAGGACTGAAGACTGTAGACTAAAAGTGCACTTCAATAGCTATAGATTTTGTGAAATCGAGGAGGAGAAGTAAGATGCACTTTAGATATAAACAGCCGGTGATAGGCAATAGATCCTAAGATCCTATATGGAGTTTTAAGCAACTAAGAAAGATATATGTATTCATCAGTATCTATTTGGTCAACTTTAAAGCATTCCTCTTCATATATAATACACTTGTGCCAACGATTTGTCAAATCCTCGAAGCACTTCTGATATGCCCTTTGTGGTAGCTCTTCCAGCAACGCTTTTGGTTAATTCGAACCGGAGTAGAAGCTGTTATATTGGGTTCGTAAAAGAATGACCCATATACATATATGCATACGTATACCGCTTGTTAGCATAGCTATAATCAGGTGCAACCAAAAGACCAAGCATTGGTCCAAACGACTGCAACGATATCTTACAACTTTGTTGCGTAAGAGGTGTTAAATACTTGGCGGCGGGAAATGGATCTTCAAGAAATATCTTTTAAGTTTTTCGTTGTTGGCAGGGGCAGGGTGGCGTGGCATGCAACAGAAATCAATTATGATGAAATCAATTTCTGTGGCGGCTCTCGGCTGCTTTCTTCAAATCTTTTCCGAGTCACGTCTGTGTGTTGGCACTATCTGTCTGTCGGTCTGTCGGTCTGTCTGAGTGTCTGTCGTCTGAATAACTGATGTTGTTATTGCTGTTGTTTGCCAGCCGCCTGTTAACAAATAAAGTGGAGCATTGGCAATGCGCAACATGACAAATGATTGGCGGCTGTGGGGCGGGACAGCAGCTGCTCCTCTAATGGCCAAGTGCAAAAGGCGCAAAAGCGGCAAAAGTTGCGTCGATGTTTGTTGGTGTCGGCGTCGGCGTCGGCGTCAGCGTCGGCGTCAACGTCGGCGTCAGCGTCAGTGTTAGCATCGATGTCGATGTCGCATAATAAAAATAATAAAAATGAAGCTGTTAAGTGGCACTAGCTGCAGCATAGCAAATTGAAGAGCAAAACGTAAAAAGAGAGAGACAGAGACAGTGTGCGAGTGAGAAGGAGATGCGCCAGAGAAGTTCCAGCCAACCGAAGGCACATAAATTGGACACATTGTTGATAAAGCGCAACTTTATATAGTTTATATGAAGCTGTTCATATGTCTCTATGTCGGCTTAAGTGTGTATCTGTGTGTGTGTGTGTGTATCTGTGTGTGTATCTGTGTGTGTATCTGTGTGTTACTGATGTCAGCGACTGCAACGGCGGCGTCGGCATGGTCGCCATAGTCATTGTTGCCGTCGTCATCCGCGTCATCATCATCAACTCAATGGCTTTCATCATCAACATTGTTATCGATGCAACTATGGAACATGCGACAACAACAACACTAATACTTGATGATTTTTATGCGCTGCCTCGCTCACACCCATTTAAGAGCCGTGCCGACGGCGGCAGCTCAACAAATAAAAAAATATATATAAAAAGCAGCTGTGAAATTACGCTGGAAATAGCGAAATAAAACCCGAGCAGAATAAACGCTGATAATGTTAACTGTAGCGCATAAATGCCGCTTCATGACACACACACACACACACACACACACACACACACACACACACACACACACACACATAGACAGCGACATGTAAGCTGCTTTGGAAAGACTCGGAACTGTTAATGCATAATCAACTGCATTGTGTGAAAACAAATGATAGATTTAAAGTGCAACTCTGGTAGAAGCGAATCCTCAAGGATTTAATAGAGACCTTTCTGTTGCTATATATTCTAAGTACAAGTGGATCCATCACAGAGATCTAAATCTGCATGTATAGTAAGATTTCCTGCACATGTTCTCAGTGGCCTCTCACCAGTGTGGTGAGCGGGTTAGAGAATACCACCTCAGCAGGTCCAAGCTTGTCGTATGAGGCGACTAACAATGAAACTGGGTTCTTTCGAGACCAATAGGCCTTAAAAGGGTTGTGCTTAGGATTTGGGACCCACCACGTAAAACCACAATTCCAATGAAAGAATGTCTTTACATCAGGCCGTAACCCGATAATGGTTTATTATGGCCAGTTAAGAAGAAGAAGTTATCAGTGGCTATGCACAGTCAGTACGCCTATCAATAAACTGCAATAACTCTCTGCATTTTTTTTTTTTGCAGAGTGTTGTGCATTCTGATGATTCTGCAGTTTCTTCACTACAGCCTAGGATTGTTATTCGGATTAAAAAAAAAACATGTTTCAAACAGTATCGATGGATAACAGCGATGCATGGATCTTTTCCAAAATACTTACTGTGCGCAAAAAATGTTCCGTTTCTTCAGTTTCTATATTTAGTCCATATAAAGCGATAATCGTACATAAAATATTAGTTCCAGTACTTACAATATGTAGTAAAAAAAATATGATGCAGACAGTCGGGACGGTGCCCAACAGTGGAATACCCTGTACCCTTTTTTCTTTATAAATACTAAATACAGTAAAAAGCGAACAGAAGTCCACTTTTATGTCTCTTTTCATGAGATCGATATGCCTGTAAACATTTTCCTATTGGGAAGTTCCAATTAACAAGTTTTCCTATTGTGAAATTGGTTATTATGGGGCAAAAAAATTACTTTTATGCTCAAAACTCCAGTATACTTAGGCCAATGTTGTTAAATTTTGAAACATATATCAAAAATACGTTTAAAACTATATGTGGCAATTTGCAAATCAATATGTTGCGGGGGAAGGTGGGCTTCTATTGAAAAAAAAAGTGTATACAGTTTTAATGATTTGGCTCACACGAGTCTCCACACCAAATATTGTAACTCTAGCTCACATGTATCCATATCTACAGGTAGTGGAATTTCGGAGCAGTTTTAGGCGAAGGGGGGTAAAATCAGCCGATTTTTGACTATAACTTTCGATGTATTTATGCCTGTGCCAAGTTTGAAGTTTAAACCTGCTGTAAGCCCTAAAACTCTGCTGGGGGAAACGGGAGCATATATCAACTAAATTCGACAAACCTTATCTTACATAGGATTTTACGCATCTTTTGGTAAAATTTTGTGTCTCTAGCTCATATGGTCTCAGAGATCTATCAACTCATACAGACAAACGGACGGACATAGTCCAATCGCTACTCTAGTCAATGATAAGACTTTTTGTCTACGGAACTTATGGTCTGCCGTGCCTCCTTCTGTCTTTTACATACATTGCACAAATCTATAATACCTTTGCACACTATGTGTACAAAAAGTAAAAAGTAAAAAATAAAAAGGCCGCATTTCTTGAAGCTGGTTGATCTAAGTAAACGTCCTAAAAACTTTTCACAGCTTGCCGAAAATCAGCCTTTTTTTAATGAAAAACTTTTATAATTATATCAGTTATTTTATGATTTGCATAGAAAGTACCTACGCTTTCGTCACATGTTTATACCCTGTCCGTTTGTCCGTCTGTCCGTGTTGTCGCACCGTTCTCGGAAACTATAAGAGCTAGAGCAAAAATTAGTGTACCCAAATTTGCGCATATACCCGAAAAAATACGAGTTTTTCGATATCTCATCCCCTTCCACCGTGACAGAAGCCGTTTGAACCCACACCATAAAACCTATCCAATTGAAACTTGGCACAGTTATGCACACTATTACTGTGCATGTGTATTGTAAAAATGATTTATATCGGATAAGAACTTTAGAAGATATAGCTAATAATGTGCAAATTTTAGGCCCCCTCTCCTATGAAATGTAACAGAATTTCACGTTTTATAGAAATGTTAAAGTTAACATTTATGTTAACCAAATGTGATACGTTAGGCTTATAGACCAAACAATCAAACAAGTTGATCTTTTTCCTAATCATCTCCCCTCCCCCCGTAGAACAGATACCGTTATTGCCCAAATACCCCTCAACGCGTCGATACAAAATTTACACAGAAATTTGTTTTTTATGGAAAAAATGGGTACAGGGTCTGCATACATTTTTTTGTACCTCGAAGAGGCTTTTTTTTTATATTATATAACGCATACTTAATATAAGTGCAAGCGTGTAAGTGTGTTTTCCCCCGTGTGGTGAGCTGGTCAGAGAATACCACCTCAGCTGGTCAAAGCTTGTCATATGAGGCGACTAACAATGACACTTGGTTCTTTCGAGACCAGTTGAGCTACCCCAGGCTTTAAAAGGGTTGTTCGGGACCCACCATGTAAAACCACAATTACAATGAAAGAAAGTATTTACATCAGGCCGTAAACCGATAACACGGGTTGTTATGGCCAGTTAAGAAGAAAAAGTGTGAGTGTGTTTGGCCAAAACTAGGCAGCAGTGCGTCCTACTAACGCTTTTACAGCCGCGGCCCATCAAAGCTGGCTCTTCGTTTATTTCGTCCTTTTTTTTATTAATACATATTAACATAAATCCATTAGCTTAGCCAACTTTTCGTTATTTCGATGGTTTTGTGAGGCGTTTACAGCGCGTTTTTGTTTTACGCGCAAGTTTTTGCTGCCCCCCAAATTGGCTTTTGACTGCAGCAGCGGTCGCCATGCAGTCCGGACATGTGCATGACAGTGTGTGTGTGTGTGTGTGTGTGTGTGCGTGTGTGCGTGTGTGTGTGTGTGTGTGTGTGTGTGTGTGTGTGTGTGCATTGGCTTTGGCTTCCTTCTGTTCTGTCTGCAGGCGTTTTGCAGCATGATAGATTGCCAGCTGGCTGACTTGCTCTCGCTCGGCTTGTGCATGCAAACGTTTAGCGGGAAGTGGGCCGGTAAGTGGTCAGGGGTAAGGGGGGGACAGGGAACTTTGGGGCAGGGAAGTTTGTGGCAGGGAAGTTTGGGGCATGGAAGCGGTAATGGAAAAGACCGCCACGCGCATTGAAATTTGCCAGCGCATTTCTTATGCATTTTTTCGGGGCGGCTGCCGCTGCTGTGCAACTTGTTGTTGCTTGTTGGTTGTTGCTGTTGGTTGTTGCTGTTGGTTGTTGCTGTTGTTATGCCAATTTTTCATGTCGTGCATGTTGCACATGTGGTTGTCTGCGTAAAAATTGCCAGCTAATGGCTATTAAGGCAGCCCCCAAAATGCGTTTTGCTGCGTCTGTTGCTTGCAGCCAAGTATTATAATGTTGCTTTTTTTTGAGTGTTTGTAAAACTCTTTGTTTGTCTTGGGCAAATTTTGTGTCTCGCTACGTGGATGTTGTTGTGGTTGTTGTTGTTGTTGTTGCTGCTGCAATGCATTTACAGTTTTTGGCTAATTTATTATGGGGTTTTGCGTGTGCAGGCGGGCTCATCTGTCAAACAAGCTGTCAAATTATTAAGCGCTGCCAGACATAACAAATATGCATGTGCTTCTTCTATGCGGCTCACCCACAAGGGCGTCCCGCCACTTCAATGCGCAAGAGCTAAGAAGCGCTCACTCTTCCACGCGCTCAAGATTGATCACCAACGTCATCGCCTTTGTCGTCATCGTCATCGTCATCGTCATCCGCATTTCTACTTTCCTTTCACTCTTTCATTGCATTTCACGGACAGCCCGAACAATTCGTCACTTTTTTATTTCTTTTATTATTTTAACAGCAATTGCGTTGCCACTATGTTGGTTCCGCATAAAAACGCAAGGGCTGTTCGCACCACTTGACCATAAGACATGGGTTCTCATTGTTGTTAAGTTTTTTTGTCTAGTTTGTTTTTCTTCCTCTTCTTTTTGGGTTAGAGTGGGGAGTTTTGAGACAAAGCCATAACTTCCACATTATGTAAGTTTTTGCTTTTTACCATAATTTCTAGCACCCACACGCACTAAAAGCTTCCCAAAGTGGGCGAAACGGTAGAGCTAGCGGAATTTGGTTTCGGTTTATTTGGAATTTTCTTTTGTAGAATATGGCCAGATGAGGGTGAATCCATGGTATCCGCCAATTACTGATATATCAGTCAACTTTCTATCGCAAAAAAGGTCCTATCAGCTTATTGTGTGAGAAACTAAAGCCATTCGCGAAAGAACTGGTTGAATATTATCAGTGTGGCTTCTTAAAATCCTAGAATTTACCCATGAATACCAAATCGAATAATACCAGGGATTGCGTATATGCCGCATAGTCTGAATTCGTTATCCCTGCAAAGTTGGTGCGACTTTGCAGAAGCACGTTGTGCAACACACGCCACCGTCAAGCTCCGAAAGAGCCTCTCCGCACCTTATGATACCGAGGCTATGCCCTCTCCTGCAACCTCATAAATTTTGTGATGCGGAGTTTGGTGCGAAAGTCCAGAGTATATCGAAACGGGGCAATGTTAAACTATCAAAGTGCCCAGTTGCTCGCCTACGCAGATGACATTGACATCGTTGGCAATCTTAAGTGAGCAGTTACCGGAGTCTTTGCGGCTATTCGAGTCAAATTATATGTTTTCCCCTCAGATTGAAGCTAAAAACTATACTTTTGATGTTGTCAAGCATTTCGTCTTCCTTGGCCCACCACCGCCCCTACGTAAAACGATAGCAGCATAGATATCAAGCGGAGAATCAATCTTGCCAATAGATATAAGTATGGTCTCAATAGGTAAATGAGTAGTAGATATGATTCTCACCAGATGAGATATACACTTTATAAGACGCCGAGGCATGGGGTACGACGCAGTCAGTTTCACATGGACTTGGAGTGTTTGAGCTGACCCTTTAGACGTTGGCAACGAATATCGCATACGATAAAACGACGCACTTTATGAGACTTTCCACCCAGCGGTTTCGCTCAGTCGGTTTGTGCGTATAGATGAAGAAGCTCCTGGGAGAAAGGTCTTCAATGTTAAGGCGCCTAAAAGGTAGGCCGTGGCTCTGGTGGAAGGGACGGGTATACAGTCCACTAACTGCCTTTGATATCCCGAGTTGTGCAATACATCAGGAAGTAACGGATAAGGATTACAAACAGTGAAGGTACCTCATACGCAGAACTAAAGATGGATTGGACAGTTTTTATTGAGAACGAGCTCAAAAACTTGGGCTAAAGTAAGTGTGACCGTTGAAGTAAGACTGTCGATTTGCCGGCGTATGCAAAAATTTTTCCACTACTCGAAAAAATGTTCGCAAAGATCTTGGTGAAGCCACACATTCATCCGCGACGCCAAACAAGATTTGAAAGGCCGGCAAGATGCCGCAACCCGCATTACGGCGGACGAAACTAAAACTGATTTGCTGAGAGCATCGTTTGACAACCGTTTAATATCGAGAAGAGGACCAGCGTCTTGTGTATTTTTGTGGAGGTTTCACTGGACAACAACATTATTCTTTGATTCGGGAAGTCTCGAACGAGTAGCCAAAAAAGGGTTCTTCATTGGACTACATATGAAGCACTCACGGCGCCCGAAACATTTTCGAAATCTAAATGCAATTAAATTGCTGAGTTATTGAAATCAATTAATGGTCATTTTGGTTGTTAAGTTTTGTAGAAGAATTGCTCCTCCGTTGTCAAAAAAAAGGGAAACACTTATGTAACAAGAACCTTATTTTTGATGGATCGGTGCCTTTACCTTATCGTCTTGAATATTAAATTATGTGGCCAAATGTGAAAATATCAATACTCTGGAAAATCGGCACTTTCGCGTATTGCAACTCTTTGTGAAGATCGGATTGAATTCTGAGAACAGCATTTTGAAATAGGCTTGTGATGTTCCATCAAGTTAATGATAGATAACTTTTAACTTTAATAGCTTAAAGAAATGTTGCAAGAACGAATGTCTCCGGAATTAAGGCTAAGCCATAACATATTATAGAAGAGTTGAACTCGTATTTACACTAAAGCCCAGGCTGCATCAAACTTTGTTTAAGTTCGTTGTTCTTTGCTACTTGCAGAAGGTCGGAGTTCATTAAATTATTAAATTGGCCCACACCAGATGGGTTTTGGGAGAGCTCATTCATTAAGGATCCCTTGACAAATGGTTGACGGTAGGCACTGCGAGTAGGATTGATCTCTTGTGCCTATGTATATTTGCATGAGAAAAGAGAAAAGTGCCTCAAGTATTGTAAGAGTAAAATATTTTGACAAAATACCTCGTGTTATCTGGGTAGAACAAATCCTGCGAGTAGGATTGATCTCTTGTGCCTATGTATATTTGCATGAGAAAAGAGAAAAGTGCCTCAAGTATTGTAAGAGTAAAATATTTTGACAAAATACCTCGTGTTATCTGGGTAGAGCAAATCCATATGAATTTAGCATATTCTGTTCTGGAAACTCAAAGAAAGTGTGGTTGAAGAGTTCATTGCTAAACTATTTGTGAAATGTCAGATATCCAACAAAAAGTTGCAGCTGTGGCAACAACAACAACAAAGCAACATTTCAGACAGTTGTTCGTTCGATATGTACCTTACTGCTAAAGCAAAGGTCACAATATTTGAAATTATGGTAAAAAATAACTCTTGAACAAATTTACGTTAGAACCGATTTGTTCTGTTTTGGTTACCCTGCCTGCCAAAAGCATTCAAAAGACTTAACATTAGAACAAATACAATGCCTGCGAATAACTGCCACGCCCCTCCCAACAAATTGTGGCCAGCAAGTTTGACAGTTGGCTGGTTCAAAGATCAGCCTGCTGCTGCAGTTTCTGCCATGACAGGCCTGCTCCTGACTGCGTCTCAGACACCTCGACGTTTAATTTGATGCGATTTGTGGCTGCTGCCGTGTCAGATGCTACCATTAGAGCTCATTATAGTTGCAGGTCCGACACTTTGTTGATTTCTTTGCTGACGTTATGTTGATTTTGCGCGACTTTTGGCCACTCATCCATATGTGTATTGCAGACAGGCCCCGACACACTTAGAGTTTTAGTGGAAAAAGTATCTGTAACTCGTTTCTTGTGTTTTTTTTAATGATTTTTTTCCTATGCACATCCGTTGCCACGCTTCGACGCCTGCACAGCGTCGGAGTTGCGTGCGAAATAGAAGAATTGTCCAAATTAAAGGAGAAAATTAAAAACTTCACACGCACTTTACACAAAAAGCAGCCCAACTATCATGCTCTGGTCCCCGAAAACTTCAGCTCCAAGACAACTTCAGCTCGCGCTTTGATTGACGACAGCAAAATGGCCAGATAACACTTGGAACAGCCACAGGCAGTAGGTACAAAGTTACTTACATACGCTTTCCAATTAACCAAATCGACGCTGGTGCGTGTCCCCGCATTCTTTAGGCTCCGTTTTCCTCTCCAGTTATGTTGCCCCTTTTGTCCATTTTGCATTGTGTGGCTAGTTTTTTAATGTGTCATGCCAAAGGGTGTCATGCGTCAGTGGGCAGCATAGAAACATCATGTGGGAGACAGGGGGATGTCTGACTATGAGATACCCTATGCAAAGTACAGACCGCGACTTGTGGTGTTTTTTCCAAAAGTAGCCTACGTGCAACAACCTCTGTGGGTAAATATAAGTTCAGTTCCCTATGCGCGTGCGTCGGAATTTGTGATCAGTTTGTTTCAAAGTCGCTTAGTTCCAAGTGCGTTGCAAATGGTATCGGTCATAAATCTTGGTTTTACGGCTATGATCCGTTTAGAACAGAACAAGGGTCTTCACTGTGGAAGCTGCCATACAAATCACTATGCTTTCTTCAAATGTGTTTACCAAGAATATGTTCCAAGATAGTTTACGATCAATATTTAAATTCTATATTGAAATTAGGCAAAGCTTAAACGAACCTTGTGTAAAACCTTTTTCCAAAGGGTTCTATGAAAAGATGAAATGTGCAAGCGTCTGGTTGAAGGCTTTAGTACCAGCGTGTACTTCCTGTGGATGCACGTTGGGCACTAAGGTTTTGGAGGGAGCACTTTTCTTGCATACAACAGCATGAATATACCGCTGCCAAACCATGACGAAGTTAGAGTCGCAATGATGCGCTTTAAAAACAAGACAAATAGGGTTGTCTAACACTGGGGACAATAGTTGGTAGGCTGCATAAACCAGATCTTTTGCAGAATATGGCTAGATGAGAGCATGCTCGATAATTGAAAATTTTCTGTCCTGTCCTCAAGAAGGGTGGACCTACGGTATCCGCCAACTACGGTGGTAGTAGTCTTCTTACTATCGCATATAAGGCCCTATTTTCTAGTAGGACAGGGTGAAGCTCCCTGATGCCTCCACTTGTTGTTAAGACAGTGAACTAATGTGCGCAGCGAAGTCTGTCCTGGATTTTATTAGGGTTGTGCGTAGAGTTTGGAATCCACCGCGTAAAACACACTTCCCAATGAAAGATGGTATGAGGCGCATGGAAAAGTACCCTACATTAATTCGTAACCCGGTAACCGGTTGTTATGGACAGTCAAGAAGCAGAAGGTAAGGCCCTATCAAGCATATTTTGTAAGAGTCTAAAACCACTCCGAAAGAACTGATCGGATCAGTGTGACTATAGGTCTTCTACTAATCCTGCAAAAGACCCACAAATACCAAATCGACAACCACCATCTCTTTGTTGACTATAAAGCAGCATTGATAGTACGTTGAGGGATCGCGTATATGCCGCATTGTCTGAGTTCGGTATCCCTGCAAAGTTGATGCAGCCAAGCAGAATGACGTTGAACACACACTCAGCTCCATCAAGGTAGAAAATAACTTCTCTGAACGTTCTGATTCCGAGCGGGGTTTCAGATAAGGTGATGATCTCTCCTGCGACCTCTACAACTTTGTGATGGAAAATGTGTTGCGAAAGGCCGAAACTGGTCGGAACGGGAATATATATTTTATAAAACTGCCCAGATGCTCGCCTACGCAGATGATATAGACATCGTTAGTAGTCTTAAGCGAGCATATACCGGAGCCTTTGCTGCCAAGATGGGTTTAGTTGTAAATGATACCAAGACAAAGTGTATGTTATGTTTGCTTCGTGTTGAGAGACGCCGCGATTGAACCCTCAGATTTATGTTGAAACTATACTTTTGATGCTGTCAAGGACAGCAGACATGGAGATAGTCAATCGAATTATCACGGAGTGACTCCACTGGCTAGGTCACGTTATGCTTATGCAATAAGAAGCTCCTTCGAGAAAGGTCAATTCAATATGCCTGTTGAAGAAAGGCGACCAGAGGCAAGTGGACCAGGTAGATAGCATACTAACTACCTTTGGAAACGGCGAGCGCAAAGTAGAGGCGCGTGGAGGGGTGCCCTACTCCAGGCGGTAACCCGGTAACAGGTTGTGATGGCTAGCTTAGAAGAAAAAGGCAGGTCAGCATATAAAAAACTGAATGTTAGGGAAGACCTGAAGCTTAAGAATCATCTTCTGACAAAGTTTCATGCTCCTGGCTCATTTGGCCTCCTCTGCTGCCTTCTTTCCCTTACCATTTCGATACAGTGTATAAAAATATAACCCTAATCAGCGAATAACTCATGAAAACAATAGATTTTAAGTTCTATACATGCATTAAAGTTCAAAGCAAAACTTGTGTGACCATTTTTAAGTGCAATATGGTTTTTCTTTGTTTTTGGTATCTGACGCGTCTGTTGTTCCGGCAAATCCTGGACATCCTTTTTAGCAGTTTTGCATACTTTGTTGTTGTGTTCTTTATTATATATATTTTTTTTGTTATGGTTTGGTTTGACTTTTTTCAGTTTTTTTGCCCTGTCAAACTCACAAAACTGGTGTTGCTGGCTCTGTTATCTTGTTGTAGATTTATTGTGTGAATTGGCATTGACAAAGTGCATTTATTGACGGCCGGTCGTCTATACAAAGCGATGGATCCGCGTTCGCATCCGCTTCCTCACTCACTCCGCGCCAAGCTTGTTTTTTTATTTGTTTAATGTGTTTTGATAACAATTCCATTAAAGTGAAGAAGTTTATAATAATTTCAACTGAAGCTGCTTTGCTCTGCTGCCAAATGACATTGATTTTTCGTTTTCATATTATTTTTCCCTCTCTTTTTTTCAGTTATAATTGATTGTTGTCAGTCAATCATATTGTTAATGCACATGCCAGTACAGTTGTGCACATGTCTGCGTGAGTGTGTGAGTGTGCTTTATTGCATTCAATTTACTGTTGTTTGTCAATTAGTACGCGTGTTTGTGTATGAGTGTGCATGTGGGTGCGGTTGCGGGTGTGTTGTGTACACACTGGCCAAACAGCCAAACTTTTAATTGGCTGCATTATTTATTGTTTTTTCACTTCGTAGCGAAGTACAAAAGCAGACACACACACACGCACACGCACGCAGAGTTTTCCAACACTGAACCATGAAATATTTGCTGCTCTCAAAAGCACATTTAATATGGTATATGGCATAGATATGTACATACACAGCTATGGACAAAAAGAACAAATGATCCCAAGAGCAAAATTCTTTATTTTTTTTGATTTCAAGTAGTACTCTGGGTCAATTCATCTCAGACAGTTTTCGAAACAAAACTCTTACTATAAATAAACAATTTGCAAACGTTTTGCTGTGCAACAGCCTTGAGTTTAAACCGACTCATATGTCGCGTACATGCCGTGATGGTAGCACATCAACGGACTTGCCATGGCGTTAGCGTTTTTTACGATTTCAATAAACTTAAATGAGAGTTGTGGCGGGTGCGATGGCTCATCAAAGAAGGTTGACCCATCCCTAGCAATCAGACAGCCTTGCCCATTGCGAAAGGACAGTTGAAATGAGAAAAAAAGCACGAAAACAGAGTAGGCTTGAATATGGGTCCCTTATTAACACAATCTTCCCGACCCCATATGAATTCCTAAAGACTGCGTAAGGAGGGAGACAGGTGTTGGCCTAATTTATTGTGACCAATCCAATCCAATCTAGACTCGCAGATGTTTCCTCTTCTAACGTAGCAGATATTTGGAGGCCTTTCACAAAGTGTTTTGTTACGCGACATACAGATTTTGTCTTTATGGACCGCTTTTCATCCAACCAATTCTACCGCGCTGACAGAAAGCATTTTAACAGGCCATATTGGCTGTGATGCCGAGCCTTTGTGCGCAAGTTAATCTATCATTTCATTGCTCTAGAAACCTTGTGTTTCAGAAACTTAGTATATACTGACTTTGTTGTGACGTAAAATCATGTTGAGTATGGTCTTACACTTACATTCACCGACCTTAATTTTGTGAATTCTTCAGGTCCATAAGCGCAGCCTGCCACAGAGCCCTACATTTACTCCACGCAGCTTTCTTTCATGGATCCGGCATTCAGAATCGCGTAGATAAACCCGATGGTAAAGTACCTGTCGCGAATCAGTAGCTTGCATTTTCATCAAGATCCCAACCAGCACTATTCCCATCTTTCGTTTTGGAACTAACTGTTAAGAAAACATGGGTGTTCCCGCTTAGTATAAGTCCTGAATGGCTCCAGGACTCTCCTTGGGGAAACACCACATTGTATCTACACTATCAGCAGGCATCGAGCAAAGGGGAAACACTTTCCTTAGCTTGCTGGTTATTATTGTGTGTTAATTTAACCATTGCAAACACGATTATGAAAATGTACCAGGTGACGAATACTGGATATATGCATATGAGCCCGAAACAAAGCAGCAATCGTCGGTATGGTTGTTCCAAAACGGGCCAGCACTCACACGTCTTCTCAAAAAACGGCGTTTTTAGAAACTCCAAACAACAAAATAATGTTTATTGACAATCAATGTGACAAATTGCGAGATCAGAATATTCCGACACCAGAACTGGCTGTTGAAGCATTCAAAAAGGTCTGTTTAGAGGTAGTACCTTCAGGGATTGTATTTTCTTAGGTATATTTAGGTATATATTTCAGAATAGGGTATCGCCTTGTCTGAAACCTCGCTTGGTATCAAAAGGATCGAAGAAGCTCTTTCCTACCTTGACGGAGGTGCGTGTGTCAACGTCACAACGTCATTCTGCACAGTCGCACCAACTTTGCAAGGATTCCAAACTGAGGCAGAGCGGCATATAAGCGATCCACCAACGGGCTATCAAATGCTGCTTTATAATCGAAAAAGTAATTGGGGTCCGTTTGGTATTCGTCGGGCTTTTCCAAGATTTGGTTTTGTGTGAATATCTGGTTAATGGTACACTTACCATCAATCAGTTCTTTCGCAAATAGCTTTAGTCTTTCACACAGTGCGCTCTATAGGGCCTTATATGCAATAAAAAAAAGACTGATACCACGTTAAATAGCGCACACCGTGTGGTCACCCCTCTTGAGGAAAGGGCAGAGGACACCAAGGTTCCAATCATCGGGCATGCTCTCATAGAGCCATATTCTGCATGCACCTTACCAACTTATTGCCACCAGTCTTAAACAACTTTATGGGTAGATCATCTGGGCCAGCTGCTTTGTTGTTCTTGAGCCGCTTAATTGCGACCCGGACAACGTCATAGCTAGGCCCTCCACAACCTCAGTGCTCCCCTGAGCATCCACTACCAGAGTTTCCTCCGAATCTCTACAGAAAGACGTCATCTCTGCTCCTGCATATCTCGATCTCCTCTAGTTCGCGCTTTTTCAGCTAGCGTTTTTTGCTCTGAAAAGGCGCCTCCAAACAGTGAGATTACTGGTGATCATTTTAAAAGTGATTCTAAAACTATTATTTTTATACCATGTACACATAGTGTACAAGGGTATTATAGATTTGTGCAATCTATATAACAGGCAGAAGGTGGCGTGGCACCCCATAAGTTCCATGGGCAAAAAGTCTTATCATTGACTCGAGTAGCGATGCGCGTAATCTCATGTAAGATATAATTTGTCGAATCAAGTCGATTTCTTACCCCCTTCGCCCGTGACAGATTTGCGCGGTTTACAACCGCTCTATTGAGTCTATCAACTCGGAACTCGGAACTCATCAGAGATGTGCGTCGTGTTAATGTGCATCTCTGTTCCAAAAATGATCGACATCGGATAAATACATCAAAACTTATAGTCAAAAATATGCTAATTTGTGCTAATGTGTTTCGAATGAAGAGCTCACAGAAACAAACGTCTATTTTGAGGAGCTTGAGAAAACCTGCGATTCAGAAGGGATCAAAAATTGGAAAAATAAATATAAAAAATATTTATTATTATTATTATTAAAATGTCAAACGGCCTTCGTAAATAAACAGTGGCTCACAGCTTATTTCATCCAACAGCTGTTAAAATCTTTAACGAAATATATCTCAAAAATGCCTTGAATTTAAAAAAAAATATATTAAGTAGTTTGTTTGTAGTTGAAACATTAATAAAGGATACTGAATTTAAATTTGTTAAAAATTTTTCTTTCCATTTTTAAATATTGAACCACTGTGAACCGCTCTGTATGTGTCTGCATGTTTCCATTACTCAAATACACTGGCCAGCTACTGAGTTTCTTGCTGCTCTTTAGAATTGTCGGGGGAATCTGACAGACCTGCTGGGATCATTACCTAATGCATATCGTATTAGCGGCGCTTGCCAGACTGACAGCTCTGGAACACCTGCATGGTCGGCTCTGAACGGTGGCAACGCAACTCAGATCACAATTAACGTGCAATTAAAGAAAAACCCAATCGAATTAAACAAAATATATCGTTTGTATGTACAAGTAAGTAAAGTTTAAAGTGGTTTTGGGAATCCCCAAACACACAGCACAGCAACGAAATGTTGAACTTCATTTCAAACTATCAATAACTGCGCCAAGCATAGATTTCAATCGCATGGATGCAATAAAATTAATGTCTCTGCAGAGACAGCAACAAAAACAACAACTAAAGAAACAATCATTATAGAAAAGAAAATGTGATAAGGTTTAGAATACACATCAACCGACTATGAGTTACCCTATAGGAAAGACTTATATTCTATATAATAGAAATTTTATTTATCGTTTGTAATATGCAGGCTATACCACATCAGCCCCCTGTTCGTATACATTTTCCATCAGCTTGATGAAATGGCCTTTGTGCCACATCCAATAGAAAAAGTTGGAAAAGTTAAAGGACAGTTTAAAGAGTAAGATCATCAAGTTGACGGAAATGGCGGGCCACCCTTAACACAAGAACGCGCAAAAACAGTGTATACACCTCGCACATGTGCAGTGTATCACTTCCCAATATTAGCATTCGCGTCCTTGCAAAGCCCACACTGTGACACAACAAGTTCTTTGTGGAGTCGTTCTTTTTAAGACCGGCCGCGCATGTTGGGCACCAATATTAACCCATTCGGGCTCGCAGACCCTCCACAAAGTTTTGAATAACGCGACATGCAGTGAAAGATATATGTAGGTGTTCAGCCCCAGTGTGAAAGTGGAATTTCGCGGAGGAATCACAACATTGTACTTGCGAACGAACTTCACTTTTGGCACAACAATGTTATGAGGCATTCAGATAAATCGACAAACTAACACTTAGAGCTTCCACTCTACCTTTTATAGATATTAGGAAATCTAACCTGAATTGTAAGCGTTTATCGAATGAAACCTGTAGTGAAATACAAAGCTGCAGCTATATTTCTGTTCCAAATTCGGGTTTTCCTGAGGCTTCAGAAAGACTTAATCATGTTTTTCTTGCCTAAACCGATATATACACTCTCTGTCTATGAAATCATGCTTAATTTTTAGCACTTTCAATGGTTCTCGTACCGATTTTGGGTTGCAACACACATGACGTAATCAGGGCAGTGCCATGTTTAATTTGAAATTTCTTAAAAATCCCGAGGGTCAAGATTCTTCATAACAGACTTACTATACAAAGCAAAAGATATATTTATGGCACATCGACGGATTGCATTTATATTGAAATTCGTTTGAAAGAGTGATGAGAAAATGCATGTTAAAAGCGGAATGAGTGAGAGAACGCAGATGAAGACTCCTCTTACACTGAATACTATAACAGATGTCCTGATTTCACAACAGTTACACAGTTTTTACTACAGTTGGGCAATATTAAAAAACACCTTTCTTAAATTGTAAGGTTATAGCTTTCAAATATGCTTGTAGTGTTTAAATAAAAACTATTCCATAAGATCATTGCGATGGGCGCGACTACGGCATTCAATGGATAGTTAGCCGAATTAAAACCCAGAGCCATAGAGACAGATCTTCAATGCAGCCTTTGAATGCGGACATCAAGTACTTTGAGTAGGACGTAATGGAGGCGGCGCGCTAGAAGTGCCTGGAGGAGCACCGTACCCTACTACGGTAACGGGCCCCTTGCCAATGCCCGTGCTACTACCAAGTGGTTTCCAGGTTTGTTTTCAGTTGCTCTTCTGTTTTAGGAAAACGGGCTAAATCTGTAATCCGTAATCATAACTTCAATAACCAGCTAGCTAAAGTGATCTCGAAAAAATATGTTTAAAAAAAACGGTCAAGGAGATCAAGCATTAGATTTCCTCGTAGAAGTTTCGGTTTCACTTCGAGTGTGATCCTGCTAATTTGAAGCATCATTATAGCATAAAAAAAAAGCAGATGCAACTCGAGGAGTGCTCTACATCAGGCCGTAAGCCTGAATGCAATTTTTTGCTTACAACCAATTACTTGCTTATGTACACAGGACTTACTTAACGCAAATATTGCTTATATGCAAATATATATATAAAAAATATTTCCATAAAAGCGCTATATGTCTTAACGAAACCGATAAATCGACGCTGTTATGCGAAACTATCGTTGTTACAAAAAATATTCTTTAAAAGAGACAGTTTTTTTTTAACGTTTCTTTGCTTTTGCTAGTAATATCACTATCATATTTGAAACTCAATTATCTACGTCACTATGAATAATAGGTCTAAAATGTTTTACCGGGTTATGAGTTATGGATTTTTGCGATATTTTCGCGCAACAGCGTCGGTACTTATACAAATCACTTCGAATTTTACAGTGTCCCGTGTGGTGAGCGGGTTAGAGAATACCACCTCAGCAGACCAGTAGAGCCACCGCAGGCCTTGAAAGGGTTGTGCGTAGGGTTTGGGACCCACCACGTAAAACCACAATTCCAATGAAAGAATGTATTTACATCAGGCCGTAACCCGATGACATGGTTTGTTATGGCCAGGTAAGATGAAGATATAGTAGTTCAATGTGTTACAGACATTTCCACAAATTCGGTGTAGCCCATCTACTTACCTTATGTAGCAGTGCACAAAATGTATATGTAGAAAAAAAACAACTAACAGGTAGCGATGGTCATAAAGAATCGTTAAAACACGCAGAGCTCAACTGGCATTCTAGTATCGCGGTCTGCTCGAATGCCATAGGTATAGGTATTGGTAAAGGTAGAGACAAAGCCAATGGCAAGGTGAGACTTCTATGTGGCTTCTATGAGGATGGTGGCAGTGGCATATTGGCGGTGTCCAGCAGGGTAAACTAGTTTCTGGAGCTGCTGCTGTCGCTGCCCTTTTTGGCTAAGCTGCTAAAAATCATTTTTCAAATGTTACAACGTGTGCGGGTTTCGGTGCTAAAGCGTAGCGTTGCTGTTCCAGTTCAGGGACAGGGGCAGTGGAACAGCTCATGTTGCATGCTCCAGACGCACATGCTCTCTATAACATATGAGTAAAACAATTATTATTATTAATAAGTTAGTTTTGCTCTACGTGCAGCGCTTGGTAGGGGTGCTCCGGCTGCAGTTAGTGCTTGGGCTCGGGTTCGGGCTTAAGTTTGACGAGCGCCAAGATTAAGTATGAAAAATGTTACGAATTTCCCTTAATTAATCTTCATCTGCATTGTATAGGCAGAGCGACAACTAACACTAAATAGACTCAATGTACCAACACCATCCGCATGCAAAAGAGCTAAATACTAGGTACACACAGAAGGGTAAGGCAGGTAGTGCATACACACTCACACACACACACACACACACACATATGCTTATGCATGCATAGAACGTCCTTAAGCTCTACAAATACGAATGTATGTATAGACTATACTATGACAGCAGCTGCTTCTGGGACACACACAAAAGCACATTGATACCGCAGCAGTGGTGACACTTGTTTTGTTGCTTTCCTGATGTTGGTTACAACTTGTTACGAGGATGAGTAATGTCGTTCGAACAAAGAATTTAAATTGAAATGATTTGTAAACCTTTAAAGCTGCTTATTATTCAGCAAAAAGCACAAATATCATATCCTAATCATGAATAATCATATTATGTCTTAGTTTACATA
Source organism: Chymomyza caudatula (assembly GCA_035041775.1). Classification (NCBI taxonomy): domain Eukaryota; kingdom Metazoa; phylum Arthropoda; class Insecta; order Diptera; family Drosophilidae; genus Chymomyza; species Chymomyza caudatula. The sequence goes on along the minus strand of JAWNKW010000205.1, from coordinate 615,580 downwards.
AAGTACGTCAAGAATATGAAATGATAACACTCAAAAATCCGTTTTAGGAAAACAAATCGATAAGCACAGTGTTCAGAAAGACCGACCCACTGTGCACTTTCCTCATTGTTAATTCGAGCTCTTTGAGTTTTGCTTCTTTCAGAGATAAATTGTGATTATTGATAAGGAAAAATCTGTATTACAAAACGAACAATTGACAAAAATAAACTCAAAGGTTAAGGAACAATTTTTCAAGTAATGCATATCACGCACGTATATTATTGTGCGTTGAATAAAAAAAACTATCAAAGATTTTTCAGCAACAAAATGATGAACTATATATTAATCCTCTAACGCTCGTTTCTATAATAACGAAAAAAAATTAGTCTCATCATTTTTTCTCGACTAATTTCCGGCCTTTAAGCTCAAATTATATATATTAATCCTCTAACGCTCGTTTCTATAATAACGAAAAAAAATTAGTCTCATAATTTTTTCTCGACTAATTTCCGGCCTTTAAGCTCAAATATAGCGTCCAATTTTCTGTAAAGTTTTTTGGTGGGAGCCCCAATAATGCTTTAAGGCACTTATTGCTTTTTTACTTCTAAAAGTCGGAGTTCTTTTATTTTGCTCGTTTTGTTTTTATATATTGGCAGCAGATGTTATACCTTTTGCACAAGAAAAATATTCACTGCAGTTAGCAATTGAGAAACTATTTAAATTGAACATAAATTTGTTTTAGTAATACAACTTATTGTGGCTAAAAATTTAACACGCTGCCCAAACAGAATCACTGAAACCAATGTTTACTCAACAAGGTAACGTCGTCGTTGAGCGAACATTCTTAAAACTTTGTGAGAGGCTGAGAAAGCGAAAATAAAAGATGCGCAATTTACTCTCGTTGCTGAAAAATTACATATAACATAAAATGAAATAACATGAGCGACACACAACCCCCCTCATTGACATTCGCAAGAGAATGAAAAACTAAGAAACTGCGCTGCTGACGTCGCAACGACGACGTTACCTTGTTAAGTATACATTGACTGAAACTATAGCAAAGATGGAAAGGTATAAAATCTCTGCCGCGAAGAAAGCTTAGGGAATGGGGACAATAATTTAAGACAGTTACGATAAAAAAAGCTCTAAAAACTTAGTAATATGCACTTTAGTAATAAGTGCCCTGAGGCTATTATAAGTGTTAGAGGGTTAACATTATTCCAGATCATCTTTAATGTGATCGCATTTATTATTTTCGGCCACGTGTCGTACTACACTTTGCTTGCTTATAGCTTTACACCATACTCTTAACGGCTCATAGATTTTACACTAAATATATATTGGAAATAAAAATTATTATTATTTCATTGTTATACCCTGGACACAAAGTGTAAAAAGGTTTTATAGATTTGTGCATTGTATTTCACAGGCAGAAGGAGGCGTGGCAGACCATATGTTCCATGGGCAAAAACGATCAGGAGCAATAGTCGATATAGACATGTCCGTCTGTCCGTGTTGGGCCAGCTTTCTCCGACACTATAAGAGTTGAAGCAAGAAAATTTTACCACAGGATGAGCATTTTCTCAAGGCTGGGTGAGTTTGTCGAACCAAGTCGATATCTTACCCCATTTTGACAAACAGATTTTCGCGGTTTAAAGTTCAAACTCGAAACTCATCAGAGATGTGCGTCGTGATTATGTGCATCTATGTTTCAAAAATGATCAAAATCGGTTTTATAGTCAAAAATATGTTAATTTCACCCCCTCGCCAATAAGCTGGTTCGAAATTCCACTACATGTAGATATGGGTAAATGTGAGCTAGAGTTACAAAATTTGGTGTGGGGACTCGTGTAACTCTAATCGTTAAAACTGTATGCACCTTTTTTCAATAGAAGCCCCCCTTCCCCGCAATTGATTAAGCTTAATTACTGCCACACCCCCCAATATATTGATTTAAAAATTGCCACAGACATTTATAAATGTATTCTTGATTATATGTTTCAAAATTCAACGACATTGGCCCAAGAATACTGGAGTTTTGGGTATAAAAGTCATTTTTGCCACCATAATAACCAACTTCCCAATAGTAAAACTTGTCAATTGGAACTTAGTAGTGAGTACCGAGAGCCGTTTGGGTGAAAATGTGGAAATTCCAGTTATGATATAAAATTTAAGAGAGGAGAGTATTGAAAGTTGTGCAATAATTGGTTTCACATGAGACTACTTGCCAAACTCTATGGCACTAGCTTAAAAATTGACATATCTTAAAAAAGTGCGATTGTAATTATGGGATGGTATCCTAAAAATGTAAGTAAAGATTTTGATTTTACATCTTAATTAGTCTACTAACTGAGTATCTTTCAAACAATCAAATTAAGAATCAGTTGGTTTTTGGTCGAGCTCGTGCATAAAAGGTTTCAAATTTGATAACCCATAGTTTTCATCTTGTCTTCTTCCTATTGCATAGAAGGCGAGTGTATTGCGTAAAAGACCTAATTGGATTCAAACTAAACCAAATTTTGAAAAAGACCCACGAATACAGAAATGACACCCACAATCTCTTTGTTGACTATAGAGCAGCAATTGATAGCAGGTTGAGGGATCTCGTATATGCCGCACTGTCTAAGTTCGGTATCCCTGCATAGTAGATGCGACCAAGCATAACGACGTTAGGCAACCCTATGGGGGCAGCTCCATTGAAGTAGGAAAGTACTTCTCTGAACTTTTTGATACAGAGCGAGGCTTCCGACAAGGTGATGCCATCCCTTGTAACCTCTTCAACTTTGTCATGGAGAATGTGTTGCCAAAGGCCGAAGTACATCGGAATTGGACAATAAGAGTGTCCAGTTTATTTATTTATTTATTTAAGATCAACAACAACAATAACAAAATGGTTGATTGAAGATATCAAGCAGGTCAAAGCTTGTCGTATGAGGCGACTGACAATTACACTGGGTTCTTTCGAGACCAGTAGAGCCACCCCAGGCCTTAAAGTGGGATGCGTAGGGTTTGTGACCCACCGCGTAAAACCACAATTCCAATTAAAGAAGTTATTTACATTGGGCCGTAATACAATAACGGGTTGTTATGGCCAGTTAAGAAGAAAAATTTAACATAAAATCAATCAAAACAGTAAGGTTGAAACAAACTCGTTGGTGGAAATTTATTTGCCCGCAGGCCAGCTATGCCCCTAACCACAGACAGAGTGGTCAGAGATTATTACAAGTTCTAAGATGCTGTATTCTAAGAGAGAATACTACTAAGATCATTAAAATTAGAACATATTACTCGTAACGGCTCATATAAGGCGTAGTTACTTGTACACCTCTCTAAATATAAAGGTAAAAAATTCCTTGTTCGGCGATTTGGAACATTGAACCTTAGTTGGCTAAGCAAATAGGGTGAATCTATGTACCCACAAATTAGTTTATGCAGGAAATTTGAACTAAGTCCTGCGATGTGCTAGAGAAGGAAGATCGATAAGGAGAAGTTGTTTCTGCACAGATTCAATTCGAGATTGATGGTGTTTGTACTGGTGGCACCAATCGCAGGAGCAAGCACTGGGCGAACAAGCGCAGTATAGAGAGTTTTTTTAGTGTAAGGGTCTTTAAATTCCTTTGACCACCGTTTAATGTAGCCGAGACGACTCCAAACCTTGTTAACCATGGTGGATAAGCATACACTTGGAAAGATTTAAATTTAAATAATTGAAAAAGCACCAATTTTGAAGGGAGTTCAAATCATCCTGCATTAAAAGATACGACGTTGGATCATTGAATGAAAAGCACAGTTTTACATCGTCGGCGAACATGAGAACACGAGCATGAGAAATCACGTTGGGAAGATCATTGATAAAAAGAGTAAAAAGCAGGTTACTTCCTTGTGTGACAAACGACGATACATAGCCTGTTTTGGAAATAGCGGACTTAAAGATAACCCTTTGTGTCCTATCTGAAAGGTACGAAGCTACCCATCTAAGAAACTTTGGCGGAAGACCCAAAAGCCCAAGCATCTGGATGAGAAATTTATGGTTTACAGAATCAAAAGCCTTACTAAAGTCAGCATATATAAACCGTTAAAAGCGATGGACGTAAACTCTAGGAGATTTGTAGTGGTTGAACAACCTTTTGCGAAACCATGAGCGACTTACAGAGATGAGTCAGGTTAGAGACTAAAAGCTTTTTTAACAATTTAGGGGATCACTGACAATTTAGCTATACCTGGATAGTTAGAAATGTTAGATCTGCTGCCTTTCTTATGGAGAGTAATAAGAAAAGAAGATTTCCAAATAGTAGGGAACGGGAAATTATATAATTTAAGCAATGGAACTTGTTTCGCACATGCGCAAGCTTTAAGCACGCAGATAGGTAAGTTTTCGGGACAAGGGCAAAAAGATAATTTAAGAGAGTTTTTACCAGAAATATGGTCATCTTGGCGAAAAGGTGGAATGAAAAGACAATTAGAATGATTTATATTAAAAGGGTAAAATGTGGGAGGAAACATCTCGGAAGAATAAGTCAGCTATACCAACGTCTGAAGAAGCTACTTCATCATTATAAACTAAAGAAGAAGGAAATAATACGGACTTTTGCTTAGAGTTGACAAAACTAAACAACTGTTTAGGGTCTTTAGAAAACTGAATTCTACAACGAGAATTGAATTTCTTAAATAGTCTTGACTTTACATTTTTTAGATAAGAGAGTTCATGAGTGACCCATTGAGGTTTCTGAGAGGAACGAGTATTAGTAAATGGAACGCAGGCATCAAAAATGGAATAAATAGTGTCGTAAAACATGAATGTGGCTATGTTAATGTCAACACAACTTTGAATTTCGTACCAATCTGTGGATATTAAATGTTCATTTAGCACTGCAAAGTTTGTTTTTCGAAAGCAGCGACAGCGGATAATGGGAGATGAAGACGAAACGGGTTAGGGCTAGGGTTCTGAGAACAAATATCATATCTAGAATAAAAATATCTTTACAAAATTAAAAAGCTGATTACTTGAATGGTTACAAATTGTGAAAGGGTATTATAGGTTTGCGCAATGTATGTAACAGGCAGAAGGAGGCGTGGCAGGCCATATGTTCCATAAGCAAAATTGATCAGAAGCAATAGTCGAGTTGATTAAACAATGTCCTTCTCTCCGTCCTTCCGTATGAACGTCGAGATCTTAGACACCATAAAAGGTAGAGGCACAAAAATTTCACCAAAAGATGCGCATTTGTTTCAAGCAGATGAAGTTTGTCGAATCATGTCGATATCTTGCCCCCTCCGTGAGAGATCATAAAAGCTATTCAATTGAAACATGGCACAGTTATGCACAGTAACACTGTACATTTGTACGTGGGAAAAAAAATTCTACAAAAAATTTCAGATCGAAAAATTAATGCGTTACCGCTTAATTTAAAAAAAAGTGAGTTTCACTTTTTGAATTATTGCGACTAAACTACTAAATATTTTTGAACCAAAATTTCCACGATAATACTTATTAATAAGGGCAATGAAAATTATTTTTTTATTTTTTTTTATGGCATTACTTTTTCTTAAAAAAAAAATTAAAAATTTTATTATTTTTTTTTAAGAAAAAAGAAAAATACGCTATCACGTTTTTTTTAACAAAAATCCTTTAATACTCTTCTATATACAGTAAAAATTTGAACTAAATTGGTTTGGTGGAACAATGTTAAAAAAAATAAAAACTAAAATTTTTAATTTTTAATTTTTTTTCCTTATTTTAAATAAAAAAAATTATTTTTTTTTCCCAAAAGACTTCAATAATTATGTTATAATTTTCTAAAATTATAAGGACTTCATATTTAATGTTGATATAACGAAGAAAATGTTCATCTTCATTAGCTTCATTCGAGTATTAACATGGCCAAAAAAAATAAAAATTATGAATTTTTGATAAACAATGATATATTGTCGATTAAAATATATCGATTGTGCTAAACATAAGTTGCGAATCAAAATCAACCACTTTTAACATATAAAAATCGTTATTTTTGAGTTAGTATCAATACCAGCTATATAATTAAGAAAATTATAAACTGTAACCTTAAGCAAGTTATTTAAGAAGTTTTATCAGTTTTATAACTTCTACTATAACAACAGCTGTGCTGCGAAATATTAAAATGAGATGATATGACAATGTTTATCATAGTAAAGCATATTACTGTAAAAAAAAGTGTTTTTTTGCAAACCATTCACTGTATGCACTGCAAATGGTTTTGTTATAGATATCCTTGAGCCAATCACGGCTATTCAAAACGTTTCTACTATCATAAGTAACTATTGTTAATTGGGTAGTGGAAGAGTTACACGGTGATATTAAATAAAAGTTTAGGCTTTTAAATCGTAAATTAGACATCATATTTCTTTCCTGAATTCGTTGTTTTTGTAGTATTTCTTGTATTTTACACAACGAATTTGGTGTTCGTTATGTGTACTTTTTTGTTGGTAGAAATGGTTAATTTCAATTAGAAACTTATGTTCAAGCACAGGCGATATGTCTTAATCGACAATATATAAATATATAATAAAAATTCATATATTTTATTTTTTTTGCTTTGTTAATACTCGAATGAAGCTAGTGAAGATGACATTTTTTTTCGATAAATGATCATTAAATACAAAGTCCTAATAATTTTAGAAAATTATAAGATAATTATTGAAGTCTTTTGGGAAAAAAAAAAAAAAAATTTATCTAAAATAAGGAAAAAAAATTAAAAATTTTAGTTTTTATTTTTTTTAACATTGTTCCACCAAACCGATTTAGTTAAAATTTTTACTTTATATAGAAGAGTATTAAGGATTTTTGTGAAAAAAAAATCGTGATTATGTTTTTTTCTTTTTTCTTAAAAAAAAAATAAATTTTTAAGAAAAAGTTATAATAAAAAATTAAAAAAATCGTTTCATTGCCCTTATTATTATAAGTATTATCGTGAAAATTTTGGTTCAAAAATATTCAGTAGTTTAGTCCCAATAATTCAAAAAGTGAAAAACACGTTTTTTAAATTAAGCGCGTTAATTTTTCAATCTGAAATTTGTTTCCCACCTACAAATCGATCTGCAACATTTGTTTTTAAAAATCGCTGGCGGCACTTTTTGGTACCTCAGCCGGCTAGACACTTTGTTGCATAGTGTTATCTTAAAAATAATTGTACACAAGTTATTCCTTTTCTGTTTTTGATTTATTGTATTTTCTTTTATTAATCACTTCTTAAATTGTAGTTAGTTTTTAGTTGTTCATTCTGTTTTGATTTTGTTTACTTGGTTTTACATTTTGGTTTTCCGCTTATACATTTTCTCGAAAATATGAGTTTTTCTTTTAAATATGTTCATTAGCTTTGCTATTTCATTGTACAATAGTTGAATATATGTGTGTGTATATATATATATATACGTATATATGTATATATGTATAATAAATGTATATATGTTTCTTATACATATATGTATGTATATAGATCAGTATGTTTGATTATTAGATAATGGCATATATTTTCCATTGTTTTTCTTGAATTTTGTTTTTTTTTTCAGCTCTTTTGTTTATGCACTAATTATATGGGTTATATGCAGGTGAAACATAACAGTACAAAGGGTAAGTATGTGTGTGTGTGCATACTTGTATATACCTAAATCAGTACATACAAGCCTTAATACCAATACAAATAATCATATACAATTATACAACAGTTTTAAATAGTACTTAGAATGTTAGCTCAAATGAGAAATTATTGTACGATTAGTTCGATAACATGAGAGGACGTACAATCGTCCTGACATCCGTACATACATACATGCTTATATGACTTATGACTAAAAGGGTCTATAGGTCGCTAGATAAACAAATTGACAATCTCAAGGGCGTAACTTTACTTTCACCACAATCCCGGAGTGTATGCAATACAAGGAATCCTGCATAAGCTGGAGCTCTACAAAATAGGCATTCCTAATTGTATAGTGTACCATTTACCAAACCATAACTAGCCAGGCCAAGAGCAGGCACAGTGCTTAGGTAGTAGAACAAGTTACCATTAAGTCGATAGTAGTTAGCTTTATAAGTAGTTTAGAACAACGCTTTTCTTTGTATATGAGTACGTATGAGTGTGTGTAAGAATAAGTTATACATGTTTTTTTGTTTTTTTTTTTAACTCTGGGAAACATATAATCCAAAGTCTCGCTCATTGTAAATGTGTGTCCCATTGCGCATATAAATTTGTGTTTTTTTGGGATCTTTGGTTGTGTAGTTATTTGTTGTGGGATTGCTGTTAGGAAACTTCGGTTATTCGGTTCATCCTAGTAGGGATACAGATTCTTGCGTTTCAGCTCCATATCCAAGTCAGCTAGCTGCTGCAGAAATCCATCGTTGGGACGTATTTCGCGACGCATGCGCACCGTGCGTATCGCATCCACAGCGGACATTTTACGGCATATCATCAAATAGGCCAACACACAGGTTGCCGAGCGGGACATGCCCACCAAACAGTGCACCAGTATCTTGCCTGCAATAGATCAAGTTCAGTATTGGCAAACAGTTCACGGATATTATACGCTTACCACCACTGCTTATGGCACTGTCAATGAATTTGGCCGCCACATAGAAGTACCGAGAGATGTCTGTCGTGGGCGCATCGATCATGGGAAAGCCCATATACCTAAAAATGCAGTCCTTATGTTGGCGTCTACATATAGTTTTTGAACAATACACACGCACAGCACACATACACAAACAAATGGAAACGAAAATGCATATGAAGCAATGAACCAGAGTGAAAGAGCAATAGTGATGCGTGCAATGTGCGAAAGAGAGCGCGTATTTACATTGTCAGAAGAGAAGAGTCAAAAAAAAAGAGTGTTGGCAAGACGATGACAAGATGTTTGGAATTGGTGCAGTTTTGTAGTGAGTTGGTGCAGTGTGTGGAAATAAAGAGAGCATATAAAATTTTTTAATTTTGAGGGTTTCTGATAAAAATCAAGGTAACCAAATTTCTTATATGTATTGTCGAAATGCAAAACCAAACTAGTTGTTGTGTTTAATGCTCCGCGCGTCGTGCTGCTGCTTACCTGATGCTTGGCATATCCCGGTAGTAACTGTGCCCAGTATCCACCTGACCATAGCGACAGCCTTCCGCCGCATTCAGCACGTGTGTTATGCCCATCATGCGTAAATAGGTTTTGTTCTTTGCAGCCGCCCTGAAAAATGTAAAGATACCATTGGTACAAATTTCAGAAAGAGGTCTCTAAACTTATTCTCAGCTTAACTTAACTTAATGAAAAACAAAAAATTATTAAACATACATTTTTCGATGAATTTTGGATCGCTGACTTCGAATCCGAAAACCGTTTTGAATTATCGCTATTTCAATATTTAGAATTAAATTCGCAATTTCGAGTGTCGAAATCTCACATTTCTCGGGCACTTTAGTGCCGCTCGATATCGGGTTTAATATTCCTAGGAAAGTTTTTGTCTATCTTAGCTCGATTGTGGAATACAGTAGTACAATAGACAAAAACTGTTTGAAACACATTGAACTGAAATTTCAAAACCTTTGATTGGCACTACAGTTCATCTCGATGGGTAGTAAAGTTTTCGAGTAATATGAGATTTGTTCACTTCAAAAATTTCGAGATCTTAAATTTTTTCAAATAACCATAAATTGAAAACGATTTCCGGATTCGAAACCAGCATCCTTAAATTTACCAGAAAAGGTATAGCCTCAGGCATTTTGTTGAGGTCAAATTTGTTACATAGTGTAATTATTATTTTTAAACTTACTTCATCTCATGAAGTTTCACCTCACGCTTGTGGCAGAATTTGTAAAACCCTTAGTACTATATATGCAGTAACTCCCCAATAGAACATCGAAAAGTTGTGACTAGCTCAAAGTTTGTATACTATTTATAAATGAATTTCAATTGCTAAACATCACTGAATGAATCCGTAACATGCCAATGTTGACCCTTTTCAGTCTCCTTTGGCAGTTGTGTGGTACTCTGGATTGCTGCCTTATAAGGGTTGACATTGACACAAAAGGCCTCTCCTAATACTGAGCCTTAGAACCATTTATCACAACATTCTTAGCTTCATTTGCTCAGGTGAGACATCATCTCAACAGCTTGAACTATGCAACTTGAAGAAGGAATTTGACTTTGAGGTGTAAATCTTTTGGTGACCAAACTATTGCTCGATATCCAGGAAGCCGATATTGTTAAATGGATGTATTCGAATTGAAACAGAAGAAGTTCGACTTAGTTTTTTTAAGCAGCTTTTGAATTTTCAATCAAATTTTTGTAACCGCGATTACATTAATCTACAAAATACAAACTTTTTTAATACGTTAGAACTCTGATAGGTGATTATGTTAAAAAAAACAACCTTCCCTCAATTTCGCTTTGTACTCAGTTTTTTCCGGTCGCCATCAGGTTTTCAGGAATTCGCGACTATCGATATTTTTAAGGAGGCTCCCCTCAAACCGCTATATCTCTATTGTCAAATGAGGTATCAATCTAATTGTTCATTCTATTTAAAGCTAATGCCACTGCAATCCTCTCATAGACCACTTTTTGATTTGAACTATGAGTTTTTAACCACAGACCTTAATGGTCGTTCATGCCGGAAATTTATATTTATAAAGGGCAAAATTTATGTCTTTATCTAAGCACGTTGGACCTTTGCCTTAATATGTTTAAAAAGACTTTTCTTGAATCAGTAGTCCTTAGTAGGTTACCGGAAAAACCTGAGTACGACGCGATAATGAGGTAAGGTAGTTGAAACATAACCACCAATCAGAGTCCTAACATATGCACTCGTGTTGAGTAGTGTTATTAATTATGCTTCGAAACGTTCTTACTGGTTGCAATATTGTTCTAATAAAGCTAAGGTGAAAAACGGTGGCTTCTAGAGATTAGTTAAGATAATATAAGCTGTCAACTCTTACTAATTACTTTATTTTAAATGATCGGTGATTTCCCCTTTAGGATCGTGTGTTTACTCAGCACTTACTTACAGCGAAAAGGTATTTACAAAAGGCGACAACCAAACCGCATGAAAGTAATAGAGAAGAATCTTTTACCGTTACGTAGAGATGACTTGCTGAAATGCGTCCATTCCCAAGACAGTGTCTTTGGTCTTTCTCAATTTTGCCAAAAAATGAGTTGGTATAAGAGGGCGAGCAACACAAGCAGCCACCCACATACACTATCTTAGGAATGCAGGCATTTCAGCAATGATTTTGAATTTACTTGTTAACGGTGCAGGATTCCACTCTAAAAGCATTCAAACTCTTCTGCAGGTTTCAAATCCACTGCTAAGGGCATAGTGCGCTATCCTCTAATATTTCCGCTTATTTCGATCTATATGACATATTTAGCTACAGTTTCTTTAGATTACCATATGCCAAGATGTAAATATTTCTGTTCTGAGTTTAAAGGTTTGGCATATTGGTGCTGAAAATTAGTTTTAGGATAAAAAAACAACAATATGCCTCGTAGCCTCGACAACTCTCTGCTGGCTAGGTCATGTTGTGCTCATTAGTAAAGAAGCTATTGCGAGAATGGGCTTCAATGCGGCTGTTGAAGGAAGGCGACAAAACTCTTTAGCTAACTAAACTCAATTCCTACAGTTCTCATCGGATTGACGCGTTTGGACACATAGATTGAAAAAAATAAGAAAAAAAAACCACCGCTGGGTTTAAGTTTCAGATACATCTTTCAAGCTTCAAATACCTAAATAAATAGGTGTGTGTGTGATATGTAATGAAATAGATACATACAGAGATATAATGTAATATAAAAAGGAGAGAGAGAAATATCTTTGAACCGTATTTCAAGCTAAAAGTACCAGTTATCTATTTGAACTAAATTTGAATCCAAAATCTTTTTGACATTGTGCCAGAAAACTTTGGAAATCGTTAAAGCATTTGATTTGGATTTCAAAGAGTTTACAAAAGAAATTAAAGTAAAACCGTCTCGGCACTTCTGGCACAGCTCGCAATGTCGAATACGCGTTTAAGCTCCTGCCAATGGGTTAATCTCTTACTCTTCTTTTGTCGATCAACATTGATCATAAATATGTGTCACACTTACGCATCACCTATGTAGATGCCCGGATAGACTTCATCACAGTCGACATCGTGTATGGCACATTCGGCACGTCGCAGACCCGGCAATGTCCGGCATGGCGCCATAGAGTAATGCAGTACACGCTGCAGCTGACGTCCTGTGGTCTGTTCCGAGGTCTCTAGACGACTGGGTGACTATAAGAGAGAAACAAAGAGGCGTTATAAAGAGTCTGTGCAACATTTTGTCGACCTCATATTGGGCTCTGCTGCGGCCTTGCCGCTTAGCCTGGCACAAAGGTCATGACATTGACAGCCACTGCAAATGCATGCACATGCACTTGTCTGTGTGTGTGTGTGTGTGTGTGTGTGTGTGTGTGTGTGTGTGTGTGTGTGTGTATGTGTGTGTAATTTGCATGCCCTGCATGCACACATAGCTTGCCAAATCAGCGTGTTTAGCTGCTGTTTGCGTACGCTTCAATGTGCGGAAATCCAAATTCCAAATCCAATTCTGTAGCTTATTTTTTGGCAACAACAACTGCCACAATCACAGCGGCAATTATTTAGACCTAGTCATACTTATACTCACACTCGCAGTACTTATACTCATACTGATACTCATATTCAAATTTATAGTTGTTTAGCTTTAGATTTAGCTTTTTTGACAACAATCTCGATAAGATTTTGTTATATGTTATGTGGCTGCCAAAAACACAGAAAAAAAAAGAATAAGACCGAGTCTACAGATTTATGGCAAAGGCGAAGGTCAGCCGGCCGCTCAGCTTCTCCCACTACCAAAGTATTTACTTTGCTTTTTTTTTATGCACTGTCATTTTCAAGGAAAACATTCAAATTGCCAAGCATGTGAAAGTGAAACTTTTTAGTTTTCGACTGTTTTGGCTGTTCGATGTCGGGCTGTCTGGTATGTCATAACATTCAAGCGAAATCTATCTTATTTGTTCTTATTGTTGTTGCCGAAACTTTTGCTTTCTGTCAAGGCATGCAACCCTGAAATGAGACGTCGCTACAAAAGTTCTTTCACTTTTTTGATCTATGTATTGCCGACGATCTATGGTGGGCACATTTATATACATAAACTAATCTATGTTTAGCACATATTTATATGTAATCAAATGTTTGGTTCCTTGTCGGATAATAAACTATGTAGCCAAGTACAGTCACAACAAAGGAATTCTAAAACAACGTTTTTGTCTTGAGTTTGTCAGTTTCTTTTTTGGGAACTAACACATGCAGAAGGAGGTGGATTCGAGTCCAGTTTACTATACATATTACCTTCCTGTTTAAACTTTCGATAGTAAAAAAACATCGATATATCGACAGTACTGTCGATAGTTGTGCAGCTCAAAATTCTGGTAAAACCAACAATGCTTTAACGGTTACACCCAAAAATGTCAAGCACCTGGTATCTATCATTTCTAGTATTTCCATTCTTAACTAAGAACAAACTTAGTATTAATAATTTTGATTTAGGGAAAGTTTTAAGACAAATTTCGTTAGAGTCTTATAATTTTGACAAGCAGTGTACATAGACAATGGCTTATTATACTTATAGCTTGCAACTAAAAAGACGAGTTATTTGGAAAAGTGTACAGATAAGTCAGAACTAAGAGTTCTTCCTTTCTTAAAAGAGCCGCCAAACAAAAGCTTTTTCTAGAGATTACATTTTTTAGTGACCTATTCTAAGTTTTTGGCTTAGTCTAGTAGATTAAAAAGAAATAACCAACAACAAAAAAATTTCAATTTAGTTAGTTAAAAAGCCGTTATTTCGTACTTAAACACACTTATAAATCTGTAACCCAGTCAGTCAGTTTCTGCCGATTTTCGATTTCTTTTTTTTGCAATACAATTATGTTGATTTTTTTACGATAACCTTTGGAGATTTAATGTAATATGAAATTTTCCAAAAAAAAGACATTACTCCAACTTTGGCCGCCATGTGGCGCATTATATCTCATTGTGAAAGTTAATTTTGATTCCTAGACATATACAGATATATATGTACGTTACCGAATATATATATACAGTTAGCTTGACTTTAGTATGGCACTTATAGAATTTTTAAACCACTAAAACTTGGACAGTCTGCAGTGGTTTTAAGCTATAAGAACTACAATTATGATAAGTATTTCTTAAGGAAACGTGATTTCAATGTTAAGACTATGCGATATGCCTTTTGCTTAAGATGATAAATGCCTACATCTCTTGAAACATCTTGAAGGTGTGTCGTACAAAACGGTTTTGAGTATACAAATACGATTTAAAGACATACACACTACAAACTATTACAAACGCATCTTTTTTAAATTTTCATTTTTCATACATATATGTTTTTAGCACAGAAAGTTTAAAGAACTGCACAAAAGGCGAATAAGTTATGCAAAGCTCTGGTTTTAAGGATTAGTTGCGGAGGAAAAAAATTAAGAAACCACAAAGTGCGAACAAACCTGATAGTAGTGCGAACTATACCTATCCCCAATGCTGCTGGCATATCTGTCCGTGAGTAGCTGTAAAAATTTTAAAATTAAAAAAAAAACATATATACATAGTAAAACTCAAAAACAATATAATCAAACAAATTAAGCCTTATTCGCACTGGCACGAGCTTAAAGTGCCAGAAAAACTATCAAATAGCTCAGAGATCTTAATTTAGTTTCGTACTAAGTAACAATACATTTTTAAGAACATAAAGATCTTTTCAGGCGATCGCAACGGTTAATTGTCGTATTTTTAGACGAAATCGAAATATCTTAATGTATGTATCTCTAGGAATGTTTCACAGCAGCAAAGAGTGAACTAATTGGAAAGCTTGCGGTCGGAAAATATCGCCGTGCGCTCAGGTGAACAAGAAGTGTTGGCGTTGCTGTCAACGTCGGCGTTGGCGTCGGCGTCGGCGTTGGCGTCGGCGTTGGCGTTGATGTTTGGCTACTGTCGCCGCCTTGACCTTGTTGCGCTATATACAGCACGAGCACAAACTACATCTAAAAATAAACATGCATAAAAAAAGAAAAACACCTCAAATGGTACAAGAAATTTTGGATAAATTATACGTGCTTCTATGCGAATATGGAGAGGTGCTAAATACAAACAGGGCAGAAGTCTTTGATACCCTTAACTCTCTGGGTAGGTTATAAAAAGTACTACAAATCATTTGAGCGCCATCTGTTGGATACTAGCTTGGCTGTCAATCATTGTTTGAGAGAAAACTAAAACAAAGATTGAGTTTCATCCCAGACCACAATGGCCTGCTGAAAGCCTTTCGGCTTTCACAGTTATTTCACTGAGTTCGTTCGCAGAAACTGTAGGCGGCCTGTCACATTTCCGACGAAACCGCTCTAAACTAAAGAAGAAGCCGCTTTACACTGCATTTATTTATATTCATAATATAATGTAATCCCCCTTCGAGTCAAAATAGCGTTTTTAGCTATCTTCAAACACTTCATATACGAGCGAGCAAGCGTCAAAAATCGCATGCTAAACTCACACGGGTCAATATTGAACTATAAAATTTGCTCGCATACGCAGATGATATCGATATCGTTGGTCGTAATAAGCTAGCGATTACCGGAGCCTGAAAGAAAATCTGCCAGGGTGTGTCTGGTTATAAATGAAAGTAAGACAAAATATATGTTTTCTTCGAGTAAAAGAAAAGAGACGCAACGGGCAAACTATCAGATTTATGTTGAAGAAGAAGGTACAGAAGAATGTCAGCATGCAGATCGAGCGGAGAATCACTCTCAGTAGGCAAATGAGGCCACTCTCGCCAGACGAAACTAACACTCTATAAGACGCTCATCCTTTCCGTCTTGCTTTATGGCGCTGCAGCATGTGCGAGTGTGTGAGCGAGAACTACTCCGTAAAATCGTAAAGAAAGAATCGCACGGACTCGCTTGGAAATCTGTATCTGGCACGCTCGAAGTTTTCTATATGGTACCAATCGTACTGTAGGTATTCCCCTTCATCGCTATAAGTTTAGGAAATACCGAGCGAGTACCGCGAGTGATCCAGTTTTTTGATTCTTTTGTTGCGACGGCAAGTGTCATGCCAACCAAAACCAACTGTCACACTCCTTGTACTTCTGTCGAACACGATGAATTGTATCACACAATCTCCACAGTGTACCAAATTGTGGAGTACCAAAGCTTGTGAAACGAGTTTGAAGAAAACCCTAATCATCGTCTTGATTCGAATCTTCTACGTTCGGCTTCTTCTAGGTCATAACAATCATGAAATCTGTAAAATCTGAAACCTTACAAAAAAAAACCTAATATAAGCTCCTTCATCCATAGCGATTGGACATTTGGGTATAATGTCATTCCTATTGACAAAATAAGGGAACGCCACGAAATTTGGTATATATATCTACAAAGATAATCATATAAATTAGATGATGGCACTGCAATCGACTGCTCATTTAAACGAGTCTGATTGGAAATTGGACAGACACAGAAAAGCTTGCAACCTGAACTGTTCTCGCAATTCGGATTCGCAAAGTGAATATGAGAACAAGATGAGGATAGATAGAGTTTATGAATGTGAAAGTTTATGAACATATGAGATATGGCACATAAGGTGAAAGCAAAATGGCATGGAAATTATCTTCAGTCGCAACTAAAGATGGTGTTGCTTTTCCCACAAAAAAAAAACATTTAACGTGACATTTTCAATGAGTTGATTTAAAACACGATGATCTAATGAGCCAGCTAAGTGTACACATAGCACAACGAGTCTGGTACAATGGGCCAAGAACATCCAAGAACATCAGCCAAAGCTGTTGCCTCTACACTACCTATTAAACTGCATGCTGTCGGGCTCAGGGATCTCAAAACTAAAATTAAAAGTATGAAATTTAATAGAGTGGAATCCTTGGCAGTTACATTAAGTTGACGTGATGAAAAGCGACCACTTTCAGCACAATGCACACAAGTGCGTTTTATTTGCTCTTCCTCTTTCTCAATTTTGTCTACGAGTGAGTCGGTCTGACAGAGACAGCAACACAAGCAGCCTCACACCTACGCGTGATGAAAGTGATCGCTTTTCACCAAAAATTTTGAATCTTTTAACGGTCCAGGATTCCACTTTATTACTTTGAGGATCTTTGGATCATAGGCATAAAATAGTCTTCCATGGATAGCTTAACATGTTGACGTATTATGAGTCAGTCTGTTGTTAGAATGGCATACAAAATATCACTCTCACATTCTTCAGGTGTATTGAAATAGATGTATAGTATCTATAAGTAGCTATTGCTTTGAAATGTGCACGACAAAAGTCGAAAGATGTTCAGATGTTAAATGTTAATCACGTCGACGGTATGTGTGTGTGTGGGCATCAACTTAATCATCAGCACAGACAAACACACTTGTATGTATGTATCTGTATTTACATGCATACATATGTTGCCAAGCGATTGCTCTTGGCCAGTGTCTATTAAATATACTCTGCTTATAATAGACAGATCACTGACTGGTCGACACTACCATGTGTGTGTGTAGGTATGCAGTGTATATGTATCACATGTATCAGCTAATAGTTTGTTGATCGCAAGTACAGTCACACCCATTCGCATCACAATTTCTGGCACATTTACATTCCCATTCTCTATTTATGTGTCATCAAAACAATTATGAATCAAGTTTTACATTAAGTGCTAAATTGCTAATGTGAGTTTAAAAGTTTTAAAGTGCAATGGTCTAGAGAAGGCATGTCTCACTGTTTGTAGAAGCCATAGGGCAGCATAAGAGCTGGTTTAAATGGTTCAGTACACAAACACATTCACGTTTGGGTGAATATGCCTGATTTACAGATCTCCTCATCTATTGGTATGATAGTGTATTCAGCCTTATCTGTGTGAGCACCCAACGCAAGCTCAATGGGTTCACATGCCTGATTTAGAGTGAGAGATGACTGTGCCCATTTTCGCTTTTAAATCAGTGAAAAATGGAGCCAAAAAATACTTCGAGTAAAAAATTACTTAGAAGAATATTCATAAAATTTGAATATGTTTCTACTAATAGAAAAAAGAGTTTCTTAATATTAAATATATTTTATCGAAAAAAAAGGTAAAAAATGATAAAAGAAAAGATTGCATAAATATTTGGGAACTAAGGAAAACCCGTCGCTTCACATCGGTCATCCTTCATCGCGATAATGTGAGTTCTCATCGGCTCACACAAGAGGCGTCTTGAACACCGAAAACGTTGAACGAATGAGTCATCTGGCGTATAATAATAATTATATCCCAATTTGGCACCCAATGATGGCTCTCATCAAGAAAAAAAAATTGCAATCGGTTGATGCGTTTGAAACATAAGTTTTGGAGGTACCTTATTCGAAGTGGCAAAATTGTTTCGAAAACTGGTTCAAGAGCATGCAAAAAAGGTGTTTGGATCTTTGTGGTAAATATTTTGAAAAACAATAAAATCGGTTTTGTGCATTTCTTCCATTTGACGATCATTATTTGAAAAACATCGATTTCCGTTATCGATTCTTTATGCTTATTTGAAAGATTTATAAAGGAGCTTAAGATTTTTGATGTTTGAACCTTATGACTATGACCCTATGAATGTTCAATTGATGTATCTAACCCATTATTATATAAACTTATCTTTTTACTTAGAACAACAAAGTCGACATATAAAATATCTATTCCGTTGTAAACTGAAGGTGTAGAAGTTAGAAAGTAGAAAACATTATATTGCTAAAGTTTTTGAAATCAGTTTGTAAAGCAATGAAATCTACATGTATTGGAGAGTTGTTTATTTCGAGCAGGGTTCGTAAAATGGCTCATATGAGCTGCTCTCCAAAGAAGCTCCTCACGAGATGCGCAGCCGACAACGGTTCTTTGAATAAGTCGCTCATTTTTTACATGTATATATGTATGTAAGTATGCAAGAACATGGCAATTAAATAACTATCATCAATTTTTTCTATAAAAGCTCTGTTCAAAATGAGCATGAGCCATGCAGGAAGGAAAAAAAACTGCTGTCTTTGACATACCCGTTCTAGCTGATTTTGAAACTGACAATAATAACTTCGCAATTTTTGTACCGATTTTGCTCAAATCAGTGTCGAAATGTTCGAAATGAAGAATCAGTTTTGAGATCATTGTCATCCAGAATCATAGATCAAAACTGTCTGAAGAACGTCGAACTAATAATTCATTAACTTAAATTTAGGTTACACTTCATCCCGATCGGAAATTAAACAATGTTAGAAAGGACAATACGTTTGCCGGATTCGAAGACAGCTAACTTAAATCTAACAGAAAAGGTTTCTTACGGTCAGACAGGCCGCTAATTGTCACGCCAACTCTTGACCAAAATATGTCTAAAAGATATGTACTTGACAACAAGTACCACTATCGATTGATATTATTTCATTATTTTACTTTAAATATGCATTAGTGCAATCCACGATAAAGTCATAAACTTTCCCGGAACACTTCGTATGTGTTCCGTACCACTTACTGCCCTGATTAACTTTTACGAAGAACACAAAGTTTTTTGTGAATCATAATCGTTTTATGTACATATTTCAGGTCTTGGTTGTCAACAAACTACGTTTGGACATCAATCAAGAGTAGTGCCAACGAATGCTTTTCCTGAGATCATCGGTAAAATATTTGTGACACGAAACCAAAACAATAACCATAACAAACAGAGATGCGCATCAATTTGTAAAAATTATTCACTCGCTGAACGTCATGGCCTTGAATAGAATTAACAAAATGAAATAAAATCAAATAAATGAAACTCAAATGGAAAAACAGAATTTTCATTTGCTCAGATTTTAAGTGTGAAAATTGTCAGGCAAGTTGGAAAATACTCAGCTAAGTCTATACACAAACATTATTGCACAATTTAGCCAATGGCAAAACATGATCACGATTTTTCCACCTATATTTTACATATGGCAATGCTAAATGTGAAACGAGGGAGCTGCTAAGGCCCCGAGCATAATGTCTTTTTAGAAAATGTCTCACGACTACGACTCTAACTGTAATTCTGTTCATTGCCGCTCAGAACTATAACAATTGGAAGGGTTAAACAGACCTCGATCAGAAGCACCGTAGACTGGTAAAAATGCAAATTGAATTGACACGCAAAGAGACCCAAAAGCTTATCGATTAAACAGTTGGTTGCAGTGCACCCTGAAAATTATGAAATCAAATTTTCAATGTTAATACGTATACGCTGTGTTGGACCTCACGTGCAGTCCAATGTATCGTATGTGACACGCCACGAAACTTGGCAACGACAATCGTCATTGGCAAATCGACAATATTTTCTTAAAGGCACAGCAACAGCAACAACAATATAATTGTAATGCGCAATAGAATTTTTCATTAGCCATTTATGGCAGGCGCGGGAGAGGCTTGCCTGTATTCTATAACCGGCCCATTGGCTAATAGTTGGCTTAAAGCGACGTAATGAATGGTTTACATTACAATTGACCGCCTCTGCACTTAAGTCCAAAAAAGGACAAAGCCTGTTATGCATTTCGATCTATTGCTATTACTCTATTACAAGTTCAATGAGTTTTCAACTTTGCGCCCAATTTGGGGCTGTCATGGTTCTTGATCTGTTGCCGTCTATCACTTATTTATTTTGCTTGCCAGGCATTTTAGGAAGAGCCCAAAGAGGGGCGCTTACTAACTTGTCTCTTTGGGCCGTTCCGGCAGCCCCCAAGCAGATTGTTACTGACACAGCAGCTACAGTGAGCTGAACGAGTATTTGTATATGCCAGCCGACGGCTAGTAAAAGCTGAGTAGAAGATGCGCTGCCATCTAAAAGGCTTTCGGTTCGGTGCCTTGAAATAGCTAAACTCAAAAGGTACTATAACTGGACGAATCGCTCGTTGCCCGTAAAAGCTCCAACAATAGGAGTCGCCGGTGCACTAACTCATCAGTCTCACAAACAAACTCAGTGTAGTGATCAAGACTAACAGCTCGTCCTAAGACAGTGTCATGACCATCTCTTTGCTGTACCCTCGGACGTCAGGAAGACATCGGGACAAAGTAGCCTAGGGGTTCTATTCGATTCTAAGCCTGTCAAAAACAAATGTTGAACCAACAGCTAACAGCGGGAAAAATGCTTACAACGAACCTGTTGACGACATGGTCGCTGACTTTACTGAACCTTTGTCGCGTTGCAAGCACGAAAACACTGTGCCGCTGGTTTGCTTCGACATTGTTTCAAAATAGGTTCATTAATTCCCTTGAGTAAAGCGAATAATATACAATGAATCCCTCGAATCATAAATTGCTTGGGAGTTGCTCACAAGCTGCGAGGTACAATACAACGCGCCTAACTCTTCGCAACAAAACCCAACTGAATTAGCAAATCGTATGATAAAATCCATGATAGCATCGATCTCAAACTAAGAATGTCGAAAGTAAAAGCCTATTTTGCTGCATAGTTTTGTGCCGATGTATAGTATGGATACCCATACGATTCACGCAATGATGAAAATTGCAATTGTATTTTGGAAATATTAAAACATTGTTCGGTGTACCGATGTGAGGCACTGTTGATCATATATAGATCAGTATTTTCAACAGTCCATCAGGTAACAATTGTCGAAATTACCATATATATAGAACAACACTTAAGAAACTGCCAAACTTTTGCTCAATGAAGCGCAACAGCTGCCAGTTGCTGACTGTGCGCGCCTACAGTGCGCATACTTAATTTTTAAGTGTGAGATGAGCTATATTCTATAATAAGGCAAACACACACTCATACTTTTATATGGCATATATTTAGATTAGGGCAGGGGGGTGTAATAATATTCACAAAAAGATTGATTTCTAGTGATTTCTAATAATAAAGATTTACTAGAAACACAGTTCGAAGAAGAATTGTCGAATTAGTCTAAATTGAATTGCGTCTTAAAGTTTACTGTTGTTGTAAGAAGAACAAATTTGGTATATTCTTCTTTTTTATTTATAGAGATTAGACTTGATGACAAGGGAGCGAAGCGCTGACGTCATATATGGACGGCCCTTAATTAAATAGGCCATATATGGTATATACAACAGATATATAGAGTATATAAATGTACTTAGTACCAGTGTGCTATCTATCGATCGTACAATTAGCGCTTTAGGCTTGACACTGAACGTTTTACAACAACAGCAACCACAACAATTCACGACATTGACATTTTAGCTGAGTATTTACAATTTGTATAAGTTTTGTTGTTGCCACTAAATGCACATTACACGGAAGCAGCGCAGCAGAGCAATTAAAATTAACGCCGTAGGTCCAAAACCAGCACAAAAGCTCGCTTCACTGCCTCCACACAAAGAGTCTTCAAATATATATATATATATATATAAAAATATATAAAAACTAAAATCAAGCGGGAAACTCTAAAGCCAGAAGCAAAACATTTAATTAATTTTTGCATTGTATAGTGTATGTTTTGCTTCCAATAGTTGAGTTATCATTAAGTCACAAGGGGCGTGGCATTTACATTAAGGCGCTACACTAGCATTGTTTGGCTATTTGCTCGTTGGCCAGGCTTTAAGCCGTGCATTAGACGCGTTCTATTAAAATTTGTTTATAATTAAGTTAATTGGCCACTCGGGCGAATGAGTAATCTGCTTTGGCATAAAAGCCTATTACTGGCACACACGCACATCCAACGCCAACAATATACTGGACACAGGGTGTAGACTAACGCCACGCCCACCAGCTGGCAGGCACTTAAGCTTTGCTTTAGCCCAATTTAAATTTGCATTAAAAGGCCACAGTTGGTTGGCAAAGTGCATACGGGGCGGATGAGCAATGTGCAGCACGCTCCAAGGCCCTGCACTAAGTGAGCTACCTGGAAAATGGCACAAACACACACATGCACACAAAACTAGTTATATACACATATATATATATATATATAATAAGAATTTAAAAATGTTTGTTGATATGCGAATAACTAAAGTGGCCATGTCTTTAAGGTGAGTCGCCTCATATAGTTACATATATACAGTGGAAACTGGCATAACACGCTATCAATAGCCAAAGTTGTGTATGTGTTTGTGAAACTCACTAGTTCAAGAATGATTTGTAAACCTTTCTCTTATAAAGAATGATATATTGAATCTTTCTTATGTAAAGAAAAAATAATACCCTTTACACTTTGTGTACAGGGTATAACTACTGGCAAATAAACTAGTAAAATGCGACTGAAAGTCACTTTGAAAAACGCGTCTCTTCTGCAAAAGCAAGGCTTCATACACGACGACGCCCTCAACTTTGACCTCTTTAAGTTGGTTATGGAGAGTAATTAGCTCGGAGTGCCAAGTGAGAGCCTTTGCGGCTATTGAAAGAGATTCTTCCAGAGTAAGTCTAGTAGTAAATGAGAGCAAGAAAAAGTAAACTTATGTTTTCTTCAAGTGAAGAAATTTTAAGGAATTTATCGATAAAACTTTGGTCTCAGGGGGCCAATGTAAAGAACAGATTACTCTTGGCAGACAAGACTAACACCCTACAAGACGGTGACCAAATTTGAAAGCAAAGTACTGTAGTACGAATATCACATTCAATGGAATGACGAACTCTACGAGCTTTACGATGACATTCCGATGTCTCGGTCATGTTATGCGTATGGAAGAAATGTCTCCAATGCGGCTCTGGGAGGAACGTATCTAAACGGTAGGCCGTGTCTCTGTTTGGTTGGATCAGTTCAAATCAAAGCATACAAATTTTACATAAGTAATGAAATGAATTGTCTTTTGTTTAAGCAAACAGCAACTCTCACAATACTGGTTTTGAGTCTGAAAACTTCATTTATTTGCAGGTCGCCATAGGGATGCTTATTCCTTTTCTATCAGGAAGGAGGGGTGCAGCGTGGCGAGCTCGTCCGCTATTCCAAAGTAATTGCATTAAAAATTACAATAAGTTTTTAATGAATTCATTTTAAATTCGATAAATTGATTATTTTAAAACATTTTAAAATCAATTTGAGCAAAATCGGTAGAGAAATTACGAAGTTATTCAAGAATATCGAAAAAATTCCACAATAGACAATTCTTATGAAATAAGAATCCGTAAAAATAATTTGCGGTCGCCGATTTCATTTTTTTTTTCAAATAGCCATAATTCGAAAACGCTGCTAGAAAATCCAAAACGATTTCCGGCATCTTTTTATGTTTAAGCTCAAGAGGTATTGCCTTATTTTACGACATTACATGCATTTTGAACCGATGTTTCACTTTCGGCGAGCATGTCAAAAATGTGGAAAGAGCTGCTCCAAAAGACTGTTGGGTTTTGGAACATGTGTATTTGAAACCGCATCAATTAAAAGATAATCGAATAAAACTTTCGAATATATATATATTGTTCACTGCTGCGCGTTATGCGTATTTTCACTGTACTAAAAAGTGTATGTCAAGCGTATGTGGTATTTTATATTGCTTGGTTTGTGTGTGTGTTTGTGTGTGTGTGTGTGGTTTGTGTTGGCATCCATCTAGCGGTAAATTGGGTCAGCAGGACACATGCTACTCAAGGTCAAAGTACACGGACGCATATATTGTAATAACAGCAACAAGAGCAGCCCAAGACAGGCCAAAGTGTTGCAGTGAGGGCAGCAGTTCAAAAGGATGCAGCGCTGGCCAGGGCAACTTATTGTTGGCCAAAGCTGCAGCTGCAGCTGCAACTGTATCTTCATCTGGGGCTGAGGTCACGATAGTGGACCAACAGGAGCAGCTGTTTTTGATAAGACGAGCGCCTAAAAGCACGCCATGCTTAATTGTACTTTACTTACCGCATATCGCCATGACATCTTTGTTTTGTGTTCTGGTTGTTGTTGTTGTTGTAACAGCTGCTCCTTTGACTTGCTGCCGGTGTCCCAACGCCCCAAAACGCTATGTGCCTCTGTTAGCTTTTATCTTCCTGGGCTGATGGGGCGGTTGATTGGGTTGTTGGATTCGCTGCTTGGTTCGTTGCTCCCGTAGTGCGTTGCTTGGTCGTTTGGTCGGTCGGTTCTCCGGTTGGTTGTTTGGTTACCTTGCATTTTGTATTGAATAAACATAAATAATAGATGAAAGACAAGCGCAGAGCGCAAAATTCAAACACCCCCGCACCGATCGATGTCACCTATGTAGCTATAAACTTTTAGCAATATTGCCTGCATTCAATAATGCTCACTACATAAACTCATACTTTTTTGCAACACTTTGTAGCACATATCAAATTCACACAAAAACACTCACACTTTCGATTTTTTTTATAATAAAATTAACAAAAAAAAAAAAAAAAACGATGCGTTTATATATGCTAAAAAGAAATTGGCATACAAATTTTATTAGCTACCTATAGATGATATCTTGCCAGCTATCTATCACAAACTATCATGCACCAGCTTGCTGCTCTCAGTAATTAAGAAGTTTTGGTTTAAAATAATTTAAAATTTACGTTTTTATTTTAATTGAATATTTATTTTATCAAATTTATTTTTGCCTTGCTTCGCCCAAGTTTGTTTTTGCGTTCTGGCGACGTACTTTTTGCGACTGATTTGCAAAGCCGCTTTGGGGTTGTTTTGTAGGCGTCCAAAAGCTCTTTTCGACGAACTGCTATGGCACCTAAAGAGCAGAGGCGCCAGCTGCGGCGTCGGCAGCAACGGCTATTGTGACGTATGTGCGCCGAAAGCTTTTGTCGCTAAGCTTTCATTTTGTTATTTGTTGCCGTTGGCGTAGCACGTGGTGAAGCTTTCGTGCTTTCCGATTGAACATACCCACACACACACACACACACACACACACACCCACACCGCCCATATATATATTTTTGCATTTATTTATTCAAAAAGTCCAAGCAAGCAAGTAAAGCAGCTCAGCTTGATTAGGGGAAGCACACGAAAGAGAGCGGGCTATGACGCTGTTAGCAAAAAGCTTGATAAGCTGTTGGCTACCAGAAAGGCAAGGTATACTTAACAAGGTAGAAGCAAGCTAGCTCAGTCGCTTGCCCTGTTTAAGGTCCTTATGTTACTAAAATATTTTTACACGAAATTCGTAAGAGAAAAAAAAAAATAATAATAATAGAGAGGAATGCTCGAACGTTAAAAAAAATCAAAATTTTTGTTGAAAAGCGACCGTAGGCAAAATTGAGAAAGAGAACGATCAAAAAAAAAAAATGCAAATGTATGTCTACTCATTGTAACGGCCAATAATTCCACTCTATTCAATTGCATGCTCTTTGTATTTTCCTGTTGCGTGTGGATTGTAAAGGAAAAAGCTGACCAGATAATAGAAAAAAAGGACAAAATCACAAGTTCACCATGTTTGGTCAGCTGATTTATGTTAGTTGTGTTTTTTGTAATTAAAAACTGGACACTTTAGTGTAAGTGCCCCAAGTTGCACTAAACAATGTCTTTTATGCTTATAGAGTGTAAAAGTCAAAAAGAGCAAGAGAAGAAATAACAAATCACTATTATAACTGGAAACAAAGTACTCTCAGTTTAAACAGTCGCATCTGTTGAGTAAACTATTTTTAGTTTCGTTGCCGACTTTAATGAAAAAGTTTGTGTCCATGGTATAGTAATACAAGGTAAGCCGAATCTGCCGCCGTTGGTGCGCACAGTTTTTGTTTATGTTGTAAAGAGCAAGCAATACATACGCATGTATGTATTCCAAATCGAACGGATCTAGTCAAAAAAACAAGTTTCACATTTTTAAATTTTATGCCACTGTAATTAACACTTCTTCTTCTTAACTGGCAATAACAACCCGTCTCATCGTGGGTCCCAAACCCTAAACACAACCCTTTTAAAGCCTGGGGTGGATCTACTGGTCTCGAAAGAACCCAGTGTCATTGTTAGTCGCTTCATACGACAAGCTTTGACCTGCTGAGGTGGGTCTCTAACCCGTTCACCACACGGGGTAATTACACTACGCAACAACAAAAAAAATTGATGCAGACAGTCGGGACGGTGCCCGACAGTAGAATACCCTTACTTACTTACTTAACTAGCCATAACAACCCGTTACCGGGTTACGGCCTGATGTAAAGCTCTCCTCCAGGCGTCTCTGCTTTGCGCAAGCCTTTTCCAATTGGTAATACCAAAGGTAGCTAGCGTACTCTCTACCTGGACCTTCCAACGGAGACATGGTCTGCCCTTTCGTCGCTTCCCTTCGACTACCGTATTGGAGACTCTTTTCACAGGAGCTTTTTCATGCATACTCTCAACATGACCTAGCCAGCGGAGCCGCTGGATCTTAATTTGCTTGACTATGTCAATGTCGTCGTAGAGCTCATAGAGTTCGTCATTCCGTCGTAGTCGCGGTAGTCGTTGCCAATGCGTAGAAGGCCAAATATCTTACGGAGTACTTTCCGCTCAAACACCACTAGGGCATTTTCATCAGAATACGACATCACCCATACTTCAGCGCCATAAATAGAGTGTCAGTTTCGTCTGGCGGGAGTGGTCTCATTTGCCTACTGAGACCAAAGTAACATCTATTGGCAAGAGTGATTCTCCGCTTGATCTCCATACTGACATCGTTCTTCATTGTGACGGTGGTGCCAAGGTAGACGAAATCCTTGACAACATCAAAAGTATAGTTCTCAACATCAATCAGAGAGTCTAACCGCTGTGTATCTCTACTCGAAGAAAGCATATACTTCGTCTTGCTCTCATTTACCGCCAGACCCACCCTGGCAGATTCTCTTTCAATAGCCGCAAAAGCTCCGGTAACCGCTCGCTTTGTACACCCGACGATATCGATATCATCTGCGTATGCAAGCAACTGGACACCCTTATAGAATACAGTCCCGTTCCGATGCACTTCGTCTTTCGCAACACATTCTCCATCAAAAGAGGTCGCAGGAGAGGGCATCGCCTTGTCTGAAACCTCGCTTGGTATCAAATGGCTCGGAGAAGCTCTTTCCTACCTTGACGGTGCTGCGCGTGTTGCTCAACGTCATTCTGCATATTCGTACCAACTTTGCAGGGATACCAAACTCAGACAGTGCGGCATATACGCGATCCCTCAACGTGCTATCAAATGCTGCTTTATATTATATATTTTTTTTCATATTTTTGACTATAACTTCTAATGTATTTATCCGATTTCGATCATTTTTGAAACATAGATGCACATAAACTCGACGCACACCTCTCTCGAGTTTTGAGATGATAGATTGAGCGGTTTTAAAAAAAAAATATGTCACAGGGGAAGGGGGAAAGATATCGACGTGATTCGACAAACTTCATCTTTTCGGTGTATATGCGCATCTTTTGGTGAATTTTTGTGCCTCTATGGTGTCTGATATCTAGACGTTCATACGGAAGGACGGACAGACGGACATGTCTATATCAACTCGACTATTGCTCCTGACCATTTTTGCTCATGGAACATAAGGACTGCCACGCCTCCTTCTGCCTGTTACATACATTGCACAAATCTATAATACCCTATTACTCTTTGTGTACAGTGTAGCTAAGTTGCCTGTCTGTCACTTGCTAAAAATTCCAGGGAAGGAGTTTATTCATTATACGCTGTACACATAGTGTACAAGGGAATTATAGATTTGTGCAATGTATGCGGGTTAGAGAATACCACCCCAGCAGGTCAAAGATTGTCGTATGAGGCGACTAACAATGACACTGGGTTCTTTAGAGACCAGTAGGCCTTAAAAGGGTGGTTCGTAGGGTTTGGGACCCACCACGTAAAACCACAATTCCAATGAAAGAATGTTTTTACATCAGCCTGTAACCCGATAACGGGTTGTTATGGCCAGTTAAGAAGAAGAATGTATGAAACAGGCAGAAAGAGGCGGGGCAGACCATAAATTCCATGGGCAAAAAGTCCTATCATTGACTCGGGTAGCGATTGGACCATGTCCGTCTGTCTATATGAGTTGATAGGTCTGCGAGGAAGATGCGCGTAAGCTCATGTAAGATGAAGTTTATCGAATTGAGTTGATATATGCCCCCGTTTCCCCCCAGCAGACTTTCGCGGCTTACAGGCGCAGCGTTTAATCTATCGATTTGAAATTTAGCAAACTTACGTTATAAAAATGATTAAAATAGAATAAATACATTAAAAGTTTTAGTCAAAAATTTTCACTATTGGCTTTAGAATACTGAAGTTATGGGCTTTAAAGTAATTTTTGAATTGCTTAGAGTCATATCAAACTTGTGAAGAGAGATATAAAAGTAATTACTTTCGTTTCCATTTTAACGTTTGCTGGATTTAGTTTTTATGGCAAAAAAAGGTGCCACTGTCGGGCACCGTCCTTACTGTCTGTCATCAAAATTTTATTTTTTACTTTTTATATTAAATTTGCTAAATTATTATATAAAACATTTTGCGACTTCATTTATTTTTTCTCCTTACTGCACAAAACAAAAAATGGACAACGTTTTGACAAAGTCGGCTTTTTTGTCACATCAAAATTCCATCTGCAACTGTCGTGCCTTATTCTGCTCCGAGTCTTTCCTCAAAATAGTAGATTATTTCTCCTTAACAGATTTTGTTATAATAATAACTTATCTCGCTGTCGAGTTAACTTTCGAAATAATCCAAAGCCATTTTTCTCGTATGTCAACTCCAAGCGTAAATCTCACAATTCCCTGCATCGAATAATTCTGCCATTGCGAACCTATTTGCTACATTCTTTTAGTATACTTATTCTTCTAACCCATATCGCATGGACTTTATTTATCCATGCAATTCGCCTCACTCTAACTGCATTGCTCCTCCTATTATTGTTGAAAATTATGTTTTACAAGATCTTGTTTCCCTAGAATCTTCCTCACTTCTGGTACTGATCTTATTCCTAGTTGCGTTTTAAAGCACTGCGCTCGTTCTCTCTCTCTCTCTCTCTCTGTTCCGCTTACCATTCTTTTCACCTTATCATTAAAAAATTCCTGCCTTCCACCTATTTGGAACGAATCCTTCATACTTCCTTTTCATAAAAAGGGCAGTAATTCCAATATTGAGAACTATGGTGTTATTGCCAAGCTATATTGAATTCCAAAAGTATTTGAATGTAACATATTGTTACATCACAGCTGCAACACTTCTGCAGTTCTTTAATATCGGACTCCCAACATGGCTTTGTAAAACGTCGATCTACTTCTTCAAATTTGTTAGATTTTTCTTCCCTTATTAACAATAGCTTCATTAACAAAATGCAAACTGATGTAATTTATAATATAATCATAGTCTTCTTTTAACTAAACGTTCCTGTTTGCGCTTTATTTTATGTCTTTATGTCTTCCAAATGGATCTCTTCCTACCTATCGAACCGTGTGCAAAAGGCTGCGGATCTAAATTAATCCATGTTACATCCGGTGTACCTGAGGGTAGCCATCTAGGTCTTCTCCTTTTTGTGTTATTCATCATTCATTCACCTCCTTCAGGTCATCTCTTCTTCTCGTATACGTATATGTATGTGGATGATGTAAAGCTTTGAAAGCCATTTTCCGAAAATGACATTTGTTTACATCTACAGAACGATTTAGAAAATATGCAAGGGTGGTATAACGTTAATCAGCTATTTCTTAACATTGCCAAATGTAAGGTTATGACTTTTTACTCGTTTAGTTCCTTCATTCTTAAACGTATTTCCACTGATTCTGATCTTTGCTTTTTATTTGATCATAGGCTTAAATTTGATAAGCACATTGTCAATACTGTTTACAAAGCTAGAAGGGTTCTCGTTTTTGTTAAACGTTGGTCCAAAGAGTTTAATGAGCCCTATACGACCAAACTTCTTTACACTGCTCTTGTGCGTCACAGCCAACTGGCCTTTGATGTTGTTTTGATTCTGTTACTTTTCCGCAAAAAATTATTGCGATTGGGCAAAAAACTAAAATCCCCAATTTTTCGACGGTCACTCGAAGACCAACCCGTGGTAAGTTTTTATTAAAAACAAAACAGCAATAATCGACTGGACAGCGACACTTCTATATATAGGACGGCAATCCACCTATTGGAGGAAGTGGACTGCGCTTGGAGCGTGGTGTTCGCGCTGGCGGGTCTTTCGAAAACCAACCTATGGTAAGTTTTTACAAAAAAACAAAACAGAAATACCGACTGAAAAACGACACTTCTACATAGAATGGAAATCAACTTATTGGAAGAAGTAGACTCCGCGCGCAGCGTGGTGTTCGCCCTAACGGGTCTTTCGAAGACCAACCTATGGTAAGTTTTTACAAAAACAGAAATACTGACTGGATATATATCTATATATAGGATGGGTCACTCGGCAATACTATGCTTACTGAATTTGTACATAATATAGGCGGGGGAGTCCTCTTGGAGCACGGTGTAAGTTTCACAAAGAATTACATTTTAAAAAGCAGATCATTGATCACTTAATGACCCTTATGTAGGATGATCCTGCCGGCGACCCAAGTCCGCGTATTGGCTATGCACGTGTGGAAGGAAGTGAAGTGCGCTTAGAGCTTGGTGCCCACGATGCGTTTGCTGACGGCGATTCACATAGTCCAATAGTACTTGGTATACAAATGTTTTATTGGATTTGAAAAAAGAACGTCTTATATTTATAGTTATTTTGAAAATATTAAAAATATATAATGCTTAACGGGCAGATCATTTCAATCAAGCCTCAGAAATCACTAAACCACATTTTTTAATTTTATAGTGCAGGAGGTTTATGCGTGGCAAATTAATTATATATTTACTTAAGCAATTTTACTCTCGGTATCACAATACATACAATTAATTTTGAGACAAATATGAGATACACTTATAATAGCGTGCGACGGTTGTTAGTGTGTTAGTACAAGAATGTTCCCAATACATTAGAGAGTTAATATGCGTTATGCAAGTGCAGTTTTTAACAAAAAATAATAGATATATGCAAAAAAAAGAACAGTAACAGCTCTATTTCTTAATCAAAGCATTGGCCTCGAGCTGTGGTTTTGATTTCTTCTTCATGCCAGACAAGAGTTGCTTTAACTCTATTATGGCACGTGCTGGATTAAGATTCTTTGGACAAGTGTTAGTACAGTTGAGTATTGTATGGCAGCGATAAAGCTTCCAGGGGTCCTGCAGGAAGCATAGCCGCTTTTCGGTAGCTTCATCGCGCGAGTCTAAGACCCATCGATACGCCTGCATGAGCACAGCTGGACCCAGATATTTCTCGCTGTTCCACCAGTATGACGGACAGGCTGTCTGACAGCAAGCACACAAAATGCATTCTATTAAGCCATCCAGCGAACGACGATCCTCTACACTCTGTAGATACTGGTTCTTGCCCATCTCCTGCTTCAGGTTATCACGCTGCAGCCAAGGCTGTATGGATGTATACTGGTCGTAGAATCGGGACAGATCTGGTATAAGATCGCGTACCACATACAGATGTGGCAGTGGATAAATGTTGCACGTAGAGCTCAAGTTAGTATTTATAGCGGTTATACAAGCCAGCGTATTGGTACCATCAATGTTCATGGCACAGGAGCCGCATATACCTTCACGACAGGAGCGCCTAAACGATAATGTCTGATCCACCTCATTCTTGATTTTGATTAGTGCATCCAACACCATAGCGCCGCAATCATTAAGATCCATTTTGTAAGTTTATAGAAGGCCCATCGCCCGGCTTCCAACGATAGACCTTAAATGTTTTGATGGCCTTTTCTTTTTTCGCCTGTGGCGGTGGCGACTTATTTTTACTTCCACCGTCACCTGTCTTATCCTTCCCACCAGCCTTGGAGTAGAACTTATAGAGGCTACTATTTGATTCCACTGACGGCGGAACTATCGATGCCGATTCGGGTGTCAGCAAAGGCAACGACAACGCTGAATTTGTTGGTTTCATTTCGACCAGCTTAGTATCCTCCATCAAAAGCGATTTGGGTCTTGCAATAGCCGCCGTATATCAACGAGATAGCCGTCTTAGCAAAGCCTCCCGAAAGGAATGCATTCATGTTATTTTATTCATTTAAACACTGGGGGACAAAAAATGGACTTCAATATTATTAATTACTTTGAAAAAAGGTGGATACGGTTTTAACGATTGTGGTCACACGAGTCTCCACACCAAATTTTGTATTTCTAGCGCACATGTATCCATATCTACAGGTAGTGGAATTTTCGAGCAGTTTATAGGCGAGGGTTGTGGGGTAAAATTTGCATATTTTTGACTATAACTTTTGATGTATTTATCAAAAGCACATCTCTGAGGAGTTTCTAGTTGATAGATTTAACGGAAAGGTTGTAAACCGCGAAAGTCTGCTGGGGGAAACGGGGCATATATCAACTCAATTCGATAAACTTCATCCTACATGGGATTACGCGCATCTCTTGGCAAAATTTTGTGTCTCTAGCTCTTATGATCTAGACTTTTGGCTCATGGAACTTATGATGTGCCACGCCTCCTTCTTCCTGCACACATCTATAATACCCTTTTACACTATGTCTAAGGGTATAAAAAGGCAAAGCTGTTTGTAGAGATTGTTTATTCATTTCGTACAGGACAAGAAGAGATCTATGACTGTCGAGGACTAAACGATTCTTATTTATCTTCGTTTTATGAGTTCTGAATACACAGAGTTGATCCTTAGTCCATGCTCCAGGTTCAATTATGGCCAACAGAAACCCATACTTATAATCAAAACCTTAAGAATAAGCTGAAAGCATTAATGTAGTAACAATTGCAGCTAAGGCTTTCGTCTTAAGTGTATTTATCATTAAACAGGACATATGCGAACTCCGTAGCTTCAGTACTCTATGTTGTGAACTTGTCTATCAATCAGTCACTCAGTCCACCTGGTATTAAAAATAAATAAATATACACACGTGCTGGAGAAACAAATGTAAAATCCCGCCGTTGGAATAAAATGAAGACAACTGTGAAAACATTCATCGCAGCTATAAATACTCAATTAATGTTCTCGCAATTGTCTCTCTATTTAAAAATAAAACTCCAACGCGTGTCATACATACGAGTTTATATGCCAAGGAATTTCGCAGTAATTCTGTCGCTCCTGCTTGGAACTTCTTTTTTTGTATTAATTGCACTTATTCAGGGGAACTTTTCCAGATTGTTGTGTGTGTGTTTCATTCAACATTGACTTACATATACGAAAAGGAATAAAACTAGTTGACAGAAATAGTAAAGTAACTGCAAAGCTGTCTAGATTAACTAAAGATGCTTTTTATGCCCGGAAGCTTATGTTGAATTAAAGTCGACAAACAATTAAAATGGTATGCGATCTATGCACTATCTTTGCACCTGCCTGCTGAGCATCAACCGATGACAACGATGACAATGATGGCCATGATTATTATAAATAAA
Organism: Chymomyza caudatula; assembly: GCA_035041775.1. Lineage (NCBI taxonomy): Eukaryota > Metazoa > Arthropoda > Insecta > Diptera > Drosophilidae > Chymomyza > Chymomyza caudatula. The sequence continues at coordinate 581,244 of JAWNKW010000205.1, read as the reverse complement.
ATATGTACTTGAAGCGAATTAGGAAAACTCGTCGAAGTTGTTTGTGCTGTAGCAAAAGCTATGTCTCTTGTGGGGAATGTGGAGCATCTTGTTCTGGCTCTGAAAATAAGCCATTTAAGCCACTGACGGCTGACAGGTGTCACTCGACAAAGAATGGTTGCACGTTCTGTCTATGTGGCACGTGCTTGGAGTAGCTTCAGTGGCTGCTGCTCGGAACAGTTCGATTAAAAAACTTGAAATCAATTTCTTGTTGGCTGCTACTTACTTAATTTAGTTGTCTTGATTTATGGATTATGATAATATTTATGTATTTAGCATGTATTTCCTTTCATCGACGATACCAATCGGGTAACATCGGTGGTTGTGCATCGGCTCCACCTAAGATTGTACATTTTATAAAATCCTCTCTGGGCTTAAAGTCTAGTTGCACCAAAGCAAACGGATCGTTCACGTAATCCATCAACAAATTTAGTTCCTGCAGAAAATTTTCCAAGAACTTTAATGCAACTGCTGGGCTCCATGGCTTGTTATGATGCAATTCGAGAACCTTGAGCTTCTTTATTTCGTGTACAATTCCATCCTTTCCTCGTAATCCTGTTAATATAGTGTTAATGCCAACCAAAAAGGACTGGCACCACTAATTAAGGGATTTATGGCAATCGAAGTTTGTTTGCTGTCGCCAATTCATATGATATACAGAAGATTTAAGCTCTACAAATTCTAATAATCGCAATACTTCTGGATCATCGTTGTCACTAGAATGTAAAACTAACAACATATATAGACAACTTCTAAGTGTAGAACTAACACACGATTTCATTACTTATAATGCCGTCCATTTCGGCTACATATAACAGTCTCGTCCGGTTTAGTTTATGTAAAGAACGCCGTTTAATTTTGTGACCTTAGACGATAGTCATTTATTCTTTCGTAAGGCGTACACATTATAAGGCGCAAGATTCCACAAGTTACAACATCCGTTTTCAGTTCCAAGGTCGTAAATAACTTTTAACATAACTTTTTCTTGTGGCGAATAATGTATTTTCAAAGGTGTTGTATATCCAACTTGCTCAATACCATGATTAAGGTCAATCGGGAAATTACGCGGCACGGACAAATAGCCAATGAATTTAGGTTTGTCTTCGTAGTCCCTTGCAGAGTTTATGCCAAAATACCCAATCGCCTCCGGCTTTTCAATTGATGGAAATGGGGTATGTTTGTTATGTATTCGTATTTGCAAGTTAAGAGAACCGTCTATTGCCTTGTTCATTTTTAATATTTATTATTCTAGCAGATGAATTTGGCACAAGTTTCGTGGTGAAAATATGATTAATATGTAGTGTTATGTATAGAAGATTTATACTCCTTGGTTAGATATGCCCTCGTACTATTTAATGTAGCCTCTGGTACATTGGTATCAGCTATTTGTTTGTTTTGGTGCAAAAAATTAACAAATCAACAAGTCAACATGTTCTGATTGAAATGCACATATGCATATTACAAATCGATAAGCGATAGTATGCTTTTACTTTTTAGCCATAATCGGTACAAAATATAACTGATATCTTATCGATAAACATCGATAGGCAGTTGAGCATCAATAACAAACATTAGTGGAAATTTTAACAAATAAAACTGCATCTTTCCAAATTTTAAGCAAAATGATAGGACAACGCAGATGCATTGTTGTCAATAGACGCTCCGCTATTGTGCTTATATTCATATTTGTGCTGACAGGCATTAAGAACAGCGAAACTGCATCTAGTGGCAATCAAATGGACCTGACAGATACCAAAAATGATCAACAGCTGCATCTTCACTTGCGCAAAGATAATAGCAATGCCAGCAACAATAATAATGAAAATGATAATTTTATTCCGACCCTTGCTACTAGAAGTGCATCCAACAGCGACAATGGAACCAACGTCCTCTGTCCGCTAGACAAGGACACTCCCTGTGCAAGCCTCTACTTTCCTTGCATTCGCTGTTCCTTCAACTACTCCTGCTATACGGACGCAATGTCAATGCAACTTGTGAGGTAGTTAATAAAGACGTGCAATGCCAGGGTGAGCGTTCCTTCCAACGAGAAATGGTCTGCCGTTATTGCTACCAAACAGAGCTGTGGATGCAAAACTGTGTGCAACGCGCCCTTTGCAATTCCGCTGCAGAGAAATATTATCGCACAAACTGTACCGTACACCAGAACGTGCTCTGCCTCGGCAATCGTTCCTTTACACGCAACTTAAAATGTAATTGGACACAGGGCTACCGTTGGAGCACTGCGCTGCTTATTAGCTTAACGTTGGGAGGCTTCGGTGCCGATCGCTTCTACCTGGGCCACTGGCAAGAAGGCATTGGCAAACTGTTTAGCTTTGGAGGCCTGGGTGTGTGGACCATCATTGATGTGTTGCTCATATCAATGCACTATTTGGGTCCAGCCGATGGTTCCCTTTACATCTAAATTAGAACTTACTCCAACATATGTATGAACATATTATTAAGACTGCAAGCCAAAGCCGTATTTTAAGTTAATAATTAATACATCTAATTAACAATAATAAATATGTAATAATAAAATAAATTATTGGTCCCTATGTAGATTTATCACTTCTTAACTTTTAAGTCGTGTTTCCGAGATGGTTTTATCATAAACGATTTCCCAGAAAACGTTATTCTGTTATACTGGCAGAATATGCAAGGCCAGGTCGGTTTCCTAAGACGCAGCAGAAGCAACTCCATTCACGGGAAGAGCGTTAGAATCTATTAAACTTATTTATACAAATTTTATGCTGTAACAAGACATGATATGATCCATTTATTGTATTCTTTTATGGTAAATTATTTTTATTTAACGTGCTACCTTGTATAAATTATATTCTTAAAGTGCTTTATGTATCGCCGTTACCGCCAGCAGCTGAAGCTTGCTCAGTCATCTGCACATTATCACCATTGTCGTCCTCGAACTTCGTGTGCCTTGCCAGAACTTTGACCACCTTCTCACGCCCGCGCCTTTGCTGCACGCGCACCTGCTTAGTCAATTTAAGCTCACGATCTTTTTCTATCTTAGCCCAATACTGCATCTCCGATTGGCCATGCAGTACCTTGCATTGCATCTCAGCGCAGCTGAGTTTACGTACCATTTCCTCAGCTGCTTCAGACGTCGCTACACGCAAATATGCCAGTTCGGCACCCTCCTTGATATCCACATACTTGACATCGCTATACTGACGCATGTCGGTCTTAAACTCCTTGACGCTGACGCACGGCTCATGCAGCTTGCATTCAACAATCAGACCAGGCTCATATTTAAAAAGTGCTGTGCGTTCTTGGGCTGGATTTTCAGCTCTAGCCGATACAGCCGATACTTATTATCAGAATATTAATATTAGAAATATATAGAAATTATTTTCATCTTATGCACACCTGCGATGCTGGTGTTTTTGTTGCGCTTACTACGTTTTGGTGGTATCGGCGTATCCGCATCACCCTCCTCGCTTTGCTGCTCTCGTTCTTCATGGCTACTGCTTTCGGTTTTTGTTTCGGCCAACTGTTGTGGGTAATGCGCATGCATTGGTGTGCGCTTCTGCGTTGAATGATGCACCTGCGTACTACTGTTTAAATTGCTTTTGATTTCTCGGACCTTGCGACGCTGTAGATTTAGATATTTATTTCGCAAGGCGCTCCAGCTCGTTTTAGGCAAAACCATGAGGTCCAAAGCGCTTCGACTAATGTTGGGTTGGTAAGATCGCTTCTTTTTCTTGTGTCGACGCTTTTTTCCCTTATTCTGCAACTGACCCTTAACCTACAGCATTGTCTTTGTTCGTATTGCTCTGATCGGATTCAATTTTGTTAGTTTCGGCATCTTAATCTTCAGTTACGTCCAGTTTAACACGCTTGGCTGTTTTATCTTCGTCAGTCGCTTCACTTTCAGAGTCCAGTTTTGGTTCATTCTTGCGTTTAAGAACTACTGAAGGCGTTTCAACGTCGGGTTCGCTTTTTTTCGATAGAAACTCGGGCTGCTCATGTTGCTGCTGGAAAGTACGTATGCTCGCTAAGTCAGCTGGATTAGTATGCTCCAAGGAAAGCACACCTTGGACTCCTGCATAGGCGTTGACGGCTTTCTCCACGGAACCATCGCGTTCAAATTCAATAAATGCAAATTGCTTGATTTTGCGACTACCCGGATATGTTGGTAGCGATACATAAGCAACCGGACCGTATCGACTAAATACGCTCTTCAACCAGTCATGGGTCGCATTTAAAGGCAACGCTTCTACGTACAATGTTTTCTACGCTACATTGCGTTGCTGCGGCAATGGAGTGGTGCGACGCACTTTTTTTATGGGCTGCGGCTGTTTTAGCGGCTGGAAACAGGGATTTTTTGCTTGCGGCTCTTTAGCGGCTCCAGTGTGACAGCTACATAAATTAAGTTATATTAAATTACTAGTAGTAAATTTGGTAATCATTGTTTAATGATTAGTGATTAAATTCTCTGCTGAATGCGCCAAAGGCGGACCCTCTTCGTTGCAGCAACTTTAATGTGAATGTCGCATAACAACATGTTTTCCAGTGTTCATAACTAACTGCAATTTTAAGAAAGTTATATTTTGGTCGTTGCTAACACTCTAATTTACAAACTGACAGGAGCCATATCTAGAGCGGGTATTCATTAAAAGTCATTGTGTTGCCTGAAAAAGACGCATCTTTGTTGCTTTTGTTTTATTAAAACTTATGAAAAATGTCTGCCAATAGAGTTCGTGCAAACGGGTCACTCGAAGATCAACCTATCGTAAGTTTTTATTAAAAACAAAATAGCAATAATCGACTGAACAACAACACTTCAACATAGAATGGAAATCAACGTATTGGAAGAAGTGGACTCCGCGCGCAGCGTGCTGTTCGCTCTAACGGGTCTCTCGAAGACCAACCTATGGTAAGTTTTTACTAAAAAAAAAAATAGAAACACTGAATGGACAATGACACTTCTATATATAGGACGGCAATCCACGTATTGGAAGAAGTGGACTCCGCGCGCAGCGTGATGTTCGCGGTAACGGGTCACTCGAGGACCAACCCGTGGTAAGTTTTTATTAAAAACAAAATAGCAATAATCGACTGGACAACGACACTTCTATATATAGGACGGTAATCCACCTATTGGAGTAAGTGGACTGCGCTTGGAGCGTGGTGTTCGCGCTGGCGGGTCTTTCGAAGACCAACCTATGGTAAGTTTTTACAAAGAAACAAAACAGAAATACCGACTGAAAAACGACACTTCTAAATAGAATGGAAATCAACTTATTGGAAGCAGTGGACCACGCGCGCAGCGTGGTGTTCGCCCTAACGGGTCTTTCGAAGACCAACCTATGGTAAGTTTTTACAAAAACACAAAACAGAAATACTGACTGGATATATATCTATATATAGGATGGGTCACTCGGCAATACTATGCTTACTGAATTTGTACATAATATAGGCGGGGGAGTCCTCTTGGAGCACGGTGTAAGTTTCACAAAGAATTACATTTTAAAAAGCAGATCATTGATCACTTAATGACCCTTATGTAGGATGATCCTGCCGGCGACCCAAGTCCGCGTATTGGCTATGCACGTGTGGAAGGAAATGAAGTGCGCTTAGAGCTTGGTGCCCACGATGCGTTTGCTGACGGCGATTCACATAGTCCAATAGTACTTGGTATACAAATGTTTTATTGGATTTGAAAAAAGAACGTCTTATATTTATAGTTATTTTGAAAATATTAAAAATATATAAAGCCTAACGGGCAGATCTTTTCAATCAAGCCTCAGAAATCACTAAACCACATTTTTTAATTTTATAGTGCAGGAGGTTTATGCGTGGCAAATTAATTATATATTTACTTAAGCAATTTTACTCTCGGTATCACAATACATACAATTAATTTTGAGACAAATATGAGATACACTTATAATAGCGTGCGACGGTTGTTAGTGTGTTAGTACAAGAATGTTCCCAATACATTAGAGAGTTAATATGCGTTATGCAAGTGCAGTTTTTAACAAAAAATAATAGATATATGCAAAAAAAGAACAGTAACAGCTCTATTTCTTAATCAAAGCATTGGCCTCGAGCTGTGGTTTTGATTTCTTCTTCATGCCAGACAAGAGTTGCTTTAACTCTATTATGGCACGTGCTGGATTAAGATTCTTCGGACAAGTGTTAGTACAGTTGAGTATTGTATGGCAGCGATAAAGCTTCCAGGGGTCCTGCAGGAAGCATTGCCGCTTTTCGGTAGCTTCATCGCGCAAGTCTAAGACCCATCGATACGCCTGCATGAGCACAGCTGGACCCAGATATTTCTCGCTTTTCCACCAGTATGACGGACAGGCTGTCTGACAGCAAGCACACAAAATGCATTCTATTAAGCCATCCAGCGAACGACGATCCTCTACACTCTGTAGATACTGGTTCTTGCCCATCTCCTGCTTCAGGTTATCACGCTGCAGCCAAGGCTGTATGGATGTACACTGGTCGTAGAATCGCGACAGATCTGGTATAAGATCGCGTACCACATACAGATGTGGCAGTGGATAAATGTTGCATGTAGAGCTCAAGTTAGTATTAATAGCGGTTATACAAGCCAGCGTATTGGTACCATCAATGTTCATGGCATAGGAGCCGCATATACCTTCACGGCAGGAGCGCCTAAACGATAATGTCTGATCCACCTCATTCTTGATTTTGATTAGTGCATTCAACACCATAGCGCCACAATCATTAAGATCCATTTTGTAAGTTTGCATAGAAGGCTCATCGCCCGGCTTCCAACGATAGACCTTAAATGTTTTGATGGCCTTTTCTTTTTTCGCCTGTGGCGGTGGCGACTTATTTTTACTTCCACCGTCACCTGTCTTATCCTTCCCACCAGCCTTGGAGTAGAACTTATAGAGGCTACTATTTGATTCCACTGACGGCGGAACTATCGATGTCGATTCGGGTGTCAGCAAAGGCAACGACAACGCTGAATATGTTGGTTTCATTTCGACTAGCTTAGTATCCTCCATCAAAAGCGATTTGGGTCTTGCAATAGCCGCCGTATAGCAACGAGATAGCCGTCTTAGCAAAGCCTCCCGAAAGGTATGCATTCTTGTTATTTTATTCATTTGTACACTGGGGGAAAAAAATTGACTTCAATATTATTAATTACTTTGAAAAAAGGTGGATACGGTTTTAACGATTGTGGTCACACGAGTCTCCACACCAAATTTTGTATTTCTAGCGCACATGTATCCATATCTACAGGTAGTGGAATTTTCGAGCAGTTTATAGGCGAGGGGGGTGGGGTAAAATTTGCATATTTTTGACTATAACTTTTGATGTATTTATCAGATTTCGATAATTTTTAAAACATAGATGCACATAAATACGGCGCACATCTCTGAGGAGTTTCTAGTTAATAGATTCAACGGAACGGTTGTAAACCGCGAAAGTCTGCTGGGGGAAACGGGGCATATATCAACTCAATTCGATAAACTTCATCTTACATGAGATTACGCGCATCTTTTGGCAAAATTATGTGTCTCTAGCTCTTATGGTCTCGCAGATTTATGCCCTCATGCGTATAGACGAACGGACATGGTCCAATCGCTACCCGAGTCAATGATAAGACTTTTGGCCCATGGAACTTATGATGTGCCACGCCTCCTTCTTCCTGCACACATCTATAATACCCTTTTACACTATGTCTAAGGGTATAAAAAGGCAAAGCTGTTTGTAGAGATTGTTTATTCATTTCGTACAGGACAAGAAGAGATCTATGACTGTCGAGGACTAAACGATTCTTATTTATCTTCGTTTTATGATTTCTGAATATACAGAGTTGATCCTTAGTCCTTGCTCCAGGTTTAATTATGGCCAACAGAAACCCATACTTATAATCAAAACCTTAAGAATAAGCTGAAAGCATTAATGTAGTAACAATTGCAGCTAAGGCTTTCGTCTTAAGTGTATTTATCATTAAACAGGACATATGCGAACTCCGTAGCTTCAGTACTCTATGTTGTGAACTTGTCTATCAATCAGTCACTCAGTCCACCTGGTATTAAAAATAAATAAATATACACACGTGCTGGAGAAACAAATGTAAAATCCCGCCGTTGGAATAAAATGAAGACAACTGTGAAAACATTCATCGCAGCTATAAATACTCAATTAATGTTCTCGCAATTGTCTCTCTATTTAAAAATAAAACTCCAACGCGTGTCATACATACGAGTTTATATGCCAAGGAATTTCGCAGTAATTCTGTCGCTCCTGCTTGGAACTTCTTTTTTTGTATTAATTGCACTTATTCAGGGGAACTTTTCCAGATTGTTGTGTGTGTGTTTCATTCAACATTGACTTACATATACGAAAAGGAATAAAACTAGTTGACAGAAATAGTAAAGTAACTGCAAAGCTGTCTAGATTAACTAAAGATGCTTTTTATGCCCGGAAGCTTATGTTGAATTAAAGTCGACAAACAATTAAAATGGTATGCGATCTATGCACTATCTTTGCACCTGCCTGCTGAGCATCAACCGATGACAACGATGACAATGATGGCCATGATTATTATAAATAAAATATGTACTTGAAGCGAATTAGGAAAACTCGTCGAAGTTGTTTGTGCTGTAGCAAAAGCTATGTCTCTTGTGGGGAATGTGGAGCATCTTGTTCTGGCTCTGAAAATAAGCCATTTAAGCCACTGACGGCTGACAGGTGTCACTCGACAAAGAATGGTTGCACGTTCTGTCTATGTGGCACGTGCTTGGAGTAGCTTCAGTGGCTGCTGCTCGGAACAGTTCGATTAAAAAACTTGAAATCAATTTCTTGTTGGCTGCTACTTACTTAATTTAGTTGTCTTGATTTATGGATTATGATAATATTTATGGATTTAGCATGTATTTCATTTATTTGTTAACAGCCAGTTAATGACTGTAAAATAATCTATTGATGCAAATGTGCATAAATGCAATCTATTAAAAACTTTCATACGCAAATGAAGTGCATTTTTAAATAAATTTTTAACTGTAAATCAGTGAATTTCGATTATGTCGCCATTGCTTTTATTAGTCGTATCGATGTTTTCGCTGGTCTATTTTATTATATTGATATTATCGATATTAATATCGGACTTAAAATGCTGACAATCAAAGAGCATGAAATTTAATAGAGTGGAATCCTTCGCCGTTACATTGAGTTGACGTGCTGAAAAGCGACGATGCACACATGTGCGTTTTATTTGCTCTTTCTCTTCCTCAATTTTGTCTACGAGTGAGTTGGTCTGACAGAGACAGTCTCACACGTACGCTGTGCCGAAAGTGGTCGCTTTTCAACATTTTGCATTACACTTTTGAACGGTCTCTATTACTTTCATACTCTTTGGCCGACAATATTATTAAAAGTAAACATTTAATTTTGCAGTTTGCTTTATGCCTGTATGCAGGATAAGTTTGTCAAGTCATGTTAATATTGGACCCCTTTACCTCCCATTGGAATTTCACGGCTCCATACGAACAGATAAAAAACATCGCCCTGTCTTGTGGTGTGAGAATCTTCAAGAATAGTTAAAAACTTCATAAGATATAGGCCTAATTAACTAAACAATTTTGATTTTTTTGCCGAAGACAAGGCCCATAGGCCTTAACGTATTGTTATAAAACGTGGTCTCACTGTCGGGCACTGTTTTTGTTTCGAGCGCTCTTCCGTTATCGATAACTGCTTAATGCACTAGTTAACTATCACCCTGACGACAAGCTGATGTTTACAAAAGCTTAGAATAATATTCATTTTTTTGATAGCAAACAATGAACAATCGTGTGCGCATTGTTATAGTTGGAGATTCAGGTTACTAAGACCAAGATTGAAGCACTCAGTTTTCTAACTAATGTGAATCTAACACAAAATTTTCAGGCGTTGGAAAGACTTGCCTGTCGCATTTAATTGCACACAATGAATCGCTTGTACGGCCAGGTTGGACGGTTGGCTGCAATGTACAAGTACAAATTCATGAATTCAAGGAAGGTACTGCTCGCCAAACTCCATATTTCATAGAACTCTTGGATGTCGGTGGGTCGCATAGTCACAAGAACACACGCAGCGTGTTCTACACAGGCATACACGGCATAATACTGGTCCACGATCTAACCAATGGGAAGTCACAGGAACAACTGCGGGATTGGCTTTTCGAGATTGTCAACAAAGAAGGCAAGGACACATACAAAACTAGAGCTACAACGCCACTGCATTCAACGCTATCAGGTTACGGCTCAGACGCATATTTGAACTTTGATATGGAGATGTTTGTGGGCGCCACGCAGATTCCCATTTTGGTTATGGGCACAAAGTTGATCTGATTGATGAGAAACGTCAGCCCAAAGCATCTATTAAGAAAGCTGGCGGCATTGGTGCGTATATTAACTTTCAATTGGCAAATTTTCTCTAATTTTCGATATGCTCAGCTCACAAATGTGGTGCAAGAGAGATTTGGTTAAATTGCCGTAATACGCGTTGTCTTGACGCTGGTACCACCGATGCTGTCAAATTGTCTCGTTTCTTTGACTGCGTTATAGAAAAGCGGGAGAGCAATTCTGTTGGTTGTTCCAGCAGCATAGGTGCGCATGGCGTCGCGGACCGCCGACGGGGCACAACTACAAATGTGCCATCAACTTCGCTGCCAACCAAACCAGAATTTCCGCCTCTGCAGGAATGCAATGATTTTAAGTGACTACCGTATTAAAATAAAGCAAAGCTCCATAAAGGCATGAAATATAACTAATTTCTAGATATATGTATAAGGAATTTATTAAATTAATTTTTGTATATAAAAGCTGGTGCTGGTGGTATTACATGTTAAACTTATGATACCTTACTTAATACCTTTTACATTTATTGCACTCATCCATAAGTATAAATGTATGCGCATGTCTTCACATACGTTAACCTTTCATCGTTTGACGATACCAATCGGGTAACATCGGTGGTTGTGCATCGGCTCCACCTAAGATTGTACATTTTATAAAATCCTCTCTGGGCTTAAAGTCTAGTTGCACCAAAGCAGACGGATCGTTCACGTAATCCATCAACAAATTTAGTTCCTGCAGAAAATTTTCCAAGAACTTTAATGCAACTGCTGGGCTCCATGGCTTGTTATGATGCAATTCGAGAACGTTTAGCTTCTTAATTTCGTGTACAATTCCATCATTTCCTCGTAATCCTGTTAATATAGTGTTAATACCAACCAAAAAGGACTGGCACCACCAATTAAGGGATTTATGGCAATCGAAGTTTTTTTGCTGTCGCCAATTCATGTGATATGCAGATGTTTTAAGCTCTACAAATTCTAATGAACGCAATACTTCTGGATCATCGTAATCACTAGAATGTTAAATTAACAACATATACAGACAACTTCTAAGTGTAGAACTAATACTTACACGATTTCATTACTTATAATGCCGTCCATTTCGGCTACATATAACAGTCTCGTCCGGTTTAGTTTGGTTCGAAAAACACAATCGAACTCTTCATTTTCGTTTACAGGCAAACTCGTATCAGGAGCAACATTTGGAGCAACTGCATAGATATTTATATTAAGAATTTAATTTTATAATTTAATCAAAAGCACTTACTGGAGAGGCAGTATTGTTCAAACTTGTAACCCCAGGAGCACATATCCAGATGTGTCTTATTGGTAGCAAGTTTCTCAGCAAGCTCTCTTTCGGTGTTTACTCGGCATATATAAAGAACGCCGTTTAATTTTGTGACTCTTAGACGATAGTCATTCATTCTTTCATAAGGCGTACACATTATAAGGCGCAAGATTCCACGACAAGTCACAACATCCGTTTTCAGTTCCAAGCCACCATCAGGTCGTAAAACACATAACTTTTTCTTGTGGCGACTAATGTATTTACAAAGGTGTTGTATATCCAAGTAAATAATCTCGTTCGAATCGCGGCGCTTTACTTGCTCAATACCATGATTAAGGTCAATCGGGAAATTACGCGGCACGGACAAATAGCCAATGAATTTAGGTTTGTCTTCGTAGTCCCTTGCAGAGTTTATGCCAAAATACCCAATCGCCTCCGGCTTTTCAATTGATGGAAATGGGGTATGTTTGTTATGTATTCGTATTTGCAAGTTAAGAGAACCGTCTATTGCCTTGTTCATTTTTAATATTTATTATTCTAGCAGATGAATTTGGCACAAGTTTCGTGGTGAAAATATGATTAATATGTAGTGTTATGTATAGAAGATTTATACTCCTTGGTTAGATATGCCCTCGTACTATTTAATGTAGCCTCTGGTACATTGGTATCAGCTATTTGTTTGTTTTGGTGCAAAAAATTAACAAATCAACAAGTCAACATGTTCTGATTGAAATGCACATATGCATATTACAAATCGATAAGCGATAGTATGCTTTTACTTTTTAGCCATAATCGGTACAAAATATAACTGATATCTTATCGATAAACATCGATAGGCAGTTGAGCATCAATAACAAACATTAGTGGAAATTTTAACAAATAAAACTGCATCTTTCCAAATTTTAAGCAAAATGATAGGACAACGCAGATGCATTGTTGTCAATAGACGCTCCGCTATTGTGCTTATATTCATATTTGTGCTGACAGGCATTAAGAACAGCGAAACTGCATCTGGTGGAAATCAAATGGACCTGACAGATACCAAAAATGATCAACAGCTGCATCTTCACTTGCGCAAAGATAATAGCAATGCCAGCAACAATAATAATGAAAATGATAATTTTATTCCGACCCTTGCTACTAGAAGTGCATCCAACAGCGACAATGGAACCAACGTCCTCTGTCCGCTAGACAAGGACACTCCCTGTGCAAGCCTCTACTTTCCTTGCATTCGCTGTTCCTTCAACTACTCCTGCTATACGGACGCAATGTCAATGCAACTTGTGAGGTAGTTAATAAAGACGTGCAATGCCAGGGTGAGCGTTCCTTCCAACGAGAAATGGTCTGCCGTTATTGCTACCAAACAGAGCTGTGGATGCAAAACTGTGTGCAACGCGCCCTTTGCAATTCCGCTGCAGAGAAATATTATCGCACAAACTGTACCGTACACCAGAACGTGCTCTGCCTCGGCAATCGTTCCTTTACACGCAACTTAAAATGTAATTGGACACAGGGCTACCGTTGGAGCACTGCGCTGCTTATTAGCTTAACGTTGGGAGGCTTCGGTGCCGATCGCTTCTACCTGGGCCACTGGCAAGAAGGCATTGGCAAACTGTTTAGCTTTGGAGGCCTGGGTGTGTGGACCATCATTGATGTGTTGCTCATATCAATGCACTATTTGGGTCCAGCCGATGGTTCCCTTTACATCTAAATTAGAACTTACTCCAACATATGTATGAACATATTATTAAGACTGCAAGCCAAAGCCGTATTTTAAGTTAATAATTAATACATCTAATTAACAATAATAAATATGTAATAATAAAATAAATTATTGGTCCCTATGTAGATTTATCACTTCTTAACTTTTAAGTCGTGTTTCCGAGATGGTTTTATCATAAACGATTTCCCAGAAAACGTTATTCTGTTATACTGGCAGAATATGCAAGGCCAGGTCGGTTTCCTAAGACGCAGCAGAAGCAACTCCATTCACGGGAAGAGCGTTAGAATCTATTAAACTTATTTATACAAATTTTATGCTGTAACAAGACATGATATGATCCATTTATTGTATTCTTTTATGGTAAATTATTTTTATTTAACGTGCTACCTTGTATATTATATTCTTAAAGTGCTTTATGTATCGCCGTTACCGCCAGCAGCTGAAGCTTGCTCAGTCATCTGCACATTATCACCATTGTCGTCCTCGAACTTCGTGTGCCTTGCCAGAACTTTGACCACCTTCTCACGCCCGCGCCTTTGCTGCACGCGCACCTGCTTAGTCAATTTAAGCTCACGATCTTTTTCTATCTTAGCCCAATACTGCATCTCCGATTGGCCATGCAGTACCTTGCATTGCATCTCAGCGCAGCTGAGTTTACGTACCATTTCCTCAGCTGCTTCAGACGTCGCTACACGCAAATATGCCAGTTCGGCACCCTCCTTGATATCCACATACTTGACATCGCTATACTGACGCATGTCGGTCTTAAACTCCTTGACGCTGACGCACGGCTCATGCAGCTTGCATTCAACAATCAGACCAGGCTCATATTTAAAAAGTGCTGTGCGTTCTTGGGCTGGATTTTCAGCTCTAGCCGATACAGCCGATACTTATTATCAGAATATTAATATTAGAAATATATAGAAATTATTTTCATCTTATGCACACCTGCGATGCTGGTGTTTTTGTTGCGCTTACTACGTTTTGGTGGTATCGGCGTATCCGCATCACCCTCCTCGCTTTGCTGCTCTCGTTCTTCATGGCTACTGCTTTCGGTTTTTGTTTCGGCCAACTGTTGTGGGTAATGCGCATGCATTGGTGTGCGCTTCTGCGTTGAATGATGCACCTGCGTACTACTGTTTAAATTGCTTTTGATTTCTCGGACCTTGCGACGCTGTAGATTTAGATATTTATTTCGCAAGGCGCTCCAGCTCGTTTTAGGCAAAACCATGAGGTCCAAAGCGCTTCGACTAATGTTGGGTTGGTAAGATCGCTTCTTTTTCTTGTGTCGACGCTTTTTTCCCTTATTCTGCAACTGACCCTTAACCTACAGCATTGTCTTTGTTCGTATTGCTCTGATCGGATTCAATTTTGTTAGTTTCGGCATCTTAATCTTCAGTTACGTCCAGTTTAACACGCTTGGCTGTTTTATCTTCGTCAGTCGCTTCACTTTCAGAGTCCAGTTTTGGTTCATTCTTGCGTTTAAGAACTACTGAAGGCGTTTCAACGTCGGGTTCGCTTTTTTTCGATAGAAACTCGGGCTGCTCATGTTGCTGCTGGAAAGTACGTATGCTCGCTAAGTCAGCTGGATTAGTATGCTCCAAGGAAAGCACACCTTGGACTCCTGCATAGGCGTTGACGGCTTTCTCCACGGAACCATCGCGTTCAAATTCAATAAATGCAAATTGCTTGATTTTGCGACTACCCGGATATGTTGGTAGCGATACATAAGCAACCGGACCGTATCGACTAAATACGCTCTTCAACCAGTCATGGGTCGCATTTAAAGGCAACGCTTCTACGTACAATGTTTTCTACGCTACATTGCGTTGCTGCGGCAATGGAGTGGTGCGACGCACTTTTTTTATGGGCTGCGGCTGTTTTAGCGGCTGGAAACAGGGATTTTTTGCTTGCGGCTCTTTAGCGGCTCCAGTGTGACAGCTACATAAATTAAGTTATATTAAATTACTAGTAGTAAATTTGGTAATCATTGTTTAATGATTAGTGATTAAATTCTCTGCTGAATGCGCCAAAGGCGGACCCTCTTCGTTGCAGCAACTTTAATGTGAATGTCGCATAACAACATGTTTTCCAGTGTTCATAACTAACTGCAATTTTAAGAAAGTTATATTTTGGTCGTTGCTAACACTCTAATTTACAAACTGACAGGAGCCATATCTAGAGCGGGTATTCATTAAAAGTCATTGTGTTGCCTGAAAAAGACGCATCTTTGTTGCTTTTGTTTTATTAAAACTTATGAAAAATGTCTGCCAATAGAGTTCGTGCAAACGGGTCACTCGAAGATCAACCTATCGTAAGTTTTTATTAAAAACAAAATAGCAATAATCGACTGAACAACAACACTTCAACATAGAATGGAAATCAACGTATTGGAAGAAGTGGACTCCGCGCGCAGCGTGCTGTTCGCTCTAACGGGTCTTTCGAAGACCAACCTATGGTAAGTTTTTACTAAAAAAAAAAATAGAAACACTGAATGGACAATGACACTTCTATATATAGGACGGCAATCCACGTATTGGAAGAAGTGGACTCCGCGCGCAGCGTGATGTTCGCGGTAACGGGTCACTCGAGGACCAACCCGTGGTAAGTTTTTATTAAAAACAAAATAGCAATAATCGACTGGACAACGACACTTCTATATATAGGACGGTAATCCACCTATTGGAGTAAGTGGACTGCGCTTGGAGCGTGGTGTTCGCGCTGGCGGGTCTTTCGAAGACCAACCTATGGTAAGTTTTTACAAAGAAACAAAACAGAAATACCGACTGAAAAACGACACTTCTAAATAGAATGGAAATCAACTTATTGGAAGCAGTGGACCACGCGCGCAGCGTGGTGTTCGCCCTAACGGGTCTTTCGAAGACCAACCTATGGTAAGTTTTTACAAAAACACAAAACAGAAATACTGACTGGATATATATCTATATATAGGATGGGTCACTCGGCAATACTATGTTTACTGAATTTGTACATAATATAGGCGGGGGAGTCCTCTTGGAGCACGGTGTAAGTTTCACAAAGAATTACATTTTAAAAAGCAGATCATTGATCACTTAATGACCCTTATGTAGGATGATCCTGCCGGCGACCCAAGTCCGCGTATTGGCTATGCACGTGTGGAAGGAAATGAAGTGCGCTTAGAGCTTGGTGCCCACGATGCGTTTGCTGACGGCGATTCACATAGTCCAATAGTACTTGGTATACAAATGTTTTATTGGATTTGAAAAAAGAACGTCTTATATTTATAGTTATTTTGAAAATATTAAAAATATATAAAGCCTAACGGGCAGATCTTTTCAATCAAGCCTCAGAAATCACTAAACCACATTTTTTAATTTTATAGTGCAGGAGGTTTATGCGTGGCAAATTAATTATATATTTACTTAAGCAATTTTACTCTCGGTATCACAATACATACAATTAATTTTGAGACAAATATGAGATACACTTATAATAGCGTGCGACGGTTGTTAGTGTGTTAGTACAAGAATGTTCCCAATACATTAGAGAGTTAATATGCGTTATGCAAGTGCAGTTTTTAACAAAAAATAATAGATATATGCAAAAAAAGAACAGTAACAGCTCTATTTCTTAATCAAAGCATTGGCCTCGAGCTGTGGTTTTGATTTCTTCTTCATGCCAGACAAGAGTTGCTTTAACTCTATTATGGCACGTGCTGGATTAAGATTCTTCGGACAAGTGTTAGTACAGTTGAGTATTGTATGGCAGCGATAAAGCTTCCAGGGGTCCTGCAGGAAGCATTGCCGCTTTTCGGTAGCTTCATCGCGCAAGTCTAAGACCCATCGATACGCCTGCATGAGCACAGCTGGACCCAGATATTTCTCGCTTTTCCACCAGTATGACGGACAGGCTGTCTGACAGCAAGCACACAAAATGCATTCTATTAAGCCATCCAGCGAACGACGATCCTCTACACTCTGTAGATACTGGTTCTTGCCCATCTCCTGCTTCAGGTTATCACGCTGCAGCCAAGGCTGTATGGATGTATACTGGTCGTAGAATCGCGACAGATCTGGTATAAGATCGCGTACCACATACAGATGTGGCAGTGGATAAATGTTGCATGTAGAGCTCAAGTTAGTATTAATAGCGGTTATACAAGCCAGTGTATTGGTACCATCAATGTTCATGGCATAGGAGCCGCATATACCTTCACGGCAGGAGCGCCTAAACGATAATGTCTGATCCACCTCATTCTTGATTTTGATTAGTGCATTCAACACCATAGCGCCACAATCATTAAGATCCATTTTGTAAGTTTGCATAGAAGGCTCATCGCCCGGCTTCCAACGATAGACCTTAAATGTTTTGATGGCCTTTTCTTTTTTCGCCTGTGGCGGTGGCGACTTATTTTTACTTCCACCGTCACCTGTCTTATCCTTCCCACCAGCCTTGGAGTAGAACTTATAGAGGCTACTATTTGATTCCACTGACGGCGGAACTATCGATGTCGATTCGGGTGTCAGCAAAGGCAACGACAACGCTGAATATGTTGGTTTCATTTCGACTAGCTTAGTATCCTCCATCAAAAGCGATTTGGGTCTTGCAATAGCCGCCGTATAGCAACGAGATAGCCGTCTTAGCAAAGCCTCCCGAAAGGTATGCATTCTTGTTATTTTATTCATTTGTACACTGGGGGAAAAAAATTGACTTCAATATTATTAATTACTTTGAAAAAAGGTGGATACGGTTTTAACGATTGTGGTCACACGAGTCTCCACACCAAATTTTGTATTTCTAGCGCACATGTATCCATATCTACAGGTAGTGGAATTTTCGAGCAGTTTATAGGCGAGGGGGGTGGGGTAAAATTTGCATATTTTTGACTATAACTTTTGATGTATTTATCAGATTTCGATAATTTTTAAAACATAGATGCACATAAATACGGCGCACATCTCTGAGGAGTTTCTAGTTAATAGATTCAACGGAACGGTTGTAAACCGCGAAAGTCTGCTGGGGGAAACGGGGCATATATCAACTCAATTCGATAAACTTCATCTTACATGAGATTACGCGCATCTTTTGGCAAAATTATGTGTCTCTAGCTCTTATGGTCTCGCAGATTTATGCCCTCATGCGTATAGACGAACGGACATGGTCCAATCGCTACCCGAGTCAATGATAAGACTTTTGGCCCATGGAACTTATGATGTGCCACGCCTCCTTCTTCCTGCACACATCTATAATACCCTTTTACACTATGTCTAAGGGTATAAAAAGGCAAAGCTGTTTGTAGAGATTGTTTATTCATTTCGTACAGGACAAGAAGAGATCTATGACTGTCGAGGACTAAACGATTCTTATTTATCTTCGTTTTATGATTTCTGAATATACAGAGTTGATCCTTAGTCCTTGCTCCAGGTTTAATTATGGCCAACAGAAACCCATACTTATAATCAAAACCTTAAGAATAAGCTGAAAGCATTAATGTAGTAACAATTGCAGCTAAGGCTTTCGTCTTAAGTGTATTTATCATTAAACAGGACATATGCGAACTCCGTAGCTTCAGTACTCTATGTTGTGAACTTGTCTATCAATCAGTCACTCAGTCCACCTGGTATTAAAAATAAATAAATATACACACGTGCTGGAGAAACAAATGTAAAATCCCGCCGTTGGAATAAAATGAAGACAACTGTGAAAACATTCATCGCAGCTATAAATACTCAATTAATGTTCTCGCAATTGTCTCTCTATTTAAAAATAAAACTCCAACGCGTGTCATACATACGAGTTTATATGCCAAGGAATTTCGCAGTAATTCTGTCGCTCCTGCTTGGAACTTCTTTTTTTGTATTAATTGCACTTATTCAGGGGAACTTTTCCAGATTGTTGTGTGTGTGTTTCATTCAACATTGACTTACATATACGAAAAGGAATAAAACTAGTTGACAGAAATAGTAAAGTAACTGCAAAGCTGTCTAGATTAACTAAAGATGCTTTTTATGCCCGGAAGCTTATGTTGAATTAAAGTCGACAAACAATTAAAATGGTATGCGATCTATGCACTATCTTTGCACCTGCCTGCTGAGCATCAACCGATGACAACGATGACAATGATGGCCATGATTATTATAAATAAAATATGTACTTGAAGCGAATTAGGAAAACTCGTCGAAGTTGTTTGTGCTGTAGCAAAAGCTATGTCTCTTGTGGGGAATGTGGAGCATCTTGTTCTGGCTCTGAAAATAAGCCATTTAAGCCACTGACGGCTGACAGGTGTCACTCGACAAAGAATGGTTGCACGTTCTGTCTATGTGGCACGTGCTTGGAGTAGCTTCAGTGGCTGCTGCTCGGAACAGTTCGATTAAAAAACTTGAAATCAATTTCTTGTTGGCTGCTACTTACTTAATTTAGTTGTCTTGATTTATGGATTATGATAATATTTATGGATTTAGCATGTATTTCATTTATTTGTTAACAGCCAGTTAATGACTGTAAAATAATCTATTGATGCAAATGTGCATAAATGCAATCTATTAAAAACTTTCATACGCAAATGAAGTGCATTTTTAAATAAATTTTTAACTGTAAATCAGTGAATTTCGATTATGTCGCCATTGCTTTTATTAGTCGTATCGATGTTTTCGCTGGTCTATTTTATTATATTGATATTATCGATATTAATATCGGACTTAAAATGCTGACAATCAAAGAGCATGAAATTTAATAGAGTGGAATCCTTCGCCGTTACATTGAGTTGACGTGCTGAAAAGCGACGATGCACACATGTGCGTTTTATTTGCTCTTTCTCTTCCTCAATTTTGTCTACGAGTGAGTTGGTCTGACAGAGACAGTCTCACACGTACGCTGTGCCGAAAGTGGTCGC
Source organism: Chymomyza caudatula (assembly GCA_035041775.1). Classification (NCBI taxonomy): domain Eukaryota; kingdom Metazoa; phylum Arthropoda; class Insecta; order Diptera; family Drosophilidae; genus Chymomyza; species Chymomyza caudatula. Next base: position 560,975 of record JAWNKW010000205.1, on the reverse strand, counting down.
TTTTCAACATTTTGCATTACACTTTTGAACGGTCTCTATTACTTTCATACTCTTTGGCCGACAATATTATTAAAAGTAAACATTTAATTTTGCAGTTTGCTTTATGCCTGTATGCAGGATAAGTTTGTCAAGTCATGTTAATATTGGACCCCTTTACCTCCCATTGGAATTTCACGGCTCCATACGAACAGATAAAAAACATCGCCCTGTCTTGTGGTGTGAGAATCTTCAAGAATAGTTAAAAACTTCATAAGATATAGGCCTAATTAACTAAACAATTTTGATTTTTTTGCTGAAGACAAGGCCCATAGGCCTTAACGTATTGTTATAAAACGTGGTCTCACTGTCGGGCACTGTTTTTGTTTCGAGCGCTCTTCCGTTATCGATAACTGCTTAATGCACTAGTTAACTATCACCCTGACGACAAGCTGATGTTTACAAAAGCTTAGAATAATATTCATTTTTTTGATAGCAAACAATGAACAATCGTGTGCGCATTGTTATAGTTGGAGATTCAGGTTACTAAGACCAAGATTGAAGCACTCAGTTTTCTAACTAATGTGAATCTAACACAAAATTTTCAGGCGTTGGAAAGACTTGCCTGTCGCATTTAATTGCACACAATGAATCGCTTGTACGGCCAGGTTGGACGGTTGGCTGCAATGTACAAGTACAAATTCATGAATTCAAGGAAGGTACTGCTCGCCAAACTCCATATTTCATAGAACTCTTGGATGTCGGTGGGTCGCATAGTCACAAGAACACACGCAGCGTGTTCTACACAGGCATACACGGCATAATACTGGTCCACGATCTAACCAATGGGAAGTCACAGGAACAACTGCGGGATTGGCTTTTCGAGATTGTCAACAAAGAAGGCAAGGACACATACAAAACTAGAGCTACAACGCCACTGCATTCAACGCTATCAGGTTACGGCTCAGACGCATATTTGAACTTTGATATGGAGATGTTTGTGGGCGCCACGCAGATTCCCATTTTGGTTATGGGCACAAAGTTGATCTGATTGATGAGAAACGTCAGCCCAAAGCATCTATTAAGAAAGCTGGCGGCATTGGTGCGTATATTAACTTTCAATTGGCAAATTTTCTCTAATTTTCGATATGCTCAGCTCACAAATGTGGTGCAAGAGAGATTTGGTTAAATTGCCGTAATACGCGTTGTCTTGACGCTGGTACCACCGATGCTGTCAAATTGTCTCGTTTCTTTGACTGCGTTATAGAAAAGCGGGAGAGCAATTCTGTTGGTTGTTCCAGCAGCATAGGTGCGCATGGCGTCGCGGACCGCCGACGGGGCACAACTACAAATGTGCCATCAACTTCGCTGCCAACCAAACCAGAATTTCCGCCTCTGCAGGAATGCAATGATTTTAAGTGACTACCGTATTAAAATAAAGCAAAGCTCCATAAAGGCATGAAATATAACTAATTTCTAGATATATGTATAAGGAATTTATTAAATTAATTTTTGTATATAAAAGCTGGTGCTGGTGGTATTACATGTTAAACTTATGATACCTTACTTAATACCTTTTACATTTATTGCACTCATCCATAAGTATAAATGTATGCGCATGTCTTCACATACGTTAACCTTTCATCGTTTGACGATACCAATCGGGTAACATCGGTGGTTGTGCATCGGCTCCACCTAAGATTGTACATTTTATAAAATCCTCTCTGGGCTTAAAGTCTAGTTGCACCAAAGCAGACGGATCGTTCACGTAATCCATCAACAAATTTAGTTCCTGCAGAAAATTTTCCAAGAACTTTAATGCAACTGCTGGGCTCCATGGCTTGTTATGATGCAATTCGAGAACCTTGAGCTTCTTTATTTCGTGTACAATTCCATCCTTTCCTCGTAATCCTGTTAATATAGTGTTAATACCAACCAAAAAGGACTGGCACCACCAATTAAGGGATTTATGGCAATCGAAGTTTGTTTGCTGTTGCCAATTCATATGATATACAGAAGATTTAAGCTCTAAAAATTCTAATGATCGCAATACTTCTGGATCATCGTTGTCACTAGAATGTAAAACTAACAACATATATAGACAACTTCTAAGTGTAGAACTAACACACGATTTCATTACTTATAATGCCGTCCATTTCGGCTACATATAACAGTCTCGTCCGGTTTAGTTTGGTTCGAAAAACACAATCGAACTCTTCATTTTCGTTCACAGGCAAACTCGTATCAGGAGCAACATTTGGAGCAACTGCATAGATATTTATATTAAGAATTTAATTTTATAAATTAATCAAAAGCACTTACTTGAGAGACAGTATTGTTCAAACTTGTAACCCCAGGAGCACATATCCAGATGTGTCTTATTGGTAGCAAGTTTCTCAGCAAGCTCTCTTTCGGTGTTTACTCGGCATATGTAAAGAACGCCGTTTAATTTTGTGACCTTAGACGATAGTCATTTATTCTTTCGTAAGGCGTACACATTATAAGGCGCAAGATTCCACAAGTTACAACATCCGTTTTCAGTTCCAAGGTCGTAAATAACTTTTAACATAACTTTTTCTTGTGGCGAATAATGTATTTACAAAGGTGTTGTATATCCAAGTAAATAATCTCGTTCGAATCGCGGCACTTTACTTGCTCAATACCATGATTAAGGTCAATCGGGAAATTACGCGGCACGGACAAATAGCCAATGAATTTAGGTTTGTCTTCGTAGTCCCTTGCAGAGTTTATGCCAAAATACCCAATCGCCTCCGGCTTTTCAATTGATGGAAATGGGGTATGTTTGTTATGTATTCGTATTTGCAAGTTAAGAGAACCGTCTATTGCCTTGTTCATTTTTAATATTTATTATTCTAGCAGATGAATTTGGAACAAGTTTCGTGGTGAAAATATGATTAATATGTAGTGTTATGTATAGAAGATTTATACTCCTTGGTTAGATATGCCCTCGTACTATTTAATGTAGCCTCTGGTACATTGGTATCAGCTATTTGTTTGTTTTGGTGCAAAAAATTAACAAATCAACAAGTCAACATGTTCTGATTAAAATGCACATATGCATATTACAAATCGATAAGCGATAGTATGCTTTTACTTTTTAGCCATAATCGGTACAAAATATAACTGATATCTTATCGATAAACATCGATAGGCAGTTGAGCATCAATAACAAACATTAGTGGAAATTTTAACAAATAAAACTGCATCTTTCCAAATTTTAAGCAAAATGATAGGACAACGCAGATGCATTGTTGTCAATAGACGCTCCGCTATTGTGCTTATATTCATATTTGTGCTGACAGGCATTAAGAACAGCGAAACTGCATCTGGTGGCAATCAAATGGACCTGACAGATACCAAAAATGATCAACAGCTGCATCTTCACTTGCGCAAAGATAATAGCAATGCCAGCAACAATAATAATGAAAATGATAATTTTATTCCGACCCTTGCTACTAGAAGTGCATCCAACAGCGACAATGGAACCAACGTCCTCTGTCCGCTAGACAAGGACACTCCCTGTGCAAGCCTCTACTTTCCTTGCATTCGCTGTTCCTACAACTACTCCTGCATATACGGACGCGATGTCAATGCAACTTGTGAGGTAGTTAATAAAGACGTGCAATGCCAGGGTGAGCGTTCCTTCCAACGAGAAATGGTCTGCCGTTATTGCTACCAAACAGAGCTGTGGATGCAAAACTGTGTGCAACGCGCCCTTTGCAATTCCGCTGCAGAGAAATATTATCGCACAAACTGTACCGTACACCAGAACGTGCTCTGCCTCGGCAATCGTTCCTTTACACGCAACTTAAAATGTAATTGGACACAGGGCTACCGTTGGAGCACTGCGCTGCTTATTAGCTTAACGTTGGGAGGCTTCGGTGCCGATCGCTTCTACCTGGGCCACTGGCAAGAAGGCATTGGCAAACTGTTTAGCTTTGGAGGCCTGGGTGTGTGGACCATCATTGATGTGTTGCTCATATCAATGCACTATTTGGGTCCAGCCGATGGTTCCCTTTACATCTAAATTAGAACTTACTCCAACATATGTATGAACATATTATTAAGACTGCAAGCCAAAGCCGTATTTTAAGTTAATAATTAATACATCTAATTAACAATAATAAATATGTAATAATAAAATAAATTATTGGTCCCTATGTAGATTTATCACTTCTTAACTTTTAAGTCGTGTTTCCGAGATGGTTTTATCATAAACGATTTCCACATACTTGACATCGCTATACTGACTCATGTCGGTCATAAACTCCTTGACGCTGACGCACGGCTCATGCAGCTTGCATTCAACAATCAGACCAGGCTCATATTTAAAAAGTGCTGTGCGTTCTTGGGCTGGATTTTCAGCTCTAGCCGATACAGCCGATACTTATTATCAGAATATTAATATTAGAAATATATAGAAATTATTTTCATCTTATGCACACCTGCGATGCTGGTGTTTTTGTTGCGCTTACTACGTTTTGGTGGTATCGGCGTATCCGCATCACCCTCCTCGCTTTGCTGCTCTCGTTCTTCATGGCTACTGCTTTCGGTTTTTGTTTCGGCCAACTGTTGTGGGTAATGCGCATGCATTGGTGTGCGCTTCTGCGTTGAATGATGCACCTGCGTACTACTGTTTAAATTGCTTTTGATTTCTCGGACCTTGCGACGCTGTAGATTTAGATATTTATTTCGCAAGGCGCTCCAGCTCGTTTTAGGCAAAACCATGAGGTCCAAAGCGCTTCGACTAATGTTGGGTTGGTAAGATCGCTTCTTTTTCTTGTGTCGACGCTTTTTTCCCTTATTCTGCAACTGACCCTTAACCTACAGCATTGTCTTTGTTCGTATTGCTCTGATCGGATTCAATTTTGTTAGTTTCGGCATCTTAATCTTCAGTTACGTCCAGTTTAACACGCTTGGCTGTTTTATCTTCGTCAGTCGCTTCACTTTCAGAGTCCAGTTTTGGTTCATTCTTGCGTTTAAGAACTACTGAAGGCGTTTCAACGTCGGGTTCGCTTTTTTTCGATAGAAACTCGGGCTGCTCATGTTGCTGCTGGAAAGTACGTATGCTCGCTAAGTCAGCTGGATTAGTATGCTCCAAGGAAAGCACACCTTGGACTCCTGCATAGGCGTTGACGGCTTTCTCCACGGAACCATCGCGTTCAAATTCAATAAATGCAAATTGCTTGATTTTGCGACTACCCGGATATGTTGGTAGCGATACATAAGCAACCGGACCGTATCGACTAAATACGCTCTTCAACCAGTCATGGGTCGCATTTAAAGGCAACGCTTCTACGTACAATGTTTTCTACGCTACATTGCGTTGCTGCGGCAATGGAGTGGTGCGACGCACTTTTTTTATGGGCTGCGGCTGTTGTAGCGGCTGGAAACAGGGATTTTTTGCTTGCGGCTCTTTAGCGGCTCCAGTGTGACAGCTACATAAATTAAGTTATATTAAATTACTAGTAGTAAATTTGGTAATCATTGTTTAATGATTAGTGATTAAATTCTCTGCTGAATGCGCCAAAGGCGGACCCTCTTCGTTGCAGCAACTTTAATGTGAATGTCGCATAACAACATGTTTTCCAGTGTTCATAACTAACTGCAATTTTAAGAAAGTTATATTTTGGTCGTTGCTAACACTCTAATTTACAAACTGACAGGAGCCATATCTAGAGCGGGTATTCATTAAAAGTCATTGTGTTGCCTGAAAAAGACGCATCTTTGTTGCTTTTGTTTTATTAAAACTTATGAAAAATGTCTGCCAATAGAGTTCGTGCAAACGGGTCACTCGAAGATCAACCTATCGTAAGTTTTTATTAAAAACAAAATAGCAATAATCGACTGAACAACAACACTTCAACATAGAATGGAAATCAACGTATTGGAAGAAGTGGACTCCGCGCGCAGCGTGCTGTTCGCTCTAACGGGTCTTTCGAAGACCAACCTATGGTAAGTTTTTACTAAAAAAAAAAATAGAAACACTGAATGGACAATGACACTTCTATATATAGGACGGCAATCCACGTATTGGAAGAAGTGGACTCCGCGCGCAGCGTGATGTTCGCGATAACGGGTCACTCGAGGACCAACCCGTGGTAAGTTTTTATTAAAAACAAAATAGCAATAATCGACTGGACAACGACACTTCTACATAGAATGGAAATCCACGTATTGGAAGAAGTGGACTACGCGCGCAGCGTGGTGTTCTCGGTAACGGGTCACTCGAGGACCAACCCGTGGTAAGTTTTTATTAAAAACAAAATAGCAATAATCGACTGGACAACGACACTTCTACATAGAATGGAAATCCACGTATTGGAAGAAGTGGACTACGCGCGCAGCGTGGTGTTCTCGGTAACGGGTCACTCGAGGACCAACCCGTGGTAAGTTTTTATTAAAAACAAAATAGCAATAAACGATTGGAAAACGATACTTCTACATAGAATGGAAATCCACGTATTGGAAGAAGTGGACTCCGCGTGCAGCGTAGTGTTCGCGATAACGGGTCACTCGACGACCAACCCGTGGTAAGTTTTTATTAAAAACAAAATAGTAATAATCGATTGAACAACGACACTTCTACATAGAATGGAAATCCACGTATTGGAAGAAGTGGACTCCGCGCGCATCGTGCTGTTCGCTCTAACGGGTCTTTGGAAGACCAACCTTTGGTTAGTTTTTTTTATTAAAAACAAAATAGCAATAAACGATTGATCAACGACACTTCTACATAGAATGGAAATTCACGTATTGGAAGAAGTGGACTCCGCGTGCAGCGTGGTGTTCTCGGTAACGGGTCACTCGAGGACCAACCCGTGGTAAGTTTTTATTAAAAACAAAATAGCAATAAACGATTGGAAAACGATACTTTTACATAGAATGGAAATCCACGTATTGGAAGAAGTGGACTCCGCGTGCAGCGTGGTGTTCGCGATAACGGGTCACTCGAGGACCAACCCGTGGTAAGTTTTTATTAAAAACAAAATAGCAATAAACGATTGGAAAACGATACTTCTACATAGAATGGAAATCAACGTATTGGAAGAAGTGGACTCCGCGTGCAGCGTGGTGTTCGCGGTAACGGGTCACTCGAGGACCAACCCGTGGTAAGTTTTTATTAAAAACAAAATAGCAATAAACGATTGGAAAACGATACTTCTACATAGAATGGAAATCAACGTATTGGAAGAAGTGGACTCCGCGTGCAGCGTGGTGTTCGCGGTAACGGGTCACTCGACGACCAACCCGTGGTAAGTTTTTATTAAAAACAAAATAGCACTAATCGACTGAACAACAACACTTCAACATAGAATGGAAATCAACGTATTGGAAGAAGTGGACTCCGCGCGCAGCGTGCTGTTCGCTCTAACGGGTCTTTCGAAGACCAAACTATGGTAAGTTTTTACTAAAAAAAAAACAGATATACCGAATGGACAATGACACTTCTATATATAGGACGGCAATCCACGTGTTGGAAGAAGTGGACTCCGCGCGCAGCGTGATGTTCGCGGTAACGGGTCACTCGAGGACCAACCCGTGGTAAGTTTTTATTAAAAACAATATAGCAATAATCGACTGGACAACGACACTTCTACATAGAATGGAAATCCACGTATTGGAAGAAGTGGATTACGCGCGCAGCGTGGTGTTCACGGTAACGGGTCACTCGAGGACCAACCCGTGGTAAGTTTTTATTAAAAACAAAATTGCAATAAACGATTGGAAAACGATACTTCTACATAGAATGGAAATCAACGTATTGGAAGAAGTGGACTCCGCGTGCAGCGTGGTGTTCGCGGTAACGGGTCACTCGACGACCAACCCGTGGTAAGTTTTTATAAAAAACAAAATAGCAATAATCGACTGAACAAAGACACTTCTACATAGAATGGAAATCCACGTATTGGAAGAAGTGGACTCCGCGCACAGCGTGGTGTTCGCTCTAACGGGTCTTTCGAAGACCAACCTTTGGTAAGTTTTTTTATTAAAAACAAAACAGCAATAAACGATTGAACAACGACACTTCTACATAGAATGGAAATCCACGTATTGGAAGAAGTGGACTCCGCGTGCAGAGTGGTGCTCGCGGTAACGGGTCACTCGAGGAACAACCCGTGGTAAGTTTTTATTAAAAACAAAATAGCAACAATCGACTGGACAACGACACTTCTTTATATAGGACAGTAATCCACCTATTGGAGTAAGTGGAATGCGCTTGGAGCGTGGTGTTCGCGCTGGCGGGTCTTTCGAAGACCAACCTATGGTAAGTTTTTACAAAAAAACAAAACAGAAATACCGACTGAAAAACGACACTTCTACATAGAATGGAAATCAACTTATTGGAAGCAGTGGACTACGCGCGCAGCGTGGTGTTCGCCCTAACGGGTCTTTCGAAGACCAACCTATGGTAAGTTTTTACAAAAACACAAAACAGAAATACCGACTGGATATATATCTATATATAGGATGGGTCACTCGGCAATACTATGCTTACTGAATTTGTACATAATATAGGCGGGGGAGTACTCTTGGAGCACGGTGTAAGTTTCACAAAGAATCACATTTTAAAAAGCAGATCATTGATCACTTAATGACACTTATGTAGGATGATCCCGCCGGCGACCCAAATCCGCGTATTGGCTATGCACGTGTGGAAGGAAGTGAAGTGCGCTTAGAGCTTGGTGCCCACGATGCGTTTGCTGACGGCGATTCACATAGTCTAATAGTACTTGGTATACAAATGTTTTATTGGATTTGAAAAAAGAATGTCTTATATTTATAGTTATTTTGAAAATATTAAAAATGTATAATGCTAACGGGCAGATCTTTTCAATCAATCCTCAAAAATCACTAAACCACATTTTTTTAATTTTATAGTGGGTGGCAAATTAATTATATATTTACTTAAGCAATTTTACTCTCGGTATCACAATACATACAATTAATTTTGAGACAAATATGAGATACACTTATAATAGCGTGCGACGGTTGTTAGTGTGTTAGTACAAGAATGTTCCCAATACATTAGAGAGTTAATATGCGTTATGAAAGTGCAGTTTTTAACAAAAAATAATAGATATATGCAAAAAAAGAACAGTAACAGCTCTATTTCTTAATCAAAGCATTGGCCTCGAGCTGTGGTTTTGATTTCTTCTTCATGCCAGACAAGAGTTGCTTTAACTCTATTATGGCACGTGCTGGATTAAGATTCTTTGGACAAGTGTTAGTACAGTTGAGTATTGTATGGCAGCGATAAAGCTTCCAGGGGTCCTGCAGGAAGCATAGCCGCTTTTCGGTAGCTTCATCGCGCGAGTCTAAGACCCATCGATACGCCTGCATGAGCACAGCTGGACCCAGATATTTCTCGCTGTTCCACCAGTATGACGGACAGGCTGTCTGACAGCAAGCACACAAAATGCATTCTATTAAGCCATCCAGCGAACGACGATCCTCTACACTCTGAAGATACTGGTTCTTGCCCATCTCCTGCTTCAGGTTATCACGCTGCAGCCAAGGCTGTATGGATGTATACTGGTCGTAGAATCGCGACAGATCTGGTATAAGATCGCGTACCACATACAGATGTGGCAGTGGATAAATGTTGCACGTAGAGCTCAAGTTAGTATTAATAGCGGTTATACAAGCCAGCGTATTGGTACCATCAATGTTCATGGCACAGGAGCCGCATATACCTTCACGGCAGGAGCGCCTAAACGATAATGTCTGATCCACCTCATTCTTGATTTTGATTAGTGCATCCAACACCATAGCGCCGCAATCATTAAGATCCATTTTGTAAGTTTGCATAGAAGGCTCATCGCCCGGCTTCCAACGATAGACCTTAAATGTTTTGATGGCCTTTTCTTTTTTCGCCTGTGGCGGTGGCGACTTATTTTTACTTCCACCGTCACCTGTCTTATCCTTCCCACCAGCCTTGGAGTAGAACTTATAGAGGCTACTATTTGATTCCACTGACGGCGGAACTATCGATGCAGATTCGGGTGTCAGCAAAGGCAACGACAACGCTGAATTTGTTGGTTTCATTTCGACCAGCTTAGTATCCTCCATCAAAAGCGATTTGGGTCTTGCAATAGCCGCCGTATAGCAACGAGATAGCCGTCTTAGCGAAGCCCCCCGAAAGGAATGCATTCTTGTTATTTTATTCATTTGTACACTGGGAAAATAATGGATTTCAAAATTATTAATTGTATTTCTATATTATTTTTGTCTAGAAAGGTGAGTGTTAAAAATAAGACTTAACTCGTGTGTGTAAAAAACAAAGATGACTAGATCAGTTACGTTATTTCAAAAATTGTATGCAGAGAGTCGAGACGGTGCCCGACAGTGGAATACCCTGTACCCTTTTTTTTTCCTCATAAGCACTAAATCCAGCATACGGTAAAATCGGAACGAAAGTATTTTCTTTTATGTCTCTTCTCACAAGTTTAATATGACTGTAAGCATTTTCCCATTGGGAAGTTCCAATTGACAAGTTTTCTACCAGTTTTCCTGGTGGGCAAAAATTACTTTTATGCCCATAAATAAATATAAATTCGCATATTTTTGACTATAACTTCTGATGTATTTATCCGATTTCGATAGTTTTTGAAAAGTAGATGCACATAAACTTGACGCACACCTCTGTCGAGTTTTGAGATGATACATTGAACGGGGCGGCTGTAAGCCACAGTTAAAGGGGGAAAGATATCGACGTGATTCGGCAAATTTCATCTTTTCGGTGTAAATGCGCATATTTTGGTAAATTGTTGTGCCTCTACCTATTATGGTGTCTGATATCTAGACGTTCGTACGGAAGGACGGACAGATGGACAGACGAACATGTCTATATCGACTCGACTATTGCTCCTGACCATTTTTGCCCATGGAACATATGGTCTGCCACGCCTCCTTCTGCCTGTTACATACATTGCACAAACCTATAATACCCTTTTACACTTTGTGTACAGGGTATAAAAAGGCAAAGCTGTTTGTAGAGATTGTTTATTCATTTCGTACAGGACAAGAAGAGATCTATGACTGTCTAGGACTAAACGATTCTTATTTATCTTCGTTTAATGATTTCTGAATATACAGAGTTGATCCTTAATCCCCGCTCCAAGTTCAATTAAGGCCAACAGAAACCCATACTTATAATCAAAACCTTAAGAATAAGTTGAAAGTATTAACGTAGTAACAATTGCAACTAAGGCTTTCGTCTTAAGTGCATTATTCCGCAGATGCGAACTCTGTAGCTTCAGTGCTCTATGTTGTGAACTTGTCTATCAATAAGTCACTCAGTCCACCTGGTATTAAAAATTAATAAATATACACACGTGCTGGAAGCTTATGTTGAATTAAAGTCGACAAACAATTAAAATGGTATGCGATCTATGCACTATCTTTGCACCTGCCTGCTGAGCATCAACCGATGACAACGATGACAATGATGGGCCATGATTATTATAAATAAAATATGTACTTGAAGCGAATTAGGAAAACTCGTCGAAGTTGTTTGTGCTGTAGCAAAAGCTTTGTCTTTTGTGGGGAATATGGAGCATCTTGTTCTGGCTCTGAAAATAAGCCATTTAAGCCACTGACGGCTGACAGGTGTCACTCGACAAAGAATGGTTGCACGTTCTGTCTATGTGGCACGTGCTTGGAGTAGCTTCAGTGGCTGCTGCTCGGAACAGTTCGATTAAAAAACTTGAAATCAATTTCTTGTTGGCTGCTACTTACTTAATTTAGTTGTCTTGATTTATGGATTATGATAATATTTATGGATTTAGCATGTATTTCATTTATTTGTTAACAGCCAGTTAATGACTGTAAAATAATCTATTGATGCAAATGTGCATAAATGCAATCTATTAAAAACTTTCATACGCAAATGAAGTGCATTTTTAAATAAATTTTTAACTGTAAATCAGTGAATTTCGATTATGTCGCCATTGCTTTTATTAGTCGTATCGATGTTTTCGCTGGTCTATTTTATTATATTGATATTATCGATATTAATATCGGACTTAAAATGCTGACAATCAAAGAGCATGAAATTTAATAGAGTGGAATCCTTCGCCGTTACATTGAGTTGACGTGCTGAAAAGCGACGATGCACACATGTGCGTTTTATTTGCTCTTTCTCTTCCTCAATTTTGTCTACGAGTGAGTTGGTCTGACAGAGACAGTCTCACACGTACGCTGTGCCGAAAGTGGTCGCTTTTCAACATTTTGCATTACACTTTTGAACGGTCTCTATTACTTTCATACTCTTTGGCCGACAATATTATTAAAAGTAAACATTTAATTTTGCAGTTTGCTTTATGCCTGTATGCAGGATAAGTTTGTCAAGTCATGTTAATATTGGACCCCTTTACCTCCCATTGGAATTTCACGGCTCCATACGAACAGATAAAAAACATCGCCCTGTCTTGTGGTGTGAGAATCTTCAAGAATAGTTAAAAACTTCATAAGATATAGGCCTAATTAACTAAACAATTTTGATTTTTTTGCCGAAGACAAGGCCCATAGGCCTTAACGTATTGTTATAAAACGTGGTCTCACTGTCGGGCACTGTTTTTGTTTCGAGCGCTCTTCCGTTATCGATAACTGCTTAATGCACTAGTTAACTATCACCCTGACGACAAGCTGATGTTTACAAAAGCTTAGAATAATATTCATTTTTTTGATAGCAAACAATGAACAATCGTGTGCGCATTGTTATAGTTGGAGATTCAGGTTACTAAGACCAAGATTGAAGCACTCAGTTTTCTAACTAATGTGAATCTAACACAAAATTTTCAGGCGTTGGAAAGACTTGCCTGTCGCATTTAATTGCACACAATGAATCGCTTGTACGGCCAGGTTGGACGGTTGGCTGCAATGTACAAGTAAAAATTCATGAATTCAAGGAAGGTACTGCTCGCCAAACTCCATATTTCATAGAACTCTTGGATGTCGGTGGGTCGCATAGTCACAAGAACACACGCAGCGTGTTCTACACAGGCATACACGGCATAATACTGGTCCACGATCTAACCAATGGGAAGTCACAGGAACAACTGCGGGATTGGCTTTTCGAGATTGTCAACAAAGAAGGCAAGGACACATACAAAACTAGAGCTACAACGCCACAGCATTCAACACTATCAGGTTACGGCTCAGACGCATATTTGAACTTTGATATGGAAGAGTTTGTGGGCGCCACGCAGATTCCCATTTTGGTTATGGGCACAAAGTTGGATCTGATTGATGAGAAACGTCAGCCCAAAGCATCTATAAAGAAAGCTGGCGGCATTGGTGCGTATATTAACTTTCAATTGGCAAATTTTCTCTAATTTTCGATATGCTCAGCTGACAAATGTGGTGCAGAAGAGATTTGGTTAAATTGCCGCAATCCGCGTGGTTTGGCCGCTGGTACCACCGATGCTGTCAAATTGTCTCGTTTTTTTGACTGCGTTATAGAAAAGCGGGAGAGCAATTCTGTTGGTTGTTCCAGCAGCATAGGTGCGCATGGCGTCGCGGACCGCCGACGGGGCACAACTACAAATATGCCATCTACTTCGCTGCCAACCAAACCAGAATTTCCATTGTACACATCGAAAACGCCGCTGCAGGAATGCAATGATCTGAAGTGACTACCGTATTAAAATAAAGCAAAGCTCCATAAAAGCTTGAAATATAACTAATTTCTAGATATATGTATAAGGAATTTATTAAATTATTTTTTGTATATAAAAGCTGGTGCATATTACATGTTAAACTTATGATATCTTACTTAATACCTTTTACATTTATTGCACTCATCCATATGTATGCGCATGTCTTTACATACGTTAACCATTCATCGTTTGACGATACCAATCGGGTAACATCGGCGGTTGTGCATCGGCTCCACCTAAGATTGTATATTTTATAAAATCCTCTCTGGGCTTAAAGTCTAGTTGCACCAAAGCAAACGGATCGTTCACGTAATCCATCAACAAATTTAGTTCATGCAGAAAATTTTCCAAGAACTTTAATGCAACTGCTGGGCTCCATGGCTTGTTATGATGCAATTCGAGAACGTTTAGCTTCTTAATTTCGTGTACAATTCCATCATTTCCTCGTAATCCTGTTAATATAGTGTTAATACCAACCAAAAAGGACTGGCACCACCAATTAAGGGATTTATGGCAATCGAAGTTTTTTTGCTGTCGCCAATTCATGTGATATGCAAATGTTTTAAGCTCTACAAATTCTAATGAACGCAATACTTCTGGATCATCGTAATCACTAGAATGTTAAATTAACAACATATACAGACAACTTCTAAGTGTAGAACTAATACTTACACGATTTCATTACTTATAATGCCGTCCATTTCGGCTACATATAACAGTCTCGTCCGGTTTAGTTTGGTTCGAAAAACACAATCGAACTCTTCATTTTCGTTTACAGGCAAACTCGTATCAGGAGCAACATTTGGAGCAACTGCATAGATATTTATATTAAGAATTTAATTTTATAATTTAATCAAAAGCACTTACTGGAGAGGCAGTATTGTTCAAACTTGTAACCCCAGGAGCACATATCCAGATGTGTCTTATTGGTAGCAAGTTTCTCAGCAAGCTCTCTTTCGGTGTTTACTCGGCATATATAAAGAACGCCGTTTAATTTTGTGACTCTTAGACGATAGTCATTCATTCTTTCATAAGGCGTACACATTATAAGGCGCAAGATTCCACGACAAGTCACAACATCCGTTTTCAGTTCCAAGCCACCATCAGGTCGTAAAACACATAACTTTTTCTTGTGGCGACTAATGTATTTACAAAGGTGTTGTATATCCAAGTAAATAATCTCGTTCGAATCGCGGCGCTTTACTTGCTCAATACCATGATTAAGGTCAATCGGGAAATTACGCGGCACGGACAAATAGCCAATGAATTTAGGTTTGTCTTCGTAGTCCCTTGCAGAGTTTATGCCAAAATACCCAATCGCCTCCGGCTTTTCAATTGATGGAAATGGGGTATGTTTGTTATGTATTCGTATTTGCAAGTTAAGAGAACCGTCTATTGCCTTGTTCATTTTTAATATTTATTATTCTAGCAGATGAATTTGGCACAAGTTTCGTGGTGAAAATATGATTAATATGTAGTGTTATGTATAGAAGATTTATACTCCTTGGTTAGATATGCCCTCGTACTATTTAATGTAGCCTCTGGTACATTGGTATCAGCTATTTGTTTGTTTTGGTGCAAAAAATTAACAAATCAACAAGTCAACATGTTCTGATTGAAATGCACATATGCATATTACAAATCGATAAGCGATAGTATGCTTTTACTTTTTAGCCATAATCGGTACAAAATATAACTGATATCTTATCGATAAACATCGATAGGCAGTTGAGCATCAATAACAAACATTAGTGGAAATTTTAACAAATAAAACTGCATCTTTCCAAATTTTAAGCAAAATGATAGGACAACGCAGATGCATTGTTGTCAATAGACGCTCCGCTATTGTGCTTATATTCATATTTGTGCTGACAGGCATTAAGAACAGCGAAACTGCATCTGGTGGCAATCAAATGGACCTGACAGATACCAAAAATGATCAACAGCTGCATCTTCACTCGCGCAAAGATAATAGCAATGCCAGCAACAATAATAATGAAAATGATAATTTTATTCCGACCCTTGCTACTAGAAGTGCATCCAACAGCGACAATGGAACCAACGTCCTCTGTCCGCTAGACAAGGACACTCCCTGTGCAAGCCTCTACTTTCCTTGCATTCGCTGTTCCTACAACTACTCCTGCATATACGGACGCGATGTCAATGCAACTTGTGAGGTAGTTAATAAAGACGTGCAATGCCAGGGTGAGCGTTCCTTCCAACGAGAAATGGTCTGCCGTTATTGCTACCAAACAGAGCTGTGGATGCAAAACTGTGTGCAACGCGCCCTTTGCAATTCCGCTGCAGAGAAATATTATCGCACAAACTGTACCGTACACCAGAACGTGCTCTGCCTCGGCAATCGTTCCTTTACACGCAACTTAAAATGTAATTGGACACAGGGCTACCGTTGGAGCACTGCGCTGCTTATTAGCTTAACGTTGGGAGGCTTCGGTGCCGATCGCTTCTACCTGGGCCACTGGCAAGAAGGCATTGGCAAACTGTTTAGCTTTGGAGGCCTGGGTGTGTGGACCATCATTGATGTGTTGCTCATATCAATGCACTATTTGGGTCCAGCCGATGGTTCCCTTTACATCTAAATTAGAACTTACTCCAACATATGTATGAACATATTATTAAGACTGCAAGCCAAAGCCGTATTTTAAGTTAATAATTAATACATCTAATTAACAATAATAAATATGTAATAATAAAATAAATTATTGGTCCCTATGTAGATTTATCACTTCTTAACTTTTAAGTCGTGTTTCCGAGATGGTTTTATCATAAACGATTTCCCAGAAAACGTTATTCTGTTATACTGGCAGAATATGCAAGGCCAGGTCGGTTTCCTAAGACGCAGCAGAAGCAACTCCATTCACGGGAAGAGCGTTAGAATCTATTAAACTTATTTATACAAATTTTATGCTGTAACAAGACATGATATGATCCATTTATTGTATTCTTTTATGGTAAATTATTTTTATTTAACGTGCTACCTTGTATAAATTATATTCTTAAAGTGCTTTATGTATCGCCGTTACCGCCAGCAGCTGAAGCTTGCTCAGTCATCTGCACATTATCACCATTGTCGTCCTCGAACTTCGTGTGCCTTGCCAGAACTTTGACCACCTTCTCACGCCCGCGCCTTTGCTGCACGCGCACCTGCTTAGTCAATTTAAGCTCACGATCTTTTTCTATCTTAGCCCAATACTGCATCTCCGATTGGCCATGCAGTACCTTGCATTGCATCTCAGCGCAGCTGAGTTTACGTACCATTTCCTCAGCTGCTTCAGACGTCGCTACACGCAAATATGCCAGTTCGGCACCCTCCTTGATATCCACATACTTGACATCGCTATACTGACGCATGTCGGTCTTAAACTCCTTGACGCTGACGCACGGCTCATGCAGCTTGCATTCAACAATCAGACCAGGCTCATATTTAAAAAGTGCTGTGCGTTCTTGGGCTGGATTTTCAGCTCTAGCCGATACAGCTGACTTATTATCATCTATTTCGCCACCCCCAGCGCCATAGAAATTCATTTTCATCTTATGCACACCTGCGTTGCTTGTGTTTTTGTTGCGCTTACTACGTTTTGGTGGTATCGGCGTATCCGCATCACCCTCCTCGCTTTGCTGCTCTCGTTCTTCATGGCTACTGCTTTCGGTTTTTGTTTCGGCCAACTGTTGTGGGTTATGCGCATGCATTGGTGTGCGCTTCTGCGTTGAATGATGCACCTGCGTACTACTGTTTAAATTGCTTTTGATTTCTCGGACCTTGCGACGCTGTAGATTTAGATATTTATTTCGCAAGGCGCTCCAGCTCGTTTTAGGCAAAACCATGAGGTCCAAAGCGCTTCGACTAATGTTGGGTTTGCTCGAATCAGAAGATCGCTTCTTTTTCTTGTGTCGACGCTTTTTTTCTTTATCTGCAACTGAACCTTCACCTACAGCATTGTCTTTGTTCGTATTGCTCTGATCGGATTCAATTTTGTTAGTTTCGGCATCTTCATCTTCAGTTACGTCCAGTTTTACACGCTTGGCTGTTTTATCTTCGTCAGTTGCTTCACTTTCAGAGTCCAGTTTTGGTTCATTCTTGCGTTTAAGAACTACTGAAGGCGTTTCAACGTCGGGTTCGCTTTTTTTTGATAGAAACTCGGGCTGCTCATGTTGCTGCTGGAAAGTACGTATGCTCGCTAAGTCAGCTGGATTAGTATGCTCCAAGGAAAGCACACCTTGGACTCCTGCATAGGCGTTGACGGCTTTCTCCACGGAACCATCGCGTTCAAATTCAATAAATGCAAATTGCTTGATTTTGCGACTACCCGGATATGTTGGTAGCGATACATAAGCAACCGGACCGTATCGACTAAATACGCTCTTCAACCAGTCATGGGTCGCATTTAAAGGCAACGCTTCTACGTACAATGTTTTCTCCGCTACATTGCGTTGCTGCGGCAGTGGAGTGGTGCGACGCACTTTTTTCTTAGTCTCATCCAGCTGCAACAATGTTGAATTGGTCAAAGATTTCGCAATTTGGTCCTCATCGTTAGTTAGCAGTTTAATTTTATTAAATGTAAGAAAAATTTCCAATGGCACATCTGAAAATCGTATAGTGGTAAAAACAGCGTGGAGCATAACTTTTTAGAACTTACATGGATCCTGCTCAACAAAACGACGCAAAAAGCGATCTTTTGATAAATTGGCATCCCCAAAGTAAAACTCCATTTGTTCGCGTATGGAATTGTACAAATGTCTTTTACGTTTACGGCCTCCGTTGCATTCATTAGTACCGGCTGTACTTACAGCATTATTACGTTCAACCGGTTGAGCATGATTTGCCTCGGTTTCCTGTATCTCTTGGCTTTCACACTTAGAAGAAGGCATTTTGCCCGCTTATTATTATATTTAACAATAGATAGCTACCAATAAGATTCGCTGTAATTTTACAGCTCAAGGAGTCCCATTGCGGCAAATTCACGCAACATACTATTTGGTAGCTCTTACATTAGAAATGGGGATGCCACAGTTGTATGGCAAACACAGCTAAGTACATTACGGTAGCTCTGCTGAATGTAAATTTAGGGTGACCAGCTATTTGTCAACTGAGTGTACTGCACTAAAACAAATTAATACAGATTTTTTAACTTTTATAAACAAAAGAAACGTATAACTATTCTTACATGTTAACCTTTTAACTTTCGTGAGGTCCTACTTACTTTCATGGCATATTATGTACTTTGCCGAGCTGAAAGATTTTTTTAAATTCCGATAGACGTGCAAATTTCACAATGTTTTATCACTTTTTTTTAGCAAGTGGGCCGCTCTTAACATGTAAACATTTTGGCGGCAAACAGATGCTAGATGCTTCGGTGTGCGTTGGGTAGAAGAAGCAGAAGTTGGCGTATAAATGTCAAATATAAACAAACAACGATAAAAAAAATATAAGAAGCGGCATTCCTATTAGTAGCTGCTTTAGCCAGTTTTTCTTTGTTACATTCTAGTGATACACAACTTAATTAATACTAAGGTTTTTGTTATTTGCTTGCAACCAAACAATTGTACCATGGACACCAGCAAGCACAAAATTGTTCTACAGGCCGATTTAGCACGATTGGTACATGGTATGTACAGTTCTCATATAATACATCAAATATTAATATACTCTATTGATGTGTAGGCTACTTGTTAAATCAAAATCTGAACAGTGCTGCAGACACACTATGCCAAAGCTCTCCATATTTGGAGGACGAGTACTCGGCTCTTCAACAAGGCTTAGAGACACACAATTTTCTAAATGGTGCCCTGGAGGATATAATAAAACAGCATGTGCAGGTAACAAGAGTTGGTAAGTACATAAGTCAACAAAGTGCTTACACTGGGATACTAAAAAATTTTCAAAATTTTACAGTGACGCAGAAAATTAATCGGATGCCGAAAAAAAAACGAGATGAATTAAGGCAGCTTAAATTATGGGAGCAAGTAAGTGAGCTGTTTAGATGGCCCAACAGACGCACGTCAAACGCAACAGCGTCAAAGAGGCGTTACCCGTAAGTACAGCTCCTATTTTTTAGAACGCAATTTTAATATGACGTTTTAGGGAATACGATTCTGACCAGCCACAAAGCTCCAAGCGAGCACGTCTTGCGCCGTATATTTTATGTAATGTAGAACGTTACAGAACCAACCTGGCATCAACTGAAAACGCCGATGAAGCAAATTACGATATTAGCTGCGAAAACAACGAATCTTATACGCTTGATAAAAGAGTTGAGGATCATGATGATGAGGAGCACAACTCGCTAGTCATGAATGGACCAAGAAACAATTCTACGCCAAAAAATACGAAGACCACACCTCTATTTCCAACACCTCAATCTATGCCGGTAAGTAGATACAGCGGCAACATTATGATATAAAAAATAAAACATTGGCTTTCTAACAGGAGTTGACACAAGCAATTTTAACTAATCAAGACTTCCAAGAAAAGCTATTAAAGAACATAAATGCGGCTTTGCACACCGTGACAGCACCTCCTAACATTGACCCTGAACATATACTTGACAGTATCGTTAAAAACATTTTGGAGGCAACCGAGAAAGAACCATCTTTTGAGAGAATTATACAGGAAGTCGTTGGTGCAGAAGTGTCAGATGCAAATGAGAATAACGCAGATGTTCCGCTAGAAGGTAAGCAAAGCTAAGTTTATATAAAATATTATTTGTTGTTTCGACCGAATAGATCCGAACTAGCCAGGAAGCGGAATGAATTATTTCATTATTATTTTAATCTCATTTTTCTTATACTTCGTTTTTAAATTGTAAAACCATTGATGAAGAAGTGCAATATATTTTAAACTTTTCAATTTGTTACATGTCTTATATATACTATTCTAAATTCTTATTTAAGTTATTCCGGAGCCATTGCCTGACCCGGAATATACTCTGCACATCCAACAAGCTCCGCCGGAGACACCGTTAATTATACGCACTGCCGTTGCCTCAGCAAGTTCAGCTCTCAATGCAGACGCCTCTATAAGCACGCTAGTGGATCCCAACTTTTCGATATCGAAGCTCATAGTGCTTAACTCTAATGAGAGTTCGCAAAAACAGCCGCCCAATGAGTCGGCTAATGCAAGCTTTAACGAGAATCTCATGAATTTTGGTGATAACGTTTTACCCGATACGGCCGATACAGGATTAGGTAGCCAAGTTTGTCTGGATGCTACTCAAGGGCAGCTAACATTTCCCATGTATTTATCGAACGATGGACTGCTCGCAAACTTTCCCTTTTTAGTTAACAACGAATGGCTGGCCCAGCAGCTGCGAGCCGATGTTTTTGCCAATGCAGATGTCTCGCATATTGAGATACCACTGCAGGAACCAATCATCTTGCAAGCCAATCAGCTCCCACCAAATTCAATAATAATCAACAGTGCGCAAAAGCAGCCGGCTTTTGAAAACGTTCAAACTCAGCCCTCTGCCGTAAAAATTACTGAAATGACTACGGAAAAGCAGCCGCTGAGTTCACAACAGCCAGCAGTGGCAGGTCAACTACGCAAAGTTGAAGTGACAAAAGTGATATCGGAACCGCCTAATGTAGTGGAGACAGCCAGTGCAATACCAGCTTCGTTAGACTCCCTGCGCATGCAAGTGGAGCGAGTTACTCCGTCGACATCTGGTATTAGTAATCAGACTGCTTTTCGTAGCATGTCCACGCCACGAAAGCGCTCGCATGTGCGCACTTTGAATTTTTCGCCTAGAATTGGTGAGGCTATGTCAAATTCCGGCTCTGCACTAGGGAACACGCCCTTATCCACGCGCCGCCATCAATTAGTAAACCCATTAGCAGCACAGCCAGAGCAAGCCAAGACTGAGGCGGTAATAGAGCCTGCAGTAGCAGTAATAAGCCAGACAGAAAAGCCGATAATAAACAATGTGGCAATAATAAGTGGTAATCCAGGCACTCTTACAAGCCCAACTAACATGAATGAAAGTAGCAACAGTGCACCTGTGTTTTTTGCTATGGAAGAGAGCAGCAATCAAACGGTTATCAAAGCTGTGACTGCCAAAAAGCAGCCAAAGAATCCAAAGAAATTGGCTGCAGCCAATGTCATGCAGCAGACACCGAAACGCAGGCAAAAGCGCGACACAGCTGTCAATGCCTGCAAGCGCATTATTGCACAGACAACAGGAGAGGAAGCACCTTTCCAAAAGCAGACCAAAACAGGAGCTGTACCAGCTGTGCCAGCAGAGGAACATGCTGACGCTAGTAAGGAGAACCAATTGACATATGTGACTGAAACAAAGACTGTTGATGCAAAAAAAGAGTTGTCGACTGGAGCTGCTGACCATGCTGCGGAGTTGGCTGCCTGGAATCTATCGAAGTATACTTCTATTGGAGATCTTGAGACGCGTTTGCGTGAAATTAATGCAAGCCGTCAGACAAACACGACTGTAGAGCGTGTACGAAAACCGCGACGCAATCTTAACGCGAAAAACTCCAGCAATCAGTCATTAAAAGGGAAAAAGCCAAGATTGTCGCGAAAGATGAGCAAAAAACAACGCTTCGGCAGCAGTAGCGGCGAATTCAACATTAAAATAACAACGCCACAAAAATCTAGCAAAACGTCAACAAAACAGGAATTGTCCAAGGTAGCAGCTAAAAAGGCACCCTTATCAGCACCATCTGATAAGACAATTGTCAGTGCTGTTATCTCTAGTCCAGACGACTCGTCTGACATCGCTGGTGGTGTTTCATCGGCTGCAGCTTGTCCAATTAAGCAGCTCAACGCGGAGCATGAAAGGCGCACGGCAAACATAGCTTCACTTCTTGATACACCTTTTAAGGAATACTCAGAGCCAGCTGCCCTTGTGCCACCTACGCCTGGCTTTATGTTAATGCCGCAGGAGACGCCATTCTCCAAGTTCATGCACTCCACCTCATCGCTCTTTGGTTCGGATACCAAGAGCATTATGAACACGCCGTTGCTCAATGCCATAACGCCCGGCGCGCGTTTTACGCCATTTGGCATGCCACAGGACACGCCACGCAGTGCCGCCAAAACTGAATACTCCTCGGCTGGTTCCTATTACAGGCCTGACGAGGCCGAGGAAGCCAATACCAATGCGCAGCATGGTGCGCCATTACACACAGAGACGGAAATTGGAAAACAGTCCCCAATAAAGCAGTTGGAAAAGGCGGACAGGTTTGAGGTAAATGCCGAGCCAAATCAACTACAACGGGAGCGTTCTTTTGGCACAGAGGCGACGGATGGCATGCACGCTGCGCCTATGTCTGCTACTGACGCCAACTCTATCGTTGCTACGCATTATAAACTGTTGAGCAATACGATGGATACCTCCTCATCTTCATCCTCCTCCGCCTCATCTGGCAATACTTCATCTTCAAGCCATTCTTCGACATCATCTTCATCGTCCTCAAGCAGCTCCAGCTTGGCAAACTCCGTTCAACTGCCACAAATAGGTACACAAGCTAGCAAAGAGGTGGTCCCAGCTGAAACCAGTCCTAAGCTTACAAGTGAAAAGATCACCCAACAGCAGCGTGAACTGGCCGACAAGCGCGAGCGTGTTAAGCAAAAGGTTATAAACTCCGAGCATAAAACTCTAACAAAGTCGTCTGCTGCTTACACGCATAAGAAGCTAACAAATATGCGAAAACAGACCAATCCAGTTTCTCAGCCGTTCAAGCAAACAGCAGCAGCTGAGCCAGTTACCAAAAAGGATCATCAGTCAGTTACTCATCAGCATAGCAGCATAAGTGACGGTGATCTTGACCGTGATCGCAATCTCGACCTGCTAGAGGCACTCAACTTATCCACAAAGAAACAGCAGCCACTGAAGAAGGAATTGAGCAAGCCACGCAAAGCCATACAGATTGCTCCGCAACCGCAGCAAGCTGGTTCACATAAAGCTAATATACGCAGTACTAAGGATATTAATTCAAACTGTAAGCGTCGTGGACGTCCCAAAAAGGTAACGCCAGAAGATGCTTTACTCGTTGCAACGCGACGCTCAACGCGTCTATTGGAACAACCGCCGCGTAAGTATTAATACATTTGTATTCGGAATTAAAAAAAAAAAGTAATAGAGTCTGCCTATCTTGAACTTAGATAATTTTAACATAAACATATATAAAAAAATGTGATGCAGACAGTCGGGACGGTGCCCGACAGTGGAATACCCTGTACCCATTTTTTCATTGAAAATCAAATTTCTGTGTAAATTTTTGTATCGACGCGTTGAGGGATATGTGCGTAATAACGGTAACTGTTCCACGGGGGATGGGGGGATGATTAGGAGAAAGGTCAACATTTTTTGGTTAATAAGCCTAACACGAGTTTACTTACCACATTTGGTTAACATAAATGTTAACCTTAACCTTTCTATTAAAAGTGAAATTATGTTGCAGCTATCGACATAATTCGACAAACTCGTATTTTTACGGGTACATGCGCATCTTTTGGTAAATTGTTGGTCTGATATCCCTTATAGTCTCCGAGAACGGGGCGACAACACAGACAGACGGACATATCTATATCGACTCGACTATTGCTCCTGACCACTTTTGGAACATGTGTCTGCCACGTCTCCTTCTGCCTGTTACATACATTGCACAAATCTTTAATACCCTTTTACACTTTGTGTACAGGGTATAAATATATTAAATATTTCTTAACATTCTACTGCAGCTAATTATGTATGCGAGCTGGAGCCTGTCGATGGACGCCGCTCCAGATCTAAATCGAAATCCAAAGAGCCCAAAAAAGAGCAGCCCCAGTCAGAGATCAAGTGTGTTACAAAAAGGCCCGCCAAGAAACGAGCAGAGGCTCGACCTGACGAGCCGCAGGCCATAAGTGTCGCAGCCGAAACACTTGGAATCGTAGCCTCATTGGCCCCAATTACTGTTGCGGCTACAGTCGTTGAAGCGCTGACCACAAATATTCACCGGAGCCGCTTACTAGCGCTGAAATCACACAATCCAACACAGCCCTTGGAAATTCGGTTGCTGAAACCAAATCGTCCCCAGTAGAACTTGCCGCGCAGTTGGAAAAATTGGAATATGATGTGTTTCCAGCGGTCAGCCAAGCCAAAAACACAGTGTTGTATACATATGCCGATGATGGACCAAAAGTTGCAAACCCTTCATTGCATATGTCGCATAGCTATTATAAAGAATTTAAAACACGAATCGTAATAGATGATGAGCTACATACCTTACAAATAACAAATAAACTTATATTGAATGAGGAAGTGCCGGGTAGCAGCGCCACTATGAGTAATCCAGCCGTTATAAGAAACATACCGAAAAAAAGAATGTTTTCATATCCCATAAGCAGTCCATCGGCTACATCCACGCCAGTTGCTGCTGTAATGGAGGAAAGTGAAACTACTAGAGCAATTAATGCTGCAAAACCGCACCACAGCAAAGCCGATGAAACTGACATGGAAGTGGTCACCATGTAAGTTTAATACTAATCTAGTGTATAATTGATATTGCAATACTCTTGTGTATCTCCGTATTTCCGTATTTCTATAATTCAGAGTTTTTAAATTTAGCTGCCTGTAAAGTGATGAGCTCGATGAGTCTTAGTAAAAGTTATATGGGACATTGCCATATTTCATTGGGCTTTTCCATTGAAACAAAGCTAAATTATTTTTGCATGTAGATCAAGATATAGTTTAGTTTTTCAGTACGTCGGAGCACAATAGTCTGTGCTTCATGAAGTGATTGCCAAATAAGACATTTAAATAAGCAATAAAGTGAAAGAATTTTGATGTACGTAGAGTTGGGAACTACTCCTACTTTAGATATACTAAGTTTAAAGATAATTGCAACAAATGTTGATAATTGCTATAGTTACTTATATGTTGTTTCTCTCTTTCTCTGTTTCTGTCTCTCTTTCTGTCATGCAGCAACAAAAGTTCTATGGCTACAAATGAAATCGAAACACACGCAGAAGAACAGCTGGAAGGAAATAATGATGCGGGCATGCACATAGAAGATATTGAATCCATACTGTCCCGCTTGCACGGCACTTAGGCAGTCCACCGGATCGTATATATACCTAAATACACATATTCATATTCTTCAATTTATTATTAATGTTAATAATTTATTCAACTTAACTATAAAACAGCATGGATAGGGAAAGACACTGAATGTAATTCATTATTTTAGTTTCATATCTTTTTTTGTGTCGTTTGAGTTTCCTTTTTAAGTAATATAAGGACTGTGCCGCATACCTGAATTAAATAGCCGCACATATACATACATACTAAATACATAGTATTATCCTGGCTCTATATTAAGTTGTACAATTCCACTGATCTTGTATGTAGCATTTATACTAGGTATTTGTAAAACTGATAGGGTTTAGACTTAGGTTAAATAAATCATAACTATTCGGCACTAAAACAAACAAGAAACTGACTATGAAACCACGAAGTATTTCCAAGTTAAATTCATTTGTTCGTGTAAACTAAATTCTTTCATGAATGAATCTTGTTTTAAAAACTTTCTATAAAACAATGAATATTATATTATATGTGTACCCAAAGTGAGTCTATATAATATTTATTCTATCCTTTTTTTTTTTTTTTAATTGCTGTATGAACTTTGAAGCACTTTGAACTTGAACAAATTAAAGAATTATAAAATTTAAAGCTATTTAAAGCAACCTTGCACTCTCAAAGATATATCTTCAAAAAAGGAAAGAAAGTACAAGTGAAATCATTTTTTCGTTTGTAACAAAACTAAGCAATGTTGTTAAAATACAAATAAAACTTATTAAATAACAAATTGATTAATTTAGAATACTAAAAACTACTGAAAGCCACCTTACGTTAACTTTATTTTATTTTTTAACCAAAAGCAATGTTGTTGAAATGCAAATAAAAATATTTTTTTTTTAATAAAGATTTTAGTATAGATTGCTGAAAGTCTTGCTTTAACAACTATGTGTTCATATGATCTTTAGTTTATCAATAAAAAGTTAATAAAAAAAACGCTTATAAATATGTACTGAAAAATATCTTGTAAAAAGAAAAACAGCTAAAAAACCTTAATCCGAAAATTTTGTGGTGGCTAAATGTGAATTCGCCGAACTTCCAACGCCCTGGGATCAATTATAGCTTGAATTTAAGGTATTTAAAGTTTAATTTGAAAAGTCCTTCGGCATACGAATTGTCAATCTTATATCTGGCACACCTACGGGTTGCTTTTTATCCTAAATGGCGTTGAAAGAGATATCTGGCACATCGAGGATTCCTTTTGGGCTTAACCCCCACCTCTGATTAATTTTTAAATTAATTCAATCTGAAATTAATATATGTATTTGTCAATATATTTTCTGAACTTGGAAATAAAACATGGTAAAAGTTCTATTAAACATAAATTTTAGCAAATTTTGTTCTTTATGTTTCAGACACAGTCTTGGAGCTCTATTTCAAATGTGGAGAAAATAAGTCGTAATCAGTCGTAAATTTGATGCAGACTGTCGGGACGGTGCCCGACAGTGGAATACCCTATACCCTTCTTGTTTATAAACACTAAAAATAACGGTAAAATGGTAACGGAAGTATCCACTTTTATATCTATTTTCATAAGATCGATATGCCTGTAAACATTTTCCTATTGGGAAGTTCCAATTGACAAGTTTTCCTATTGGGGAGTTGGCTATTTGGGGGGCAAAAGTTACTTTTATACCCATAACTCCAGTATTTTTGAGCTAATGTCGTTGAATTTTATAACAATAATTAAGGTAAATCGATTGCGGGGAAGGGGGGTTCCATTGAAAAAAGGTGGATGCTGTTTTAGCCCAGTTTAGGGTCACACGAATCTCCACACCAAATTTTGTAACTCTAGCTTACATGTATCCATATCTACACGTAGTGGAATTTTGGAGCAGTGTATAGGCGAGGGGGGGGGGGGGGGGGTGAAATACTCATATTTTTGACTATAACTTTTGATGTATTTATCCGATTTCAATCAATTTTGCAACATAGATGCACATAAACATGACGCACACCTCTGTTTCGAAACGATAGATTGAACGGAGCGGGTATAAACCGCGCAAACTTATAGTCTCCGAGAACGGTGCGACAACACGGACAGACGGACATGTCTATATCGACTCGACTATTGCTCCTGACCATTTTTGACCATGAAACATATAGACTGCCACTCCTCCTCCTGCCTGTTACATACATTGCACAAATCTATAATACCCTTTTACACTTTGTGTACAGGGTATAAACATTTAGCTTGCTAAAGCCGAAATAACGAAAGTTATTTGAATAACACACTACATCGACAACGACTACGACAACACACGCACAGAAAAACATCTCCAAATCGCCGGAAAAGTTGTGAGATTGCTTGAATCGTCGAAAAACATAAAATTAGAGATTTTAGTTTTTTGCCAATCCCAATACTTTTTTGCGGAAAAGTAATATCTATATCCTGTTTCTGTCGCAGATCTACTGAATTCAGTTTCTGTTCCCATTTCTGTTCTTTGTCAGAATCAACCTTTATCGGCTCTTAAGCTTGAAACCAAGCTCTTACATAGTTTCGAAGTTCGAACTTTTGAACGGAATTCGTTATGATTGGTTCGGAAGACCTGGAAAGTTTGGAGCATTAAGCAAATCATATTGCTTCAATGCACAGATATAAATAGTATTGATTTTTATATAGTCAAAGCTGTCATATTCCCCAAGGTATTAATATAATAACAATGTCCTCTTTCTCAAAGTCATAGTCATGTCATAGTCAAACTGCACGCTTAAAAATTCATAACCTTTTGATAGACATCCCATTAAATTTGTCAAACTAGGTGCAATTATGGCCAGCTAAAATTAACAAGACTTGCTTTATGGCTAAAATCAAGGGCAATTCAAAAGTAGCAACCAATGCAGGCAGTCGCAATGGCGCTTAAGACTTTCATACTATTATGCCTATATCTATGTACATGCTTAGTGTTCGCAAAGCAGGAGATCAAAATAAGTGAGTAAGTAACTTCAGTTGTATTTGTAGTTGTTGCCACTTCTGTGCTTTTGTAGCATTTTGGATAGATCCCGTGCAGAGGGCAGACTACGACAAAGACATGGCAAATGCTTTAAAGGATCTTGAAACGCTTCAGATGGGCGTACAGGTGCAAGATGCGGTGCTGGAACTGTCGGGCCTACAGGAAAATGACATAGAAAAGTGTATGTGAGAATATCATAAGATAAATAATTTTCTCATAATCATGTCACCTCGTTTTTTGCGCACCATACCCATAGCGTGAAGGATAGTATAGATTTGTGTAGTGTATATTATAGGCAGCAGCAGGCGTGGCAGACCATAAGTTCTTAGTACCATAATAAATAGCATGGATTTGGGTATCGATATAAACATGTCTGACTGTCCATCTGTATGACCAACTACGCATACATAGACCAGCATAAGTAGTTAAATCGAAGATATACTTAGGGTGATAGGCTCACTCAGTCACAATGTTACTGATTTTTATGCCCAGTATTGTGCATTGCATGTAACAGGCAGAAGTAGGCGTGGCAGACCATATTTTCTATGGGCAAAAATGATCAGGAGCAATAGTCGAGTCGATATGGCCATGTCCGTCTATCCGTGTTGGTCTCTGTTTCTCAGAGACTATAAGAGTTGGAACCACAAAAATTGTACCAAAAGTTGCCGGAGCAGAGCAAGTTTATCGATGCATGTCGCGGTTTACACCCACATCATAAAAGCTACCCGATTGAGACTTGACACTGTTATGCACACTGTCCATTGATTGTATGTTGTGTAAATATTCTTTAACTCTTTCTCAATTTTGCCTCCAAATGAGTCTAAGAGACAGCGTAACACAAGCAGCCTTACACACACTGAATTTGTTGTATGTTTGCGAAAACGGATATAACAATTTTATGTTTCTTCTAGTTTTTCCATTGACTTGCTGCTAACCAGGTCTTTTGATTATATGTATATGTATTACAGTTTGCGATATTCTGAGTAATGTTGGCACACATGCCATTGTTGATCTGAGCTCCCAGGGCTTCTTGCAAGGCTATCAAATGGCTCGCGCTCAGGGCATACCTATCTTAAGGATTGGATCTAGAATGAAGCCTTTTCTAAACGTGTTCGGTGACTATATGCGTAAGAAGAACGCCAATAATCTGGCGTTGATTTTTGAAAATACACACTACACCGAAGAGGCTATACAGCACATGCAAACCGGCTATCCATTTCGTACAATCATATTGGATGCCAGCGCTAGGCTGAAGGGCGGCCAGCTCCAATTTTTGAATAGGCTGCAAACCATGAAGCCTCCGGCCACTTACTTTGCCGTCTTTTCGGGCGTTGCATCCATGAACAATATTATTTCGAGTGTAAGATGTTATGAGTGAGTTTAAACAAATAGTTACTAATGACTACAAAATTGTTAGGTGCATCGGAGTGGATTTTATAAGAGAACAAGTGAGTGGCATTTGATATTTTTGGATTCACGAGAGCGCTCCTACAAGTTCAAGCGTCTGTCACAGGGCGCCACCAAATTCCTATTAAATTCTCGTCATCTGTGTGAGTCCATGCTGATGCCGATAACGTACTGCATCGAAGATTTTATGGTAAGCAACATATAAGGTTTTTGATGGGTGAAAATTTGAGGATCTTAAAAGTCTACAAAGTTAAAATTTTGCGTTTTTTCCCTTGAGTTCCAAAAACATTAATTATGATGTACCGGGCAAGTTACACCCGGCACCAAATTATTAAGCCTCTCACTTTAATACCGCCCTAGCTGCTGCGTGGCATACTGCTGGACGTGATGCGTAGCCTGATTGTTTCATGGCAAAGTATCGATTATGTTGAGCCCAGCTATGTGGATTGCAATATAAGCGAAAGCATTGTGTCCCAAAAGCAACTGGACAGAGGATTGAATTTTATGAATGGCCTATCACTGACTCCCTTTCTAACTCCTTCAGCATTGAGCGAAACAAGAGATGAAGAGGAGTCGAACACAAAAAAATCAGATCCCATATTGACGCTCGACCTAATGATTAATATGTCAATGAGCTACTATTCTAATGACAAGGAAGCCAAGACCTTGCTAGCAGTACACAGACTTGGCGAGCTGACGTTAGTCAATGAAACCATTAGCCCAGCCAGGCGGTTTTTTCGTATCGGCACAGCCGAGTCCGTGCCCTGGAGTTACTACCGACGTGATGAGCAGAGTGGTGAACTTATACTTGATAGCCGTGGAGAGCCCATCTGGGAGGGCTACTGTATTGAATTTATGGAGGGGCTGGCGAAAAGACTTAATTTTGATTATGAAATTGTAGCGCCCAAGCAAGGTCATATGGGCCAAAAAGATGCGTTAGGCCAGTGGGATGGAGTTGTTGGTGATCTAGTCAGTGGCGAGACGCACTTTGCTATTGCCGCGCTCAAAATGTACTCAGAACGCGAGGAGGTTATAGATTTTTTACCGCCGTACTATGATGGAACTGGTATATCTATCGTTATACGTAAACCCGTGCGACGCACCTCGCTGTTCAAGTTCATGACAGTGCTAAGGGTAGAGGTATGGGTCAGCATATTGTTCGCCTTAATAGGAACGGCTTTTATGATCTGGATTCTGGATAAGTATTCCCCGTATAGCTCGCGCAATAATCGCGAAGCTTACCCCTATCCCTGTCGTGAGTTTACATTGCGGGAGAGTTTTTGGTTTACGCTGACCTCGTTCACGCCCCAAGGTGGAGGTGAGGCACCCAAGGCCATATCTGGTCGTTTGCTAGTGGCCGCCTACTGGCTGTTTGTAGTGCTTATGCTGGCCACGTTTACCGCCAATTTAGCAGCGTTTCTTACGGTGGAGCGTATGCAGACGCCAGTACAGTCTCTGGAGCAATTGGCACGCCAATCGCGCATAAATTATACCGTGGTGGAGGATTCGGATACACATCACTATTTTATAAATATGAAGTTTGCCGAAGACACGCTGTACACCATGTGGAAGAAGTTGGCTTTAAACGCAACTAAAGATTTCCACAAATTTCGAATTTGGGACTATCCAATCAAGGAGCAGTTCGGACATATATTACTGGCTATTAACAGCTCGCAGCCGGTGATTGATGCCCGCGAGGGTTTCCGCAAAGTTGACGAACATGAGAATGCAGATTTTGCTTTTATACACGACTCAGCTGAGATCAAGTACGAGATTACACGAAATTGTAATCTCACCGAAGTGGGTGAGATATTTGCCGAGCAGCCGTATGCCGTGGCCGTGCAGCAGGGTAGCCACTTAGGTGTTAGTATATTGAACTGCGGCGTTAAAATTTGAAACAACAATACTATATTATTTATTTGTGAATCTAGGATGAGCTGAGCTATACCATTTTGGAGCTGCAAAAGGATCGTTTCTTTGAGGAGCTCAAGGCCAAGTACTGGAATGAGTCGAACACACGCATGTGCCCATTATCCGAGGATGAAGAGGGCATTACACTGGAAAGCTTGGGTGGCGTCTTTATTGCTACGATTTTTGGACTATTATTGGCCATGATTACTCTGGGAGGGGAGCTTATGTATTATCGTAAAAAACGGAAGTCTGCCGGCTCGAAATTTATAAATGTTAAGCCGTTTGAGCTGGATGCGAGTTCATGTTGGAATAATGAAGACAATGGCAAGCAGCAAAATCATATTATGGCTAAAATCTCAACAGCCCCTGCGTTTGAATATGCTACTTTTCGTGGCAAGAAAGTGCCTTCAAGTATTACCTTAGGCGATGGCACATTTCAGCCAAATGCGCGTGAGCGTAATCTGCGTCTGAGCGATACACCAGAATCTTTTTCGGGCTATATCGAGTAATACAAGTATACTTTTTTTTTTTGTAAATTTTTATTATTCATGTATGTAGCTTGGCACCACTCATTATTTTGCTTGTAACGCACTTTGTTTCTTTTTATAGCCAATAAAGTTGTGTGTAGTGGTCAATCATTCGTCCGGTTTTAATTGTATGCAGTGGTCAAATATGCAGGCAAGGACTTCTCCCAGATATAGTCATTCTTCAACATCCACCAGAAATTCCATTATTATGGCACAACAGATTGGCACGAGAACGGGAAATGTCTTCCAGGCCAATTTGATAAGAAAACTAAATGTTCTAGTTTTTACGTGAATTGCCATAATTAAATTGATACAGATGAATCACGTTTAAACAATTATTCTTTGTATTATAAACTTGCATAAAAATTAATATTTGAATTTTGTTAGAATTTAAATTTAAGCATAAAAATGTATGCGTACTACTATTCATATACTAGGGAATTGAATGTTATAAATGTTTCATATTTTTGACTACTTCCCTTCCTGTTTTGAGGAGATGCTCTTATAAAGATTTTTGAAATATTGTATCGGTATTAATACATATGTTATGCTTCGTTAACCAGAATTTAATATGGAAAATCTGGTTCAAATATTGTATTGACCTGTGCTATTCAGTTATCAAACGATAAAACCTCTTTCCTAATCTTAATATTGTTGTTAGCGTTCAAAACGAAAGCTATTGCCTGCTGCCGGACTGCCGGACTGCCGGACTGGGCGCACGCATCATTGTGATTTCAATTGTGTTAGAAATTGACATAAAATGTGGCAACGCCGCGCAATCAGTCGATGGTTGATTTTGTGTGTGCCTGTGTATTTCATACAAAGTTTCTTGTGGCTAACATTTTTTTAAGAACTGAAACGTACACTACAAGCAATAAACGACAATTAAAGTGTGAAAAACAATAAAAGCAACGTAATCGACAGGTGTAGCAAATAAGTCGTAATTGATTCGAATCAATGTTAACAACAAATATTGTACTTCAATAGAATTGCTAGAAAATTTGCTTCTACATACACATACAAAGCAAACAGCGGCTGAACCAGCCTCAAATAGAACATACAACATAATGCGTGCCTCGTCGCGTTTGCATATATTAAATATTAAATCAATATGTATAATAATACTTGCCACGCTTCTAAATGGCCCCAATATTGTGTTATCGCGCAAGCATCATCTGGAAGTTCGCGTAAGTTTAAGAATCCCAATAGCCGATTGAGCTCTTAGACAAATTGTTCTGTAGCTCCGCTACGCAATTCTCACGCGCTCCTGACTCATTAATTTTCTTACCCACAGAATGACATGCGACCTTACATTGCGCTAAGCACCTTTGGATTCTATAGAAATGGACATTTGGACGTACAGCTAAGTCAGTTTACCATAGATGATGAAAAAAGCGTTGACTTGGTACGAGGTTTAGTTGAAAACTATAGTTTTAAACATGCTAATGTTAATTATTTGCAGTTTGGGCTCTCATTAGACAAAACGACGATTGATTTGCTGAATCCTTATTTGGATTCACATCAAAATAAATGCATACTGGAGGAGTCAGCTGCGATGCAAACAAATGGACCCATTCTGTTCTTTATGCTGGATTTACAAAAGCTGAAGTAAGTTATCCATGGATGTATATTGGGTACAGAAACAAGTAGAACAGTTGATTTTGTTGCATGACGAGAGTGTTTTGTCCGTAGGCCAAAAAAGGGAACGTTTGGCTTGATATTAGGAATATTTTCAGCAAACTTTTTATGTATTGTCTGTCTGGATCTTTAAGAGACGAAAATGTCCTTATTTTGCGGGCAATGTCTTCAAACACAAACTACTAAAGGTTTTAATGAAGCACAAATAATCTAATTTTTCTTTCCACCAGGTCTTCATTCCGCATTTCCTACTGCTATTCATTTCACAATTGCCAAGTCAACGCTAAAAATATATTTTCTTTTTATTTACAGGGTACACGTAAAATGTTCACCGGAATGGACCAATATGCACATTTACAAAGACATCTCCACAATATATAGACACAAACGTCAATCTCACATTACCAAAGTAAGCGATACTAGGCTTTTTATGCAGCGTAGACGTCGTCGTGATGTGGCATCCATTGATTCGGAAGAGCAACCCGACGATCTTGATGATCATTCGGTAGAGGAACCGACGGATCCAGACCAAATAAAAAATATTCAGCCTAAAGTATCATCTCCTATTGTAGCTGGCAAAATTGCATCCACAGCTGCTACACAGCCAGCGAACAAATCTCAAGCAGTTGTGGGGCAAGCTATTGAACCTGAAACAGCAGCAGTGCCACAAGCCCCAATTGCTGCACATTCAGCTGGAATTGAAACACCTAAGTCATTTTCACCTAGCGTGCTCGCTGGTTCAGCTATATTGTCCAGTGGCGTGCTTAACACTGACAATTTGGAGGGCAAAGGCGATGATTCTCTTCTTTCGTCGAGAAAATCTTCTTATGAGAATAGTGGAGTAGCTCCAATTGCCAGTAACTATGAACCCAGCTCCGATAAGCAATCGCAAAATGATCTGTGCAATGATTTTACCTTGCCACTCAATAAAGAGGTCATCGAAGGCATCAGTTATTATAACTTTACCTTCTCCATGTTTGTATCCTCGATTAGGGATGAAGGTCTTTATAATTTATACTTTCATGCCTGTCCCAATTACGGCCGCCCAAAGATTGTTTCTTTTAACGTAAGTTTCTCATTTGGCTTTCATATTTCTATAGCATTTAATTTGTTTAAACTACGCTTCCAGGTGGATATAGAGGAGAACAACAATGGCAATTATTTGTCCGCTGGAGAAATGCCGCTACCAGCCTTGTATTTTATGATGAGCCTGCTGTTCTTTTTGTCGGGCCTTTTCTGGGTCTTCATACTAAAAAAGAGCAAGTAAGTCAATAAAAACTTAGCTAAAACGTTTATGTCACAATTTTTAAGAGATATTGAACAAGAGCCACTTCTTTCATCACGAGTTTTTTATTTTACTTGTAAGATTATAGATATTAGTCTACTTAGTTACTAAGATAACAATGAACTAGTGACAATACTTCAAATTGACAACTTAGTGCTCCTGGTAGATGAATATTTTTTTTATGGGAATTATAAACGGTTCCAATTTTATATCCATACATAAAAAAAATATATATATGTAACTTATTCTTTTAATTTCTTGCAGACATACCGTATATAAGATACACTACCTCATGGCAGTGTTGGTGTTTTTGAAGTCTCTTTCGCTCATGTTTCACTCCATCAACTATCACTTTATCGAAAAGCGCGGTGAGCATGTGGAAACCTGGGCCATATTATATTACATTGCTCATTTGCTGAAGGGAGCGGTGCTGTTTATAACCATTGTATTAATTGGCACAGGCTGGACATTTATCAAGCATATACTCTCCGATAAAGATAAAAAGATTTTTATGATTGTCATACCGCTGCAGGCAAGTCGCAAAAAGTTGTAATCTTAGCTCTTATGCGTAATACATTTATAATTGTTTGTTTGTTTTTTTTTTTGTTTTAGGTTCTTGCCAATGTAGCGCAAATTATTACAGACGAGTCGGATCAAAGCGATGCAGAGTTTCGCACCTGGCACCATATTTTCTTCTTTGTGGATCTGCTTTGTTGTGGCGCTATATTGTTTCCCATAGTTTGGTCCATACGCCATTTACATGAAGCCTCTGCCACTGATGGTAAAGCAGCCATTAATTTGCGGAAACTCAAGCTATTCCGCCAGTTTTATATTATGATCGTCTGCTACATCTACTTTACACGTATTATTGTGGATCTGCTGCAAATGACGGTTGTGTTCCAATACGCCTGGTTGGATGAAATGTTCCGTGAAATGGCCACCTATGTGTTCTTTGTGCTGACGGGCTATAAATTCCGCCCCGTCTCTTCGCATCCATATTTTACCGTGCCTGACGACGACGACGATGAGGTGGAGGTGCTCACCGAATCTGGTCTGACCGAGACGGTACATCGCATTAAGCCGCTTCATCGCACGGCACATACCACCGCAACCATTATTGAATGCAATGATGATGAGCGCGAGAATCTCATTGCAAAACGAGAATCAAGTCATGAATATGATTAGGCAACATATTTTGCACATGTACTTTAAATGACACCAATCGCCTAGCTGCAATAACTCCATTTGGTCCACAAGCTAATGATAATTAGTATGTAGCTTCTCCTAGTGTGCATTTTTAAAATAAAACATAGTAGCGCCATCGTAGCCATTGAAGCCGCCGCCCGTCCAACTGAATACACGTGTACATACCCTAAAATACATTTTGCTCATTGACTAAACGGCAGCCCGCGCTCCTGCACGCGCACGTGCACATTGAACACTAGCGAATACATGCATATACTTACATAAAAATATTAAAATATAATTTTAATACTATTTTTCCTTTTGGTTAAGACATTTACCATATATATACATATATTATAAATAATATCTTAAAGAATTTAGCAAAGCTTTAATACAAGAACTACAAATAACTGATGTTGCTAAATTTGGGCATAAATTGTATAAAAAATATCATGTATGTGGTCACTGAACAGACTATCTATAAAGATTTATGTGAGATTAGAATGGATTCTTTGCAACAAAAACCAATGCTACTTACCCTAGTCAATAAGTAGCCATCCATTGTAGCAATGCCTAAACAATTAATACGCAACGGCTGATGCAGCAATTGTAGAGAAAAATTTTGAATCTGCGTAAGAGTTACAACAAGTGAAAAGATAAGGGTCTGCATATAAAAAACAAAAAGCAATATAGATTCATGCTCTTGTTAGTTGATGGCTTCCAATTCTTGATCATCTCTTCGCAGACGAAGAAAAATTGACAAACTAATATTTATTAATATAATACTAGGTGAAAATAGCATGGGTAACATCTCACGTGTCTTCCAGACCAAGTATAAGAAAATAAAAAGTCGTAATTTTTCATAATAGATAAGAAGATACTGTATTTGTTTTAAAATTTTATAGGTTCAAGCTAATCCGAATTTGACATAAAAAACATATGACTTCTATTACGAAAAAAATATGCAATAGGAAATCCTTACAACGACAAGTGATAATCCGCACTTCCTCTCCAAATTGATTCAAATGCGAAGAGAAATATCAGTCAGATTTCTTCGTAAATAAAAAAAAATGTT
The DNA here is from genome assembly GCA_035041775.1 of Chymomyza caudatula. NCBI lineage: Eukaryota > Metazoa > Arthropoda > Insecta > Diptera > Drosophilidae > Chymomyza > Chymomyza caudatula. The sequence goes on along the minus strand of JAWNKW010000205.1, from coordinate 523,237 downwards.
ACGTTAAAGCAATCCCAGGTTTGAGGTATTTAACTTAGTTTATTTAATTGCCTTTTAATTATTATAATGAGACAGGATCAAGGTTAAACTTTAGAAAAAATTAAAATATTTAAAACAAATCGTTAACCGAATGTGTGTGAAGTCTCATGTTAAGGACAATTAGAAACTCTTTCGCATACAGGGTATAAACAGAGAAAGAGTTATCATTGAAAAATCTTGTTTGCCTGGTATTTAAGCACTGTTCAGTTAACAAAAATCCATTTCAAATAAGGCAATTGTTGGTGCCTGTAATAAATTTAAGTGTTTTTACAGATAACAAAACCAGGTGCTGGGTTATACGTTCTATTTTATGGAACAACGAAAAGGCCTAATACACTGAAAATGCGGCTTCAGAATTGTTATTTACCTGCAGGGACAATGAGGGCCAATCGCCTAGAATATTATGAAGCTGATAGGCAATGCGTATGAACACTCTCATGCAGCTTTGCGAGGCATATATGAATGCAGGGATCTCCAGAATGGCTGGCACAAGCAGGCAGTAATCTAAGTAGGAATTCACAGATATTGACAGCTCGTTAAAGAATTCAAGAAAAATTGCAGCTCACCAATGTTATCCTCTCCCTGGTAAATGGTGTAGTACATGAAGTAAAAGTCGACCAGAACGCGAACATAGATCATTACCAAGACGGCCAGCATGGAGAAGCCAAAGGCCTGCTGGAAGCAAGTGTACAATTCATAGATGCGGTCATAATGCAGCTGCTTCTGGCGCACTCGACGCCGCAAATAATTCTCAAAGCCTTCAAAACTAGCCGACGAGCATGCAAAATGGGAATACTCCGCCAGCAGGCCAAGTTCATGTTCTAATTGCTCCAGCTGCTGCCTCAAGAGAACCATGTACAGCACAAACTGCATATTGCGCATATGCACAATAAAAATGAATGGCTGGAAAGTTATCCAAAAGAGAAACAAATGCTTTGTTAAATTTTGCCAGTGGCAGAACATCACCCACAGCAGCAGCTCTGTGAACACTGTTCCATATAAAGTGAACAAATAGCTGTACAGCTGCCGGCACTGACTCAACAAGCCAATTCCAGGAAACAAGCCACTACGAAGCTGCAGTTCGGAGTAAATACGCCAGAAAGTGAGCATATGGCGGCGCCGCCCCAGTGATTCCATGTAGATAGCCACAACGGCTAGTTCCCCAAAGCTGTATTTAAGTGCATCAATTAAACAGCCAAAGCGATCGCCATGATAGAGGTAGTCATCTTCGCTGGTTATGCAGTGCAATGCTACGACCGTGTAAATCATCAGCAGCAAAGCCGCCCAGGCACGTAGTAGTGATACTGTACGGCGTCTTGCATCTCCAGGCAGTGGCAGCGTGTGGAAACCAAGCAACTGATAGAAACGTAGGTGGCAATTTAGAACGTGACCGTTGTCTTTGTTCATATTGGGGCCGGGCCGCAGGATTCACTGAATGTCCGTGAGTCACAGCGCATGGGCTTGAGCAGCCAAACAATATATATACATTATGTACCCATAAAATATGTTTAAAGGCAACAGTCGTAAAATGACGATTATTGAATACACTTTATCAATAATTAGAAGGCTTTTTTTTTCTTATTGCGATTTTATCCAAGGCTATATTGTAAGGCAACAGTGAGTACATTTGTGATGATCTGATTTATCTAAATATATTGAGGATGGCTTCATGTTCAAGCAGATATCGCGATATACATATGCAAATAGAATGTTTACATGTGAGCTAATAATTGTTTAAGTGTGAACACATCATTAAGAGGAGTGCACACATCGTTTGATCTTATGATCACTTCATAGACGTTACTAACGTTCCGATGTAGGGCATACCTCCACTTCGCGTTTGCCACTCCGTGATTTCAAAGATCGTGCGCCCTCCATCTGGTGCTTCCAACGGAGACAACGCCTACCCCACAGATTTAACGAGTGCTTTCCACTTGAAACACTCCAAGAGCATACCTATTAGACTGGGTCATCACCAATGCTTTAGCACCATAAAGCAAAACATGAAGGATGAGCGTCTTGTCGAGTATAAGTCTAGTCTGCCAAGAGTGATCTCTACTACTCATTTGCTCACTGAGACCAAAGTCGGATAACATGAGTGATCCTTCGCTTGATCTCCATGATGACATTATTCTTCGTTGTGACGGTAGACGAAATACTCGATAACATCAAAAGGACAGTTATCAAGAACAACTGAATGGAAACGAAATTGAAAACAGGCATGATTAACTTACTATATTTAAATGCATGATATGGGTGTAAATGAAGAATGACTACAGTTATACCATGTACACATAGTGTACAAGGGTATTATATATTTGTGCAATGTATGTAATTGGCAGAAGGAGGCGTTGCAGACCATAAGTTCCATGGGCAAAAAGTCTTATCATTGACTCGGGTAGCGATTGGACCATGTCCGTTCGACTCTCCGTCTGTCTGTATGAGTTGATAGATCTGCGAGTTCATAAGAGCTAGAGACACATTATTTTACCAAAAGATGCGTTTAATCCCATGTAAGATGGATTTTGTCGAATTGAGTTGATAAAGGTCCCCGTTTCCCCCCAGCAGACTTACGCGGCTTACAGCCGCACCGTTAAATCTATCGACTTCAAAGTTAACACAAGTTTGCGTCGTTATTATGTGCATCGACGTTATAAAAATGATCGAATTCGAATGAATACATCAAAAGTTATAGTCAAAAATGTGCTGATTTCACCCCCCTTCGCCTATAAACTCGCCACTACATGTTGATGTGGTGTGGAGACTCGTGTAACGGTAATCGTTAAAAATGTATTCCAATTTTATCAATAAAAGCCCCCCTTCCCCCGCAATCGATTTACCTTAATTACTGCCACACCCCCAACATATCATAATTTGTCAATTGCCACAGATATTTATAAATGTATTCTTGATCTATATTTCAAATTTCAACGATATTGGCCTTAGAATACTGAAGTTATGGACATAAAAGTAACTTTTGCCCCATAATAACCAAATTCCCAACAGGAAATCTTTTCAATTGGAACTTCCCAATAGGAAATTGCTTAAAGTCATATCGAACTTGTGAAAGAGAAATAAAAGTGGATACTTTCGTTTCCATTTTACCGTATGCTGGATTTAGTTTTTATGGAGATAAAAAGGGTACAGGGTATTCCACTGTCGGGCACCGTCCCGACTGTCTGCATCAAATTTTTTTTGTTATTGTTTGGTAGACATATGTATATACCTTATGGGCTCTTTCATATTACACAAGCTTAATACACTCTATTGCAGGGTATATAATAATAAATAAATTGCAAAGCTTATCAAAACATCTGATGGATTAAAGCATTTTATTTGACACGCTAAATAAGGCGGTGCACCTTGTCGCTTTTATGATTGGCATTGCATAAAAACAATAAAGGATGAATTTAATTTATGGGACAGCCAGTTTAGACTAGACACGATAGCAACGCCCAGTTTGGTAATCGGCTGGGAATGCGACTTATGTCAAGGTGCAGTTGCCGCAGAGTACGATTTGGAGCTTTGACATGCGAAGTTGTGGAACGAACCAATTATTTGCTATACGCATAAGAATGGTGTGCAATTTTAATGGATTAATTGGAAATATGATTGGAGACTAACCTAAGGTCCGTAAATATTTTGGAGAGCGTTTCTAATCGCGTTAAGAGAGAGTTTTGTGAAGAACAGCTTTCATTAAAATGAGCTTAAATAGGGTTTTGCTTTTCACCAAAGGCCTAACAAGTTTACTAAACGTTGTAGGCAATTTCCTGTAAATTTTCATTGAAACCTTAAAATGTTAGGTGGAAACAAACTTATGGGGCTGTTCATAAATGACGGAACCACCGAGGGGTTCATCAAATGTGGGAGGGTGGTGTTCCGAATTCGTGACGTAACAATAAAAATGTTCATAAAATCTGAGAAAATCTTTATATTTTCATGCAATGTTTTCTTTTGATTTCGAATTCAAACATATCGATCAAAAATCATGCCTTAAATTTAAAATTTCCGACTCATCAAAATAGCCTTATCTCGCTTTTATAACAGCAGCGTATACTCTGTGCATTCTATCTGCAATGCTTCAGTTTTTTCGTGGTAGCACGATTTGTGACGTCACATTAAATGGAGAGGGGTTGCCTAAATGGGCCAAATCCAAAAACAGGAAATTTTTTTGTTAGTAATTGATGATAGGTCTTATTTGCTGACCTAAAAAAAAACTTCGTTTTGCTCAAAGTAGATTGAAGCATTCATGATCTCATACGAAATTTTTGCTATCGAAAATACGAGACTCTGCCCTCTGCTCGCTCGGCTCGCCAACCCCCGTGCCCGATTCGAGGTACATCAAATTCTGCTTCCCGTTCCACTTTCCGTTCTCCTTCCCGTTTCTATTTCTTCTCTTTCTCTCTCTGTCTTCCAGATACAAACTCCAGCTGCGGATATTGTTGTCAATATATTCCTATTCTCTTTCGCATCTTCATCCTTTTTTTCTACCATAAAATTTCCCTCAACTTCAACGAAGATGTTAAAACAAATTTCAAGCTAATCGGTCCAGCCGTTTTCGAGTTCACTGGATTCAGACATACATACAGACACATTCATTAACCCTGTACAAAAAATTTAAAAAGGTATTTTAAATTTGTGCAATGTATGTAACAGGTAGAAGAGGCGTGGCAGACTATATATTTTACGGGCAAAAATGATCAGGAGCAAAATTCGAATCGATATAGACATCTCCGTCTGTCCGTGGTCGTTGATCCAAGTTTCTCAGAGACTATCAGAGTAAGAGCAAAAAAATTTTACCAAAAGATGCGCATTTGCCCAATGCTGATTGAGATTGTTGAATTAAGTCGAAATCTTATTCCCTTCCCCCGTGACAGATTTTCCAAACAATGTTGATCTTTTTCCAAATTATCCCCCATACCCATACCCCTCCATACAAAAATGAATGACGTTCGTAGCAGATTAAAAAATAAGATACCATTGCGAGAGACGTCGGCAGAGTAAGCTTACCTTCTATTCTTATACTATGGTCCTGAGCATGGAATAATAATGCAAGGAACGCACTTTTTTTTTTTGAGAGCCTAAGAGAGCTTGAGTGAGAGGTGCAAATCAAGCAATATGTATTGCACACGCAAATAAGGCAAGGCAATAAAATGCGCGACACAACCTTCCTCTTTGACATTCGCAGCAGAATGAAAAATTGGCGCGCGAATTGTGTGAGAGCAGCAGAAATTGCGTTCCTCTTATTATTATTCCATGGTCCTGAGTGTCTTCGAAGTGAAGCGAGAACAAAATCCGTCGTCAGGTTGCAACGGCAGTCGGCGAGTCTCATGTCTGTATCCTAAAAATTATGATATATATATAGCATGAGTAATGGGAAATAAAGTTCCTTCAGTACTTGGTTTCTCTCTCCGATTTGGTAGCCACCGCCCTGAGCATGGGGCTTTTAGAAGCTATGGGATATTGTCAATCTGGCACGAAGCTTCCCTTACATAAAAGAAGAAGCACACATTATTGTAGGACATTTTAGATACAATATCTACGCATTTCCAAAACAAATCCGCTACAGATCCCAAAATCTTATTGGTATGGCTCGCCTATTAAAAAATCGATTCGGAAAACTTTTCCAAATACCTTCGTATAATGCTTAACCTATTCTATCCACATCGTACACATTTTTTTCCACAGCATATGCTCAATTTTACTGGTCAGACTTAATATAAAACTTAAAAGGTAAATAAAAAAAAAAAATTGCCTTAAAATAAAAGTCCCTATATTTACATATATTAGATATGCCTCATTTTAGGGTGCATAGGGACCTGTGTATTGAAAGCCGCCACTGTCGACGCCCTGCACATGACCAACACTATAGCTATCAATGCCATTGTATGTATCTGCCGAAGTATAGCTATGACTTGTTTCCGGTTCATCATCATAGGCTGCCGGCTCGGCGGGCACCTGCGGCGATGGACGGAAGCTGCTATGACCATACTTAGCAGTGCGGCCCGCACTCGGATAGGGCGGATAGTCAATGTGTGTCTCTGACTCTGGTGGCTCCTCTACAGGCGCTGGCTCTGGATAGTGACTATGATATGAGCTCTGCTTGGGTTGTTGGTAGTGTGTCGAGGGCGCCGCATAGTGGTAGCCAGCGTCATCGTCCTCCTCATGGCCGTAATGCTTGGTGGTCGACTGATGATGTTGTTGCGGTTGATGATGCTGATGATGGTGTTGATGATGATGCGCATCATTTACTCTGTAGCTGTCCTCGTCCTGCTCAAAGCTGTGCGCAGCAGGTCGATGATACTCCTCAATAACCGTATACGTGTTGACTTTCTTCTTGGACGGTGGTGGTGGTGGCGGTGACGGTGGTGCTTTCTTATGTGCATAAGCATTAGTTAGGTGATCGGCAAGATCCTTGGCATGATTAAGGTACTCCGTATGCTCGTGGACATGTGTAGGTTTGTCCAAATCAGAGAGAATTACACTCTCTAAGGGTGGACCATGCGTATGCTTGGGCGGTGGGCGGTGACGTGCACGCGGATGATGATGAAAGTGATGTATGACTTTGTGCGCCGCCGGTTCGGATGATTCTTCTTTGGGCACGTGCACCTTAATGTGCACGTATTCATTGCCAAAGGTAGCCGAAGTGGGATCCAGAAAGTTCAGAAATAATAAGAGCGGTAAGAGAAGGCATAGCTGTACAAATGAAAGTAAAATATGTTCTTAACTGAAGACAAAAAATATCAGAATATATCGCGATTCAGTATAATAAAGCGAGTATCTGTAATACAGTGGTTTATATAACTTTAAAGGAAAATTTAAAAACAGTACCTAATAACACTGGGCAACAAACCTCAATAAAAGGCCTAAAGAGGTTCCACTCAATTAGTTTGATGCTACTTGGTAAGTGAGGCCCTCAAAAAAAAAAAACACACACACACTTGCGGCAAAGTAAGTTTGCAAAGTTGCTTAAAAAGTCACAATTATCCATATCTTAAAAGTTTACGAATACCCAAAAATTCATAGAATTTGGCAAGCGATTTTTGTAGGAACTGAGACTATAAATTGATAAGTATATGCCTCCAGAAGCGTTAACCGTCCTTAATAAAGAGTCACAAGAATCACCGTTGTTCTGGTCAGATAAATTCGTTTACAAAGTTTCTGAACCGAGCTGCGACCTATGGAAAGATATTGAGCTTAAATGATTGTTTTCGTTTGATTGTTTGTTTACTTTGGATATTTGTTTATCCCAATTACGTGTACATGTCTCAATAGGCTGTGTCGTTAACTGCTTGAAGCCAGGTTTTATCAAGGGATTCCTCGAAATATTTCAGTACGTTTTTTTTTAATGCCACTTTGGGTGCACTTTTCTCACACTTGCAGTTAAAAGATCACAAAACTATCAAAAACTTGCATATGGGTACAATATAAACTATTGTTTGATTTTAGTCATCCACATTTAAAATTCAAATCTTGCTCAGTAACTTTGCACGATAAGAAAAAAACTTTTCTGTCTTTAAAACATTATTATTTTAGTGTATTATAATAGACTGCTTTACACTCTTACCCTTAATTTATTAGAAAACATTTTGTGAAATTTGGTTTTTGTTTGTTTCGTTTTTGGCTTAATTTGAATCCTTCTTGTAGCGCGTCTGTCACTTTATGGCCATCGCATTGGCAAAATTGGTTTAAAGCCAAAACTGTCTATTTTCAAAATTTATATACACGGCGCCGAGCATGCGCATGCGCAGCTCTTATAAGCTCGACTTTGGCTCTCTCTTTGGTTCAATTCAATTCTCTTTGGTAGCCGACTAGCGGTAGTTTTATTGTTGTTATTGTCGGATTTGTTTTAACTTTTGTTTTCGTTTCATTGAGTGAGAGAGAGAGAGAGAGGCCGCATATATCTGGCCAAGAGGCAAAGTTAGTGTGTGTGTGTGTGTGTGTGTGTGTGTGTGTGTGGCTAGAGAAAGAGCGTAAAGTAAATGCATTTCGTCAAACGAAAGTTAATGATGAAAGCTCTTCGATCGGCTGTAGCAAGTGGTCAGCCCAGCTGGTAGCCCAATTTACAGCTATTGCGGTATATAATTGGTCGAGGAAATAAGGCATGCGTACTTGGCAGTCCGATAGTAGGGAGCACTTATATAACACTTGAAAGACGCCTTCTGGCTGCTTCTTTTTAATTTGAAATCAATATAAAATAACATTTAATTGTTATGCTAATAGTTTGACACTGAGAAAGTTTGAAAACAATGTTCATTCATTATTACGAAAATCAGTATCATCATTATGATTTCAAATTTTAACACATACACAGCATATAAGTCTGCAGTTATGTATGTATATTTGCATAAACGATATACAAACGGTTTGGCATTAATTAGAAGTAAATAGTTTTCGCTTTTGTTAAATTCCAATGTCAAAACAGAGTGGTTAAAGTAAAAGCTAATAACAAAGTCAGGTTAGAGTTCAAAGAAATGAATTCACAATAAAAACGCTGACAAAAGCACAGCTGGAGACTTACTACAGCTGTCCTACACGGCGTATGCTTAATTTATTCAAGCATATGACCTGCTCAGCCAAACCCAATTCGTGCAGGCAATGCCAAACGTGTTTCCATGAAAGCTACTGCGTTTACTCGATTACCGGTCACCGGCTATTGGCCACTGTCCATTGGCCACCAACAAAAAATATTCATGGTCAGTGTAAAATAACGGCATGAAAATGTATAACAATCGTATTACGTATTTTTTGAACCATAGCAACAAATGAAAAACACTTGCAAATGTATGTGGGAATCGTTGCAGTAGTCTGACCTATAGACCAAAATAAAATGGAAAAGTAAACGGACTACACATAAACAAATTAATAAGTTGAAATTAACAGCAACCCATTATTTTTATTACTGCTAAAACACTTTTTAGAGCAATTAAATGTTTCCATATGTTGCAGCACATAAAAAGCTGGCTGCGGGCCTGCCGTAAATGCAGAAAGAATTCTTCATGGTTCTAATGTCAATTTTTTTGTAAATTTGGTTTATTTCGTGAAATATATGGACTTAAATCGTTACATTTCTGATAGATCAGCTTGAAATTTAACCAAGCCATGCATCAGATCCCAGAGCATATGTCCATGGAGGCGGCGAGAGCAGACCAGCCGTTTCTCGTAAGTCAACAGTGGAGCACAGTAGAGACAAATCTAGCCAGTTGAAACCAGCTCTTTGAATGTTTCAGCGGAAAGTACTCCGTAAGAACTTTGAACTTTCGAAACGACTAAATGGTCAATCATAACTGTCATAACATTTGTGATGGTGTGCGACGAACGAAGAAGCTCTTGGGAGAAAGGTCTTTGAAGCGGCTATAAAAGGAAGGCGATGAAGGATTAGGTCATGTCTATGTTGAAAGAAACACAAAAAGGGTGCACCTACTATATTTGGTATCACGGAGTGAAGAAGGCATGTGCAAAGCAAAGGCGCCTGGAAGAGTACCCTACATCAGGCCGTAACCCAATAGTACGTTTTTATGTTGGTATTAGTACCGTAGAAATGCCACGGAAATAATACGTTGCATTCATCTTAGCGTTTACAACTCTTTACACTCAATCTCGAGTAAGGTTAATGCCAGGGAATATAAGCAGCAGGAGCAACAAACTAACGTTAAATTTATCTTTTTTCACGCAGCTAATTGGGTATCTAAGCCTTCTAAGTTTCGCAGTGCACTCTAAAAAGATAAAAACTGCTGTCTAGAAAACGAGCCAGGTAACAAAAAAGCACCTATCAAAAGTATACCATATGGTATAAGGCAGACTACGCTCCGAAGTAGTCATTAGAAGTTTAATTTTGGAATACTTATTGCAATGCAGCTTCACGTTTTACTTTTAAAACTACAAGCAGTCATAACATGGAACGTCAAATACTCGCACCTCATCAGTAGAGAATGCAACAAGTGTCAAATCCATTAGGAAGTGAACTGCAGCCATAACAACCAGAACAGTCAGATTCCACTCCTGTACTAGGTCCATAGTCTAACTCCAGACTTTGACTTCCCCATTTCTGGATTTCGTGAGAGTAGGCGCGCTTAGAGGTACTAAAAATTAACATAAGCGGAGGCATTGAACTTTTAGATAGCCGCTTACTTTGTATATATTAAGTGCCCATATTGTTGCCTTGTTTCTTTCAGTGTAGCTAGTATTGCTAAGCATAGCCAAAAGGGAAAAGTGGCAACCAATGAAAACTCATTATGAGACAGTTGCAGGCGTGCTGCTTCACTAAGTCAATTAGCCGCAACAGAAGCATTCAAGCAATGGACAAAGATAAATCAGGAGCAAGTGCAGCAATGAATAGACAATGAACGGGCGGAGCTGGGCGTAGTAGTATAGAAACGTATCAACAACAACGACTATCAATAGCCGTGACGTAGACCAGGCGCAATCGCAGTCGGCGTCTAAAACCACTGTTGTTGACGCTGCTTTGCTGTTGTTGTTGTTGGTTTTGACAACGTCATGGCTGCAGTCGCTATTGCCGTTGTCGCACAGTGGCAAATTTAAGATTATTGGCTCAAAAATATTTACCTTAGAACTAAATTGCAAAGAAAGGAGAATCTTTGATTGTTACTTCACTCTTTAGTTAGTTGTTGCAAAATCGATTCTTAAAGGTAACCTGAGCAATTTCTTATGACGTTGCATCAAATTTTTTTGAAACATGTTCAAATCACTATCAATTTTGAAAACATTGAATGTCGACAATATCGATAGTTCTGCAGATTTAGTACAATGGGTCAATGTGCAAATTTGTGATCAACAAATGCAAGCCAGGTGTACCAATAAGTGTAATAATTAATTTGATTACCTCGGCAAGCTGTAATGCTTGGTGCAGGAGCGAAACGATTGGTGGGCAATTGGAAAGCCACCAAAGAATTCGCACAACTTTCGACTAGTATTAGCTGAAGCGTTTGTGCCAACTTAGAATAAATTTGTCGATTCGCAACTTATAAGTTTAGAACTGTTGCTACACTAAAACGTTGCCGCCCTGCTGACCAGCCGTTTCCCGAAAAACGGCTTGATGACTTCCACAAACAAAACATCACAAACGTTCTCGATATTAGAATGCGATCTACACTAGATATCGCTTCTATGCAATGGCGATAATGCATGCCTTTGTGGCATATATGTAAGTGATAATCTTAAAAAAAGCGATAATCGGTAACAGTAGATATCGCATATATGTATATATGTAGCGCAGTTGTTGCATGTATATGCATGATAATATATGAAAATTATTTCATATAAGTGATAACACAGTGCGACAGTGAAAATACACCCGTCAAATAACAAAGTGTAGGTTGTAGATCTGATCGAGTAGAACTCAAAGCTATTTACTTTTTTCTGGGAAACCCTCCAATTTTATTTTATTGACAAATAATGGTTATTTTTGGCTTTACACAAGCACTCAGCCATTTTTCATCCCATTTTCGCTATTAAGTATGTATTACAAATAAATAAAAAGAGACGTACATTTCCAAATCTGTATAGAGTAGGGCTGGTTTTTTGAAACTAGGTAGGTTTTTTTTTTTTAATATAAACATATTTTTCGAAGTTTGACAGACAATTACTGCATATTTTCATGAAAAAGAGTTATATATGTATGCCTTAATTTGAAAAGTTTGAGCTTATTTGGGTCAAACAAGGGTTCATTTATGAAAATCGGTCAAGAACTACTCGAGTACTAAAATAAAAAATACTATAAATATCACATCACCTGAAAAGTTCCCTGTACGACACATAACAGGTGCCACACGCTCAAACTCCATATTATTTTTAGATTTTAATAACTCTCAAATGATAACTGTAAAAATTTGATGATAATCCGATCAATAGTTTTCAAGTTACAGTCGTTTTAGTTTTAGCTGCTTTTGTTAGTTTTAAAACATGGATTGTCCATGGTTTTTTTCATTTTTTTTTGCATTTGCTGCTCTGGTACTTTATATTTTAATTCATAAGTTGGTAAATTTTAGACCGATTTTCATATCAAAACTCTCGTTTGACTCAGAATTGAAATAAAATATATAAATATCACCCGTTTACTATAAAATCTGCTGAAAATACCTGCCAAAGTTAGAAAAATGTGTAATGCTTGGGAAATTTTCAGATTTAATTAAAAAAATCTCTACTTAGTTGCAAAAAATCCGACTTGCTCCATATAGATTTGGAAAGATACATTTTTCGCCTTCCTTAAACATATTATGTTACTAGAATCGGGGAGTAATAAATAGATTCATATGTAAGCCCATAAAAATCGAATTTCTGTGCAAATTTTTGTATCGATGCGTTGTGGGATATGGGTGTAATAACGGTAACTGTACTACGGTGCCCGTTACAAAGTGCGTCCCTCAGTGCGTCGATACAAAAATTTACCCAGAAATTTGATTTTCATGGAAAAAATGGGTACAGGGTATTCCACTGTCTGGCACCGTCCCGACTGTCTGCATCAAATTTTTATTAGCTATTATCGGAGTGGAGTCTGCCTTGGTTCTAAGAACAAGGCTAATATCTTAAGTAGGATGATATACATCCTCAGGGAGGGTTAGAGGGAAACTTTTAGAGGTAGAGAGGATAGGGGGATCATTGGCAAAAACCAGATCATGAAGACGGTTGGAGCAGTTACGGGCGGTGTTATTTTGAAGAAGAGGCAAGTCAAGTAATCCATCCAGGAGCTCATGACTAGATGAGGGAATAAGAGAATTTGAGCAATCTGACGGAGCCCATAAAATGTTGTGAAATTAAAGTCCCCTAACACAAAAAGATTATCATGGCTTTGAAGGAGCGAATGAATATATGAATACATATAAGTTGATATATTAGAGGAAGGAGGAATATAAGAGTAAGTGATAAAGTAAGCATATTTTGGAAGCTAATTTTAATACATATAAACTCAATATCAGGAGGCACATTTACATTAACCAGATTAGAACGAAAATTTTTACAAAGGCAATTAGGACACCGCCACCACGTCGGTTAGAACGGTCAAGCCTATAGACCGCAGGGTTGTTAAGTTTTGGATCGCATAGTCTGTCGAATTCACCTGCAGGGACTGAAATTTTGAAAGAAGATTTTCGCGAGGCTTCGAATACTTGAACTTCTCAATAGTAACACTAGCATTGTTTCCATTGAGGCATAAATACGCCTCTAAGTCTCCACAAGTAGTGGCCGCCGCAAGTCGAGACACTAAAATTACTTTGCGGGGCGCAACTGCTCTCTGGGTAGGTTTACGTTTTGGAGAAATAATGGAACCTGTCATACTCCCGACAAGTCAGTCCAGCATACACAAAAGCATCAAACAAAAAGCCAAATTGGCTTAGCGTCAAGTCTGCAAGGGATAACTTAGAACACTTTAAGTTGGCTAATTGCAAACGTACTGACTGGTGCCAGCACCAATTGTGATTTCACCTAAAAATTTTTCTTTTCATTTTTTCAACGCTTTTCGCCTGAGCGGCCCACTGTACGTCGTTGCTTTCGGCAGTCTTCGTTTTGGTTGTTGTTGCTGCTGCTGGCGTTAGGCACCTTGCTGCCGCGGCTTCAAAACAAAGCAAACTTAGTTTGAATTCTACCTTCAAGCACTCTAGTACGAACACAAGTCCCCGAGCACTTAGCAACCGTTAGCTTTGGCTTTTTAATACTTATTGGTAGGAACGGCATTGTAACACTTAACACTTTCCGGACACTATTTATTACTGTCTAAATCTTTTTTATTTAATTTCTATAAGCAACTGTGCCCTCTAGAAAAAATTTGCAATTTTAATTCGCATATAAGGCATATTTAATTTATTTTTTTATTTATTTTTTTTTTTGTGCAATCTTGTGTTGTTTGCCTGATGTTGATAAGAAACTCATCTATATGTGTACAAATAATAAAATCCTAACCAAGTAACATTAGCAAATAAAATTCATTTACTATTGTTTAGTTGTTTGTGGCGATAACAACAGATAAAAAAATTATAACACATTAAAATTTAAAAAGAAAACAAGCAGAGCCTAAATATGTCGTCGGGAAAGAGGCTGCCACGCCGCCAGGCCGTACCCGTGCTCTATACGCGAGGTACTCACTATGAAGTTGGATTCGATATGGTAAGTTTGTCACAGTGCTTTCCACAAATATGACAACAAACCGCAAATCGAACTACGACAACGACTAATAACCCGACAATGACTACGTTGACGACAAATGCAAACCAGCTTTAAGTTTAATTATAAAGCAAAGTATAGCATGCGGAAAGTAAATTTCACCAGTCGTTTAAGCCTAAATACTCTACATCAGCTATCGGAAGCTGCACCAGAAACGTTCGTAATAGTATTCACAACTTCTCTGCCCTGCTCCTTTGTTCCTAAAAAAAAGTTTGTAAAACTTGCCAATTTTGATGGCGCCTCTGACTTTGAAGTTTGGTTTCCTTTTTTGTCTTTCAATTAAGTACTGTAGTATAGATCAGCCAAAAAATTTAATTGAACAGTGAACTTTTACGAGCGACTATTTCATACAACTTTCAACAACGATGAACTTAATTTGGTTTTGGCAATAAAGCACCATTAAAAACTACAGTATACATAAAGGTGGTTCTCAAAAAATAATCGTGGTCTCTGTTCGCTTAGGTTCTTTTCGCAAGATGGGAGATTACCGTGTCATAATAGAACGTAATCTAATATGAAGCGAGTCACATAGGGTTGCTGGCGATGCAAGAAACAAATCGCACGGACTCGCTTGAAAATCTCGCATCTTGTAACGAACGTCTTACTGAAAATGTTCGTACTATCGATGCTTCGCGTGAACTAATTGGCATGTGACGCAGCGTGTTGCATACCTGGACATTAGTTCCATCAGTGTCCATTTAATATGGCTCATGCACTTTCTAGGTGCCAAGAAATGCTGAATCTTGCTTCAATCTATATAAGCCTGAAACTACATCAATGGCCAGTCAGAAAAAGAACCGCCAAAAACGGTCCAATGATTGCAACATTGTTAGGTCAATGTTTTTTGACACCAGGAAAAATATTTGATGGTTTTGGAGGTACCCCTCGGAGAGGCAAAAGCATTTTGAAAATTGAAAAAGACAACCCTCGTAGGCAAGAGGCAATTTAACTGACCATAAAAGGTTTATGCCAAAATAACCGACAGCAATTCGAGTGTTTATATACCTATGTCCGTCTGGTTGTACATATGTCTGTTCAGATGTCAAGTCCTTATGAACAACTCAATCTCGGAGAGCATAACCAGTACGGATTTTTTGTTGTTTATATGAGCTAAATATATCAATTTTGATGTGTAGACTCTTGTAAGACTAATTATCAAAACTATGATGACCTTTTGCAGCGAAAACCACCTTTTCCAGCAGGTCTTTTTATTTTCTTGTTCTTAAATTATATAACTCGGATCTCTGAACGGGTAGTTTTTTATTTAATATATATCAGAGTACCCGATTCGATTATAGTTAACTTGAATCGATGGGCAAAATCCTCAAAAGCGCGAGAGAAACTAACTCTTCTATCGGTCATACAATTGAGAGACTCGAATAACTAGCCAAGCAGCTATCAAATCCTTAATCTCAATATTATATTCGATATGGGTTACAAGCTTCTGCAAATCTCTGCACGAGACGGCTAAACAGTTCGTTAATGGCTTCATATTTTAAAGTAAGGAGAGAGCCGATGTTAAGGCTACGACTGGACACTGACTAGTTGGTGTCGATGCTGCTAGACTTCGTGCCGAGTGGACGAAGAAGCGAGTGAGAGTACTTCATAAGCCATCTGTCAGAACTGTCCTAAATTAGCTCCAAACAGATAGCGGATATATCGTATCAGCACTTGAATGGTCCTCACTTTAAGCATTTATTTCTAGTGGGTGAAAGCATAAAAAAATCCTCCGGTTTCACAATGTGCTGCATTCCGGCCTAAATGTGCAGGTAGAAATCTGGAACCGTTTCAACCTAACCTAACTTAAGTTCTATCGAAATACAATTTCGATATAGTAAGTAGGGAGAGCTTATCACTAAAGTCATCGAAAGTGATTCGATATTTGCACTTGGTAATGGCTTTTTGTATATTTTGGTCTAGTAAACAAACGTTTCTATGATAACTTATATGATATACGGGCGTGCTTTTCGCAAATTTTTGAATTTCGTATTTAGATAATACACTACATAGTACTAGCACAAGGTATACTTTTGGCAAAGCTTCCCAAGCAATTTTTGCGAAAATGGAAATATCACTGATTGTTTTCTGAGAATTGTGTTCAAGCTGAACTGAAATTCTGACTTTTACCCTCTATTAATTATATAATGAGCTCGTCAAAACCAAATACAAATGACAAAAAGAAACTCGAAACATTTGCATAACTGTTTATACCTCATAGAAGAGGCTTGTACTGTTTGGAAAACAGATTTCGATTTTGATTGACGGATTTAACAATGCAGTTCATACATTCATTTCGATCAGTCGAAATTGGAATCGAAATTGGTAACAAGCCAGTTTTCCGTTTGTCTGTGCACACATTGCAATAATTGTGCTAATTATTATTATTTAGCATGAGTGCGTTCTTTATTATCTTTTTCTCCCGCTATTAATTTCTTGACTCGATTATCTTAAAATACTAAGGTACTAGCACACTACTTGCACACTAACAGATATAAATATTATATTAATATGTGTGGTGAGCGGGTTAGAGAATTCCACCTCAGCAGGTCAAAGCTTGTCGTATGAGGCGACTAACAATGACACTGGGTTCTTTCGAAACCAGTAGGCCTTAAAAGGGTTGTGCGTAGGGTTTGGGACCCACCACGTAAAACCACAATTCCAATGAAAGAATGTATTTACATCAGGCCGTAACCAGATAACGGGCTGTTATGGCCAGTTAAGAAGAAGAATTTTTCATTTTAGGAATGAAACGCCGTTTACGTCTAAAATGATTATCAAATTTATCTTTAATACTGTATGATCATCATTATTTTTTTTTAACAACTGTACCATAATTCCATTCTTTGGCGATTTTTTTAAAGATTACGAGAGCACCCAAATTTAATATTGGTAAAGTCTTTGCATTTTTATCATAATAACACATAATAACAGGGACCGTAACGGTTAAGAGTTACATTTAAAAAATCAAATATTAAAAATTATTTTTTGAGTCTAACTTTTTTTGCTTACAAAATAATAGTTATTTTTTGAGTTTTCAATAAAAAATTCTGAAATAAAAGTTACTTTTGGATTTTTATATATTCCTCAAAACATAATCGTTATTTTTTGAGTTTTTATTAACAAATTATGATATAATAATTATTTCTTGAGTTTTATTTATAAATTAAGAAATAATTATTATTATTTGAGTATTATACACAAAATTATGAAATAAAAGTAATTTTTTGATTTTTATATATTCTTCAAAAAATAATCGTTATTTTTTTAATTTTATTTATTGCTTAAAAAATAAAACTTATTTTTTTTATTTTTTTTTTTTATATAACTCAAATGCCTATATTTTTTTTTTATTTGGATGCATGAAACTATACAAGAGGAAAAATTTTTATCAATTTGAACGAAATTGGATAAATAGGATAAAAGTTATGTCTTTATATTTCGTTATAGCAAAGACTCTATTCTTACGCTGTGGTATATGAATAAAAACTCAAAACACAACTATCCATATCTGAATCAGCCGGCTAATGTTCTCTAAATCGTGCCAAGTTAGTGCAAGTTAGTGTTGAACGACCATTGTCAGCACTCAAATTAATACTTTCTGATTTAAGATGCAATTTGTCTGCAGAGACACTTCAAAAACTTTTGTTTGTCAAATTGCATAATTTATTTATTTGTTACATTGAATTGTTGATTTTTTTTTGTTAAAATAAATTGCTGTTTTATTTGGGATATGAGTTTGTGTTTAATTACAAAAGAATACAAATGTTAACATAACCTAGTGTTGAATCTTTTGAGTATTCACTGTATTTGCTTCTGCGGTTGTTGCCGAAGAATGAAAGCCATGAATGCAAATTAAGAGAATTGAGAGATGAGCTTCACTTATAAGATAAGCTTTCGTGCTCACAAAATTATAAACTAACTCAGCCTAGCCGCTGCTTTCCGTTACCTGGGCGCAGAATATAAACAAACACTTATAACTTTTTTCCTATCTATCAGATTTAAGTGATTTTTATACCCTGTACACAAAGTGTAAAAGGGTCTTATAGATTTGTGCAATGTTTGTAACAGGCAGAAGGAGGCGTGACAGACTATATGTTCCATGGGAAAAAATGGTCAAGAGCAATAGTCGAGTCGATATAGACATGTCCGTGTTGTCGCACCGTTCTCAGAGACTATATGAGCTAGAGCAAAAGTTTGTCAACCAAAAGATGCGCATTTTACCTATTCAGTGTAGGTTTGTCGAATTATGTCGATATCTCGTCCCCTTCCCCCGTGACAGTTTTTCGCGGTTTTAACCCACACCATAAAAGCTTTCCCATTGAAACTTGGCACATTTATGCACACTCTTACTATGCATGTGTAGTGTAAAAACGATTAATATCGAATAAGAACTTTAAAAGATATAGCTAATAATGTGCCAATTTTAGGCCCCCTCTCTTATGAACTGCAGCACAATGTAACTTTTTATAGAAATGTTACAGTTAACATTTATGTTAACCTAATATGATACGTTAGGCAACAATGTTGATCCTTTTTCTAGTCATTCCCCCTCCCCCCATAGAACAGTTACCGTTATTACGCGAGTAATTATGAGTACAGGGTATTCCACTGTCGGGCACCGTCCCGACTGTCTGTATCAAATTTTTTTAAAATTGTTTTGAACTTCTGACACCATGTTATAATTGTGCTAATTATTATTTTTAGCATGAGTTCGTTCTTTATTATCTTTTTCTCCCGCTATTAATTTCTTGACAACTTATCGAAAACGTATATTCGAGATTATCGGTTATCTAAAAATACTAAGGTACTAGCACACTACTTGCTTAACTTACTAGCAAACTAACAGATGTATATATTATATTAATGTGTGGCACACTATCAAATAGATATTATTACATACATGACTTGCCCCCACTTTCAATCTATTTCAGTTTTATTTTAGTTCAGTTATTAGGAATTTAATATCGTGTCTTACATTTCACCATCTGCAATCTGTTAAAAACTTCCTTTAATATAAGCCATCTTTGGTGCATTGAAATCGGTTGAAAATGAGAGTGCTCTACAGCAGTGGCTAGCAGCAGCCGAAGCGACGTGGACAAAATTGAAGTCACGGCAATACGAATATTTACTGTCCCACTTGTTTTTATCCTTTTCAATAGAAATGGAGTTACGTTAATGGTACAGTGCAAGGCATACTTAACCAGGTACACTCATTTGAATCTCTCTCTCAAGTTAAGCTATTGCGTTCTGCGGCTTTATAAAAGTCATTAAATTTCACCATTCCTTTGTTAAAACTTATACATTTCTTCTCTAACATACTACTATATATAAGATAATCAACAGTCAGTAATTGCAGTTTTGAAGCAAATAACCTTTTCTAAATATGCAAATCACTGTTCTATAAATTAAATAAAGCCGCGGCAAAACTTATAATAGATAAAATGATGAGCTATTTTAACTCCTCTCTTCATCTGCAATACATTTGAAGAGGGAATTGTTGTTTGTGTGGAATTGTGTTGTTTTCAAATTCCCTCAGTCATCAAGTTTTCTAAAATGCTTGATCAAAGTCTAAATAAATGGTAAAGCTTTATTGTCCCAGAGTGAGTTGGTCAATAAGTTGAGTAACTCAATATAATTATAGCCTGTACACAAAGTTAAAGAGGGTATTATAGGTTGGTGCAATGTATGCATGGGCAAAAATTATCAGGATCAATAGTCGAGACGATATAGCAATGTCCGTCTGTGCGTCCGTCCTACCGTATGAACGTTGAGATATCAGCCACCATAAAAGGTAGAGGCAGAAAAATTTTACCAAAAGATGCGCATTTCATCAAAGCAGATGAAGTTTGTCGAATCATCATTTTGCCCCCTTCCCTCGTGAGAGATTTACACCCTAAAAGTTATACAATTGGCACAGTTATGCGTAGTATTAATGTGCATGTGTGGTGTACAATTTATTAAAATCGGATAGAAACTTTAAAAGATATAGGTAATAATGTGGCGATTTTAGGCCCCAGCAATATTAAGGTTAACATTTATGTTAGAGCCATCAAATTTGTTACGAAGACTCATGTTAGGCTTATAAACCAAACATTGTTGACATTTTGCCGAATTAACCCCCAACCCCAAGTTACCTTAATAACGCCCGTAGCTTAGACATAATAAAAATTTGCACATAAATTTGATATTCACGGGGAAAATGGGAACAGGGTATCCCACTGTCCGGCACCGTTCCGACTGTTTGCACCAAATTTTTTTAAGCTACAAACTTTAGTAAGACGGCTTATTTTCAATTTTAGTATAAACAACTACGGTTTTGGGTTCAGGAAAAAAACACAGCAATTATATTTAATCACTCTAATCGATAACACGTCAAAGGGATTGTAGCTGTAAATTGATTTACTAAACAACCGCAATTAAAATGTATTTTAAGGGCATTAAATAGCACATGATATAATCTGTAGGTGCTAAAAATTGTTTTTTGCTTTAAATACATACAAACTGAACAAACATGTCTGCTTTTGAACGCCCATTTACAATAGCCATTATTCATATTGAATTTTAACTCTTTACTATATAATATATTTGCATGAGTAAGTTCTATGTTGCTGTTGTGGCAGTCGCCCATTTGTTAGCTTTGAGCAAATGTGCGATCGGTCGTGATCGATTATGTTTTGGCATCCGCAAAAACAAAAGCCAAATAAAGATCAAATCAAACAAGTAATTTGCGTCAGACATAGAAACCAATTAAGTGAGCCTATTTCTTATTCATGCCGATGTTGTTCTTACAGGGTCGTACATTTGGGTCTATGATCAAGAACTTTCTGGTTTTGTGTAATCCGTTGAATGAAAACTATTTGCCGCTCTACAATACACCCGAAGGCAGTGAGTATCCGCAAGCAAATTTGTGTTTTTTTTTATTATTATTTATACTCTTTACATTGTGAATAGTAAAGTTTTGTAGTATGGGAAAGAACTTACTAACCCATCAAAGTGGGGTCAACGACCCAAAAGTTAGGTTTTTGATGGTATTGTCTGCTTCTTTCTAGCATTTGCTTTAAACTTCAAATCTGAGGTTTTGGCAGGTACAAGCAATCGAATGTGTCCTAAATCTAGGCACAAGTCTAGGAACCAAACGGACAACGTAACAAAAGTTTGTAATTTCATATAAAATCGGCTATAAGTTTATTCCAGCAGGCCAATCGAACCGGTTCAAACGCAACAAATTGCAACAATTTTCGCGTCAACTAAAGGCCTATGGCTAAAACATACCTTTTCCTGTAAATTTTGGGTCGCTGATTTCGAATCCGGAAATCATTTTAGATTTTCTAGCAACGTTTTAGAATTATCGCTGTTTAAAAAAATTGGAGATTTTGAGAGTTGCAATGTCAGCAGATCTCATATTACTCGGGAACCTTAGATTAGATTAGATTTGTGGTGGGTGCGATGGCTCATCAGAGAGAGTTGAAACCATCCCTAGCACTCAGGCAGCCTTGCCCATTGTGCCACGCCCGACAGAAGAAGTTAAGAGAGAGAAAGACAGTTAGAATAAAAGAAAGGGTGCTCGCTCATGTTAAGTGTATCACTTCCCAAAATGCGCATCCGTATTCTTGCAAAGGCCGGACAGTGACACAGAAAGTGATCCGTGGAGTCGACTTCCTCAAGACAGGTTGCGAAAATTAGGTCGTCAACGAGGCCCATATTGGCCAGGTGTTGGCCAAATGTATTGTGACCCATGAATCATGCAACCTGAAATCATGTTAAGTCTGGTCTTACATTCGCTGACCATGATCGACGTTTTGCGAGGATTCTCCAGGGACTTGAGTTCAGCCTGACTGTCACTACAGATCCCTACAGGTACCCCACTCAATTTTCTCTCATGATCCAGTTCGCGGCATTTAGAATTGCGTAGATTTCTGTTTGGAAAACCGACGACAATTTACCTGTCGCGCATGAGTAGCTTGAGCTTTCATTAAGATACCAACCAGCACCAGTCCCATTTTTCGTTTTGGAACCGTCTGTGTAGAAAACATGAGTATTTCCCCTTAGTAAAGGTCTTGGATTGCTCCAGGATTCACTTGGCGGAAACACCATTTCGTATCGGCGGCAAAACTTCACACTTTGGTACGACACTATCAGCAGGCATTGAGAGCAGCGGGCACTCTTTCCTAAGCTTGACATCCCTCACCAGTCCATTGGGCTTAGCGGGTGCAGATGACGCAGAGACCTTAGCTTGCGCTTTGATCTCGTGCATCACCCGAGCACCCCCGCCAGTTTCCCGTGACAATGGTTCGGCACTTTCGCTGCTTGCACAGCGATTAACCAGGCCCGTGTCACTTTCCACTTTAGTGTATCGTACATGGTTGGAGCCACATCCGACACATCCATGTGACCAATTGGAGCCACAGCCGCAGGCGCTGTGTCTTTCAACTACAGGCACTCCAAGAAGCGGGTAAGTTAGCCTGTGTTGGATAAGGCTCCAGAAGAGCACTCATCTACATTCACTACTGGTAAATTGCTTCCTCCGAAGTCCCAGGTACCAACTTCGGTCATATTTAGGAATGAGTTTTGGGCCTGCACGTCTGAATGCCCAGCGGCCATAATGGCGAGGGGATTACCACCAGTGTGGGTACCCCGTGCAGAGTTATCTTTAACTCCATTCATGAAAAATGGTCTAGTACAACTACAGGTTGACCAAGGCCCGAGGGGAGATTTTTTCTGACTTTCCAGTATGGGAAGCTGGTTAGTTGGTGGCGCCATCGACTCGCCACGTTACTGCAAGGATCATTGACCATTGGGATTAATTGGCATACCGAGGTATCCACCCAAGACTCTCCCCATAGCAGCCCGCCGCTCGAATTAGCTACCACCACAAGAGTGAATGGCACCCAGGAGACACCACGAGGAGGCCACTGACAAATCAGCAGAGCACTACTAGACGGGTTCCCATGCCGCTAGGTGTGAATAGCTCAGGATTGTGGGGGCACGAAGCATTCCACGATTGCCTGATATGCACGACCTGCGAGTCAACTTGAGATGAATAGCATCCCCAACATTCGGGAACCTTACTGCCGATCGAGATACAAGGCACTGAAATCAAAATAAAAAATTAATTACCAAAATATTTGTTGAATTTACTGCTTTGTAACTCGCATTCCAATCCAATCCAAGTATACCAAAAATATCTAGAACGGATTTAATCTATAGTTAATTACCAATTAAAATCATAGTTCATCTAAATCGGTTCTAAGGAAAATATATGAGATTAGCTGAATGGCGATATTTCGAAAACCGCTCAAGATAATTCAAAATGGTTTCCGGATTTGCAATCAATGATCTCACATTAACCGAAAAAGGCATTTTTATTTTTATTTATGTTTTTTTTTTTTTGTACGGAAGCTAAAAAAATTTTTCGATTGAGTCATTTTTTTTGTTATTCTCCAATAAGTTCGCCATTTCGCGAATCGGTAGATTTAGCTCAATTGTTTGGAAAGCATCAATTCGATTTTCGAAAATAAAATTTGATTTCATTGCGACAACTTGCAATCGAATCAAGTAAGACCAAAACCGTCAGGTAGACATTGATTTGAAAATAAATTACCTTCAATTCGTGTTACATTTCATCTCGTTCGGTAGTAAGGTTCCCGAGTAATATGAGATTTGCTGATATCGCAACTCAACAAATATCGAATTTTTTGAATAGCGAAAATTTGAAAACGGTGCAAGAAAATGCAAAATGGTTTCCAGAAATCAGTGACCCAAAATTGACCGGAAAAGGTATGTTCTAGACGTTGGTTTTTTTGTTGTAATTGAAGCGCGCAATTAAAGAGCATAAGTGTAATACAGTGGAATCTTTGGCCGTTTCATATAATCGACTTGCTGAAATGCATCCATTTCTAAGAGAGTGCATACATGTGCGTTTGCTTTTCTCTTTCTCAATGTTGCCTACGAATACGTTGAGAGTGCAACACAAGCAGCCTTACACTGTCTTGGAAATAAACGAATTTCACCAAAAATTTGGAATTGCTTAAAGGTTCTGGATGATAATTTATTACTTTTTTACTTTTGATGCTCTTTCCAAAGAATGAACTGAACCTACGCTTAGTTTACTGTTCAAAGTAGATACTAAATCGAAATATAAAAATAAAGACAACAAAATTCGAAATGTAAGATTTAAAATATCTGGTTTTAAGAATAATCAAAATTGAATGAAAATTTTTATATAAAAATATGGAAAGCACTTCTTAAGTGTCTTATTTAAGCCTAATCTGAAATTTTTCAACAACCTAAAAACTTCAAGTTATAGCTCCAACACGTTATTTAATAGTTAAGCGCACTCGTAAATCGTAGATGGAGCTAAAGAGTAACCCTTTTTCAAGGAAAAGTGAGAAAGAAATGGCGGTAAAAGTTAGAAACTTCGATTGTGTTGTATTAGAAAATTCACATGAACAACAAAAATCTGCTTACTCTATCAAAATAAATAGCCTATACCAAAACCGTAAAGAATTTAAAAATTGAAAGCTGAAAGTTTACTAAGCTTCTGATTTAGGAGAGCGCTCATGTACTACGAAATAACCAGTTTAGGGGTTCTTAGATTTTTTTTTTTAAATTTTTCGAAAAAGCGACCTCAAAGACAAAACTACAATTGAATATAGGTGTTTCTTTTGTGCTGATGACGTTGTTAAGAGTCTTAATAAAATCATTAAATTCGAGTTATTCATTAAATTTAGCTTGAGCTAAAACCTTAGTTAAGAGAACCCTAGAACCAATGAGGATTCACATGAAGCAAATATCACTGCCGACATATTCTAATTGTTAGGAAATGGAAATTTCGGGAATAAATTTCGAATAAAGCGAAATACGTGTTAAAAAAGTAAAAAACATTGATTGAAACTGAGGCACTGTAATACGGTAACATTTGACTTTAGAAAAGTTTTCGGAAATTCGTTATAAATTCGTCATTTTAAATTAAATCAAATTAAGCTCCCATCTTTAATATTTATAGTTAAGAATCAAAGATTTCATGTGGATCCATTTTCTACAATCTAGGTTACACTATTCAACAAATTTGACCTCAATAAAAGACCTATGACTAAGATCGGTAAAATTTGGGTCGCTGATTTTGAATCCAGAAACCATTTTCGATTTTCTAAAATCGTTTTCGAATTGTCGCTATTTTAAAAATTTTGAGATTTCGAAAGTTGCGAACTCAGCAAATCCCATATATCTTGGTGACCTTATGCATTGTGACTCAAATTTAAGATAACTTAATATTAAATCAATGTCTATCAGACGGTTTTGGTCTAACTTGATTCGATTGCAAGTTACAAGGCAATGAATTAAATTTTTTATTTTTTTTTTCAAAAATTGAAAATTATTTTTTTTTTTACTCCAAATGAATTAAAACTAAAAAAAAAATGTAATGGGTTATTTTTGGATTCGATACATTGATTCTTTGCGAACATCAATTTGAGCAAAATCGGTAGCGAAATGAAGAAGCTATTAGGGAAAATCAAAAAAATTCAACAATCGACCATTTTTTTGAATTTCCATAAAAAAACAATATAAAATTTGGGCTGATTTCAGATCCGGAAACCGTTTTGAGTTCTCTCGAACAGTTTTTGAAATATCACTATTTCAAAATTAAAACTCAAATTACGTACTTTCCAAATCGAATTTTTCGAAAATGGTGCTAAGAAATGCAAAATGGTTTTCGGACTCGAACGACCCAAAATTTAGTGGGAAAGATTGCATTGCAGATTTTTGTTGCATAGTGTTATTAATCAGCGCTTGGAACCGTATTCCGTTTATCGATTTTTGGGAATTTATCAAACCTAATTTCAGCAGTTTTTTTAACGTAATCCACAAAGGAATTTGGCAAATCCAGAAAATACCAAATGTTTTCCATTTCCATATTAGAACACATATATTTTTCAAATATTTTCAGTAAGAGTCATAAATAATTATTGTTATTAGCACAACAACGTCCAAACGTCCTCGTTCTTTCTCAAGAAATTTTAACTTAATAAAAGGCTTTTAGAGGTAGTATGTAGATACATACAACTCCCACGCAGCGAACCGTGGATGCACACAATCGAACCATAGTTTCGTCTTAATTTGTTGAAAGATTTATTCGAAATTTCGGGCTAATTTAAAGCAGAGAAGCAAACCGTAACCGTTAACCGATTAAAACTAGCAATCGTTGCAAAATAAGCGATACAATAACATCAGTTCACATGGAATTTTGGTGTGTATTAGAAAAAAAACGAGTAAAATGTTAAAAACCGTAACCATTTCCCACATTAAAGGTTATATATACAAAATCCATACACACTTTAGTCGAAAGTGTTAAGTGTAGTTTTGCTATTTTAAACTCTCGTAGTTGCTGTGTAAAGAGTATGTAGGCTTCGGCTGTCCGAAGTTAGCCCTTACTAATGCCAACATTTGCAGAACAAGTCTATAATGAGACTTTGGAGTCAGTGAAGAAATCCTTTCCGCAGTACATACGCGAACTGGAGGGCGTGGCCGATGGTGCAGAGGTAGAATTCCATAAGGTGAGTAGAAAATTTTCCATTTTTTAATTGAAAACTGATTTAAACGCACGTTTTGTTAATTGAGGAGGGCTCAAAGGGGGGCGCCAGCAATTAGCCGACTTGCGGGCCAACTGGCACTTAATGCAACTTGCAAACTGACAAATTAATTAACTGACTCACTGACTAACTGAGTAACGGCAATTGGCGGATTAACTAACTAAATGATTGACTGCGCTTTAATAGCCCAAGCCAAGTTGCATGCCCCAACTGCCTATCACCCACAATTAAACGGCTATTTAATTGAATACACATAATTGTGGGCTTAATTTGTATGTATGTGTGTATTTACTTTAGTTAAAGTTTAATTTGAGCATTTGCTTAAAATGCTGTTATTTCACTTAATCGAATTTTCATTGATGTTAGGTATAATTGTGCATGGGGCCATGCGGCGCATGCGCAATATGGGGGTCGTGATTTTGTGTGTGTAACTAACAGTATAAAGCATGTTGCGTGTCTTGTTGCAACTGCAAATCAATGACAACATTTAATGCACGTATATGCATAAAAAGTACTACAGGCAAACCTCGTTATAGACGGCAGTTGCTTTACTTTTTAGCACAAAAGTTCGAAATAGAAGTTTCTAATATAACACTGCACGACAGCCGTTTTGCTGCGGGCAAGATGTTAGTTGCTTTTTGTTAATTTTGCCTCGTTGAACTCAAATCTGCCCACCATTTTGCTCCATCAGCTCTAGTTTTCGATAGATAGATATTTTCAAAAAAACATGCAACCACTTAACATTTTTGTTAAATTTTTGACTGAAGCGATTGCGACATCCTAGTGCTATTGACTGCAATGTTCCACCTGCAGGACCACCTGCCAAATTCATCCAATTCTGCGTGACCGCCGTCGCTTATTTAGGGCAAGGCGAGCAGGAAACAAAGACAGTTTCATCAGCAAATGTGGCTATCATCGAATTTGATGCATCCGGCACCGGAAGGTCAGCAGTGTACCAAGTGTACAGCAGAGGACCTCAACCATAAAGCAACGCCTCTGAAGGTACGACCTCAAAAGATTGAACTGCGCAGTTGGAAGGAGTAATAGTAATATTCTCTCAAATATTTTGGAGAAAGTAGGCAGCAAGCTAATTGGGCGAAAAGAAACTACAAGGTTTGCCTGGTTTTGCACCATTTTAATAAAGTGATGGAAACGCAATAGGGCATTCAAAATGACAGCAGAAAAAGAACCCTATTGCTGGAAAGGGCGTTAACCACTTGCCGTCACTCCCGTCATACCCAGGAGCCTTCTTTTCTTTTAGCCTACTGATCTAAAGGTGCACTTCATCCACCGTGAATGGCTGGATTCTTTGCAAAACAGGCATTTCCTCCCAAAGAAAAGCATTAGTTCCAAGCAAATCACCAGGGTCTGCAAGCTCAAGGTTGATACCTAAGCACCGAAAAATCAGCAGCTTCGTGAATTTTCCGCAGAAACAGCTCCACTGCATCGTCAACTTCAGCTGAAGAACTGAGCTCCAAGTTTAGATTTACCCAATGCTCCAACCTATGCTGAAACCTCAAAATGTCCGCCCAACGAGAAAGAAGGCGAACTTTATTTGCAGTAGTATGAGCAGCCTCTCTGAAGTCAACAATCAAAGGAAAGTGATCAGAGTTCAGCTAAGTTTTTCACAAATGCCAAGGCAATCAGACCGAATACCGGCAAAACATACAAAATCCAAAACTGAGGGTGTCATATTACTAAAAATGTGAATGGACAAAAAAAAACGGGGTGATTTTTAATGTCTCGAAAACTACAGCTGATGGTGCAAAATAGTTCTGCGTTGCCAAATTACTATAAAAAACTACCATCTTTCCCGCGGCAAGAAAAAAAAATATTCTTCTGATTTTATACCCATTTTTATGATCCTAACCTCTTAACGACGAGCGATTTCTTCAGCGAAGTCAACAAGACAAATAGTAGCAGCTGGCGAAATCTAGAGAATATTCCGGATGGGGTAGCTGTGGAAGAGCACTTGTTCTTATCGCCAAATCCGGTCGATTTTGTTTCAAATCAATATCGAGTCTGTCCGATATGCCTGAATCATATGGGTAATTCTTGAAAAATATAAAATAATTATTGTTTGATGCATTACTTTTTTAATTAAACTCGGATTTTTTTTTAGAGCGAAAAATATTAAAAACAAACTTGCCGCGCTCTGTCTAAAATGCATTTAAATTCCAACTGATATAACTCCACAAACAAATTTTTTCATAAAAAATCCCGAATCACGTGTAAACTAATTTTTCACAAAGAATTTTTGACAAAAATTAAATAAATTTAAAAAATGTGAAACTTATTTTTTGCCCAAATCCGTTCGACTTGAAAAACAATTACCCATATACGTCGGCGATCGTTTTATCTTTTTCAAGGTAAGCGATATGAATGACACTCTGAAACGGTTGCCATGACCTTGTTGCCTTACTTATGTATGCAAATAGCGATTGTCGCCCAAAACGAGGTATGACTGTACGAACTCGGCAAGAAAACGCCAACAAAACGTCAACTAAACGTCGTGCAGCGTAGACATTGAACTAGTTCCGTTTGGCTTTTTATTAAGTTGTTGCTGGTTTCTTGTTTTTTTTCTGCTGTACGCCCTCAATTTTACGTTTTTTTTTTCTTAGAATGTTTAAGCCAATTTGACAGCGTTTGACAGCAAAACAGAGAAAGACAAGCAACTTGTACAAAAAAAAAAAGAAAAGTCAATATTATAAAAGATGTAAGAAATTAAATTAAAAGTATCGCTGTCTTTTTATGGCTTCATCTTCAGCTCTTGTGCAATGAATTTGAAATTGGCTCAAGTATGCAATGCGTTAACCCAAAGCCGTAAATTGCAATTTGAATACTCGAATAACAAATTTAATGGGTAACACCGGCTCATTAGCATGGCTAAGTAGCTGTTGACTTATGTTAGTATAAAAAAACTATACCTATAGCTTTAGAACAACGCATACGTGGCTACACTGAGAAAAATTTAAAGTCAGCTACCCTAACAACGTGTGATGATTAGACCAGGGGCCCCACTTGGAGGTTTGGCAAACCCGTTCACATAGGGAATGACGCAGACTGATGCAGATAGCCTTGGAGTCTTTGAGCCTTGTTGAACGCGTTTAAGCAACAAATATCGCATCGGATGGAACGATGAACTCTAAAAGCTGTACGACGATATTGACATAGTCCAGCGGTCATGTTGTGCATATGGACGAAAATAACATAGAATAAAGCACCTGCTCTTCAATGCGGCTTTCAAGGAAGGCGGCGAAGGGGTTGACCGTGGATCCGTTGGAAAGACCAAGCAGAAGGCGCACTAACTATCCTTGGTATCGTGGAGTTGCCAACTAAAATGTCATTATTTTACTTCGTCGTTTACGAATCTGCTTACAAACGACAGCTTCAGTAACGCCTGGATGTACAGTCTACTTCCAAATGAAAGTGGGAGTGCCATAAATCTAGTAATCGCTTTCAGCGCTGTCTCGGTAACGTGTTATCATGCAGGTCGTATTACCACCACCATGTAGATAGTGACTACTAGCTAGGCTCTCTTCGCCTAGACCCGGAAATTTTGACGTTACGTTGCCAGTATCAATGAATCCATCGGGTGGTGCAACATATCCTTGAAGGGTCTGAAAAAAGCTCTACAGCTCTGCCGTCTTCTTAGACCCAGCAAGCGATTGACCGCGTCTGGCATGAGTACGGCTGAATGCTCACCTGAACCCGTTGGCAGGAGCATTGGCCACTAAAACATGCAGAAGGAAGTTGAGGCTAATCCATCCTAGTGACATTTGGCTTCGAAGGAGGCGTCGTTAGTTTCTTCTGTGTCCATGTTTTTTGTTGAATTAAGGAAAAATTTGCGTTAAAATGTTCATTATTTTGTCCTGAACGTAATCACTCCTTTCATATTCTTCTCATTTGTCATAAAAGTGTTTTATAATCGTTAAGTCAATTGATTAATGTTTTAAATTTAATAAAAACAATGAAACCCTGAGCCGAATTTTCTTTCTACGGCTCTGCGCGTTAAAAGATAAAAGAACACTGCATTAAACAGGGTTACATTTTTCTTCCTCACTCTAATTATACATTTACACGAAGTGTAAAAGGGTATTATGGGTAAAATGCAATGTATGTAAAAGGCAGAAGGAGGCGTGGCAGACCATATGTTCCTTGGGCAAAAATGATCAGAGCAATAGTCGAGTCGATATAGCAATATCCGCCTTTCCGTCTGTCTGTCCTTCCGTAGGAACATGGAGATCTCGGACACCATGAGAGTTAGAGGCACATAAATTTTACCAAAAGATGCGCATTTGTGTCAAGCGGATGAAGTTTGTCGAATCATGTCGATATAGCCTAAGTTGCATTAATTCGTTTAGAATATGGCTAAGTTAATTACCATAGTAGAAAGATTGTTTTAAAAAACGATAGAATATTAAATACCTGTTACCATCGCTTAGGGGCTGTTCAAAAATGACGTCACCAATATTTTGCAGATTAATAATTTTTTTAATTCGGATTTGGGAAGTACCCAAATTTTTCTCTCTGTATTGGATATATATTCTTATACATACATATATTAAAGTATGCGCAGCTGCCGTTAATGTGTTATAATTTAGCTTTTCAATTAGCTTAAAAACCGCCACAAAATCCAATTAAATGCACGCAAAATCTAGCCAAGCTCTTGATTTAGGCTGACCTTGACTAGTAGCAGCCTAAGTTTTGCGTCTAGAAGGTTGGCATACATTGCACTTAACCTTGCTTTTCCGTCTCGTTGCCACCAACAGCTATTTCTGTTGCATTTGGATGAGATACTGCCACAGGCATTGAAGCATCAGCCACGTAGCAACAAACAACCCACCGGCTGTTCCACAATTATTGTCAACAATAAGAATTGCGTAAGTAAAAAGCCAATCTTATTCATTATGTTAGAGTTGCTTCTAAAACAATATAATTTTGCCATTTGCTCTATAATTTTGCGAGCGTATCGAAAATTAATGGGTATTCCAACTCTTGCAGCGTGTTCTGGGTCACACGGAGGATGCTTTAACGGAGACGCTGAACCATTATTACTTTGTGGTGGCTCATATTGTAAACGACGAGCCGCAGGGCAAATATAATATCAAGGAGGAGCACTTTATGTCGCTTTGCTATGCTGGGCATTTGCCAGGATATACCTTGAACTATAATTATCATGGGCTGGTCTTTAGCATAAATACCATCAGTGCGGATGTGTTGCGAAGTGGCAGGACTCGTAAGTGGCAATAATTATTCTATACAATATATATTTTAATTATATATTATTTTAAATTTTAGCACGTCATTTTATAACACGTGCACTCTTGGCCACTCAAAATGTGGACGATGCTTTTGCGGTGCTCAAGGATGCGGGCGTAGGCGCAGCCGATGCCTGCTCCGTAAACTTTACGTTTTTGAAGTAAGCAAGGAAGCCACTCACCCTCTGAAGCCGTTCAGAGTCAATCGCATCAAGCTCTGTAGATTCCTAATAAGCTTGCTTTTGGAACTTGAACCTTTTGTATTTTTGCTCAAATCAAGGGTCAAGTATAGTACTTTGTGCATATGAATGTAGATGTATATGTAACAGGGAGAAGGAGGCATTGAAAATCATACATACATATATGTTATTTTTAAAAATATGATATGATATAATATATATATAGCCGTCTGTCTGCATGTATGTACACCATTATCTCGGAGACTATATGTTTTAGGGACAACCAATTTTACCAAAAGATGCGCATCAATCGTACGCACGTGAGGTCTATCGAATTATGTTGATAACTAAGTCACTGCTTGGCCCAAATTTGTGATCTGAACCAAATCAAGATCGAATGAAAAGTTCAGTTCAAAATATAGCTCAAAATATACCAATTACTCATTCCTCCTCGTATAACTTTAACTTTTCTTGACGTATCGGTACAAACCTTGGCACAGTTATTACATTTTTTGTGAAAAATATATATAAGGCATCATACTATCGGCCACATCACATCTTTATACCCTGTACACAAAGTGTAAAGGGTATTATAGATTTGTGCAATATGTGTAACAGGCAGAAGGAGGCGTGGCAGACCATATGTTCCATGGGCAAAAATTATCAGGAGCAATAGCCGAGTCGATATAGCCATGTACGTCTGTCCGTCCGTTCGTGTTGTAACGTGTTTCTCAGAGACTATAAGAGTTAGAGCAAAAAATATTGTTACCAAAAGGCGCATTTTCCCGAAAAATAGCAAGTTTATCGAATCAAGTCGTTATCTTGCCCTCTTCCCCCGTTCCGTTGAATCTATCAACTCGAAAGAGGTTTACGTCGTGTTTATGTGCATCTATGTTTTAAAAATAATCGAAATAGGATAAATACATCAGAAGTTATAGTCAAAAATATGGTAATTTCACCCCACTGCATGTTGATATGGATACATGTGAGCTAGTTACAAAATTTGATTTAGAGACTCGTGTCCTTTCGTCAACTTTTTTCAATAGAAGCCCCCCTTTCCCCGTAATCAATTGTCTTTAATTACTGCCGCACCCCGCAAAATATTGATTTGAAAATTGTCACATATATTTATAAAAGAGCTTTTGATCTATGTTTCGAATTTCAACGACATTGGCCTAAGAATACGGGAGTTATGAGTATAAAAGTATTTTTTGCCACCATAATAACCAACTTCCCAATAGGAAAACATATCAATAAGAACTTCCCAATAGGAAAAGGTTCATCGATCTTATGAAAAGAGACATAAAAGTGGACACTTCCATTCCCATTTTACCGTTTTTAGTGTTCATAAAGAAAAAAGGTACCGGGTATTCCACTGTCAGGCCCCGTCCCGACTGTCTCATTAAATTAACTTACATTAATTATTTCTAGTGATCCCAAAAAAATGTTTTACAATGTGGAAGTGGCACCATCGCCCGATCAGAAGAACGAATCGCAATTGAACACCAAGGAGATACCACTAGGTGGACACAATTACCACACCAATCAGTAAGATTTAAATAATGATAATGATTGCAATGAAACTAGTTTTGAGGGCTTAACTTTTGCAGATTTGATCGCATAGATCAGGCCCAGGCAAATGAACTTATGCTTGATTCAAGCAAATCGCGTCTTTGTGCCTTTGCAAAATACAGCCCACCAGCTTGTGTCGCTGATGTGTGCAAAATGTTGGGGGATTCAACTGGTGGCGAGCATTGTGTTTGGCGTGAAGATAAAAGTTGCGAGCAAGAGGTCAAAACTATTTGTGTTGGCATATTTGATTTGACGGCAAAAACAATTTCTTTGTACTCGGACAATCCTCATCTTACTAAGCCGCACTGCACTTTGCCGCTAGTTTTCAAATGTAACTGTTAACAATAATGAATTACATATACTTAAAAAAACAAATAATAAAAACGAGCACTTTTTATTTGGACCAATCTTATATATACATATGGAAAAATGTATTAATCCACAAACAAATTTTCAGCTCAATAAAATTAAACTTAATTTAACATATATAAAAAATATAATATATGTACACATACATTTATGTATAAGCCATACGAATACAATAAATAGCAATATACACATTTTAATAATGCATTTTAATATAAAATAATTTGTATGCCGTGTTTTAATAAAATTTTGCGCGCTTTATTATCGATTACACAATATACATATATATCGTATATCGTTTACAGCACTGCCAGTTGGAATCGCATTAGTGCAAATCGCTATCAGCTGGCAACTGTTATCGATATATTGTGTTGCGCTTGTGCTTCATTATATTAATATTTACAATAATTGTTTTTTGTTGATAAACAATTCTATTTTAGCGTATATGATAAAACTAACAATAAATGTGCATTACAAGACCAGTCTATATTTTACATTGTCAGCAAAGTAGCTTGCTTCAGTCAACTCCAAGTTGATGTCCCATAGCGGGCGCTGGTAGTAATCTTCAATCAAGTTGTTGCTTGCACCTGTTGTAATTAACACAAAGCAACTCAATTTGTTTATAGTTTAAGTTAAGAGTTTTAAACGATCGAAAATGTACACACTATTGCACGGTCTTTATAAATATTTAACACAAAA
The DNA here is from genome assembly GCA_035041775.1 of Chymomyza caudatula. NCBI lineage: Eukaryota > Metazoa > Arthropoda > Insecta > Diptera > Drosophilidae > Chymomyza > Chymomyza caudatula. Next base: position 488,356 of record JAWNKW010000205.1, on the reverse strand, counting down.
AGACGAATACTGCGTTGTTATATTGGGCTTGGACAATGCGGGCAAAACGGTAAGCGGAATCATTTTAATGACACGTCTACAAAATTGGGCTAATTTGTATGTTTGCACTCATGAAAAAAAAAAACAGACATACCTGGAAGCCGCTAAAACGAAATTCACAAAAAACTACAAGGGTCTCAATCCAACTAAAATAACCACAACGGTCGGTCTTAACATTGGCACAATTGATGTGCAAGGCGTACGATTGAATTTCTGGGATTTGGGTGGACAGCAGGAGCTGCAATCTCTGTGGGACAAGTACTATCAAGAATCTCACGGTGTTATCTATGTAATTGATTCCAACGATCGTGAACGCATGGAGGAATCCAAGCTCATATTCGGTTTGTGAAAACTCAAATGCAGCTTATGGCACAGGCCATAACAATTTGCTTGCAGATAAAATGATCAAGAACGAACTGCTCTCTGGCGTGCCACTACTAATACTGGCCAACAAGCAGGACCTGCCTGATGTTATGGGCGTGCGTGAAATCAAGCCAGTATTTCAGCAATCAGGCGCACTCATAGGTCGGCGAGACTGTCTAACGATTCCAGTATCAGCGCTTACGGGGTAAATATGTTTATAATTATGCATATTCAGCTTCTTAACTATTCGCTTTACAGGGAAGGTGTCGATGAGGGCATAAAATGGCTTGTGGAGGCGATTAAAAGGCACGCACTTGTGCGGCCGCCGCGTGAAAACGACTGAAGCAGTCATTTTAAGGAGGCATTAAGCAGCGCTAAAAATTATATTGTACACCAGATCCTTGGCTTTAAATAGACTACAATTTAAAAAATGCACAACTATTAATATAACAAGAGACCAATCTAGACAAGCGTTCCTTGGCGTTTACCTGCCATTGGCTAATACAACCTATGCTTATCAGCTGAGTCTATCGATGTCGCTTATCCAAACAAAAAATCTTGGTACTACCATGTTCACACGGTGTATTGTATATTGTTATCAATGTGCTCCGTAACGCAGATAACATTTTGTAGTTTTTGAGTGCTCTCGCTCTTGCTTACTCCACATTGTTTCTGTCAGTATTAACGACTACGGCTACGAATATTTTGTAGAGCGTCGTTGGTCAATTGCCGTTGGATAGTAGAAAGACGTGAGTTGCATTGCAACCGGAGTTACTATAGAGCATTATGATATCAGTCTTTTAGTAGAATTTCATGTGTACGGCCACTTTTGTTAAAATATAAAGTACGCGATATTGTAGTTTGGTTCGCCCTTTGTCTATGAGATTTTGGAGAAACTATTAAGCCTCAAGTCAGGCATGGCAATAATGATTATGATTTGCCCATTGGAGTAACACGTCGTTGGGCACATGTAACAAGCCCTAATAGTGTGCCAGCTGTCCTTAACAGCTAAAACGAAAAATTTTTTGTGCGGCATTAGCTACGAATGTATATTAGATAAGGTGGCCATGGTATGTAGAGCACTGCGACGCTTATCGCATTTCTAGTGTCAGTGCCTCAATTTTAACCGTGCAGAGTGGGTGTGATAATTTATGTGTTTAGTTAGTGTCTTCTTTTATACAAAGAAGTTAATAGAGGAGCGGTCAAAGAATGTATCCATACTATGAGCAGGATTGGAGCGTTTTGCCACCGGAAAACAATCGCAGGTACGTTAACAACTGGTCATTAGATATTATTTTATTAGATATATTGACAAGCTATAGCTTAATTTCAAACCAAAAAAAAAAAAACTGCCGCATACAGCATGTCGTAATACTATAATTAGTTTATTTCGACGGATGTAAAAACCTAAAGCTGTTTAAATAGATAGCTTATACAGATATAAAAAAATATTAATCATAGATAAATCAAATTGAATTTCGTAAATCGCCATTTAAACGATTTTTTTTACTCGCTATTATCCGATGTATACGTTTTCGATCAAAATATCGATGCACCGGTTTTAGGCAATCGAAAGCATCGATGACAAGTGTACTGCTGTCAGCGAAACGTCAACCGCAAGTTTACTCTATCTCACTTGCACTGCTTTTACTGTAGCCACTTAAGCCATTCCCTCTCTTCATCACAATAGTACAACTTTTTACTTGTTACGTTGATTTTGTGGCAAAAACAGCTATCAAAATACTTATAATTAAAGAAGTGCGTATACCGAAATAAGAAAAACGTGCGTAATTCCAACCAAAAAGAAACGGGCAATGAAAGGTTTTTAACAAGTTATAAAATTATACGTTTAACACCATTGCAAACAACATATATATGCATACATATGTATGTAAGTTGAATTTTTTGTCGCGTTGTTAAAATTTGCAATGGAAAGCAGAGGGCAGGTGCCTACAATACATTGGGCTAATAACAACTTAAGCAAATAACAAAAATAAATACGAAGAAAGAATAATACCCACATGCGGACAAGTCAAATAGCACAAATAAATTATTAAATATTGTAGTGTCTTGTTTGGTTTAAAGGAACCTATTTGTTGTGTGTGTGCGTGAGTTTGTATGTGTGTCATACAATAATTTGAAAAGACTGTTCCAAATAAAATTGTACAATAATTTTTTAGCAAACTGTGTTTTAATTAAATATGCAATTTTTTTTTTTAAAGCAGTTTTAGTACTTTTATAGATTTCATGTGATTAATAATTTGGTTTAACAATCCAGACAAGTACTCGATACTTGTTACGTTGTGTATCGAGTATCGATATGAATATGTTGACTGCATCAATGACGGCAGCTGTTTGTCAACTGCCTTTAATATGACGATGTAATTTTTCATACTTAATTGTTAAACTTTGCACATACAAATAACGTATTGAGACAAAGACAAAGTCTGTGATTGTGTTTCCAGTTCCGCCGTGCACATTGCCAATTGGAATATCATATTAAAAAAATGTGTGTGTGCATGTGCATGTGTGCGTGTCCGTGGTTCTAGACCGAATGCGGTCAGCATTTATGTTGGTATCATTGATGCATTCAGGAGAACTGTGCTCGAGGCATTTGCTCAATGACTTATGCTGAATAAGGTGCTCCATGTTTTCGACAAAGTGAAGCTCTACAACAATTTAGTAAATGTTAGCGACTGTGGCAATGTTCAACAGCATTTCATATGTATGTAAAGTAAACAGTATTTGACCGATGTCACAAATATATTGTGATCTATATAATGATCAATAAATATGCTTCCAGATGACCAAACGTAATGAAATGTTGACTAGATGTCGGTAGAGTCATAGATTATAGATATCTTGTTAAAACTGTGCTTTTAGGCAGTGCGTGAAGCACAGCTCTGTTGAACGCGTTCATTGCAATGCCGTGCATTACGAGTTTATTAATTGATTCTAAAGCGTACTTAAACTGTGGTTTTTCCAATCTGAACGTGTAGTTAAATATGTAGTTTCTATAACCAATTACAATTGCAACAGGAATAGTATCTCTCAACAAAACATTTAGTCAAGTTGTTTGTTTTACTTACATTTCGATACATTGCTTGTATACATTTGTGGCACACTGAAGCCAAAAAGTGTGTTGTGGTCATTAGATATTTCATTTGCGTTGCAAGCAATCTTTCTTCTCTTCTTCTTAACTGGTCATAACAACCCGTTATCGGGTTACGGCCTGATGTAAATACATTCTTTCATTGGTATTGTGGTTTTACGTGATGGGCCCCAAAGAACCCAGTGTCATTGTTAGTCGCCTCATACGACAAGCTTTGACCTGCTGAGGTGGTATTCTCTAACCCGCTCACCACACGGGCTTAAGCAGTCAATTAGCCGGCATAAATCGCACAATACGTAATATAACTATGACTTAGTTTCAAGACATGGTCCTAAACATGGCTAGTAGCAAAAAACATTGACTAAGTTTCAAGACATAGCTCTAAATATGGCTATGTAATCTGAATAAAATCGCTATTGAGCTGTTGATTGACTGGTATTAACTTTATTTTTGTATTGTCTGCACTGTAACTGAATACGGACAAGTGTTTATAAATTTTAATTTAATAGAAATATATATATAACAAAACAGCGGCCGGCATAACAGTTAATGTGTAATCTTGGCGTAAATAAGAAACTTGCTGTGTGTCGTGGAAAAAGAGAAATAAAACGCGTTGAAACGGGACACGTAATAAAACTTACTTTACCAGATCGCAGATACCCAGTAAAGTAAATCTTTAAAGGAAAGCAAAGGCTCACCAGCTAAAGCAATAAACAATACGTGTAGGTGGTAGGCAGGCGGTAACCACAGCAATTGCAGACACTCAGACTGCTAGATTGATTCACAGCAGCAGCAGCAGAAGTGTTAAATCCGGCACCACAAAATGAATTCCGAACATGGGTATGCGTTTTATTATTTTATAAATGAGCCACGTTAATAAAACAGTTTGGCATCGATATTAACTTTTGATTTTTGCAGATTTAATCCAGCGTTTAATATGGCCACCATACGTCAAGCATTTACAGAGGCCGTTGAACGAGGTAAGCTGGTTCACTCTGAGCTCATGCCAATCACGATCTTAATTACTGTTCCTCTTTTAAATTTAACAGTTAGAATGCCTACGCCCACACGCCTGCGCGATCTTATACGACAAATACGGGCCGCGCGTACTGCAGCCGAGGAGCGCGCTGTCGTCAATAAAGAGTGTGCCTACATACGCAGCACATTTCGCGAGGAGGACTCGGTCTGGCGGTTAGTGTTTCTCTTACCTGCCAAATAACTATCAATACAATCCTATGCCTCTTCCTCACAGCTGCCGCAATATTGCCAAGCTACTGTACATACATATGCTCGGCTATCCGGCACACTTTGGTCAGCTGGAGTGCCTTAAGTTAACTGCCAGCACGCGTTTCACAGATAAACGTATTGGCTATCTGGGCGCCATGTTACTGCTGGATGAGCGTCAGGATGTGCATTTGCTTATAACAAATTGTTTAAAAAAGTGAGTGGTATATAACTTTCGCTAAAGTAAAACGTAATCAAACAACTACATTCCTGTCCTTGGTTTTTACAGCGATTTGAACAGCTCCACACAGTTTGTTGTGGGCTTGGCGCTGTGCACATTGGGTGCTATTGCCTCACCAGAGATGGCGCGTGATTTGGCCAGCGAGGTAGAGCGTCTTATGAAATCGCCTAATACTTATATACGCAAAAAGGCCACGTTGTGCGCATTTCGTGTCATACGACGTGTACCCGAACTTATGGAAATATTTTTGCCAGCCACACGTTCCCTTCTCAGTGAAAAGAATCATGGTAAGAGACAGCATAAGTTATCTTTAAATGCTTAAACCTAATCTTTATCTCTCTTTAGGTATACTGATTACGGGTGTAACGCTGATAACCGAAATGTGTGAGAACAGCGCCGACACTTTAATGCATTTTAAAAAGGTAGGTTACTAGAGGGACAAGAGCCTACAAAACATCTGCCCATTTTTAAGAATAAATCAAATGCTGCGCTTTTGGAATAGTCAGTTTAACATCAACCGCGTCCATTAGACCATTTGCGGTGCTTGTTTCAGAATTAATTTTTTTTATTATTATTTTGGGTTAAACGGCTCGTATAGCTCCGGTGCTGCCCAAGCCGTTTTTAATTTGAAATGCTTTAATTAAAGTGCATAACTTGTGTACGTGAAGAATATTTGTAGCCATATGCTAACGGGCAATTTGTATTTTGAAATAACTCGAAAATGAGTTTGTGTTTTAACGCTTTTAATTTACTAAGCTCTTAATTTTTGTGCAATTTGTATTTATGCATTTATCTATATATTTATAACTTTACGCTTGTTTGTTTTTAATCAAAATCACCAAAACAAAAATCTCGAAACACAAAATGAAATTTGTTGTAATTTGCCAGGATAGCGGAAATCGAGAGGTATGATTACTGTATATACCATTTGTCTATGTGCATTACGTTACGCCTTTCTTCTATCCACACTCCCTTTGAATTTTATTTATTTTCTATAGATTTCTATTTTATTTTTAGCATTTAATACACGCTTTAATTTCTTAGGCCACTCTAGAAAAAATTGTACAAACACATGTAAATACTTGCGTTAACAAGTTATATTAATTAAATGTTCGGCTTTAAATTAATATCAATTAATTTTGTCTATAGTATGCTATTTGGCAAATTTTTTATTGCCACTTTCTTTTTGTTTTAGCACATTTTTTTAAAAAATACCTCTATTTCACTCTTACATTTATACAATCTTCAAGCAGTTATATAATACATATTTTGTTTACTCTATAGATCGTGCCGAACCTTGTGCGCATATTGAAGAATCTGATACTCGGCGGCTATTCGCCCGAACATGATGTGAGTGGTGTGAGCGATCCCTTCTTGCAGGTTAAGATTCTACGATTGCTGCGCATTCTGGGTCACAACGATCCGGATGCGTCAGAGGCCATGAACGATATACTAGCGCAGGTGGCAACTAATACAGAAACAAGCAAGAATGTGGGGAACACCATACTCTACGAGACGGTGCTCTCCATCATGGACATACGGTAAGTCCAGAGTTACGAGCGCGGTGAATTGTTTGCTTAATGGTTGTTACCGATTTTTTATCGGTTTACTTTTGATAATATCCATATTCACTGTCGGAGCCAACAAAGCAAAAAATGTAAATTTCAATGGCATCAATTTTCATCAATAATTCTCTACTATATTTAATTTATTCCATTGTAGCTCCGAGGGCGGACTTCGTGTGCTGGCAGTCAACATACTCGGTCGTTTTCTACTCAACTCGGACAAAAATATTCGTTATGTAGCGCTTAATACGCTGCTGCGCACTGTACACGCGGACACATCGGCCGTGCAACGGCATCGTACAACAATATTGGAATGTTTGAAGGATCCGGATGTGTCTATTCGTCGCCGTGCCATGGAGCTATCATTTGCACTGATCAATGCACAAAACATACGTACAATGACCAAAGAGTTGCTGCTCTTCCTGGAGAAAGCCGATGCTGAGTTCAAGGCGCAATGCAGCTCGGGTATGATCTTGGCCGCCGAACGTTACTCACCAAATACACGTTGGCATTTGGATACGCAGCTGAGTGTATTGATTGCAGCTGGAAATTATGTGCGAGATGATGTCGTATCCTCTACCATACAATTGGTATCGAGCAGTCCGGTATCTGAGCAGACATATATAACGAATCGATTTTGGGAGTCGCTGCAGGTGTCCAATCATTGCGAGGACAAGCAACCATTATTACAAGTAGCCGTCTGGGCCATAGGCGAGTACGGTGATCTGTTTATGTACGGTGCAAACGATGACGGTAAATATAAAAGAAATGTGGCTTGATCATAATTTTCCAAATATATGTGTAATTCTTTGCAGAGTTTGAACGACCCACTGAGAGCGATTTAATCGCTGTTTACCATAAGTTCTTAACTTCTGCTCAAGTCTCGACCACAAGCAAACAATATGCTTTGGTCTCGCTGGCCAAGCTGAGCACGCGTCTGCAACAATGCGTGGAGTAAGTAGTCAAAACTCTTCTTCATACAAACATAGTTGCAATAGCTATATTTTAAATTCTTACAGGGAAATTCAGGCGCTGATTACATCATTTGGCAGCCATTTGAATGTAGATTTGCAGCAGCGCGGCGTAGAGTTTACACAGCTCTTTGGAAACTATAAACAATTGCGTCCACCGCTACTGGAGAAGATGCCTGCCATGCAGATAAGTCGAATTAGTTCGCAGAATGGCGAAAGCGGCGGTTCATTTGATGATAATAGTCCCGATGTCATGGAGAATGGCATTGAGAGTGGTAGCTCACATCAGTTAATCGAAAGCAATATGAACACTCTGGGTGACAATACGGTATGTCAAAAAGTACATTTATTTCTTTCAAATATACATATCTATGTCTCTCTCTCTCTCTTTCTCGTTGGCACAGAATATACTACTCGATTTACTTAGTAGCACCGATCTCTCAACTGGCATCATTGATGCGGCTGTGGATACAGATCTGTCCAATGCAGTTCATAAAAAGAATACACGCAATGCTAACGATATAGCGGCACCGCCTATTGTTTCCAACAATCAAGATTTGCTCGATTTACTTGGCTTAGACATGTCAACGCCGCCGGGTGCTGGCCTTACCGCTGATAACAGCAGCGCCGCAAATATGAACACCATGCTAAGTAGTTTGGATCTAGGCTTCGGGGGTCTGGATGCGCCCAACACAAATGGCAATGATTTGACCGGCATGTTAGGCACCTTGGGTCCAGCGCCTGCACCAGCAGCTGGTTCTGGTTTAAGTCTAATAGGCTCCAATAGCTTGCTTGGATCAAGTGGTTTGCTAGGTGATCTAAACAGCACGACGACAGCCAACAATGCGGCAGCGGTATGTTTAAACTATCGTTTTCTCTTTCTGTGCTTAAAACTATATTGCTTGAAAGAGGCAAAGTTTTTCGAAACATTAAGCCAACAGACCAATTAACTTTTTAATCTTCAGTAAAAAATAGTGAATCACAATAAGTTGAATCAGATTCAATAATGTCATCTATGGCAAATCTGCAATTAGCTCAGTCTAAGTTGACTGGCGCAATCTATTGAATAAATCTGGTCAGTTTTGTGCTTAGTAACGGAAGTATAGTACAAATTGTGGAACATAACCGAATGCACCCAAAATCCCCTTTTAGTATGATACCACATTCAATAATTTATCGCCTAAGTGATGATTTGCATTAATGTTCATAAAACATGACTTAATGACTTGCTTAATTTGTCAAATTTAAATTTGTTTTTAAAACTATTAAAATCACACTCATGAAAGGATACCCTATAATTCAAGCCCATTAGACTAGTTTCAATAACTAAAACTTAAATGTCCGAACTATCATAAAAGCAAATGTGAGAACTTAAGCTTATAGACCCATGACACGACATTCATGAACAAAAAGTTGGATCAAATAAATAGTAAGACAGTTTCCTGAACCAGTTACCTTTGATATTTATAGGAACCTCTGAACTAAACCAAAACACACAAATATTTTCAATTTGTAGCGTAATATATTTACATTTTTTCTGATTTGTCTGTGTTGCCTGGCTTTCAGCAGTCGACACCTCCGGGTCCACAATTGACAGCGTTGGATAAAAATGGATTACTGGTTCAATTAGTAGCGGTTCCAGGCAGCGATTGTATGCAAATCTTTATGACAACAACAAATAGCTCAAACAACACATTGGAAGAGTATCTGGTGCAGGTAACGTTATTATTCTATACAATGTTGTTGTTTTTAGATATTCTTTAACAAGTGATCTTGATTAACTTTAAGGTGGCGGTGCAGAGAAGTTTTAGACTGCAAATGCTGACACCCTCAGATTCGGTTCTGCCGCCAGGTGGCGTTATAACCCAGGAAATGCGAGTTGTGGCCACATCCAATGTAAGTTAACACTTTAAGTAATATAAGTAACTGGTTTTTAGTAAAATAAAAATGTTTTTTTGTTTTTAGGCTGTTTTGCGAATGCGTTTACGTATATCATATACGCTGAATGGTCAGCAGGTGGTGGAATCGACTGAGGTCAGCGGTTTTCCAGAGCAGGAGCCTTCAAAAGAATAGAGCTGTATACAAAAATCAAATTGTGCAAAATTTAGCCTAATGAAATACAACAGTAAATTTTTACACACATACACTCTAATGTAACACACACACACACACACATAGACAGAAGGGAAACATGTGAAAAGCAGCGGCGCAAGTTCTAAACATACATACTTATATATAATACTGTATTCCACACATATTACATTTATATGTATTATAAATTAAGTTAACACACACTCATAACAAGCACATACACACACCACACACATCAAAATAGAGAACACCTCAGCAGGCTACGTGCCACGCCCAGAAGTCAATCACCTACAAGTTTCTGCAATTTAAGGCTCAACTTAGTCAAAAAAAAAAAAACAATTCCTTTTATATGATTCTATTAACTTCTTTAATGTATTTGTCAATATTTTTTTGTGCATTAGTATTCCAATTAATTTCTTTGCTGTGTTGTGTGTATATATACATATACTTAAATGAGCCAACCTTTATTATTATATTCTCTTTTTTTTTGCAATTGTTTTGTTTAAAAAGGACAATATTGTGTTTTTAATTTAAGACAATAAAGTCATTTGAAGCGCTGCTTAATAGTTTATACAGCCGCTTATCTAATCCTTAGCTATGATAATTGCAGCTACGACAACAACAAATGCTTTTTTTTTTTTGTAGTCTAACAAATTAAAAGAAGAAAAAGAAAACCCTTAAATTGTAAATCAAACAAGTATGCATTTAAGTTTAGCATTTTAATTGAATCTGAAAAAGAAGAGAAGGTCTTGTCAAGCAAATTGATTAAATTTCAAATAAGAATTTGTTAATTGCTGTGTGCATATATATGTATTAAACAAAAAACTCTTTAAAAGTTGGTCAGTTTGCAGTAGAGTATGGGCAAGGAATGCGAAATTTTAGTCAAATAACTTTCAAATTGTAACCTTGATGCATACAAACAGTGATATTGGCTTAAAACTTTCATGCAGTGTACCGACAATTGAACATTTCATTCAAATACTTTGCCATTGCTCAAAATTGCGGTCCAATGTTACTGTAAATAACACATTTTCAAACTTTTTTAAATATTGTTTAGCGAAAAAGAAAGAGCAAGCGATTTTCTATCTAAATGATAGGCAAAAAGTAAACCATTTTACAATTTAAAAAATTTTGATGTTGAGCATTAAAGACGTACGTTAAAGAAATCTATTTTATTTGAATTCAAATCAATTCCATAGCTCCTCAGCTTCAAATACTCGAATATCTTTAATTAATTGCTTTTTTACTATACATGCGGAATAACTAAAGGAAAAGAGTTTGTAAATCGAGCAGTAGAACAGAGTAACAAGCATATCTTATTTTAATTGATTGTGCTTTAGACTACTTCATATAAAGAGAAAGAGTTAAAACGAATGTGTCCCTTAACCTTTCATCATGAGTCTTCAACGAAGTAAGCGTTCAGAACATCTACTTAAACCTCTATAGACCAGTTTGCGTAGAACAATAAGAGTGTTATTGTTTTGAAAGACTCTTGGATTCAAAGTGAAAACGTGTTGATTTACTAAAATAAATGAGTGGATGTGAGTGTGAGCGCGTTTCGAACGTAGTTTTTTTTCTTCAAAAATGTTATAAATAAGCATCATGTGTACTAAAATTAGTTCATTTTCAATTCTGAAAAGGGAAAAACAATAGTGAATAGTTCAGTCAAAAGCATTTCGATGTCTTAATGTGGATAACCATGTGTCTTAACCACAGCATGTTTGTACTTTTGATATGATTTGAGTACTGCTATAGAAGCAATTATTGGATTATTATACAGTTCCATGCAGTTAGGTCTTCTATTCATGCCATAACATGTTTCGTATTTCTATTCGTAAAGTTGTTGTAAGGGGATGTGTTTAGGCTTTTTTATGGTGAAATAAGCTCGGTTTCTTTTGAATCATATAAAACCTAAAAGTCATAGTTTTTTAGATTAAATAATTTGGAAACATTTTTAAAGGAGTGAAAATCTTTTTAAATGATGCACCAATAAAAAGTAAAAATTTCTAAATTATATTTACTGTTATTTTCAACCAGAGATATCAACAAAGAACGTGTTGTTCACAATGATTTTGTCACACAGAATCCAGCCGTACTTATTCCCCTGGGTTGCCCCTCTCACATAGTAGAAATCTCATCTGGCAGTTCTTATATAACCCAATTTTGTTTATTTTTTTTTTAAATTTATATATGGTTTGTTGGCAGCGAGTTACAACCAGCCTTTCATATAAATATGTATAGGTATATACTTACATATTATATATATAAACATATATATATATATTTTAAATTTATAATTTATTGTTATAACATGTGCGCACGTACTTTAAAATACATATTTATAAAAAATAAACAGCAACAAAAATATATATAAAAACAAGGGAAATCGGTTTTAAACAACAGCAACAAATAATAAAGCAAGGAAACACTAGATAATAATACTGCCTGTTCTCGATTTCGATTCAGATAATGATTTTTCGAACTGCAGTAAACAGTCGAAAAATATCAAGAGTATTCGTTGAAAAATGCGCAGTTGGGAACAGACATGAATATATATACAAATTATAGTTGAAAATAAATAAACTAAAATATATATATTTAAATATACACGGGGTTCGAACGATTGGCTCATGAGCTGATTTTTCGACTATTTTCCGGCTCCCGCTCATGAACTAGAGCCCAGCCGCAATAAGCTGAGAGCTGTGCACTGGTCTCGTTCTTGAGTTCTCTGCCGGCACGGGCTCATATTGCTGAGCTCTGCCGGATTCCTCTGCCACCACGAGCTCTGGCAACATGAGCCCTCCGACGACACGAGCTCCAGCAGTGAGAGCTACTGATATCTATTCGCTTGTGTATGTAAGGCCTGTACGTAGGCTTATAAATCAAATTTTGCACATAAATAATTTTCATCATTGTATTTACTATGACATGAGTTTTGTTACAAAATAAATGAGTCGGTTATAATTGATTTGTATTTATTTTATAGGAACGTATTTAAGGATCTCTATACAAATACATATCGCTCATTTACTAGAAGACTGTCATAACTCAAATAATGCGATGTTGCAGAAAACACCTTTAAAGTTTTTGATTTGCTCTCACCTAGTTGAGAAAAGCATGACCAGTGGCGGATCCAGGGCCCAGTGTTGGAGGGTTCTGAGTCTCAATTCCATGTCATGATGTATTTGTAATAGAGTCAAACCGATCAACCTTTTTTGGAGCATGCTTGTTTTAAGTCATGTTTTCAGTCGGCAAAGCGTGGAAAACGTTCGGCGCTTGCAATTCTAACACACATTGTTCAAAAAAGCCGAAGCAACTTATTGATGATTCAATTTATAAGATCCGAGATTTCGTTTGATTTCAAGTCTTTCACGTTTTACGGGAGCAAAAAATCTTGCAAATCTTTTTGACTAAAGTGAACCTGCAACTCTTCTGTAGGTATGACCCAGACTCTGAAATAATCTTCACAATGACCCGTACCGTGATTTTCTCTCCTTGTTACCACAAGCTCTGTATTTTTATTTACATCTACGTACAAGCTTTCTTACTTCTTGCATATGATTTGTAAAAACTTTAGGTAGAGATTCTATTTTGTGTGAAGCCTTTGCCAAATTTATATCTTATTTATGAAGAGTTTCCCTAGAAGGACGAGTCAAGGATAAAACATCACACAAACAAAAGAGGCCAATGATGAATACGAAAGAGCACATTGCAGAAGTAAGGATTGTTGCCTTGCCTAAATTTGTAACTCGGAAACAGCATAAATAACAGATACTCACTGATATATTTTCACAAATAAAAGAGAGAAGAATTCTACAATCGTTCTGTTAAGAACGCGAGCATGGGAATAAAGGATTCTCGAAAAAATTTCTTGTAACAAGTAACACTATAGTGAAAAATTTCAAATTGATATCATCGAGTTGATAGCTTTTAAAAATTGAATAGGTCTTTATCTGTTAGAACGATGGTAGAAAAATTATTGCAAATGAAACTTTGTCACACTTTTTCAAAATCCTGAAAGCACGAAATAATTACACTATGCAACAAAAAAAAACCTATGTTTCAAACATACCTATTCCGGTAAATTTTGAGTCGCTGATTTCGAATCCGGAAACCATTTTGAATTTTCAAGCACAGTTTTTGAATTATCACTATTTAAAAAAATTCGAGATTTCGAAAGTTACGAAGTCAGAAAATCTCATATATCTTGGAAACCTTACTATAGATCGAGATGAATTGTGACTCGAATTAAAAATTATTTAATATCAAATTGATGTTTTCCAAATGGTTTTGGTCTGACTTCACAACTTCCGAAATCTCGAATTTTTTCAAATAGCGACAGTTTGAAAATGGTGCTAGAAAATCCAAAATGGTTTCCGGATTCGAAATCAGCCACCCATAATTTACCAGAAATGGTATGTTTTAGTCATAGGCCTTTCATTCAGGCCAAATTTGTTGCATAGTGTTATCAATAAAAATAAAGTTGAAGAAAATACAAAAATCCAACTTGAATAAAATTTGTAAAATTGTTCATTTTATAGGCAATTTAGATATTTCGCTGGAGGATATTTTCCCCATTCCCGTAGATTCGCCCCATGAAGAGTATATAAGATATTCCCATGAAACTTTTCCACAACATGAAGCAGTGTAGAATCAAAAAAAAAACCCCGTTACTTGAGTTATAATAAATGAGGGATATGTATGGACATCTGTTCTATCTAAGGCTAAGTAAAAAAATTTTGTGCAGACAGTCGGGACGGTGTCCGACAATAGTATACCCTGTACCCATTTTTCCCATGAAAATCGAATTTATATGTAAATTTTTTTCGATGCGTTGGGGAGATGATCAGGACAATAATCAACTTTTCAATCTTTCAATCCTTAACATTTCTGTAAAAAATGAAATTCTGTTGCAGTTCATAGGTTCATTATTAACTATATCTTCTAAAGTTCTTTTCCGATATGAATCATTTTTACACTACACATGCATAGTAATAGTGTGCATAACTGTGCAACGTTTCAATTGGATAGCTTTTATGGTGTGGGTAAAAACCGCGAAAATCTGTCACGGGGGAAGGCGGTGAGATATCGACATAATCGGACAAACTCGTATTTTTCCGGGCATATGCATCTTTTGGTAAAAAAATGTTTTTATCGTTGTTTTTGAAAGTATATTTGTTTTTTGTACCATATTAATCTTGATTGTCTTTTCTATATTTCTTTTCTTGTTTCTGTATTGAAGATCTTTATTTAATCACATCCGTTATTTTAAAAATGTGCAATTTTATTGTGTAAGATGTTGTGCTTTTTATGTAATAGTTAAGCAGAACAATTGCTGGAATTTTATGTTTCTAGTTTATACGAAGTTTTAAATGTTAATTATTATGTCAATTATTATTTTAACTGGAGCGTTTCATATAGTTTCTTAATTAAATTGCATAAAAATTAATATGGTTTTAGCTTAAAAAAAGGAATAGTTGATAACAAGGTTCGACACACACGTTATACTTTATACTCGGTGTATTTTATCGAGCATGCCCAACGTTCGGGCGCCAATTAACTTTTCATTTTAAATTTTGTGTTTTTTATAAAATGTATCTTTATTTACTTTGTGGTATTTACATTGCTATATATCCAGATTAAGACTAATAGTAAGTCTAGCTCATGATAGAATGAAATGCAAAAAGATGAATACAGTTTTAATGATTTGGCTCACACGAGTCTCCACACCAAATTGTATAACCTAGCTCATATGTTTCAATACCTACATGCAGTGGAATTTTGGATCAGTTCATTGGCGAAGGGGGGGTGAAATCAGTACATTTTTTCCTATAACTTCCGATGTATTTATCCGATTTCGATAATTTTTGTAATGTATTTGCATATAGCCACGACGCAAACCTCTGTCTGAGTTTCGAGTTGATAGATTCAACTTTTTCGGGAAAATGCGCATCTTTTGGTTTTTTTTTCTCTAACTCTTATAGTCTCTGAAACGGACGGACATGGCTACATCGACTCGACTATTGCTCCTGTTCATTTTTGCCCATGGAACGTATGGTCTGCCAAGCCTCCTTTTACCTGCACAAATCTATAATACCCTTTTACACTTTGTGTACAGGGTATACAAATAATAAAAGCAAGTCTGATTTCGTTATGTTAAGTTATCGTGAGTTCTCACTCTAAATAGTTTTGCCATCCTGCATATGATGAGCCAGCATTATACCGTTGTTACACTGGAGACGCTAAAGAGCCGCAAGCCAAGAAGCCCTGTGGCCTGCCGCTAAAACAGTCGCAGCCCCTACAATGGGACAAATGCCCCTACTTTGAGGCAAATGTTTACGTTTTCGTTGCTTGTAATTCTCAAATGGTTTGAGCAGTTGATATGCTGTTTTTAGAGTTGACAAAAGCATACTTACCTGGCATAGAGGTTAACCATGATCATGAAGGCGGTTCCTCCGGAGCGAGGCTTGGTTATTGCACTTCGGCTGCGTTGACCTCTGCGATTATTCCTAAATGGAAATGGAGTTCGCGCCGTTTCGTCGACTTAAGATAAATAAGAAGTAGCATAGAAATAAAACAGCAGGGGCTTAATAGAGTAGAAACTAGAGATGAGCAAAACTAATATATTTGTGTGGAACAGGTACAACCGTTACTCACGATGCAAAGAACTACAAGGTGACGCAAAAAAGGCCTATTTTCGGTCCCGTTAACCGTGTCTCTCTTAGCGCGCAAACAAATGAGAACGCGCAACGACACTGATTCACTTTTTGTACAGGATTTTTCCGTTTTTTTTATATGGCAGCTATATGATATAGTGGACCGATTTTGATCAAATTTGGTACAAATGTAAAGCTATAAAAACAAAAAAGTGTTTCTAACTAAAACTTTGCTTTATGCTAGAGTGCGTGTGTGCTTGAGCGGCAGCAGCAAGCGCGGGCTTGTCAAATGCTAAAATAATCGGTCCACCACCAATAATAATAAATCAAATCATTTATCTAACAGTTTTATTAAATTTCCTAGAATTATGAATAGGCTTATAAATAATTGTTTTATGGACGGGGCAATCAGAATGTGCTGTATTATATAGTTGGCACTGAGAACAGTGCATTACTGTCGAGCGTGCACATTTTGCCCATCATTTCCGCGGAAGGTTTTACGAGACCAACTTCGGAAAGATGGTCAACCCATGGGTAAGACGGATCATTTTTTGCCAGTTCTTTGGGGTCCACATCGTCTTTTAATCGGCTGCAAATATAGCCCGCGAAGTTTTCAAGGGCATCACATTCCATTTCCCCAACATCGTCTTCGTCTTCAGCAAGTAGTGGTGGATTTTTAAATTTGCTCAAAATTATTGCTGAATATTAAGAATGAAATATTCAGATGTCCATTCATAATTGAATTAACTAGAAAACAGAAACAAACCTGCCTTGGGTACTGTAGGCACATCTAAATCTTCAGTGTCGTCTTCCAGCGTATTGCCAGCTGATGATAAAATGATGAAGCCTTTCTTTAGCTCTTACTAATCCAAAAAAGTTTTCCAAAACATCTTGGTTCAGTCGATAGGTTAGCAGGTATTTTAGTTGGTACTTTTCTTGCACTTCGGCAAACATAAGTTGCAAGGCGTTGTTGGTTTGAATTATTCCTGAAAATGTTCGTCACGCAGATGTGGCATACAACAGCCAAACTTGTATTACCTTTTTGAAATGGCATTAGAGATACCTTATCTCCAACTGTCATATTTGCGGCCATTATGGACATTTTATTTAAAATTTAATTTTGGACATCGATTTCCAGGCCATATGCATGGGAATCATGACTTAACGCCCGAGGACTTAAGGCCCAAAATCGTATTAAATCGCCCAATATCGTTTTTGGCGTTAAGACCGTTTTTATTCACGGTCATAACGCTCAAATATCGTATATGGCCGTTCATAACGGCCAAATATCGTATCGTACGGCAACAAGGCCCAAAATTGTTGCTGGCGTTGAAGTTATTTTCAATTAATCAAATATAAAATAAATTTATAATAACTAGCGGACCGCGGTGTGCTTCGCTAAGCCCGAACAATTATTGTAAAAAAAGAAATATTCTATAATTTTTTTATATGAATATTTCAATCGTTCCTTTTATTTAAAAAAAATATTAATACTTAATGCAAATTCATTTGGATACACAACATTTTTTGTTTTTCCATCTGGAGCATGAATAAATAAAGAATCTGGAATACCAATTCTTGAACAGGCCACATATAGCTGCCCATGCGAAAAGCAAGGCTCCTCCAAATTTAATGCCAAAGATCTTATAGAATATGTACCTGTGTTTGCTAATTGGAGAATTATCCGAGGAAGCCCCTGTAACTTAAATAACATTTTTTGAAGCATCCTGCTTTAACATTTTAAGCCAAGGGACCGTAAATAATAAATAAATAAATAAAATTATTAATCAATTTTAAAACTAGAAAAATCAGAGTGAAATAGAAATGGTACATGTAAAAGAAGCATACCTATGTGACCGCTGTCATATAAGCTATTCAAAATTACCTTAATTTGTATTTTTTAAATTATATACAAAAAAAAATCATAAATAAAACTTATTGTTGTTTTATTTTTTGCTCAGAAAATAAAACTTATTTTTGAGTTTTATTTTGTAATCAGAAAATAGAACTTATTTCTGAGTTCCACTTTTTGCTCAGAAAAAAATACAAAAAATAAAACTCAAAAATAATTATTACTTTTCGAGCAAAAAATAAATCTCAAAAATAAGATTTATTTTCTGAGCAAAAAAGAAAACTCAAAAATAAGTTTTATTTTCTGAGTAAAAAGTACAACTTAGAAATAATTTTTAAACAGCAATTTTTAAAATAACAGTTACGATCCCTGTTTTAAACAATTCATAGCAGTCCTTCCAATTTTTCCTACCTAGATAGCCAAGACTTGCTACTCTAGTTATGGCTTGTGCGACAGTGAGTGAAAATAATTTGACGGCCAGTGTTACCTTCTGCCTTTGAGAACCAGTATCCAGGCCAGGAGAGTTAGGTTAAAGTCTGGAGCGTTTCCACATGTCACCAGACCGTGACTGCCGGGTGAGCTAGTGTATAAGTATTCATTTGAATGGATTTAAGTAGATACTTTTAATACTTAGAGAGTGTGTGCGCTCAGCATAAGTGTGGTACAAAAGCCCAAAAAGAGGCGTAAATAAAATATGAATTTGCGTTAAAATATAGCTACTAGTGTGGTTATTTAACAGAAGATCCAGCAAATATAAATTTGCTGTGAACGGACACTGGACATCTGACTTAGTTACTCCACCAACACCCGCTAACCGGAAGGTTCGTTACCAAGGCATATGAATTACAAGGTATGCGCCATCTGCCGACGCTCGCTCATTTTTAGGGCATTATTTTTCAGTCTGTTGCAAACGTCAATAAGTGAGGTTGTGCTGCGTATGTTATTTGATGCTTACAGCTATTTATGAGTGATATACACACCCAGCATACGTGCCTTTAGAGAAAATCTCGCAAATGAGATCGCATGCGAGCAAAAAACGAGTGTTACAATGTTGGCTCGCAAAACACTCGCTTATACCAAAGTCACACTAGAGCCGCTAGATTTCGCCGCTAAGCGCTGCGGCAGTCAGTCACACTGGGAAAAGCCGCAGCCGAACAGCTGATTTTAGTTTAGTTGCAAAATATCAAGTGTCAATTATCAAATGGGCATAAATAGACTTCAAAATTTTCGGAAACCGTTGATTGTGTAACCAATGTTGATTATGATATAGCAAAAGTGCGTCACCTGCATAGTGCAAAATTGTTGTATGCTGTTTAGGCATTTGCTTTCTCGCCAAATCCTTGAGAAATATGGATAGCAAGACCGCCACGACAACTATTGTAAAAAGGATAGCATATGACATAGCAATTGACATTATATTCAAAGAAAGTTTCAGAATGGAGAGGAACGTGTTTGCCCAGTTTGGGTCGATTTTACCGCAATTGGTCAAGAAAGAAGCGCCTCGCAATTGCCCAGCACAATCTGCACACCATTGTTGGGGGATTTGAAGTGTCGCGGCCAACAGTTTTTCAAAGTCAAGCAAGATATTAGCGAGAATTGCGCAAAATGCTCGTAAAATGCTCGCATGCAGCTGCGTATCAAGGCTCACAATCGGAAGAAGTCAGATTAGTGTAAAACTAAAAAAATGAAAAATAAAAAATTATATTTTCAAAAACTAAAAAACACCTTTGAATGGTGAGCAGATGGAATAAAGTTATTAACGTGAAAATTAATAGCATTGTGAAAAAGCTCGATATCAATTGTCATAAGTATTCGATTGGTACGATTTCTAAAATTAAACTTTGTATGAAAATATGATAAATATGCCGATGAGACTTGGTAATCATATGACTCAATAGACTGAATTGACCGATGAGACTTGCTACTCATATATAAGAGTTGGTTTTCCGACGAATGTTTTAAAATTGCTTGAAAGTTAAAAAACTTTGGAATACCATTTAGGTAAATCCGTTTCGTGGGAAATTGTAAAAAAGTAAATACAGTTTTAATGATTAGGTTAACATGAGTCACCATACAACATTGCATCTTTTGGAACATTTTTTTTGCTCTTTTTTGTCTCTGAGAAACACGTTACAGCACTATGGATCTTATAGTGATTTTTTACGATACACAAGAGATATTTTACTTGTATAAACCTTTGAATTAACTAACATCTAACTACAATTTTCAAAGCTTACAAAAAAGAAAACAGAAAACAGGCTACGACTTTTCCATTTTTATATCTAATACCTTTTTATGATTTAAGTTTTTATCAACTGTATTGCCGGCTTATTTTCCTGTGCTTCTTGCACTGCAATGTTGTTTGAAACTATCAAAATTTTTTGTAGCTGAATGCTTTGCGTGCAAAGTTAGGAAATGTTTGGCCTCTGCTTCAAAATTGCTAGTTTACATGAACAAAAGGCTGCAAAAGCTTAGGCCACATCCCCTAAAGACACACACTAGTTACAACTTGGAGCGAATAAGAAATTCCGAGATAAGGCCAACCTGCTAAACCAATAACTCGGAAACACTAAGCGGACGCTCAAGATGTCAATACCAATAACATCGACATTCAGTTCAAGAACAAGCCATCGCTACCATGATCCAGTGCTAAAAATTCGTGCCAAAATACAAGTTCTTGATTCCCAGTTGGCAAATCTACGCCGTAAATACTCAATAAAGCAGCCATTGGCAAACTTTAACATCATGCCTGCGGCCCAGACTGGCGTGGGAAGCAGTCATCAACATACGAACAGCATAGGCAGCGTAAGAAGACGTGTCGACTCGACCGCTCCTTACTCCTCAACATTGTCAGAACAATCATCGCAAAATATTCAAGTTCGTCAGCTGCGCAGTATCTATCGCATGCGTGTGATTGATGCCTATCGGAAGCGGCGAATATTTACCGTACACGGCAACTACCATACTGTCCGAAGAGCCCTATTGCATCGCGGTTGGCTGGAGAAGCTGCCACCCACACGATTCGCCAAACTGCAGAGTTTGCCAGACGAAACCCTTATAGAGAAAGCACGTCGTGGGAATACTTATGAAGCTGTGATACTCTCTAAGATGATAAATCACTTTCCCGCCTTCTTCATATGGCAAGGCAAGGCAATGCCCGATCTGTTTTCAGAGGCAAAGCCATATCGAAATCGCGTTAGGCGCGACCCGTTGATAGACTTTTCCACCAAGATAGGCCTGATGGGCTGTGCTGAGCAAGAGACCTGGCATAGAGAGGACGGTGTGTGTAGCATGAAATATCCCCGTTTCTATTGTTTGGGTGGCAGAAAAAATGAGGATCATACCGTGTTTATAGATGATTATCACAATACGCAGGCGCGATGCTTACTGCGTTTTGTCAAAGAGCATAAGCCGAATGAGCTTATTGATTTGGAAAGCGGTACAGCTTTAAGTACTACATTAGATTTTGCACTTGGTAAGGTAAAGCAAATGGTGCATCACTTAGAGAATGGCTTACTGGAAGATGCCGGTGCTAAGAGCCCTACACCAGCAGACGTATTACAGAACCGAGCCTTCATCATGGAATCATTGGATGTACTTAAAAAGGGTGCCAAGTTCAAGCTAACTGAGGGAGATATAACAGAATATGCGCGTTTGGCGGCATCGTATCTCGATCAAATAGAGAAGCTGCGACCAGATTTTTGCTGGGATGGCCATATGAATCTGTGGATTTTAAAGCCGGGCTATCAGTCACGTGGCATAGGTATTGTTTTACGCAGCGTACTGGATGATATACTTGGTTGGCCAATGAACAATTCGAACAAAAAGTACGTGATTCAAAAGTATATAGGTAAGGCTCTTATACGCCACACAACACACGATTTCAGTAAATAACTAAAATGTTACTTTTAGAACGACCTATGCTTATATATCGTACCAAGTTCGACATCCGACAATACATGCTGCTGACCATAGGTGAGGCCACGGTAACTATTTGGATTTACCTTGATTGTTATCTGCGATTCAGTTCGCATGAATTTACCTTGGATGACTTAAGCGAGGTCATACATTTGACAAACAATTCGGTGCAAAAGCGTTACAAAACCAAAACGATTAGGGATGCTAGGTTACCTAGATGCAATATGTGGTCACTGGAACAGTTCAAATGTCATTTGAAACATATAGGCGCTGCCTCCAATAGATGGGACAAGATCTACGAGGGCATAAAGCAAAATCTTGTGGCTGTGGTGAGAGCGAGCTTGGACGAGACGCGATTGATCAAAAATTCTTTTGAACTGTATGGGTGTGATTTTATGCTCGACGAACAATATAATCCCATACTAATTGAGATTAACTCCTCGCCCGATCTTTCCCCCTCCACCGACGTGACATCACGCATATGTCCAGCGGCCATAAAGGATTGCATAAGTGTTATAGTTGATTTGCCTGAAAACCCAACTACAAAAACGGGTCTATTTGAGCGCGCTTTTGAGATGACTTACAGTCCAGTTGCCCAGCAGCCTTCTTCCTTTCAGGCGCTTAATATAAATGGCAACCCGATGAAGCTATGCGAAATGGAGAAAAGCAATAAAAAAGGAGGTGCATCGTGCGTTTTACGCAAAATTCTAGGCAATGTTAAACCTTCTATGAACAAGAAATCTGTACAGTCGAAAGCCAAGACTAGATTGTTCAAAAATATTAAAAAGGTAAGGTTATTCGGAATATGTAATGGTACCACATATACACTTAGCAACTTTTGTATATGATACAGCACCACTTACAGGACACAGAATGTACCGATGAACAACAGAGTGTGCCTAGCTAGATATCGAACTCAAATACGCCTTCGGGCTCTTTGTCTAAAGGCCGTTTTGGACTCACAAACAAAAATAGGCCATCTTTGTAGGACATCAGGATTGCAGTGTACAGATCAAGTTGTAAAATCAAAAATTTACAAGAAAACCAAACTAGTGGAAAAATTTTTTCACAATATTGAAAAACAAATCTTTATGCCATATATTAAAAAAAAATTAGATTTAACAACAAACAAATACTAACGACTTCTTCACATCTTGAAACCAAAAGTAGTGCACCCTCTACCAGGCTCCAGCAGCCGTATTGAACACCTTACTTTGTCCATATGCTCGCCATGACCGAGCCAACGGAACCGTACTGTCCACAGCCCGCAATGGCTCAAATGAAATTGAACCGCGCACATTAACCAAAGGCAACCGAAGGTTGATGGTCTAAATTCGTCCCAATGAGTCGGGAAACACAGCTGGATCCATCTACTGGTTGGCCTTGCATTCTGCGTACCATTTGTAACATTGAGCATCTCCGACTTAAGAAATCTTCTTGCAAAAAGATCACTGGCGTAAGTTGTAAAGAAACTCGGTACTGTTTTTGCTGCTGGTCTTTCTCTGCGTTGAAATACACTATTTGGACAATTTCCAAATGAATTCCATATTGCTTTCTTTGGTGACGCATTTGCAAAACTTAATAGATTTCAACGAACTGCAATGAATATTGTAGGCAAGTTCTGCATTTTGTGTCTTTTGTTGGCAAGATAAGTGTTAGCTGGTATTATATCGTGATTTACCGTAGGATTTAAAAACAAACGTTGTTGGCGTTATGAGATTCACCGTTAAGCAGCGTGTGCAATGGTTCTGATGATGGAAGCAACATAAAGTTTTCACTATTCAATAATTTGCCTTTGAAAAAGACAATATAAAGAAAGCAAACGAACGGAAAATATGCAATTCAAATCTTGAAATCAACGCATAGCTCAAATTGCACTATGCAACAAATAAAGCCTATGTCTAAAATATACCTTTTAAACTTTGTAAACTTTGGGTCGCTGATTTCAAATCCGGAAACCATTGTGGATTTTCTAATATCGTTTTCGAACTACCGCTATTTCAAACAATTGGGGATTTCGAAAGTTGCGAAGTCAGCAAATCTCATATATCTTGGGAACCTTACTACCGATCGAGATGAAATGTGACTCAAACTTAAGGTAATATAATAACAAATTAGATTTATTATAAAGTAAATATATAATAAAAAAAATTGATGCAGAGTGGAATACCCTGTACCCATTTTCCCATGAAAATCAAATGTCGGGCACCGTTTCGACTATCTGCATCAAATTTTTGAATTAATTGAAAATTTGAATCAAATTAAATTCAGAATTCCCTAAAATGGGTAAACTATCTTTTTAAATTTTAAATGAGCTCAAACTATATAATGCAACAGAAAATAATAAATAATGCAGCACATGATAAACTCTTTGATGCAACAGTTTCAGAAAGATTCAAGACTACATGAGCTTCGAAGACAATAGCTATCAATCCGTATAAACATGGAGGTTAATGCAACATAGCGGTTTTTGCTTAGTTTCAGGACCTTGCTCTATTGAGCAGCTTTTAAAATATGCGGCGGTATTATGCTTCCATGATCTTCTATTAAAAGATCATTCCAATGAACGAACGTATTTACATCAGGCCGTAACCCGATAACACGGGTTGTTATGGCCAGTTAAGAAGAAGTTAAGATCTTCATTAGAAGGTTACTTTCCATTCAATTTCCCACGACAAAGAGTATTGGTTGTATTTTGATGTGAAACGTATATTTCCTTTTTCCGATAATTGAATGATATAGTGAACCGATTTGGGGGACGTCATATTTGTTGCATAGTGTTATTACTCAATTTTGTGAAAGTGCCATATCATCATCAAAAAAGGAAGGGGACCCATATCTAGTAGTCAGGCAGCCTTGAGCTGCCTTACAGCACAATAATATTAAATTAAATGATTTTTTATGGAAAAGCCGAATCATGTGTCACAATAGCAACAAGTCAGCCTGATCCATTGTTAACAGCTGTTTTCTATTTCCCAGAGAATGCTAAACAATGAAGTCGACAGAGTGGAATGAATAGCAAACTAAACCAGGATGTGATTTTTGGCTAATGCATATTGTATTAACTCATACAATTCTATAACTCATACTTACTGTTCTTATTCGTTCCAGCTCAGCAGCAAGTCATGTTATTAAACCAATTGCCATTAAAGTTGTTCGCCCAATGCCCAAAATAGTTGACCCAATTTCAGAGCACAACAGGTTCGTTCAGCCTTATATGATGACCAGTTGACTAATACCAAACCAAAGATACCAAAAACAATAAAAATTTGAAACGAAACATGCAAATGCAAACTTTTGGCAATAAAACTCTTAACTGCTGTTGCATTCAAAGTAACTTAACTTACTTAAACGTATAAAAAGCGTTGCCTCCACGGACACCAACAGCACAGATCTCGAGTGCAAGTTCGGAAGCAGACATGATAAGTTTTCTGAGTTTGATTCTATGCCTGCTAAGTGCATTGGCTGCGTCCGAGCAGCTGCCCACTCCACATCCCACAATGCAGACCAAGACGAGCTCCACCGGCGAGATGATGAAGCCAAAGCCGAAAACGCTTGATATGTCGGACCGCCGCGATAAGCGTCAACTGGTAACTATACCTTAGATAATGTCGAGCCTTTGATTACAAACAGCAGCTACTCCTTTACCGTCCACAGCAAGGAAACTTTCCCATATTCTATGACGGAGTCAATCCACCCGTGCAGACACTACAGCCCATAACAGTGGTCACACCGGTTGCATCCAATGCCAATGCGCAGACCTCTAACCAGCCACCCGGCTTTTTGCCCAATCTGCCCATCATTGGCACCCTGGTGGGCAATTTGCCAGCCTTGCAGGCAGGTCAACAGAACGGCGGTTTGCTAGCTGGCTTGCCAGCTTTGATTACGGGGCTGGGCGGATTTGGTGGCCTAAACCTGGGCAATTTCGGTCTAGGCACCCAAAATCCTGCAACACCTAGCAATGCCGTTGCCTCTTGCCCGTTCGGTCAGCGGCTAAATTGCCGCTGTGAGCCACTGCTGCCGCTCAAGCCGCCGAACACAAGGCGCTTGCATGAGCTGCACATAGCCAAGCAGAATGTGCGCCTCAATGAGGATGGCACACAGGAGTTGCGCCTTCAGCTGAACAATGGACTGATCATCTATGAGCACAGCGGTAAAAAGCAACCAGCGCCTGGCCAGCCAGATAATAATATTAGGCAGGGCTACTATGCCCTCCGACTCCACGATGGACGTTACTTTAACATCTACTACAGCATCAATGACTCAGACTATACAGTCAAGGCGGATCTAGGCACTGTTCCACCCAAATCGGTCTTCGATGGATTAGAATAGCTTTGAAATATTTATCCATGGCAAAAACACCCTTTTTTTGTAATAGTTTAATAAAAAAGAAAATAATATAAATATAATATATAAATTTAATTAATACATTTTAATTATACCCTGTACACAAAGTGTAAAAGGGTACTATAGATTTGTGCAATGCATGTAACTGAGAGAAGGAGGAGTGGTAGACCATATGTTCCCTGGGCTAAAATGATCAGAAGCAATAGTCAAGTCGATATAGCCATGTCCGTCTGTCCGTCCGTCCGCCTGAGTTATCCAATCCATATCTTACCCCCTCCCCATGTGACAGATTTTAGTGGTTTACAGCCGCTCCGTTGAATCTATCAGCTCGAGACTCGCCAGAGGTTTGCTTCGTGTTTATGTGCATCTTCTTCTTCTTAACTGGCCATGACACCCCTTACCGGCTTAGGGCCTTATGCAAATCTCTCCTCCAGGCGTCGCTGTTTTCCACGCGCATTCTCCAATCGGTGATACCAAAGGTAGCTAGTGTGCTCACTACCTGTTCCTCCTAGCGGAGGCATGGTCTGTCCTTTCGGCGCCTCCCTTCGACCTTCGCATTGTAGACCATTCCCGCAGGAGCTTCTTCTCTTTGTTTTGACTATATATTTTATTTAGTGTTAGTATATATAGTATATAAACATAAGCTTGCAGAGAAAAATGAAGAAAAAAAACAATGCATCAATGCCAACGTAACATTTGTTGGCAAGAGTGATTCTTCGCTTGATCTCTATGCTGACATCGTTTTTCATCGTGACGGTGGTGTAGAAGGTAGAAGAAGTGCTAGACAACCTCAAAAGTATAGTTTTCAAAATCAATCTGAGAATCCAACCGCTGTGTCTCTCTATTCGAAGAAAACATATACGTCGTCTTGCTGTCATTAACAACCAATCCCACCCTGGCAGATTCTGTTTCGATACAGAGCCGCAAGGCTCCAGTAACTGCTCGCTTTGTACGATCAATGATATCGATATCATCTACGTGTGCAATTTACTTCGGCCTTACGCAACACACTCTCCATCACAAAGTTGAAGAGGTTGCAGAAGAGGGCATCGCCTTGTGTGAAGCCTCGCTTGGTATCAAAAGGCTACGCGATCCCTCAACGGGCTATCAAATGCTGCTTTATAATCAACAAAGAGATGGTGGGCGTCGATTTGTTTTTCGTGGGTCTATGGTGGACTTTCCAGGCCTATAGCCACACTGATAAGGTCCGATCAGTTCTTTCGCAAACGTCTTCAGCCTTTCACACAGTACGGTTGATAGGGCCTTATATGCAATAGAAAGTAGGCTGAAAACCACTGTAAGCTGACGTCAAGCGCTCTTTTAAAGGACTATTCTGCTGCACTCACACTGTTCGCTTGCCAAATTTTCATTCTATTGCGAATGTCAAAGAGGAAGGACGTGCTGCGCATGTTATTGCCTTGTCTTATTTACGCGAGCATTTGTAGTTTTGTTTTGTTTGATTTGCACCTATCTCTCGCTCTCTTAGGCTCTCAAAATTTGGCAATAGCGTCGGCAGAATAGTCCTACCTTGTAATTATTATTCCATGGCTTGAAGCAGCGTTGTTCTTCCATAGCCCGTACGGGCAAAGCTTTCGTTGTTTATTCAAACAGACACGGCCGAAGAGCTTGGTAAGGCCGTCGTTAACTGCTTGTGCAAGAG
Organism: Chymomyza caudatula; assembly: GCA_035041775.1. Classification (NCBI taxonomy): domain Eukaryota; kingdom Metazoa; phylum Arthropoda; class Insecta; order Diptera; family Drosophilidae; genus Chymomyza; species Chymomyza caudatula. The sequence goes on along the minus strand of JAWNKW010000205.1, from coordinate 460,317 downwards.
TAAAATATTAAAACGGAAGCATATGTTTTGTAGTACATACTGCGAGACTACTACGGTACTCAGATAGATGCGACGAAAAATAAGGGTTTTCACCATTTTTCTTTATAGCTTGCGAAAAACCTGAACGAAAAATAGAAGGGAGCAGTAGAAAATAGGACCGATGGTGGAAGGGGATACCTCGGGGATAGGAGAAAGAGAGTGATGAGTTAGATACAGTGAGGAGTGACGGAGAATGAGTACTGCGGGAGAGTGGGGAATGAAGAGTAAGAGAAGTAAGGAGAGAAGACAAAAGAGTGAGAAAGTCGATAAAAATTTTACAGTTATCATTTGGAGGTTGATATAATCTAAAGGCAATATTGGTTTTGAGTTTGTGACACCCGTTATATATAGGACCCAAAACCTTTCAGGCGATGTTATTTTTTTATTTAAATTCCTATCTCGGGTAATTCTTAACCGATTTTTATAAGTGAACGCTCGTTCGACTAAGATTTAAATGACCTTACCTTTTTAGAATAAAAATATAACCCTTTGCAGATATGCGGTAAATGTGGGCCGAAGTTCGAAATTTTTTATATTTTTTTTTCTGTTTAAACTGAAAAACTCTGTAAGTAGAAGAAATGGAGGGTTCCCCAGAAAAAAAATTATTTTGCAACCTTAAAAAGCTTTTATTGGTTTTCACTTTAAGCCCAAAACAAACAAACAAACCGAATTGGTGCAATGCCGTAGTCACAAACTCCCTTAGCTACGTCTTATAATCTGTGTGTGAGCCCCTATCGGTTATTGTTATCGGTGCGATAGGCCTTACTATATAGCAAATAGTATATGTATATACATATACAAATATATATATATGAAAGAAATACATCAGGCGGCAACCCGATAACTGGTTGTTATGGCCAGTTAAGAAGAAGAAGAATATGTATATGTATGTACCATATGTATATAGATACAAAGCTATCTGGATTTTCGACTCAGCAGGCAGTTCACTGCAGCTTTTCGGCTTCGTAAACACACAGTCTGTAGACGAAATCATTAGTAAGCGGCATTAGTTATGGGTAAGTGTGGCGAAAGGCTGCCGAATCCGGTTAATATTGACTTCCGGTGCTCTCTTTGTAGAACACCATTGGATAGCTTGCAGCAATGGCGATGTAACACCACTGGCCGTCGTTGGAGGCCATGATGCCGATGGTGATACCATCTACATAGGTCGCGCTTATCACTGCAATGATCTGCTGCCAGCCAAGGTAATACCCAGCAAAGGTAAGGCTTATGTGGCGTATGCCGGACAGGAGGTGGAGCTGGACAGTTATGAGGTGCTCAGCGGCTTGCACTACGACTGGGTGGCCGATTCTAATGGACATGTGCCAGCTGCTGCGGTCAAGGTGGGACACAATGTGGATGGAGAGGATCTGTATGCCGGACGTGGCTATCACGCGGGCGCACTTATTTTAGGCAAGGTGCATCCCTCGCATGGCTGCCTTTATGTGCCACATGGTGCCGAGGAGGTGCAGCTCACCGAATACGAAGTGCTCACGCAGCCCGATAAATGGGTGGATGCCACACCTAGCAGCATACCTGAAGGTGCACTTGTGGGCGGCCATGATTCCGATGGTGATTCCATCTACGTTGGACGCGTTATGCTGCACGGCGACATGCTGCCCACCAAGATTATACCAAATAAGGGTGGCGCCTACGTTTGCTATGGCCAGGAGGAGTATGAGTTGAGCAACTTTCAGGTGCTCGTCGGAGCTGGCTTTAAATGGCAGCCAGCCAGCAATGGTGAGGTGCCACACGGAGCCGTGGCTGCTGGTAAGAATGTCGATGGCGAGACTTTGTATGTAGGTCGTGCACACTACTGCGACAGTTTAACCGTGGGCAAGCTGCACCCCTCGCACGGTTGTCTTTATGTGCCCTTTGGTGGCGAGGAACAAAAGCTGGACAGCTACGAGGTGTTGGTTAGATATTGATGTGTCAAATTCCGGACCCTATAGCTTCATATTAACCGGGCTTAGCTTTAATCGCGCGGTATATTTTTTTTTCTAGAGAATTAAATAATGATTAATTGCCTTAAACCAAGTTGTAAAAATATTGGTCACTATGATAAGCTTTATGGTAGCACTTTAAGTGGCTGGAAAGTGATGATGTCACAATTAGAAAGTTTTCTGGTTTTAGCGATTTGAGATGGGAGGCGGGGAGGGGGGCTCATTCCATTTTATAATATTGTTAAAACTTTTTGGAACTGTTGCTCATCATCAAAAGGTGGTTGAAATTTTAATGGCGATACCAGACAATCATAAATCTACAAAACGATTAATTTAAGTTTTTGCAAACTTAAGAAATCTACTAAAATTGAGAATTTTCAACTCAAAATAAGATTTTACTTACCAGCACTCACTTTAAATACAATGTTCTTGGTTTTTATACCCTGGACACAAAGTTTAAAAGGGTATTATAGATTTTTGCAATGTATGTAACAGGCAGAAGTAGGCGTGGCAGACTATATGTTCCATGGGCGAAAATGGTCAGGAGCAATAGTCGAGTCGATATAGACACATCCGCCTGTCCGTGTTGTCACACCGTTCTCGGAGACTATAAGAGCTAGAGCAACACTTTTTTTTACACAAACCTATAATACCCTTTTACACTTTGTGTACAGGGTGTAAACATCACCAAATCGCAGTTAAATTGTCGAAAAACATAAAATTCGAGATTTTAGTTTTTGGCCAATCGAAATACTTTATTGCGGAAAAGTAAAAAATATAAATAGGTTTATGAATTGGGATATAAGATATCAGTCGTATATCGACAAGAAATACTACCTAACAAAGTTGCGGGGTTGTCTTCGATTGCACCACAGCTTATGGTTACTTAACTGAAAGATACAGTAAAAGCTGTGCAGCCCAGTGAGCAGTACCATTCTTGCTGGAGCTCTGCTGCATACATGCTCAGGCGGATCATAAGATGACCAATGGACAACGCATGGCAATTAGGTAGCTAGTGCCGTAAGCTCGGAGAGGTCAATCTGCAGCTGTCAACTCATCTTGTTGGAATCATTGGATAACAAATTGAATTGCACTCTAAAATCACAGTTAAATTTTCGACTCCGAAAACCGTTCTGGGTTTCCTAGCACCGTTTTCGAATTATGGCTATTGAAAAAAAATCGAGATTTCGAGAGTTGCGAAGTCAGCAACAGGGGAACTTTACGAACGATAAAGATAACCTGTGATTCGAATTGAAGGTAATTAAATATAGGTTTAATGTGTTTCAAGCTTTTGGCCTATTTTGATTTGATTCCGACTGATCTTCGGACAAGTTTGGCCTATCTTATCACGACCGTGGAAAACATGGCAATAAATACAAAACATATTTTTGAAATTAAAAAAAAGCGTGAAGCTTTCAAGACATTCGAGTGACCGGAACAAACTGAGTACATTTGGGTATTAAGGGAAGGTAGTTTAAACATGATCACCCATCAGAGTTGTTGCATTTTGTAGACTAGTGTAATTAGCTCATTAGTATACATGTTTTACTTACATTAAAAAAGAGTGTTTCTACGTAGGACTTACAATAGGTCCCAATTGCTTCCATTTTAATTTGATTGGTTTTGGGCTTGAACTTTGAAGTTACACCAGTGAAAAGAGATATTCAAAATTTTTAAAATCGTTGTGGCTTCATTTATGTAATACTAATTACAATTTGCAAAATACAAATTGTTTTCTATATTAGGATGCACATCTTAGGACTCCTTGTCCTTGTTTACCACGGAGCAATCCTGTCGTATAAATTATACACTCGTACAAGGTCTTCTTATTCAGAGAATGCGTTTCGCCATTATGAGTTCCCTGGTTCTCTCCACACGCACCATATTCATGCGCAAGTCTAAGAAAACTCTTCAATTCCTGAATTAGATAGGAAAACTCTTCAATTCCTGAATAAGGTACTCCACCTGAGGCACAGTTATTCTTCACTGCAAGCCCTCTGTTGTACATTCGAGCGTGGCAGCACCTTGGAGACTGTGTGACTACCTCGCGAGGAGCTTCCATACCTAGAAATAACAATCTCTAGCTTTGAGTTGGAATACATCGGGAACGGCGAGTTTTCGCAAACAGACTTTAACACAATATATATGCAAACATCTTAAGCTGTTGTATCGATTTATAGTTTTCTTGGAAACTTTTTTAAAAACTTAATACCGATTGACATTGCATTGGCATGGCGCGATAAATTCGTTGATAAGACATTCGTATAGTGTACGTTATGTCCATGTCTTATAAATTGATTTTACACATGAACTTTTGCCTAACCTTACTTACTTTTATAACAACGGAAAGGTATTAACTCTATAAGGAATAGATTCAGCTAGGGCTCCAATATTTTGAATAATTTGGATTTTCTTCTCTTATACTTTAGTACTGAACTTCTTCGAAACTCAATGCATAAGTTGTAACTTATCTGCTGCCGAATGGCACCCTGTATTACAATTGGCAGATAAGATGTTTCTAGCCTTATCAGTCGGTATCAGTATATCGACTAGAAATCGCCATTAAATGTACCCGGCTATTATTTTTTCAAATTCTTGAAGATCCATCAGTCTACTAATATAGCTAGTCAAGTACAGTTGTCCACAGCAATGGCAGGTAAGAGTGTGGATATAACTTATCATTGATTGAAAGATCCTTAAGTAGCTGTTTTCATGGTTTGCAGAACACAAATGGTTGCACTTTAGTCATGGCGGCGTGCCACCCAATACAATTGTGGCTGGACATGATTCCGATGGTGATGTCATCTATATTGGTCGCGCCTTTCACTGCAATGATCTGCTGCCAGCCAAGGTAATACCCAGCAAAGGTAAGGCTTATGTGGCGTATGCCGGACAGGAGGTGGAGCTGGACAGTTATGAAGTATTAAGTGGTCACAGCTATGAATGGTTGCCTGGTTCCAATGGCAGCGTGCCAGCTAGCGCAGTGCCTGTGGGCCGCAATGTGGATGGTGAGACGCTGTATGCGGGACGCGGCTATCATGCGGGCAGTCTGACCGTGGGCAAGGTGCATCCTTCACATGGCTGCCTCTACATTCCCTACGGCTCTGACGAGATCAAGATCTATGAATATGAGGTGCTGTCTCAACCGGAGCATTGGGTGGACACCGTTGCCAGTAGCATACCCGCTGGCGCTCTGTTGGGTGGGCATGATTCCAACGGCGATGCCATCTATGTGGGTCGCGTTTTTCGCAATGGCGATTTGTTGCCTGCCAAGGTTGTGCCGTCAAAGGGAACTGCCTATGCCGCTTATGCCCAAGCAGAGCATGAGGTGACCGATGTACAGGTGTTGGTTGGATCTGGTTTTCACTGGACACCTGCCTCGCATGGCAATGTGGTACCCAATGCCGTGGCCTCGGGACCCAATGTGGATGGAGAGACTCTGTATGTGGGTCGTGCACATTATTGCGATAGCTTGACCGTTGGAAAGATTCATCCTTCCCATGGCGGTATTTATATACCATTCGGTGGCGAGGAAGTCAAGTTAGAAAGCTATGAGGTGTTGGTGCGTAACTAAAATGAAATTGCTGAATGGTTTTTTTTTCCTACTGTTAATTTTTTGTATGTAATAAATAATAGAGCATTATTATTTGAACTTGATCAGTTGTTCATATGTAGTACATGCTGTGGGCTTCACAGTTTTATCAGCCAAAAATTGAAGGCCTTATCTAAGGCAATACCAAGCCAGACTACGACCTATTAAATTGGTCTACATGAAAAGCGTCTGACTATATACTATGCGTACATAGCTTTTATTGTAGCAGGAATTCAGCTATATTTCAAATTGCTGATAAAATAAACGAAACATATAAAATTTATATTAAGAAGTAATATGTTAATCAAATGAAGACTGCATTAGTAATCGATTTAATGCGGAAGAAACCAATTGTGATAGGGTATTAGGCGATAACAATTAATTAACTATTTTGTAAACAAGTTGCTCATAAAATATTTGTAGCCAATATTTTTAACCAAGTGAAACGCCACCTATGCTTCCCAGGCCGTAACTATTATTAAAGCGCCATCTTTGGGATATTTTTCAAATACGGCACACTAATGGAAGTAGCGGAACTGAACGATATCTATTTTGCGGTCTGTCTAATATAATAATCAGGCCTGTTCTGGTTTCCGAATCGGAAAATTCCGATCGTTCGAAATCAGTCCACGCATTGGTGTTCTGACTTCCACTGCCACTTCGAAACAAACCGGCTTCGTTTTACTGTTGATATGATAACAATTGCAACAACAGCTGTGTTTATATTTGCGCGCGCAGTTGTTATTTGAGTTTGTTTATGGAATTTCAAATTTAAATTGCTGTCAAAGCCACAGCCAATGTTTTTTGGCTCTGCCTTGGCAAGAAGAAGGATCGTTGTTGAATGTTTTCTTCTTGCTAGTGGAATCCTTGCAAAGAGGACCAAAAACAAAAATATAATCTGTGCGTGCTGCCCCCTTTGCTTCGACAGACACCTTTGCACTTTTCCCAGATGCATTGCCATGTATTTAGGTACATTAGCTTACATACTTAAAACGGACATTTGCTCCTATTTGGCGAGCCTTTTCTTTGCCCTTCATAAATTATTTTTAAAATTGTAATTTAAATTACAAACACACAATTGTTGGACTTTGAATCGACTGGCATTATTATCGCTTTACACATATTAAATATGAAAATAATTGTTTTTCACTATTTTCACATATTCATAGGGCACAAAGCAACAAATTTCATAAAAGTATACCTGGTACCTGTATATGTACCTACAAGGTGCACCTTGGTGATTTTGCAATTGTTTTTCTTGTCCAATTATGTAATTTTTATAAAACTAGTTTTATGAATGAATATTAATACATCATTTGCCAACGAATAATGCATCGCCTTTGTAAAACATTAAAGATTTATATAAAATATATTTCGCTGATAAACATATTACAAAATCATAGTATTAAGGCGTAATTTGCCATTTTATTTCATTACGACTGCTAAGAGGCTTTAGTTTCCATAACGAATGGTTCGGAAACTAGAACACCAAAACCATTTCATTCCATTGCGACATTCGGAGTCGGAAACTAGAACAGGCCTGAATAATAAACGATTTTTTAAACCCAGAAATTTATTGACTTATTTTACTTTTTCCACAGCTCACGTTATTCTTGACAACTAATAAAACAAAAACTGATTGGTTGTATCTCAACTACTAATAAGCAGTTCGATGAGAACAAACCTAACAAACTTAATGTAAAATAATTCATAACATTGATGTGTTATGTGTTATTGTTAAGTTAAATAAAATAGATTTGTCATTGACCTAGCGTATATGCTTGATATTAACAGAATTATAATATATGCGAATATATTATTTTGAAAATAACGTACCTAAGTCCAATCAAAACAAAGTCAGCTGTACACGTCAGCTATTCATCGATGTTCCCAAAGTACAAATAGTCGATGTTTATCTGAATTACAATTCTTTATTTGTAGAGGCTATAAACTAAAATCACACATATTTTTTGAAAATATTATATTAAATCGGAGATCTAGGTGATGAGAGCTGCAAATCAATATGTTCCATGTCATGGGAAATACATCGATACTATTTTGCTTCAAATTCAATATACAACGAATAGAAAACTTGTAAAAAAAAATACTTTCAAGGTTAAGTTAACGGACATATATACACTATATGTTCAATCGTGTTGTAAAATACCAGCTACTTATTGGACTATTTTATGTTTAATTATTTTCATTTATCGCACCTATTTGAATTTTTTTTGGCGCTGCGGTCAACACGTTTATTTATACGTTTTAAGGCTTCAGAACACAGTATTTTTATTTCAATCGTTTTCATATGAGAATGTGGTATTTAATTCAAAGACTGCAAATGTAGCTTTAATTATAGCAAATTTGTGTTTTGTCAGCAGAAATTTTATTTCCAAAACTAGATAACAGAATGGCGATGGGATCGTTGTTAAATTTTTGGCGATGTATCGCATAAGAAAGTAAAAGCAATCGATAGTATGGTAAACATCGATATGAATGATAGAGGCATCGATAGCATGGCAGCTCTAGTGTTTTGCTTTTTGCTAATGTTTCGTACATTATTTTGCGGTCGTCGGCGTCGGACGTGTTGTTGATTGTGATTTTTTTTTTTTTAATAAATCAGTTGCAAACGTCAAATACGTTTGCGTGTTGTTGCATTTGTTGTTCAAGAGCAGCAGTGTTTATATGTGTAATTGTGAAATTATATATTAAATGTTACAATATATTATAACAACAACAACAACAACAACAAGTGCAAGTAACTCCTTTGCCTTTGACGCGAACTCACAACATTTGTAATCGGCAGTGGTGGAGGCAGAAGGAGGAGCAGCAGCAGCAGTGACAACAACAAAAGCCAACAAAACGCACGGTAAACATTGGGAAAAGCCAGGTTGGCTTAGTTTTTGTTGTTGTTATTGTATTTTTTTGAATTGAACATAAAAAAGATAGAAATGATTAATGAATGATCAAACAAACGCAAACTCAAAGCGCAAAGCGGCCAAAAATAAATACAATTTAATATCAATATATCTAATATTAACATTGTGTTATTCATTGTAGTTGCTTTTTTTTATCTAAATTACTTATCTATCGGTATTTTTTTGTTGTTTTTTCTTGTCTTGTATATATGTAGTTTGTGGTTTGGAAGAGCAGTAGCAGCTAACGCGATATTAGCATACTAATTCAAAGAGAGTGTATTGAAAAGAAAGAGCAAAGAAATGGCACGGCATGGTATGTCGTATGGGTCGAAGGGGGGCGTACTGACGGCGTGGCAACTAAGCGGCAACGTCATCGCCCCCAAAACACACACACACACACACGCACACACACACACAACACTAGGAGCTGAAGTTGTTGCTGCAACTGCAACCAAGTTGTCGTCTTCAGTTCTGCTGCTGCGGTTTTTTGTTTTGCCCACCAAAGTACTACATGCAACATAAGCAGCAAGCCCGCTGCGCTGCCTGCTGCAGCATAATGAGAGTGCTTCAATTTCAATGCACTCTGGCTCCTCTCGCGCACACTCTTCTTCTTTCTTTTTACTACCACTCTGTGTTGTTCCTCGCCAAGCGGCATGTGTGTGTGTGTGTGCGCGTGTGTGTGTGACTGCACTTGTGCAGTGCATTCCGCGTACGTGCAACGCTGCTGCTGGCACTGGCAGAGAAGAAGAAGAAGGGCACTTGCTAGCGCTTCATTTGTTCGCTCGCTTCGTTGGCCGCTTTTGATGGCGCCTCTCCGCCCACAAACGTCCAACCGCCAAACGGCCGGCGTATACGCCGACCCCCGACTCCCGACTCCCGACCCCCATTGCTGCCACTGCACTTTGCCTTTGGGCTATATTTTCGTTATAATACTAGTTTTTGTTTTTGTCAAAGTTTGTTGCACTTTTTGCAGTTGCAGAAAAGTCAACGACGCGACGACGTTGTCAAAAAGCAAAAGGCAGTCAGCAAGTCTATTTGTTTGTCTTTTGTCCTGTCAGTAGTGGCTCGTCCCCTTCATTACCGCACACACACACACACCCGCACACAGTCGAACTTCTCCATAGGGCATTCGCACGTGACACGTCACTTTTTTATTTTTGTATGAAATTCGTTATAATTAAATTGTAATCTTTTTTTTTGTCAACTTTTCATTAGTAATCTTAGTTTGCATGGTTAAAACTTTAAGCAGTCAGCTGCTGCTCATCCCAGTAATTTGTTCGCCAATTCATCTTCATCCTTGGAACTTCTTAAACTGTATGCATTCGCAATAAACTTTTTTTTGTTAAGAGAAAGACACTCGTTTTCAAATTGCTCACTGAACACATGCAACTTGTGCCAAAATTCTTAGCTTCATTATACCCTGTACACAAAGTGTAAAAGGGTATCATAGTTTTGTGCAATGTATGTAACAGGCAGAAGTAGGCGTGGCAGACCATATGTTCCATTGCCAAAAATGGTCAGAAGCAACAGTTGAGTCGATATAGACATGCTCGTCTGTCCGTGTTGTCGCACCGATCTCGGAGACTGTCTCACCCCCGTTCCCCGTGACAGATTTTCGCGGTTTTAAGCCACACCATAAAAGCTATGCAACTGAAACTGTAAAAGTTATTGGTGTCGTATAGGAACTATAGAAGATATAGCTAAGAATATGTCAATTGTAGGCCCCTCCTCCTATAAACTGCAACAGAATTTCCCTTTTTGAAGAAATGTTAAAGTTAACATTTATGTTAACCAAAGTGGTACGTTAGGCTTGTAAGCCAAACAATGTGGACCTTTTGCCACACCAACCCCGCCACTTTCTTAGAACAGTTGCCGTTATTACGTCCATACCCCTCAACGCATCACGGACTGTCTGCATACAATTTTTTTTAAATTTAAAATAAAGAAAATAACAAAAAACGCATGAGACTTCGATTTGCAGCTGTAAAATCTATTCGTTCTAGAGAAAAATTCGCAAAATTAACTAAATTAATTAGACACACTTAAAGTAGAAGTCAATTTGTAACACGGTAAGCGTCGTTTGCTATAGGGAAGTTCCACTGTAGTACATGAATACTTATGTGCGCCTACAAAACTCTTTAATGTTTCTCTGCCAGCTGAGGCGCTATCGTCTCTGTCGTCATCGTCGTCACTGTCGCCAAAGTGAGCAACAATTAGTTGCCGACTTAGCAGCAGCGCCAGCTGCCACAAAAGACAGTCAGTCAGTCATCTAGTTCCTCCCAAAACAAAAGCATCCACTTGGTTTATATGTATATATTCATGTATTCATATATTTCACTTGGCACTAGCTATATACTAATACTAACAATGCAACATATTTTGGAATGTGCAACATCAGTACGCTGCTTGGCTGTCACTTTATCTGCTATTTTTCAAAGTGCTGCATAGTTTTTCAATTTAAAAAGTTTTCAGCGCGTCGCATCCTCTTATAAGCTCCATAACAAGTGGCCAAGTCACGCCCCTTTTGTATTTCCATTTGTGTTTTTGCTTTTAGTAGCATTAAATGAAATTGGATTGAAAGTTCTTGAACGTAACTTGGTAATTGCATCAATCCTGCAAAAAATATAAAAAATCGGCATGATCGAATTAGACAGCACTTGGATTATTGACTATGATAAATTAAATTTGGTAATTCATAGGGTCAATAATATTATAGATTGTTGCAATGTATGCAATAGAGAGAGCAAGGTGTGGCAGATCATTAGTTTCTTTCGCAAAAATAATCATCAATAGTCAAGACGACAAAGCAATTTTCGTATACCTGTATTTCCCTTCGTTTATAAAGAAGTTTACTTACGCTGTCCATCCGGCAGTTCGTCTCATGGGTTCGATGTAATGTATAAATCACAGACAAAATAACACTTTTTTATCGCTAGACTGGGCATAATGGACAATGTAATGGAAATTACTTATTGAAATGGGCACAGGGTATCCCTTAGTCGTTCCATTTAAAGAAATAAAAACAAGATATATCATGTTGTTAGCTTATGATAAGATATAAGAGTTAATTAACAAATCCCAAAAACAAAATTGAAAAATTAAATTTTGACTTGAGTTTAATGGTAGTAGATACAGCTTAATATATGTTCATACGTGTTTACAACTTGACATAGTAAGTTTCCTAGAAATAATGAGTTAGTATTTTAAAGGTAGTTAAAATAATGTATTTTTATTTGTTATCAGGCATTTTTGTCGCCAAGTTAGTCAACTTTTAAAATATATAGAAAACTGCAAGTTGATAAAGGAATTCCATAAGTTTTACTGCCTTCGTTCATTATACCCTGTACACAAAGTGTAAGAGGGTATTATAGATTTGTGCATTGCATGTAACAGGCAGAAGGAGGCGTGACAGACTATATGTTCCATGGGCAGGAGCAATAGTCGAATATAATATAGACATGTCCGTCCTTGTTGTCGCACTAAAAGATGGGCATTTTACCTATTCAGTGCAAGTTTGTCGATTTCTCACCCCCTTCCCCCGTGAAGATTTTCGCGGTTTTAACCCAAACCATAAAAGCTATCCAATTGAAACTTGGCACATTTATGGACACTATTACTATGCATGTGTAGTGTAAAAATTATTCATATCAAATAAAAACTTAAGAAGATATAGCTAATAATGTGCCAATTTTAGGCCCCCTGTCCTATGAACGAACTGCTACAGAATTTCACTTTTTACAGAAATGTTAAAGTTAACATTTATGTTAACCAAATGTGATACGTTAGGCAACAATGTTGATCGTTTTCCTAATTATCCCCCCTTCCCCCGTAGAACGGTTACCGTTATTACGCACATATCCCTCAACGCAAATACAAAAATTTATACAGAAATTTGATTTTCATGGAAAAAATGGGTACAGGATATTCCACTGTCGGGTAATCCACCGTCCCGACTGTCTGCATCAAATTTTTTGGTTATAAACTCATAAGGGTTTAAGAAAGCTTGTTGTAGTTACTTTCGTCTCTAAAGAGCTTCAAATGGGGCTTTCTGTCTAGTTGGAGCAGTAAGTACTCTATGGTTTTGCAGTTTTGCTTCCCGGGGCTGCTCTATTTTTTTGATAAACTGACCTTATCATTGTCTACAGAAACGGATTTCGTTTGTTTATATGTCAACTTAACTCTTGAAGCCTTTATTCGAATATACCAAATATTTCATCTTAAAAAAAAAACTAAGTTTTGGTGACAATGGCCAATAAATGTTTTTTAGTTGTTATCAATAACAAATATTTACTAGAAAAATCAAGCTACAAAGTTTAAAAACATGGAAGTCCTCGTGTCACACAGCAATATTGCTCGCTTGTGTTCTGCAACTGTGTGCACTAGTTTAGGAGTCCCGTGCTGCTTTTAAAGTCCAAATTGGTGCTTTGGAATAATCCTTATTATATCGAATATCTTGGAAAATACAGGGCGTAAACTTATATGGTGACCAGAAACATAATTCTCTATCGAGAAAGTACATAATTGAGCAATTCGTCTATTGATCAAGTCATACCCAGGAGCTTTATTATTCTCAAGGACATTTCTGAGGGTGCTTCTAAGTACCAAAAGACTGCTCACATGTGTTCTCGCACCTGCTAGCGCAGGTTTTAAGAACTTGTGGCGCAAAAGCTTCCGCTTTCCCCAACTCCGATTTGTTCCACGGTTGGTCTTCATTTCTTAGTGGACGGCTACGCAAGGATTGTCTCTTAATACCACGGATAAGTTTTCGGAGGTATTTTTTTTTCTACGAGTATCTTTTTTAACTGTCTGCCAGCTTTAGTGGCTGGATCGTGAGTCCTAATGTCGGCTTTTCGCAGTTGTTGGTTCTGCTCGGTTGGAGTGAGCCCCAGAAATTATAGCCAATAATTGGGAAGAAAAAAGATAAGGAGAAATAAGCTGATAAAAATGTTGCAAAATGCACGCGGAATAGGTCATGAAGGGCGTCTTTGCTAAAGCATCTGTCAAAGGAAGTTTCGTGTAGTAGGAAACGAACAACTTACATAAGTTGACAGACAAAGTTGGTAAATTAATCAATGCATCCTGGTAGCGTATAGAGTTGGGCGCAAACTAGAATCCCAATTAAGTTCACGAAGCTTGAAATTGTTTTTCAACAGATTCAACACTAGCCGTGTCAATGTTCTCGTACAAGGATTTAAAACTAGACTCTAAGTACCTCCATAACATTTTGCAGGAATCGATCTAATGATCTAATATATAGAACAATATACCACCAAATATTATACCACAAAATGATGTGTTTGTTTTTATCGACACTTGGCTTTATTTTTAGTGAGCATCAGACCCCAGTTAGGTCTCCAGCAAACCACTTGGACCTAGTTAAGTGTTATCACTTACTACTTAATGGTTTTTACTAGCTTTTGGGTCATGCCCTCACGAAGCATACATTGTATAAACAATTTTCCAACAGCAATGAAATTATATTATATTATATAATTATAATTAGCATATTTATACCATATGTATGTATATATGCGTGTGCTTATCGGCACTTTCCATCAATAAGCAGACAATTAAGAGACTGAATATAAGTTTTTAAGCGAAATATTTAAACGTGTCACGCAACGTTGCCCATTGCCCGGCATTACTCTAGTTTCAAAAACTCACCGTAACACTTGACGTATTTATTAGCGTAGAGAACGCAAAAGGTAGCTTTATACGTAAGTTAAACAAAAAATAAGGGCTTACAGCCAAAAATAAAAAACAAAATTTACTCGCTTTAGTTCGTTCGAACAACTTGGCAAGTTCACTTTGCGGCAATTCCACAAATTGCCGGCTGATTCTTACACTAATACGGAATGGTCATGGGGGGGATGCTGGGCTTTTGGCTCTATATGTGAACAAATATGTTGGAGCCAGGAAGCTTTTCTGTGGCAGGAGCGCATAAAAAGAAAAATCATCTAGCATCTGCATGCCTCAGGCATTAAAACTTCGACATGGCTAAATTGTTGAAATTCTTTTTAACGCGAACTAAGCGTAGGTATGTGTAGGTTAGGCTGCTTGCTGGGCGGTTGGACGGGCGGACGGAATGAGTGCATAAATTTGTCCATTGGCGCCTGCTAAAAGGCCCGCCTCTGCCGCCCTCGATCTTCTCTATGCCCATGGTGTGTCATACATACACACACCCACACACACAGGCGGTTCTGGCCCATTGTGAACAGCTGTCAGGTCCAAAGTTTTAATGACTTCGCATGCAAAAATGTTTGCATTTCTAGGTGTGTATTTTGGGAAGGCACAGCAAAGACCCTCTCACAGATACACAAACGTTCCATTTACGTACCGACACAGAAACTTATTTAACACGTAGCAGCCCTTGCCCTTAGTTGCAGGCTTTCTGCTGATGTCGTCTCTCTGCTTGATAAGCGTAAAAAGTAATACAAATCTAGCACGCTTATCAATTTGTAGTTTAATTTGACGCGTGTTGCTTTCCAACCGTCACCATCCATCGCAAATCTTTGACCAAACGAGCCTCAGTCTCAATGTCAGCGGAAGCAGTTGAAAAATGAAAAATCCAGAAAGAAAAGCACATATTAATGAGTCAATTCTACATACTCTTACAGGCAAGCCGGGTGAGGTTTGGAGCGACACTTTCGTGGCAAGTTTCATTTTCGAAGTAGTATCTCTATATTAAAATGTAACTATTTTGCCTGCTCTTACTGCCCGTAGATAGTTTAGGTCTAATTAGACTCGTTTATGGATTACAGGGCACCAATCTCAATATATTCAAATACACCATAACCATCCATAACCGACTTAAAGAAAACAAATATTAGTAACATCTAATTTGAACGAAACTCGCCAACTATCAAATTTTTTGAATCAAATCCCCAAATGCAACGGGAATGGTATGTTGTATGCAAGGGCCCAGAGAGGCCGTTATAACGGAAATGCGATGGAATCACCATCACCATTCTTCTATCGATTTTGTTCAAATCCGTATTAAAATGTTCGCAAAAAATCAAAAGGAATATGGTGCAATTTAATATTTGTTTATTTTTGGATATAAGAGAGCCAAGACTCCTTTTTTGTTACCTACTGAAATCAGGCATTTTCATGTTCACACTTTTTTTAACGAATTGAAATCCACGAATCTTCCTTATAGTGTGATACAGATTAAAACATAGTCTCTCTTTTGAAATGTGCTTGTCGCTTGTTACACGAAGCGAGATTTGTGAGTGAGAAATTTAAAAAATCTCACAAAATCTCTCTCAATATTAGAATGCATTCTAATATGAAGCAAATCGCATAGCGCAGCGAGACAATATTACCGTACTAGATACACATCGCCGCATCGTGTAACAGGTGCCTAAAATTACCCTCAATCTCATAGGCGGGCCTACCTTGGTTGGATCTTGACGAAATCGGAAAGAAAAAGAAACAAATTCTGGTTTTCATGTAATGCAAGACAAAACAATATCTATTTCAATATTACAGCTTAGTTGTTGGCGAAAGGATTCCTTAAGTGGGTGAGCTTTGTATTCCAAGATTTGCAAGGCAAAAACAGCAAGCTGTAGGGCGGTTTCACAAAATGTGTAATGTTTACGTTGCGTTGTAAAATAGACACATGGGATTACATATATAGAATACCCTGTCTTGCGTTTTCAACTTTTAAAGTTGGATTTACTTTGTTTATTGTTGTTTTGTTTGTTTTCCAATTGGTGTTTCCAAAATGCGAAAATACACGACCAGTGACTAAACTTCGTACGTAGCACCATTCTGTTGAATTTCGAGGTCAAAAAAAAAAAAAGTTCTTTCTCATGCATCTGTAGTACACTCCATTGAATGTCATGGGCCTTCCGTCGTCATTATCGAATTTCTGTCAGACAACAATTCAACGATTTCTATTTCATTTTTCTCTGTTCAGCGTTCAATGTTGAAATTCCCAAGCTTGTAGATGACAACTGACAGCTGTCAGCCAAGCAGCTGTTCCATAATAAGCCTATTGTAACGCCCCGTAATCTCGATTTAACTCCTCAGAACTGCATATCGTATCGTATGTCTTCCACGACGACAAACGCAAAATGGATGCAAAAACAATGCAGGCTCTAAACTAGAAAGTGTATAGAGCAAATTTCATGCTAACTTTGTTACCAATTTGCATGCAGTGCACTTTGCAGTTGGCCGCATTTTCTTAGTACTTTATAAATATGTTATTAAGAATTTATACTTTTTTCTTGTTGCTGAGCAAAAAGTTAATACAAAATCAAAAAATAAAAATAAAAATAAACAAATTAACAGAAATTGCTGATGTGTGTGCTGTTGTTGTTGTTGTTCCAATCAGATTGTTGATCGATCCGATCCACATAACATATTCAAGTGTTTGTCGCCTCTTGCCGGTTTTTGTCGCCGTTTGAGTTCATTGACTTTGAGCATTTGTTTTATGTTGTCTTTTATTTTTAATTTTATTTATTAACTTTTATTTTAACTCATTCGGTTATCTTCTTCATTGAGGCGCTTCTTTGCAGCTGCTCGCACTGGATTGCTAATTACTTTTGTTTTAATTGATTATTTCGTTTCGATTGAAGTGCCAGAGAGCTGAGATAATCCACTAACTTTCCTAGAAGCTTCAATTTTGTGGAATTGGGCCAGTCAATTGTTGAATGATATATATATATACTTAAGATATATTGTCTTAATGCGCCTTGATTTATTTGCTAAATGGAACTTTGTTAATTTTCTACTAAAATTAAAGATAAAACTAAATTTGACAATGTGCATAAATTCCTCTGGTTTTACTGGTCGCGTAAGACTTATTCTGCATAAACTTCTCTAAACAACAAACAAGGCTTTTCTATGTGATTTGATATTGATTAAATTAAATTTGGAAAACATGTTACAACATGTTGAATTTTTAAACATATTCTCACTGACGGCTTTTCGGTCCAAACGACTTTGCTATTCTTTTCAGCACAGTTATATCCCTTCTTCTTCTTTAGAGTAGTACTCCGGGCGTCAACGCCTCGCGCGCCTTCTCAATCAGCGGTAGTTAGTTCTTCCAATGGTAGCATGGCCTGACCTTTCATCGCCTCCTTTCAACAGCCGCATTGAAGACCGTAGATTGCTCATTCATAAGCACAACATGCCGCTGTATCTTTATTCGCTCGACTATATCAATGTCGCCGTAGAGCTCATAGAGTTCGTAATTCCATCGCATGCGGTAGTCGTTGCCAAATATCTTACGGAGTACTTTCCACTCAAAAAAATCCAAGGGCTTGTCCATCGGACTATGTCATTACCTTTGCTTCAGTGCGACAAAGACAAACGGGAAGGATGATCTTCTTATATTGTTAGATTCGGCTGGCGAGAGTGCTCTCTGCTACTCATTTGCCTACTAAGACCAAAGTAGCATCTATTGGCAAGAGTGATTCTCCGCTTGATCTACATCGTTGTTCATTCTGACGGTGGTGTTAAGGTATACGAAATCCTTGACAACATCAAAAGTAGTGTTTGTGGTAATGTAATGTAACAAAATTTGGATAACATCAACGGATCATTCCTACAACTGCTAAAGTGCAGCCTTGAGACCAAGGAATAATTGGATCTTTTAAGAGAAAGTGAAAGCAACTAATCGCATTGGAAGCAGGCGATACTTTCAAGAAATTCATGTAATCTCTGTCACGCCTGAAGGCTTTGTAAAACGTTACAAAAACAAGGGATCGTTAAAAGCGTGAAACCATATTTATATATATATCATTTTATTTTCATTATACCCTGCACACAAAGTGTAAAAGGGTATTATAGATTTCTGCAATGTATGTAACAGGTAGAAGAAGGCGGTGCAGACCATATATTCCATGGGCAAAAATTATCAGGAGCCATAGTCGAGTCGATATAGACATGACCGTCTGTACGTGTTGGTCTCTGTTTCTCAGAGACTATAAGAGTAAGGGCAAAAAAAAACAAAAGATGCGCATTATCCCGGAAAAGTGCAAGTTTATCGATTCGTGTCGATACGTTACCCCGTTCCCGCGCGACAGATTTGCGCGGCTTACACCCACACCATAAAAGCTATCCAATTGAAATTTGGCAAAGTTATTCAAACTGATATTGTGCATATGTTGCGTAAAATTTATTAAGATCGGATAAAACACCCATACCCCCAAAGCATCGATACGAAAATATACACAGAAATTTGATTTTAATGGAAGAAATGGGTACAGGTGATTGCACCTGCCGGGTACCGTCCCGACTGTCTGCATAAATTGTTTTTTAAATTAAGTTGATACTTCATTTGACAATAGAGATATATCGGTTTGGATGGAACCTGAGTTCGTAGCGATTTTGACCCAAAAAAGTTCTTACATGTAGCCTGATGTTGATCAGTTTTTCAATTGGTTGTCCCTTAATGCTACAAATTTCTGTATGATAGTGCTTAAAACACCTATGCTCACATAAAACCCTGTACACAAAGTGTAAAAAGACGTTAAGGAAATGTCGTCAAGGTGCCCACTTTGGGTTTTGAATTATTCCGATCCACGTGCGGGTGTGGAAAAGTTGTAAAGAGCTAAAAGTAAATCTTATGCTTTTCCGAGAAGCTTAGTAACCTAAGCTAAGTATATATCTTTTAAATGTAACTCTGGATAGTCATTCTGCTCATACAACTCCAATTCAAAAAATAGCAAAACAAATCTTATGTCATCCATGCACGTTTCACTGCCTTGCAAATTAGTTTTTGCAACAAGATCGATCTAAGCAAAGAAAGTTCAATGCACCTTGCCGCAGCCACAGTCACGGTGACTTCTGAAGTGGATTGGCTTCGAATCGTGCTCTAAGCACTAAGCTCGAGTTTCTGTTCGGTTTGCCCCTATCCCTAGCCTTGGCAACAAATTGAATGATATTATAATATTAATGCCATTTATATGTGATCAAACGTTACATTTTAATTAACACATTCTTGATAAGAACTTTTTTATTTTTTGTGTGTGCGTGTTTTTTTTTTTTTAACTAAGTCATTTCCTCTAACAGTCTGACGCGCTTCACTGTGCAAACACTAGATTGGTTACGCTTCACCAAATATTTGACTTTTTGAAGTCCCCAGAGCTTTATGGCATGCACCAGATAATACGCGAGGCGAGGCTTTTGAACTGCCTTTGACTTTCAGTGTCAGTTCTGTATTAACATTAAGCAAACACAGCTGCAACTTCAACTGCAACTGCAACTGCTGCAGGTGGCATTGATGTCAAAATGAAAAACATGTAATTTAAGAGTGGAAACTGCGAGTCGAGACCATCCAATAAATGAGTTGTCTGGTTAACAGTTGGTTAATATAAATATCAGTTGTGTATATAAACACCAGTTGTAACATATGTATAAATTGTGTCAGGAAATGGCGCCGCGAGCTTGCAGCGCTTGGCTGCTTCCAAGCCAGCAAAGAGCTCTCAGCTGTGATTTGGAACAAGGTCTTTTGGTTTGCCATTGAGGCACTCTAGTTGCGGCCCAAAAGTTACTATCAAATCTCCAACACTTCGTGTTGTTGTAGTTCAAGTTTTTGTGTTTGCGGCTGTTGCCAAACTCCTCACATAACTTCCGAGTGGAGGCCCCCTTAAGCAAAGCGCAACATTATTTATGCAAATTTTTGTGAAACAAAAGCAAATGTCGCAGCTATGCCCTGGGCAGAAGCCTATCCACATCTTTCGCCCACTAATACATAGTGTGAGAACTAGCGCCAGTTAGTAGGCACAGTGGGTCTGCGCTTCAAAAACAGAATAACACTATACATAAACATAGCTTTCCGGTAAATTTGGCGTCCCTGACTTCGAATCTAGAAATCCTTTTAGATTTTCTAGCACCGTTTTCGAATTATGGCTATTTGAAAAGATTAAAGATTTTGAGAGTTGCAAAACACATGTTACTGGTTAACATTATCGAGATGAACTGCATGTAAAATTAAAAACAATTAAATGTCGGTTCAATGTTTCTCAGACTGTTTTGGTCTACCTTGATTCGATTGCTAGTCATATTATTGCAATCAACTTAAATGTTTTTCTCGAAAATCGAACATTTTTCATTTTATTTTTAATTCCAAAGTAATAAAATCAAAAACTACTAAAAGTTCTTAATGTGTTCCTGTTGATTTCGATAAAATTATTCTTCGGTATCGAAATGGCGAAGTTAGCATAAGGAAATATCGAAAAAATGCAACAACCGAACCTTTTTTTGAATGTACGTAAAAAAAGAAACAAAGCAAAAGCAGGAGTAAAGCATATATTTTTCGGTAAACTTGTGGTCCCTCAATTCAAATCCGGACACCGTTTTGAATTATCTAGAACGGTTTACGAAATATTCTTAGTGTGAGAACTAGCGCCAGTTGGCAGGCAGGTAAATTAAATGAAGATCTGGTTTGAGTAGTTTTTTAATCATTCAGTTAGCTGCTTTAATCACTTTTAATCATTGTTAGGAAACAAACAACTTTTATAGAAATCAATTTTTGGTACACCCGTAAATTTGATCAGGTACATTCTAAATTTTCTCCTCCAATTGATCTGGCAGTTTGATAAATCTACATGAATTTATCATTCTGCGAATTGGTCTTGAAGTTTCTTTGTTGTCAACCCTAGTATGCTAAAAAGACAATAATGTGGGCTCTCAGAATTAAAAGCCCTTCTAATTTTCGGAATTACATTTCTACTATATATAAAGCAAAATTGATCTTTGGCCACACACTCTACAATTTTTCATACAATTTGGCCAGCGAACCTCACTTTGCAAAGATTTCAGTTGTATTAAAATGTAAGCAAGTGAACGAAAGGGTGTTTAGATAACATTCCTTAATTACATGAGTAATAGATTAAAGTTTTCTTTATGTAAATGAGTTTATTTTGTTATTCGATAAAACTTCGACTACTTTTGGTATTTTCTTTAGACATCGATTAAGAGGATCACTGTTTTTTGAAAACAAAAATGGTAGTTATACTTCGAATTCGGCGATATCCACCAATTTAATACATTTTTGGCGCTCTTAATGAATATTTTGTAGTAGTTTCTGCCTGAAATCCTAAGTGTAATGAAGTTAGTCAAATTTGGATGACATCTGCCCTCGTTGAAGGAGTTTTTGGCTATGTGCAATCGCAATCCGAACGAGTTTTTGCGTCCTTTTGTAAAGGGATACATTTGGCGAAGAAAGAAAGTGCTCTTCCAGCATGAAAATTTTACAGCAATGCATATTCTCCTGATTTAACAGCCTGAGACTATTTTCTGTTTTAGAATCTGAAGAACTGACTCGGAGCTAACATGGTGCTCTTTCGAGAACCTTTCCGAATTCTTGTAAATTTCAAAATAATCAGATAATAATTGCAAAAACGGGATTTTCCTTTTCATTTTAGACATGCTTTTTCAGTAGAAAAGCTTTACAAATATACATCTCTTCCATATGTCCAATTTGGCAGATATCCTAGATACATTACCAATGATAACTTTGAAAACTGTTGTTTATCTCGAACAAAAAGAACTGTTGGAGTAACATATTTGTTAGAACAACTTTTTTTACTCAAGCAATGTAATATAATTAAAAAATATTATAATTATTTACATAATTAAAGCTAAATATAATGATGGCAAAACTAAACAAAAGTTGTTCCTGTTTTGCTGTTACGATTACCATCTTTCTCCTTCTTTTGCCTGGAAAGAGCAACAAATTCATCGATCAGTCCATTGTTGGGCTTTAGCTTGCAAAGATTCGACGGTCTTTGGCTTTATCAACTCGGTCCAATCGAATTCGCCGTCATCGACATAGCCCTTACGCTCGAATAAGTCTTGGAACAATTTGCGCAAATAATCATAATCCGGGGTTTCAAAAAAGTCAAGCTGGCGTACATAACACAAATATGAGACAAACTCTATGGGTTGGCCACTGCAAAGCACCTGAATGGGCGTTCCACGTTTTGTTATACCAATTTTTTGGTGCTTATCTTTGAGTTTCTTAGTGCGAAAGCCTTGCCAAGGCAATGAACCATTTAAGAAATATATAAGCATATAACCTAATGCCTCCAGATCATCGCGTCTCGACTGTTCGCATCCCAAATGCGTATTTATTGACATATAACGTACAGTACCGATTAGGGGTTTATTCTCCCGATATGGAATATGCATATTTGTATCTAAATTAATATATTCCTTGGCCAAACCGAAATCAATAATGTGTATGATTTTTTCGCGTTTCTTTGATGCTCTTCCAATGAGAAAATTTTGTGGCTTTACATCTCTATATACCAAGTGCTGTCTATGAACATATTCGATGCGGTGAAGAAGTTGTATTGCTATCATCAGAACAGTCTTCAGCGAAAATTGACGGGAGCATTTAACGAATAGGTCTTCTAAGGACAAACCTAATAACTCTAAAACCATGGCATTATAATAGCCACCGCAAGCTTCAAAATAATAAGTGCGGGGTATGCCATCCGGCGAAGTATCAGAATGTGATCCCAGTTGCTTGTAACATTTAAATTCCATCTGCAGTTGCGGATCCTTTGACTTCTTAGGCTCCATTTTAATAGCTACATGTTCATTGGTGCTAAGATTTTTACCTAAATGCAATTCGCCAAAACTACCACATCCAATTTGTTTCCCAACACGAAAATTTGGTCCAACCATAAGGACACCTCTTTTAGGGTTTCCATTTACCACATTACCAGTTGATGAGCCATCAGTTTTAGTTTTTTGAGCACCAACACCAGCTTCACGTTCGCGATGCTGCATATTGCTATATTTTTTTAGTGTTGTTTGTTTAATCAACAATTTTCCAGGAATTTTGACTTAAAAGACTTTTGCTATTTGAAAAAAGATTTATAAAAAAACAACTGTTTTGGTCAGTATTTCCATAGTTTGTTATGTTTTCTTTTTTTATTTTTTCG
The DNA here is from genome assembly GCA_035041775.1 of Chymomyza caudatula. Taxonomy (NCBI): domain Eukaryota; kingdom Metazoa; phylum Arthropoda; class Insecta; order Diptera; family Drosophilidae; genus Chymomyza; species Chymomyza caudatula. The sequence goes on along the minus strand of JAWNKW010000205.1, from coordinate 436,919 downwards.
TTTTAGTTGACAAAGCTATACTATTAATTTTAAATCTGTGAAAATTGATTTAAAGTAGGCCTTTTATATTGTTTTCTATGTTTTTTTTATTTGTTTTATTATATTGAAGAAAGAATTATAATGAAATTATTGATGCCAAAACTGAAAATCACTTGATCATTTTGATTAAGCTGCTTTGCATTGTAGCTATAAAAAGAATACTGGTATTAGTGCATATAAAGTCTATTTCCCACCCACTGTGCCATGCTATATAAAGAAAGTTACGAGGAAAAAAAGACAGTTGAAACGAGACAAGGATTACGAAAACAAAAGAGGCTAATACAGTGGTCCTCTATCATCAGCACAATCTTCTCGACTTCAGTGGGAATTCGTGAAGACTGCATAAGGGTAGAGCTTCTTTAAGGGTTCTTGAATTTTTTCACATAGCGTTTTGTTACATGGTAACATGGTTATTGTTGTGTCCAGGGACCTAACCGCTCATGAGTAGCTTGAAGTTGCATTGAGGTTTCGTTTTGAAATTGGTTGTGTAAAAGATATGTGTATTCTCGCTCAGTATGAGTCGTGTATCGCTCCTGGGGGGAACACCACATTGTATCCGCTGTCAAACTTCACATTTTCAACAATACTATCAGCAAGCATCGATAAAAGCGTTCACTCTTCCCTTAGCTTGTTTGAGTATTAGTGTGTCACCGAATCCCAGTTCGTTCGTCCAGACTCCTCCGTTATTTTACTTCTTCTGACCTATTCGAATTTTTTTCCCTAATTAATAATAGCTTCATTAGCAAAATGCAAACTGATGTCATTTATACAGACTTCAGCAAGGCATTTGATTCTATTAATAATAATCTTATTGTAAAATGGATCTATTCCTACCTATCGAACAGTGTGCAAAAGGTTATTTATTATTTCTAAAATAATCCATGTTACATCCGGTGTACCTCAGGGTAGCCATCTAGGTCCTCTTGTTTTTGTATTATTTATCAACGACCTCCCTCAGTAAATCTCTTCCTCTCGTATACTTATGTATGCGGATGATGTGAAGCTTTTCATTTTCTGATAACGACATGTATTTACGTCTACAGGACGATTTAGATAACATGCAAGTGTGGTGTACTGTTAACCACCCTTTTTTTAACATAGCCAAATGTAAGGGTATTACTTTTTATCGGAATTATCCTCAAATAGTTAGTTACTCGTTACATTCCTTCATTCTTGAACGTATTTCCACTTCTTTCTGATCTTGGCGTTTTGTTTAATCTTAGGCTTAAATTTGACAAACACTTTATCAATATTGTTAACAAAGCTAGAGGGGTTCTCGCATTTGTTAAACGTTGGTCCAAAGAGCTTAATAACCCTTATACGACCAAACTTCTTTACACTGCTCTCGTCCGATATAATTTTGAATATTGCTTCTATGTTTGGAGTCCCCAGTATCGCCTCTATCAAGATATGATAGAGTCAGTTCAAAAACAATTTCATTTGTTTGCGCTTCGTAGCTTAAACAGGGATCCACACATCCGCTTGCCTTCTTATCCTAATAGACTTCGCCTTCTAAAATTCCTTCGCTAATTAACTCTCGTCCGATATAATTTTGAATATTGCTTCTATGTTTGGAGTCCCCAGTATCGCCTCTATCAAGATATGATAGAGTCAGTTCAAAAACAATTTCATTTGTTTGCGCTTCGTAGCTTAAACAGGGATCCAAACATCCGCTTGCCTTCTAATCCTAATAGACTTCGCCTTCTAAAATTCCTTCTCTAATTAATCTGTCACTGTGTTCTATTTACAAATAAAGTAATTTTTGGCCCCATAGATTTCTCTTTTCTTCTTGGCCAGGTTATATTTTCTATTCCTCGTAGACCTTGTCGTCATTTCCGTCTGGTTCACTTGCAAATTTGTAGGTCTAATTTTGTCTTGCATGATCCTTTTCTAGTTCTTTATCCTAACTATAATGAATTAAATCATCTTCTGTCGTTTAGCAATTCGCTTTCTTCTATTTGTTTCTATCTAATCTTTCCTTGATTCTCCTAATCGTGCATCTTTGGCTACATTATTGATGTAAGTCGGTGCACATCGTTAAAAAACACACCCAACACTGGCCTTTGATGCTGATTTGGTTTTCTTTTATTTTACTTGATTTTCTTTTTCTTTTATATTGTAAACCTTGAGTCTCTGATTACTTTCTGATGTGGGTTGGTGCATATCTTTAAAAAGTTCACCCAACGGATTGGAGACTCGGATCAGATATATCTATCTTCTCTTAATTCCTTTTCTTCTCCTTTTTATATTTTTTTATGTTACATTTTTTAATTCAACAGGATTTTGTTGTTTAATTTTTTGTTAAATACACCCCCTACCCCCGTAGCATAGCATACCCCTCAAAGCATCAATACAAAAATTTGCACAGAAATTAGATTTTCATGGAAAAAATGGGTACTGGGTATCCCACTGTCGGGCATCGACCCTACTGTCTGAATCAAATTTTTTTATATTGTTTAAATTTTATTTTACATAAATCCCACATTTACATTTCATTCATAAAATAGTATATGAGATTCTTGTTTGCATAAATTGGTCGCATGATGCAGAATTAATTTTAAAGGTAAATAAAAATACATGTGAAATTTTGTATGCTGCTTCCGGTCCACAGTGCACTGTGGGTCAAACAAATGCTGGCACACGCACACAAAGTGTTTGAGCTAAAGTAAGAGGAAAAAAAAAACACTACGAAAATCCATTAAATAACGCACAACTCTTGATATTCATAAAACTTTGTGTGTGTGTGTTTGTCGTTCTTGTTTGGCAATACAATAAAATTTACACGCTTATTAAATTTTACAAGACTTTGGCCGACACTTCAGTAAAACCGCCAACAAAAACAACAGCAACAACGATGCCAATGAGGATGACGACGTCCACGACGAAGTTGGGCTTGGCCAACACTCCATACATTCACTTGGCTTATAAAGCAGCCCAAAAATCCACACAAGTACACAACCCCCAACACACACACACAAACATTGGTAATAGAGCAGCAGCCGCTCTTCAAACTTAAATTTTGTTGTTGATTTTTGTTTTTAGAACCTGTACTCTAAGCGTAACGGGTATATACCATTTTTGAAAAATATTAAAATCGAGTAAGACGCTCTTAAAGCTATACCCAAAATTATCGGCCTCACAACTAGAAAACCACTTAAAGACATGGATATTATGGCAGAATAAAAAGGAATGCGCTAGAAAGTAGTTCACTCAATGAAACCCCTTTTCCCTAAACAAATTAAAATAAACAGTTGGTAACCAGCTCAGGCTTTTCCGCACTTTTATCAAAACAACCGAAATTACCTCGGACAAATTAAAAAAAAAAAACTTTAAAAAAACTTAAATATTTACTCTTATTATTATTTTGGCGACCCAACTATAGCGACTAGAGGGCTCAAATTAAATAGGAAACCCCTTGAAAACATGCCCAACACGATAGAAAAACATTTAGCTCGATATAGTCGAAATTACTAAAGTTATTGGAATAACACACAACATCGACAACGACTACGCCAACGACAACGCACGAACACAAAGACATCGCCAAATCGTCAGAAAAGTTGTCAGAGTGCTTAAATCCTCGAAAAACATAAAACTAGAGATTTTAGTTTTTTGGCCAGTTGCAACTTTTTTGAAAAGTAAAAACCCTTTTTGTATGTTATACATTGCTAAACTGGTACAGCTTATGAATATTAGAATATTGAAAGTGAACTGTGCCAGAAGCCTTTGCCAAAAATAAATAAATAAAATTTACCCTACGTCCATTTGCTTATTAATTTTTCGAGAACCCGATAATCTTCAGCTCAAGCTTGCCCAAGAAGTTTTCACTGCACTTTAGCTAAGGTTAGAACGGCTGCCAGGTTATTTGCTTGCACGCTTATGCCAAAAGCCAGCCGTAGAATCTTGGTAGGAGTAGCCAATCCAGTTTCTAATCTGAATAAGCTAATAATCTATTCGGATTTGCGCGATTTTTGCGTGTTTGCATGCCAATTATCGGCCTCTCTGACCGTAGCTAAATACATTGTTTTGCCAGTGTCTAGCCAAAAGTTTCCGCGGCTTTTGCCGAGATTGTTTTAAAAGGCACAAATCCTAGCTGTAGGGACACCAGTATCCACTAGTACCACGCACACCAGCTGTGCAGCTCTCCAAGCAAAGAGAACCGATCAATTGTGCATTTACTATAGAACTCTGGCCATATTTGTCGAGCAGTGCAACAGCTTGGAACACGCTGTCCACTCCAACTCGACAGTTCAGCTTTGAGCCGTCCGTATATGCCCAACGGACCATGCTTTTTTCCTCAGTGCTATTCGAACTATGAGTTATAATATCCAAATTTTCACCCATTACCCATAGACTACACTGGAATTCATATTGTCAAAAAGGGTAACTTAAAGTCGAGATTTCTAAAGGTGCAATCATGCTTGGCTTTTTTTTTATTTGTTTTTGCCAAATGCCACCGCCAACCTAGTTGGTCTTTTATGGTTTTGGCCATAAGTTGGAGTAGCTGGTGGGGTCTTCGGTGCTCTAGTAAGTTCACTCAAAAAAGTTTTAAGCCCATTGGGTAAAAGGGCAGCTTCAGCTCTATTGCAGTGCGTTTGTCCTGTATGTGTATGTTTGTGTGTAAAAGTATGTATATACATATATAAGCCACTTTTTACCATGCAAAATATGGCCACAACAATTTTATGTTTAGGTTTTTTTTTTTTGTCGTTTGGTACTTCTAAAAAACTTTCTTTCGGCATATACCACATATGACGAAGGACTGGACTATTGCATATGCCACGTGTATGTGTTTGTGTGTGTGTCCCCTTAAAGGAACATCAAAGAGGCGGCGCGCCATACTTGAGGTTTGTGAGATGTTCGCACATGGCTTGCCTCTCAAATTAGCCAGGAAGCTAGGGAAATTACCAACAAAATGGTCAGATTACATAAAGATACGGCGACAAAAGTGTGAGAAAGTAATTAAGTATAAAAGTAAAACTATACACACGAAGAAAAAAAAGGACAAAAGTATATTATGTACATAAAACAAAGTTCAATAAGTTGAAAAGTTCAAGATGTGAAAGATGCTTGAAGGAAAACTGGCAAAACAAGTTTCTTTGCCATAAGTTGGGTCTCACTCAAGATGAAAGTGATTTTTTGTTATGAGAACGTAAATTATAGTCAAATTACAATCTTATATAGAGGACGAGGGTAAATAACAGCACTTTTACATTAGATGATTCGCTAATGTTTTAGGACATTAATTAGCTAAAAGTTATGCATAGTGAATGTGTAAAAGCTGTAACTCTTTTTCAAGCACGATAAGGTATAAGAATAAATTATAGAAAGTGGTTAGTGGTTACTTCAAAAACGTTGCAAAAGTTCCACAGATTGTTTAACTGCATAAATTAAACAAATTCCAGACGCTCGCAAGCATTCTGCTTATTCTGCGAATTTTTTCTCAATAACGATGTTTTCTCCCTCTGAAAGTTGCACGACAATTGCTAGTCGATAACAACGACTTTTGTATATCATAGTAAACGATTGTTAGCATTGTTGTTTTTGGTTTCAAGGCATTTTTGCCTAACAATTGTATAAGGTTAGGGAGGTAGGATGGAAAAAAAACGATGACACTATCGATAGCATCGAATCTTATTCCTGAAACTATCGAAAATATGGAATGGCGCCATTATCGCTAGTTTTGCAGCTCTAGAGTTTAAAGATTTGGCTCTCCAAGTTGTATTTCGAAATTGATTGGTATCTGACAAAGTTTTCTTTTAAAATACCAACACATTATTTTTCCAAAACATAAACTTAGTTAGTATAAATAAATTAGTTTTGAAATAGAGAAATCAGGCTGGAAGTGCATAAACTCATTCGGGAACTGTCTAAAAATATTGTTGAAAGTCTCATTGTCTGCTTGGCGGAGTCTGCACATAAATTTTGCCAGAAATATTTGGAAGGTTTTGACTTTTTTATTCTTTTTATGATATATTTACAATGTTCTCAAAGATATTAATTCTAGCACAGCGTCGGAAAGCTTTTTTGATGAAATTTAAGTTAAAGAGTTATTTAAAGTAATGACTGTAATTCGGTTGAAAATGAAAGCGAAATCTTGTACTTAATTTTTTCCAGAACTTTACAGTTTAAATTTCTCTTTTTGAAAACACTCGTAATAATGCAAGGCAATCCTCCTTTGAGCCTATTAGCTTTTAAATATACTTTTATATGCCTTTAAATAAAATTGCTACTAACACGTTTCAAGGACTGTTCATATTTTTGTGCTTTGCGCAATATCTCATATAGTTGCAACACCATACAACTCGGTTCTAAGTTCATTTGGGGAACGAAAGCTGTCAGCTGTGCAACACCCGCTCACTTTGGCACACTTGAAGCTCTTTTTTAAGTGCTGCGCTCTCTTCCCATAGTGCTGCCTAACACCACGCTCCTCGTACTGTCAAGTCGTCTAGCTGCGGCGTCTATGGAGAGTATGATATTTATGTGTGAGTAAGTGTGCGGGACAGAAGGGGGCTCTGTGACGAATGTCAACTGTCGACTGAGTCAGGCACTCAACTCAGGCTGAGCTGAGTTATACTTATAACCACTCTATGGCTGGCACTTAAGCTTAAATAACAGTAACTATACATACTGTATGTATTCGTGGTGCACATATGGTTCATGCATAAATCCATTCTACAAAACCCTAGAAAGGCAGTTAAGCGGCTTACTTTCAATATTATTAAAGTAAACATTAAGACAGACTCACAGCCTGCATTGCCATCTTAAAGTACATTTATAAACAGATATTTACTGTTTAATTTCAACTGAAATTTTATATTATTTGTTTAATTTCTAAAAAATAGCTGAGAAAATTCGTTAAAGTTTCACGTTTGTATTTACATAGTCACTTTTCTTTGAGGCATTCAACATCTTTGTATGTTGTTTGTGTTTTAAGAGACTCATTTCCATAAGGAAATGTGTCTGTGTGTGACAGAGTTTACATTCAACTAAACATATTTGTTCTGCCATCTCTCAATTTACTTCACAGCTATGACGGAGGAAATAACTGGCAATTGGAGCTATTATGTGTACATATCACTAACATTGGTTCCAGTCTATTTGGCATTTCAGCTCATTAAATTTTTGGGTTGGCAGCTATTCGTGAACAACTGAGCAAATACCATCAACGGAGAGAGGAAGCGGGAATATAGAACAACTTTAGAAAGGAGCAAGGGAAGGTGCGTAGTCAGTTGCAGGCACTTGAACGCTGCGGTTGTCAGAGAGCTCCCAAGCTACACAGTCAACCAACCAGTCAGTTAGTCGTCAGTTTTTCAGTCATGTAGTGCAAAAACAATATCAAAACTATTTAAATATGCTTATAACTCAACTTTTCCACTTGCAGCCAAATTGCAAATTGCACGCACCGAGAACTCGTACCCAGTAGCAGCAGTACTCCAGCACCAGCACCAGCACCAGAACCAGATTACTTGATACAGATTCTTAGACTCCGCCGTACACTAATACCACAATCGAGCTGTATTTCGTAGTAGAAGGCAAACTCGCTCCTGAAGTAGCTGCAGCTGAGGCGCCACAACGCTATCATCTATCACAATCCACTTTAACAAGGAAGTTTTGTGAAGTGCTTCTTCGCACAGCTGAGGATTTGCAGGCGGCGCCAAATCCTTTCAAGCAAAATAACGCGCCGCATGTCATAACAAAGGGAATAAAATAATAAAAATTTGCTTAAGTAAATATGTTTAAAATGCAATAAAAACAAAGAGTAAAAAGTGAAAAGTAAAAAGGCAACGAACAAGAATCAAAGAAGACGCAACAAAAGAAGGGCTCCAACTGTAAAAAGAACAAAAACACAAAACAAGAAAAAAAAAAGGATAAAAGGCATAACGGTAGCGACCGCATTGAAATAACGGTAAAAGGCAACGGCACTAACAGCTGTTCGTTCGTTCAGCCGCCTTATTGTTGTTGTAGCTCTAAACGTCGGCATGTCGCACACACTATGAGAGAGAGCACTAACTGACTGGAGATAGGAGCACAGCCGAAAGAGCGCGGGCGGAAACACGTCAGTAGTGTGCAAACAAAGGCGAGGAAATGCAAAGCAATCAACGTCATCAACAGAAGAAGAAGAAGCAGAAGCAGGAGGAGCAGCGGAAGCAAAGCGGGCGCCGCAACGAACTCAGTTACAGTTACGCGTTACACCAACAGCAACTGCAGCAAATGTAAAAGCAGCAACAACAAGCAAGTCGAATCGCCAAAGATCAAGCAAGCAAAAAAGAAAAAAGTTTGAAAGAAAGAAAAAGTCAGCGCCCATCATCATCATCATCATCATCGTTATCGTCATCGTCATCGTCAACCGAATAGAAGAAAAGTCCAAGCTGCACCGGATACACTCATCGTTGACTCCTTGTTATTCCGTTTTCTGCTCCTTATCCCTGCTCAAGGACTAGGTGCTTTGAAATTTGTGCGTGCCAAACTAGAAGACACTGAAGTGGCTGGAGCCAAAGTAAACCAGACCGTAAGTGAGTCAAAGGCAAGAAACTAATTTACATATTTAAGCTTTGGCGAAACGAGCGTACCAAATCAGAACAGCAACGGAGCTAGAGGAAAAACCACAGCTACACATACAGCTGGAGATACACAGAACACAACTAATTCAGATACAACGACACAGAGCACAAAAAGTTTGAAACGGCGGAAGCCAGAGAGCCAACCAGAGCACACACCCACCAATAACAGATCCCAGGTCAGCAATCATAGTGGGCCTAACATTCCAGCTGCCTTGCCCTATTGGAGTACACCCCGTCACCATTCAGTCTGTATTTTTGATGTAGGTGTCAGTGTGAGTGTGCAATCAATAACGTAATACAAATAAGCGGCTAAGCAGAGTAGCAAGCAGCAAGATAGCTGAAGTGCCAAGTGGGAACATCAACAGAAGCCATTTCCTTCCTCATTTCCCAGCAGCAGCACAAATTCGCAACATATTTAAATCAAAAAGCAGTTAAAGCTTAACACCTCAGAGGATTGAGTGGTAGTTAGAGAAGACGCCCAACAACACCGAGACCGAGACGGAATCGCACAGAGCATAGGTTGCTGTGAAACGTGCCGACAGACAATATGCGTCTACCTTATCGAAATAAAAAAATCACCCTTTGGGTGTTATTTGGCATCATCGTAGTCACCATGTTCCTATTCAAATTCAGTGAACTGCGGCCGACATGTCTATTTAAGGTTGATACGGCAAATGATTTGCCATCGCAAATGGTTCGGGGAGAGGTATGTATGCTATTACCATCTATCTATCCACATATCTATCTATCACTGTAATTCCCATGTTTGGTTGTAAGCGTACGAATACGCAACATGATCGCGCATTTGCTCTGTTTATGCAAGTAAAATAATCGCAACTTAGAATTTACTATGGACGATTTTTAAAAACGAGAAAGTTTCAAGTTACCTATTTCGAAAAATGTCTGTTACGAACTTGTTCAGTTTTCAGTAAAACGGGGTGCACTGTGTGGACTTTCGTGTTTATTGAATAGCCAGATTAGTTAATCAAAGATTTTTAACTGAACAGCAGTCCTGCAATAAGGAAAAATATATTTTACAGCGATACAAATCAATATTGAACGCTTTTCATTAACGTATCTTAGAAGAGATAAAAAATACAACTTTTGTTCCAGAGATTTTTGGTTTTTATAACCTATTTATGTCATACTAGTCTTCGCCTTGTCTTTGCTCTTATAACTGCGATTACGATGAAGATAGAAAAATACACGAAATAACAACGTTTGTGTATACAAATGTAGTTTGTTGTTGTTTATACCCTGTACACAAAGTGTAAAAGGGTATTATAGATTTTTGCAATGTATGTAACATGCAGAAGGATGCGTGGCAGACCATATGTTCCATGAGCAAAAATGGTCAGGAGCAATAGTCGAGTCGATATAGACATGTCCGTCTGTCTGTCCCTCCGTATGAATTTACAATTTAAATAAAAATTTCCCGAAAGATGCGCATTTACACCGAAAGGATGAAGTTTGTCGAATCACGTCGATATCTTGCCCCCTTCCCCTGTGACATATTTTTGCAGCTTACAGCCGACAAAGGTGTGCGTCGTGTTTATGTGCATCTAAGTTTTAAAAATGATCGAAATCGGATAAATACATCAAAAGTTATAGTCAAAAATATGCTAATTTCACCCCTCCTTGCCCATAAACTGTGCCAAAATTTCACTACGTGTATATATGGATACATGTGAGCTAGAGTTACAAAATTTGGTGTGATGACACGTGTGACCCTAATCGTTAAAACTGTATCCACCTTTTTTCAATAGAAGCCCTCCTTCCCCCGCAGAGGATTTACATTAATTTCTGACATACCCCGCAATTGATTGATTTGAAAATTATCACAGATATTTATAAATGTATTCGGGCTATGTTTCTAATAAATTTAATTTTCATTTAACAACATTGGCCCAAGAATACTGAAATTAGGCATAAACGTAATTTTTGCCCCTCCACAATACTCAACTTCCCAATAGTTCCCAACTTTTGAAATGAGACATAAAAGTAGATACTTGTTTTCCCATTTCACCGTATGCTGGATTTAGTGTTTATGGGGGAAAAAGGGTACAGTGGGATGTCGAGCACCATCCCGACTGCCAATCATTAATTTATCCAATTTTCAAGCATCCTTTTTTTTATTTTCACATACTCTTGAAACAAGATTACAAATAGGACGCTGTTTTTTCAAAAGCCTGCTATTCAGCCCATAACAGTGTATAAAAGTATATAGGACCGAAAAATATAACCCATTTAGTAAGCAGCTCCATAGCCACCTGCTATCATAAGTTGGATGAAATTGTGATTTTCGTTGTGCATAAACTACGTGAACAGCAAAATAGGCATACACACAAGTGCTGCACGTAAGGCAACTCAAGCTGGCAACAACAAGCACGCAGCTCAAGTTTGTTTACATTCCGGCGCATGTGTTTATGTCCGAAAAGCATATGCGACTACAACAACAATAACAAGGGTATCTAGCAAATGACCCAACCAAACTCCCACTGACCAACCCATTCAACCGACCAACCAAGCGTTGATTGCGATGATAAATCACAAAATACTACGCCATCAAGAGGAAGGCAAAAAAAATAACAGGGCAAAGGAGCTTCAGATGAGCAGCATCAGCAAAAAGGAGGATAACTAATTTCATGTTAGGTGCACACCCGCAGACGCGGCACGTTATGCAAAGTCATTTTATTACGAGGATATGGAGAGGGTTACTTGGGGTGTTAAGCAATACCAGCTAGTATGCATGTGCCCAAGAGTTGTCCAACTTTGTTAGACTGAAGTGACAGTCCAATAAAAGAATCGATGGAAAGAAGCCAAGTTTAATTTAAATATCAAAACGACTTCAAGATGTTGGTAGAATTGACTATCATTTATTTTGAACTTATATACTATATAGTTTTAAGTCAATCCATGGCATGGACCGTCTTTCGATTTTTTAATTGAATGGTCCGGGTTTTGAGAAAGAACAAGCGACTATTTGGTTTGAACTGCTGCGTCCGCGAAACCTGCTTGTTACGATCTTATAAACGTCATCTTGTAAATGTCATCACTGGTGACACTAATACCCAGGTATGCGTAGACCTCACAGTATGTTACATAAAGAGCTTGCTCCAATAGTTCATGCACATCATCAATCGGTTCTTGCAAAATAACTGTTTTGGACGAACTTCACAACACTTTTGGCTGAGAACCACCAACGTTTTATATGCACAAAAGTTGTATCACTTTTTATGGGTCTACATGTTTCAGTGTAACTTTTACTATTGTATTTAAGATGTGTTAAATCGATTTCACAATTTCACTGCATCAAAATTTCCTAAAGTTATCTTAGTAACGAATGTCAAGAAAGTTACCTATTTAACGATACATTTCCCTCAAGGTTACAGTGATTATGCAAATACCCCTAATAGTTCAGTCGAATAAGCAAGATAATACGCTGCATTCTACAAGTGTCAAAAGTCCCCTTGATTTTCGTGTGAGCATCTTAAGATATTCCAGGGGAGTAAGGGTTGTCTAGCGATTTTTATGTTCTACATATTTGTAGTAGGTTTAAACATCATTTAAAGTCGAGGGTTCGCCGCGATATTTGTAAATGTTTAATCGGTACGACGTACAAAACAACATATTTCGCTTATCGTTGCATGACACGATCATAATTGATCGTTCCGCCTGTTTACTGCTAATATCAGCATAAACACTAGCAACATAAACCTGCATATCGGGATTTTTAAACAAATTACATTACTTTATTAAATATAATTCTTGTGTGTTTAAATTAATAACAATTGAAAACGTAAAACATAGTTGCTGAAAAAGCTCAGTAACTCAAAAGTTGGTATAATAACTTTTACAAAAATGGTCTCTCTCACTCTTTGTGCTCTATTTTGTATGCTCTATACATTTTTTTTTGGCTTCAAACATCATTTATAGCCCAAAAAACGAAAATTTTTTCAAATAATTCAAAGTTACCTCCAAGCATTTTCGACTTAGTAGAGATTTTTCTGCTCTGCAAAATTGTAAAGTCCACAAAACGAGACGACAGAGTTTCGTGATCTTTGACCTTGAATTTCATTAGACGATCACTTGGGATTTTAGGGACTTTTGACAAAACTAGTAAAATGCGTAAACGAAGACGTATGCAAAAATTCAGTATCTTTTATTTCGAAGATAATGCCTTTTCGAGCCTTATAAGGTAAAGTTGCATTTTTACTTTTTTTCCATATCAATGGATTTAAAATTTTTATAGGTATATTTTTTTTTTAAATATTCAAAAATTTCATTCGAAAGCTTGGAAAAATACCTATAAAAATGTAAAATCCATTGATATGGAAAAAAGATATTGCCATTTGAAAATTATACTGCAAAACAATTGAGCCCCTGATAACATGGTAGTTACGCATTACACAGATCTTAAAACCTACTCTACATACATGTTTTTATGTATACTGTAACATATTCCGTTGCCAAAGAAAACTTTTTTCAGGGTGGCTTTTTGCTCAGAGAATGCTTATATGAGTTGGTTTTTCCACGAATGTGTAAAAGACCACCAAAATCGCTTGAAGGTTAAAAAAATTTGGAATACTAAAATAAAATAAAAAAATTGTATGCAGACAGTCCGGAAGGTGCCTGACAGTTGAATATCCTGTATCCTTTTTCCCATAAACTAAATACAGCATAAGGTAAAATGGGAAAGAAAGTATCTTCTTTTATATCTCTTTTCACAAGTTCGATATGACTGTAAGCATTTTCCTATTGGAATGTTCCAATTGAGAAGTTTTCGTACTGAGAAGCTTGTTATTATGGTTTCAAAAATTACTTTTATGCCCGTAACTTCAGTATTCTTAGGCCAATGTTGTCAAAACATAGATGGAAAACACTTTTTTAAATGTCTGTGGCAATTTTCAAATCAATATGTTGCTGGTTGTAACAGTAATTAAGGTAAATCGATTTCGTGGGAAATCAACTTCTATTGTAAAAAGGTTAATACAGTTCTAAGTCGCTTTTCGGCTCGTCAACTCAATGTAACGGCCAAGGATTCCACTCTTTTAAACTTCATGCTCTTTGGGGGCAGATATCACTTGCAACTTCATCTTTCCCTTTTCCCCTCATAATAACAAACTTCTTGCAGTTCTCAAACACTCAAGATAAGTTGCAAAACTTTTACTTTTATATCGTGTAAGTTTAAAATATTTGCTTCTTTCTTTTATTAAACATATAAACTTTGAGTTCTATTTAGCCGTAAAGCTTATAGTCAAGTTGGTAGTCAAACTTATCATTAGCTAAGGAAAATAAAAACAAAACAAGATATGTTTTTCGCTTTTTATACCCTGTACACAAAGTGTAAAAGAGTATTATAGGTTTGTGCAATGTATGTAACAGGCAGAAGGGGGCGTGGCAGACCATATGTTCCATGGGCAAAAATGGTCAGAAGCGATAGTCGAATCGATATAGACATGTCCGTCTGTCCGTCCTTCTGTATGAACGTCTAGATATCAAACACCATAAGAGGTAGAGGCACTAAAATGTACCCTGTACTTCCCCTGTGACATATTTTTGCGGCTTACATCTATCATCTCAAACCCCAACAGAGATGTGCGTCGAGTTTATGTGCATCTACGTTTCAAAAATGATCAAAATCGGATAAATACATAAAAATTTATAGTCAAAATTATGCAAATATCGCCCCACCTCGCCCATAAACCGTGCCAAAATTTCACTGCATGAATATATGGATATGTGTGAGCTGGACTTACAAAATTTGGTGTGGAGACTCGTGTGACACTAATCGTTAAAACTGTATCCACTTTTTTTCATTAAAACCCCCCCTTCCCACGCTATCGATTTACCTTAATTAATGCCACATCCCCCCATATATTGATTTGAAAATTGCCACAGACATTTATAAATGTCTTTTTGATCTATGTTACAAAATTCAACAACATTGGCCCAAGAACACTGGAGTTATTGGCATAAAATTAATTTTTGCCCCCACTTCCCAATAGGAAAACTTGTCAATTGGAACTTCCCAATAAGAAAATGCTTACAGTCATATTAAACTTGTAAAAAGAGACATAAAAGAAAATACTTTCGTTCCCATTTTACCGTATGCTGGATTTAGTGCTTATGCGGAAAGAAAAGGTATTCCACTGTCGGGCAGCGTCCCGACTGTCTGCATCAAATTTTTTTCTGCGTTTTTTGTAGCGGAATTACGAGCGCTAAGCCCAAGGTGAGGATTTAGAACCGATTTGTGCTAAAAGTCTGTGGAAACCGCCACAAGAGGCTCTGTTTTAAGCGTCCAACATTATAGGCTTAAGCTCGCATCAAGAGACATTTTTAATTTAAATTTCAGTTTTTGTTGTGCGAACTCGACTTGCAAATCTTTGAAATTGACATTAATTCTACTTGAGCATCAAAGTTAGTCGCTGCATTGAGATTTATATGACTCTCTCGTTCGCTGTGATAACAGGTACATATGACACTTTTTTTCTAGTTTTAGATTTTAGCAGAAAATCTACATTAGTGTGTGTCAAGTTGAGTTGTGACAGTTATGTCACATAGATGAGTCATCCCATGCGAAAAAATGTTCGTTATTAAGGCATATCAAGGCAAAGGCCGGCGGGCATTCGCGGCTTAATACAGATAGTTGGCGTTCGCTTTCTCGGTAGTTTTTATGGAAGTTAACTCAAGTATGTTCCCTACTTTTCGATCATTGCCTTAGTCAGTTTACGGACTTGGTAAAACATTTGCATACACAATTTACGTGAAATTTATGAGCAACTAGCTGAACCCGCGGCCTCCGCTGCGCCCACACAAATGTTCAAATAGCGTTTTCTAAACATTCAATTTATCATTAACAAAAAAAATAAACAGTTGGTAACCAACTCAGGCTTTTCCGAACATTTATCAAAACAACCAAAATTAGCTAAGAAAAAAAAATGTCGAAAATTATTTACTCTTATTATTCCTCTGGCGACCCAACTATGTCGACTAGAGTGCTCAAATTCAATAGGAAAGTCTTTGAAGACATGCCCAACACAAAAAAAATGTTGAGTTAGTTGCCCTCTTAGAGAGATATTAGATTGATATTTAACTACCTTCAATTCAATTTCTTTTAAAAAATCGGTGACCCCAAATTAACCGGAAAAGGTATGTTTTAGACAGGGGCTTTTTGAATCTTGTAATTAATACCTTAGTAAAATAATTGTATGTGGAATTTTTTTAATTTTAGTGTTTAATAAGAAAATCGAAAATAAATTTCAAAAATATATTTCTTGTAATTAAATAAAATTAATATAGTTTCTTTTCATAGAAAATAACTACACTGTGCATATTTTATTGTTTTCATATAAAAAACTTTAAACATTATTTTAATTAGATGTAGGGTTGCCATTATGTCTATTGTTTAGTTTCAGGCTGCATGTCATTAAGCCCACCCTATTTTAGGACGGAAAAGTCAATTTTCTTCAATCCCGGTGCAAAGTTTCATACTGGTTATACTTGCAAAAAACATTACAGAAAGTATCTCCTAGACATCCTCAATCGGATTAAGGCTCGAAATCATATTCAGGCACTACAGCAAGTTTGTTTGTTCGTTGTTTTACTGAAATATCCAGTGCGCCGAAGGGAAACATCTCGAAATGCGTCTAGCTCGCAATTAAATGACTTATGAGATGCCTGTGCTCATGCTCATTCGACATAGAAAACTCATATTTGGGAGCTGGATTTAGCCCATAAAGGATTTCCCGTCATGGTTTAGTTTTTAAAAAGGATATCCCGAATCTTGTAATAATACCCTGTACACAAAGTGTAAAAGGTTATTATATAATTGTGTAATGAAGATTGAGAGATTCTCGCGGCTTACACCCACACCATAAAACCTATCCAATTAAAAAATGGCACAGTTATGCACAATGTTACTGTGCATGTGTTGTGTGAAAATTAAAATCGGATGGAAACTTTAAAAGATAGAAGTAATAATGTGGAAATTTGAGGCCTCTCCTCCTATAAACGGCAACAAAATTTTACTTTTTACAGCAATGTTAATGTAGCGTACCACTCGTTGCTTGCTTATATCTCTTATGCCATATTGTTGACTCCACAGACCTAAATATAATGCTATCCAAAAATCAATTATTTGCTTTTACTTATCCGGCCACTGACAGGACTCAATGTTTCTCAACCTGTACATTTTCTGTATCTTCTTGCAGAAATACGTCACAGATGACAATCAACGCGCTTATTCATACAGCCGTGAGATGCCATTAATATTCATAGGCGGTGTACCAAGATCTGGAACGACATTGATGCGCGCCATGTTGGATGCGCATCCCGATGTGCGGTAAGTTTTCATTGCTTTGACAGTTGCCTTTACCGTTGCTTGAGCCACATCCGTAGCCCTCGTTGTTGTTGTTGCTGTTGCCATTGCCGTTGCCAGCAGCCCTATTTATTATTTTGTATTTTGTTTAGCCCTCAACGCACTAAGCACGGCGCCTGCTGCTACGTGCGTGGGTCCAATCCGGACCCCGTCTTCCCTGTACTCCTGCTCCCCAACCTAGCTATAAACGGCGCATCCGTATCAGCATCAGGGCATTCCTGCCATACGTTATAATTTACGTCTCTTGACGTTACGCCCGCGTCATCGCCGTTGTCAACGTCAGACGCCATGCCACCCATTCGTCCTGCCTCTGTCCCTGTCCCTGCTGTCACAGCCGGAAAGAATTAGATTATTAAGTTTTCGTTACGCATGAGTAATTAGCCACGTATTTTTTGCTGTAAAAAGAGCGTTGCTAAAGTCCTTAAAAAAAATTACAATTTGGTATATACACTGTGCAAAAAACTAGAAAATGCAAATTTGACTCCATTTATATCAATTTACTTTTTAAAACAGCTTATTGTAAACCTCAACTCCATCAAGTTTGCAAATTACTAACTATTTACTGAACACATACATCGACAACGACTACGACAACGCACGAACACAAAAACATCGCCAAATCGCCGGAAAAGTTGTCAGAGTGCTTAAATTGTTGAAAAACATAAAATTTGAGACTTTTTTGCGGAAAAGTAAAATGGTCTTTTCTGATAAGGTCCATACCACAAAAGTGGCAAGATGGTGTCGTCTCGCCAGTGAGCAAGTGTGTATGCGTGATGTACTTGTAATTACCATGAAAATAAGTGTAATAATAACATGATTCTACGACAAACAGTTCTCGGCAATCAAACGTTGCCCGCTCGCGCCGATTCTATACTTTGCGGTTAAAGTCCACAACCCGTGGCGTGGGTCATACGTGTTCTAGTAACCTTGTAGATGCTCATCTATCTTCTCACATATGTTTTGGAAAGCCACAATGCATAGCATCAACAAGAGATACTACTGTCTGATGATCCTCGCATGACATTGACGCTTCCCCTGGATTTGAAATCTTTCAAATGGGCCATACAGATAATGACCGCTTCATTGTCCTCGATGATGTTTTGCATCCGAAAATACTAAGCCCACAATGTCTGTCCATTATTTTACAATTTTACATTCATCGAGCTTATTGCATTTTTCACATTTCTTCAAAAAAAAAACTATTACAAGGCTCTGCAATGCACAAGCGTGCCGAAATGTGAGATTTTACTTACTGCAATGGCACTAGCGTGTCCTGTAATGATGTGCGGCACAGTATTTTAAAAATATATAAATCACAACTTAAATTTGAGCTTTGACATGCCATTGCAATTGACCTAACTAACCTATGAGCTTGACAAAAACATCATTGAATAGATAACTTTATTTCCAACAAATTCTATATGTTGGACTTGGCTTTACGGGCAATATCACCAGAGATATCAACTAAAAACTAACTCAACCACAAATGGGCGGGGGATAAATGGAGATAGCCCCACTCCGCGAAAACGATTCGATTTTAGACTCAGTACTTATCCCCAAATCCTCCTTTAAAGTTTCAGCCATTATGCATTATTTTATTTTAAGTTTAATGCAGTTTTTGAGCCTTTTTTATTGTAATATACAGCGACAGAATTAGCGCAGAGCGCGTGACTTTGCCAAGTTCCGAGTGATTTACGATAGACGGGGATGCTCCTGCCTACTTGAACTATATATGTATTTGTTGCTCAGAAAGTGCTCTATAAAAAAGCATATGGGTAAAATTTCTGTACCATCAGCTGTTTGTGGTCAATTCAAGGTTAAAAAAAAATCAACAAAAATATTTTTCAGATAACGATCAGAAATATTCGACTCTCTCGCGGCTAGGGTACCATTTTCGCCCGACAGAACAGTCATTTATGATCAGAAAATGAGCGCACATATGTATGTGTATTTTAATCGCCGAGTCGAGAAAAATATCGAACTTTCAAAAAATGCTGGCTGGGGGAGAAAACGTTCGTGAAAAGTTACCAATAAAGTAAATAATGTTAAGACATTTCAATATAAATGTTTTTTATTAATTTTATTATCATTTTGCGAAATACATGAATAAAACTTATATATCGCTCAACCTATGAAAATTCCTAACACAATGATATAAGTTTCCCCCATATTTGTTTCCATATAGGTGGTAAAAAAGGGGTCTTAAAATTTTGCTTGCCTATTTAAATAATAGATTTGCCTTTTCCTAGACCTACGTGAATCTATCTCAGTCTGTCTCGCTGTCAGTAGTTGTTTTTGGCTCCTTTTTGTTTAAAAACGTACTTCCTCTGTTGAAACTGCTAGACAATTTTGGGTATTTCGTTTTCGGTTAGGCCCATTACACGTACATATATTCACTTTTTCACGGTATTATGGTCACACATTTTTTTTTGAGTCTGTTTTGTGACACCCTAAATGAATACTGTATTGGGGCTTCACATGACTTTTGTGCGTGTTGTTTAATTTGCATATGACAGGAAAATGTGATAACCTGCCAAAATGCATTGTGCACGTGTCAATAAGGACACCAAATTTGCAAATATAATAGAATATAATATTAGACCAAAGCCATTCGATGTATATCGATCGGAAACCCACCAAGTTTGTAGCTTGTTTAAGCAGAATTCATTCTGAATGCCGAACAAATCAGCAAATTCAACGTCATAGAAACAGAAACACATTGTTTTTTGTGTGTATTATTACTTGGCTCAAAGCTTTATTTATCAAGAAAACAGAGTGCGCTATTGTATTCCGTATTGTAGCCAACACTTCCCCTGGCCTGGCTCCCTGACGTACTGCCAATACAGCAATTTATTCTCTTTTTAATATGAAAACCTTAAAGATGAAAAGTTCTGTGTCGTCAAAGCGAATTCACAATTTCGTGTTAATGTTTGATTTATGTTTTTCTAATCCATTTCCAAGGGCATTAAAAACCAATCATTCATTGTTTACTTTGTTATGTTTGTTTAATGTTTGCTGAACCGTAAAATAGCTTAATTATTACCGAAAATACAAACACGTCTTGTTACAAAACAAATAAATATGTAAATCTTTGTGTATAAATTAATGCATGCCAATATGAAGCCTTCTGTAACTCTGCACTAATAGGTTGGAATTCAGATATATTCAAATTAAGTTGGAAAATAAAAGTAATATTATATTTCCCTTTATTTCCTATTATTACAACTACTTGTCATTTTACTTACATATATTTTTCTCTTTGTCGATGTTGGTAACAATATCGATTACATAATGTTAAAATTACATATATTTCACATCGATATCTAAGACGCTGCCTCTGAGTTTTGTATTATACATTTCATTTTGGGCAGCTATATATTTTACTTAAATTACATTTCTACATATTACATATATGTTGTTAAGTAAGTAAGTAAGTAAGGTTATACGTAACCGGCTTTTTCTAACAAATATCAAAAGAATGAATCAGATTTAGTACATCTAATGTAGTGGATTACTCACCCGTGTGGTGAGCGGGTTAGAGAATACCACCTCAGCAGCTTGTCGTATGAGGCGACTAACAATGACACTGGGTTCTTTCGAAACCAGTAGGCCTTAAAAGGGTTGTGCGTAGGGTTTGGGACCCACCACGTAAAACCACAATTCCAATGAAAGAATGTATTTACATCAGGCCGTAACCCGATAACGGATTGTTATGGCCAGTTAAGAAGAAGAATATACATATGTGTTGTTGCCTTTCTTTTTTTTCACAATTCAATTTTGTAGTTCAGATTTACATTTTATTTTTACATTTTTTATTTATATTTTAATTTTCCCTTCACACCTTCCACTCCTTTCGAGGTCTAAGGGCTCTTCTTGTCATTTGCCTGTAACGGAATCTCCACCTTTTCTTGTGCATTGTCACAGAGATGAGCCTTTTCTTCAGATGTATCTTTATACCCTGTACACAAAGTGTGAAAGGGTATTTTAGGTTTGTGAAATGGATGTAACAGGCAGAAGGAGACGTGACGTCGTGTTTATGTGCATCTATCTTTCAATAATTATCGATTTCGGAAAAATACATCAAAAGTTATAGTCAAAAATGTGCGTATTTCACCCCCCTCGCCTATAAACTGCATCAAAATTCCACTACATGTAGATATGGATACATGTGAGCTACAGTTACAAAATTTTATGTGGAGACTCGTATGGGCCAAATCCCTAAAAATGTATTCATCTTTTTTTAATAAAAGCCCCCTTCACCCGCAATAGATTTACCTTAATTACTGCCGCACCCCGCAACATATTGACTTGACTATTGCCACATATATTAATAAAAGTGTTTTTGATCTATATTTTAAAGTTCAACGACATTTTACCGTATCCTGGATTTAGGGCTTATTGGGAAAAAAGGGTACAGGGTATTCCACTGTCGGGCACCGTCCGGACTGTCTGCATCAAATTTTTTTTTATTGTTGCTGGTGACGAAGCAGCTTTGTTAGGGTCCCTGTAATCTCTGATATAGACTTTTTGACCTTTGCTGAACTCTATATTTCTGTTTCCTAAGTATTGTCTCTCTAACATTTGGTGGTTTCAGAAAGTCTTATCTGGTTTTGACAGTTTTCAGTTTGTCCGTTGGTGGACGGATGCCCAGGTGCCGTAATTTCTATTTCTTTGCACAAATTGATTTAATTCGAGTGAATAACATTTTCTACCATTGTCGCTAATAATTGCGTCTACCAATCCATAACGACAAAACAATTCTGGTCATTTCGTAATGACGAATTGAGATGTAATGTTTTTAGTTAATAATACTTCAGTCCACTTGGAATATGAGTCTTTTACTACAAATAAGTTATAATTTTTATTGGCCCTGCGAAGTCAATGTCGATACTTTTCCAGACAGCTAATTCGGGCTCCCATGAATGAGCGGACTCTTTTCTGGACTTTTCTGAATTTCTTCAGTCCAACTAAACTTGCAATGTCTCTGTCCAGTCCTGGCCAACAAATATATAATCTGGCAAGAGATTTTGTTTTGCCAATGCAAATATGAAATATGTATAAATAACTGAGAACCTCATATTGCATGTACGACTGTCCTATAACCCCATAAGATGCATCCATACTCAACAGAGAGTTCAGTTCCTTTGCTCATATATGGCTTAAATTCATCTCCTTTTAATTGTGCTAAGGACCCTTTTTCAATAGCATCTAATACTTTGGCTAAGATTGAATCACGTCCTTGAATCGATAAGTTCTTGAAATTAAGCTGAAGATAATTATATTTGCTTATGAGATTGACATAATTGAAATTTTGTGTAAAACTTTGTTTTTCTGCTATTTGTAAAATTGTAGACAAGTGACAAGTTCTACTTCGTTGGATGTTCCTTTTAAATACTAAACTTTGTAATTGAATCCTGACAGTGTGAGTGCCTATCTTTGGATTATTGCAGACGCCATGAGTGGCAAACCTTTATTTTCACCAAAAATAGTGAGACGAGCTTTGTGGTCAGTTTTCAAAGACAATCTTTGACCTAGCAGATATTGCTTTACTTTAGTTATAGAGAATATAATGGCTAATGCTTCCTTCTCTATTGAGCTGTAGTGTCTTTCACTGGCCTGTAATGCCCTTGAAACAACGGCTATTGGCCTAAGCTCATTGTTTTTGACTTTATGAGATAAAATTCCATCTACTGGAGTATTACATGCTTCTGTAGTGAGCACAATTTCCAGATTGGGATTAAAATGTACTAGAAAATTGTCAAAAACTATATCTTTTTGAATTATTTCATACGCCTGTTGGCATTCTTCTGTCCATTTGAACTTTTTGTCCTTTCTAAGTAGTTCATAAAGTGGATGCATTTTTCTTGCGAATCGATCTATAAATTTAGAATAATAATTCACCATACTCTAAATGCTCTAACCTCAGAAATGTTGGTAGGAATGGGAGCTATTGTAATACAAGAAGTTCTCTCAGTATTCTTTGTGAGACCATGTTCATCTATGGTAAAACCTAAGTACGAGATCTGCTTTTTAAAGAATTGGCATTTATTCTGATTAAGTTTCAAACCAGCTGATTCTTATTTTTTGCAAACTCTTGAGATTGCTCAAATGAGACTTCATGTCTGTTCCTTTTACTGCTACTACTTGAGGAATGCCTCGTAACAGTTTTTCAATTGTTTTTTGAAATTTTGCTGCTGCTGTCTTAACACCAAATGGTAAACGTTTAACTTTCAGAACACCGATGTGCGTTCTCCAAGTGCAAATTGATTGCGGCTCTTCGTAGCAACAACTGGTGAATCTTAGTGAATAACTTGCCTCCCTCGAGTGACGCGAAAATCTCATCTATTCATGGCAAAGGATATTTGAAATTTGTCAAATCTTTATTAAGAGTTATTGTAGTCACCACCAATTCTTAGCCGTGTACCCCACACTGATTTGTCCCTTAATTTTTTTTCAATTTCATTTTTCCATATTAATGGCAATGTTCTAGGTTTCATAAAAACTGGCTTTGCGTCAGTGCATAATTTTAAAGATATGTTATCTCCTCTCTGTCGCACCGTTCTCGGAGACTATAAGAGGTAAAGCAACAATTTTTGACCAAACGATGCGTATTTTCTTTACGCAGTGCAAGTTTTAGCACACCACAAAAGCTATCCAATTGAAACTTGGCACAGTTATGCACATTATTACTGTGCATGTGTAGTGTAAAAAATTTTTCATATCGGATGGGAACTTTAGAAGATATAGTTAATAATGTGCCAATTATGGGCCCCTTGATGTTTTTCCGCTCCATATTCCCTACCCCCGTAGCATAATTACCGTTATTACGCCAATACCCTTCAACGCATCGATACAAAAATTTGCACAGGAAAGGAAAAATATGTTTATATAGTTATAATATATAGTATATATAGTTTTGTGACATGGTCCATATGCATTTTAGACGTGCTTAGGTCATGCCCTGGTATCTTATTTGGTTTTAATTGACAGAGCGTGTGAATTTTGATCGAGACAACTCGAACTTTGACAAGACACTACACTAAACTCGCGCATTCCTCGTTACCATCGACTTCAACATCACACCATAGTCGAACACCACGGTTCAAAGCTCATGGTCTGCATCTGAATTGCTAAAAGTTGACGATTCCATTATCGGTACTATCGGCATCGTAAAGACATGAAAACGCTATTATTACTATAAAGCTTATGACTCGAGACGTTTTAGGAAATTTGTTGGTATGTGTTAGATTAGATTAGATTAGATTTGTGGTGGGTGCGATAGCTTATCAGAGAAGTTTGAACCATCCCTAGCTCTCAGGCAGCCTTGCCCATTGTGCCATGCTCTACAGATGACGTTAAAAGAGAGAAAGAACAGTTGAAATAGGAGAAAGAGTGCGAAAACAGAGTAGGCTTACATAGAGGCTCCCTATTGAATCGATCTTGCCGACTCCCGTAAGAAGTCGTGAAGACTACGTAAGGGGAGAGTATACGCCTCGTCCTTGCAAAAGCCGAACAGTAATACAGAAAGTGCTCCGTGAAGTCGGATTCTTCAGGACATGCTGCGTAAGTTGGGTCGTCAACGAGAACAAGACGCTATTTGGCAGGTCATCGGTTCCCCTCTATTGAGTAAACCGAAAAATGGTATTAAACTTATTTAATAGACAAACCTAGTCAAAAACACAACAAAAAGAGTTTCTAACTCTTATTTTTAATTTATTTATCCTCTTATTGCTTACATTATTTTTGTATATAATGTAATATGTTTAACACATTAACTTAAGTATAAGCTTTACAATTTTACAAGTTTCATATAATTTTTCTGTGAATCGAATTTAAGACTTTAAAAACTGTTCCATGATGCTGACATATTAACAGTCAAATTGTGCAAAATTCACCTGCTGCGATTTCGCAGCGAATTTGAGCCTCTGTCCCCATTATGACATTCTCATTTTAGAAAGGGTTTTATGTATGTGGGCGTGTGTATGTATGTGTGTGTGTGTGTGTGTGTGTATGCGAGAGAGTATAATAGGCATCCTGTTAGGCCCAAAAACTGCCTGGCAACGTTAGCAGGGAAATGGCAATGGCAACGCCAGCGAGTACCTGTCCATGCAACTGTTATGCCATGTCAAATGTCAGTTCATACTTATTTTTCTCTTTTTTTTTTTTTTGTATTATAACTTTGCCTGGCAACTCATGGTATGTGGTTGGTTGATGTTGCACAGCTGTGGCCAGGAGACACGCGTCATACCGCGCATACTGCAGCTACGCTCACACTGGCTAAAGTCGGATAAGGAGTCGCTGCGCCTGCAGGAGGCAGGCATTACTAAAGAGGTCATGAACAGTGCCATTGCGCAGTTTTGCCTGGAAATTATAGCGAAACATGGTGAGCCAGCGCCGCGCTTATGTAACAAGGATCCATTGACGCTGAAAATGGGCTCCTATGTAATCGAACTCTTTCCCAACGTAAGTGACATAAATGCAAAAACGAACACATGGGTTTTACATTGTTGTCATCTGTCAACCTCTTTTACTCCCACCTCTGACTCTGTCAGGCAAAATTTCTATTCATGGTGCGCGACGGAAGAGCCACAGTTCATTCGATTATATCGCGCAAGGTGACAATCACCGGCTTTGATTTGAGCAGCTACAGGCAGTGCATGCAAAAATGGAATCATGCCATCCAGGTGATGCACGAACAGTGCCGAGATATTGGCAAGGACCGCTGTATGATGGTAAGTACACTGGTTAGCCTTAGCAATTAGTGACGTGCACTGACCAACTTGTATATAGGTCTACTACGAGCAGCTAGTGCTGCATCCGGAAGAATGGATGCGCAAAATTCTAAAGTTTTTAGATGTGCCTTGGAACGATGCGGTGCTGCATCATGAGGAGTTTATTAACAAGCCGAATGGTGTACCGCTATCCAAGTGAGTATTATGATAAGCCTAATATGGCAATTTTGCAATACTCAACTATATACTTAAATTACAGAGTGGAACGCTCATCGGACCAGGTTATAAAGCCTGTTAATTTGGAGGCACTGTCCAAGTGGGTGGGTAAGGTACCTACCGATGTGATACGTGACATGGCTGACGTAGCACCCATGCTGTCCATACTCGGCTACGATCCTTATGCAAATCCGCCTGACTACGGTAAGCCAGATGCTTGGGTACAGGACAATACATCTAAGGTATGTGCAACAAACACACACAAACACAGCGCACTCAAGAGCATCATGCACAAGGAAAATGCATGTGATTTTTCCTGCCTGTCGCATGCATGTAGTTATCGAGCTTTCAAGCGGCAGCAGCTGCCTCTGCCACATAGGTATCATTGTCCGTGCATTGTGACTCCCTTTTGTTTTTCGATGTCGTCCTCATCGATGGACAAACACTAGCAATTCTCCAGTTAGCACTCTCCATTGGTTGCTGTGGTTTATTGTGTCTGGTTTTGTCTGTAGCGCTTTTGTTTTAGCATCGGCATTCTATCTGCTTTGAGTTTTACCAGAAAAAAGGACATTTTAAGTTTATCATGGAGCTTGCACCGCATAGGTATAACATACTTCTGCAGCATGCAGCAATTTGTGTTTCCGAAAATTTAATTAATATCTAGGGCTTTGTTAAAGTCACTTTCCCCTCTAATGGCCAAAACGCAATTTTGAGCCAACTTAATTGAACACGGAGATATTTTAAATAGCTCACAAAAAAATTGGTAACGATATAAGCTGTTATAGAAACAAGCGATCACAAAAAGTTTTCTAGACCAACTTTTAGAAATACAGAAATAGAATTCGTTATGTATACGTAAAAAATTGGTGTTTTGTTTAATAACAAATATTTGAAAAGCGTCAAAATAAAACTCGTTTTTTCAGATTACCAAGGTAAACACACTGTCCGGTAGAAGTTTAAGGGACTATCTAATGTGATGTGAGATTTCTTCGATTGGCACTCGAAAATTTCTCACATTTTTACTGAAAATTTCAATATTTGGGTGTTTTTAGATCTTTAATGAGCAGCGTACTTAACTTAATGATCCGAAAGAATGAAATTGAATAGGGTAAAAATTTATAAGATCTAAAACATTTAACAATGCTCATAAAAAAAAAGAACAAACTAAAAACTCAACTGGCTGAAACTTTGTTAGAAATTCGTCATTTAATAAGTTAAATATAGCTTCAATTCGCTTTTTTAAAAGCTCAAGTGATTTTGGCTATTTCTATATTACTATATTTTACATAGTTGGAGTACTTAAAAATTTCCAAAAACAGTCGTAGCTACTTTGATCGTAACATTTTTGTTCAAGTTCAACCGGACATGAAAGTTCGAAAGTTTGCGGCATATATTATGAAGTTAAGTTCACGAAAATGATGCCAAAAGATTTTCGTGAAACTGAAAGAATGGAAAAAAACATCTCAACACGTTTTACAAGATGTTTAGGGCAATATACACGTTACGCAACAAAAAACCGAGATATTTTTTCAAGAACCCTGAGCGGTCACAGATAATGCAACGTATTCGACAGATGACATTTTGCTATTATCGAAACTTAGGGTAACGCTACGTAAAAATCGATAACATCAGAAGTGTGCTAGAAATCGCTAAATGGTTTCGCCCTAAGTTTCATTGTAATTTTCTTGACAATTCCGTCGATAGATGTCCCACGCTCTTAGATAAATTTCTGGCATATTGACGTATTGCTTTTTGGCTGAAAATCGGTTTAAAATATATTCTGGTATATCGACAATTTGCTATTGGGTTGAAATAGGGTTGAAAGAGATTTCTGGCACACCCTTGAATGATTGAATTCCTGCACGCGTCTACCAATTGGATACTAATCGACAGTGGAAGCTAAGATTTAGTGTAAAATTTGAGGCACATATAAATAAAATGACTAAACAAACTCATCTTGAAAATACACACTGTGAATTAGGTTGAATATAGACGTGGAAACAGCTCGAGAACCTTATACGAGAGAGAAGTGGGCTACGACACTCGGATGAAACTTCACATTGTGCTCGATCCCTAGTAGTGCTGGTCGCAAACGATTTAAGAAAAAAGGATTCTTTCGACTAACAATGCATCGTGGATAAGTTATTTTGTTGGGAGAAAAGCATGCAGAGTGAGAAACAATAAAAATTAATTGGTCAAAAACTTTCGGATTGCAGTTGAACAGCGACAAAGTCCGGATAGCTGTTTCATGACCAAATATTCACATAATATGTGTGTGATGTATCCCCTCAGTTAACATACCTCAGCCAACTCACCTAGATCCATTCTGTGGTCATACAATATCATTCCATGAACTTAATCGGCGTTCTATGAGGTGACGTCCTGCATGATCGGCGTCACTAGTGCTCCTACGACCACATCGGAATTCGAAAAACCACAACTTACTCATTGAAATTGATAGTACAGAGTCCTCATAGCATTTATCAAGCCTTTCGTTCCTTACGGTGATTGTGTTTTTACGCAAACACTAACACTTCGTAGACTTATCACTTATGCAGGGTTGTACCAGGAATATTTAAGACGGTTTCGCCTTTTTTTTATTTACATTTTCTTGAAAAACGCTTCTTTCAGATGCTTACTTGTACGCATGCCGACAAAAATAGTTCCGGCACATTGACGAATTGCTTTTTGATTAAGATTCGGTATAAAAAGATATTTGACATACCGAAAAATTGCTTTGGGTTGAAATTCGGTTGAAACCGAACAGATGTTAGTTGACAGTTGCAGTGCTGCATTTGAAGTGACTACGCGGTGAGCAAGCTTCATAGTTGTTTTCAATATCAATCCAATTGTAGAATCTTGATTTGAAGTCTAACATCTCTGTCTAATTATATTGCTAGATGTCCTGTAAGGATATTTAGTCTTTGGCATGCCGAAGTTAGCTTTCCTTTGTGCATTTTTGTTTTCCCATTTTTTCGCAGAATATGTTTTTTATTTGCTTTTTTGCACACGCTTGTGTTTGTTTGTTTGTTTGTGTTTTGCACGCGCCTTTTTTTGTTATTGTTTATATTTTTACATACTACTATTATTTTTATAAGCTACTTTTACGAATACACACACAGCACACACACATGCGTACACAGAGAAAATGAATCAAGTACGTTGTACTCAAAGTGAGCACATCCGTGCACGAAAGCCGTGCAAGTGCTTAAAATCTCATTATAAGTACAAAATTCTCATGTTGAGTACAGATTTAAGAGTTTGCAAATACTCAAATCAAGTTTTTTTACGTTTTTAAGAATTTTTTGTACTCTTGCATGGATCAGAGGTTAATCAGCTTGCCCAAGAATCAGGAGGTCCTTGGTTCGATTGCCAAGTCGTGGCAGTTAAACATTTAGTTTTATACCCTGTACACAAAGTGTAAAAGGGTATTATAGATTTGTGCAATATATGTAACGGGCAGAAGGAGGCGTGGCACACCATTAGTTCCAAGGGCAAAAAGTCTTATCATTGACTCGGGTCGCTACCCGACTATATGACCGTCTGTCCGTATGAGGGGATAGATCTCAGAGACCATAAAATGTAGAGACACAAAATTTTACCAAAAGATGCACGTAATATATGGAAAGATGAAGTTTGTCGAATCAAGTCGATATCTTACCCCCTCCCCCGTGACAGATTTGAGCGGTTCACAACCGCTCCATTGAGTCTATCAACTCGAAACTCCTCAGAGATGTGCGTCGTGTTAATGTGCATCTATGTTCCAAAAATGATTTAGATCGGATAAATACATCAAAAGTTATAGTCAAAAATATGTTCATTTCACCCCCCCCCCCCCCACCCCCTCGCCTATAAACTGTGCCAAAATTCCACTACGTGTAGATATGGATTCATGTATGCTAGAGTTACAAAATTTGGTATGGAGACTCAAGTGACCTTTAATCCTTAAAGCTGCATCCCCCCTTTTTTTAATGAAAGGAGATATAAAAGTTGGTATTCCACTGACGGGCACCGTCCCGACTGTCTGCATCAAATTTTTTTAAATTATAATTTTGTTATTTTATTTTACATTTTTTTGTTGTACTTATTGTATTTTTATAATGTATATTTTAATTATTATATTTTTCTATAAATAGGATCGAGGAAAATTGAGAAAATTAGGGATAGTTACATTTCTATACTAGCATTAATCCAAACATACATGCGGTCAAGGTCATAGTGGGTATCGAACTCACGACCACGAGTGTTTGGGCTTAAACACTTAACCACTGAGCCACACTAGCCAACTTAGATACCGTAACACCACAATGCACTTCCAAAGAGATATACATATTTCAGCTGGGTTAAAAAAAAGAAGAAGAGATAAAAAAAGTAAATGCCACGTATCTCGCTCGCAATCACTTAAATTTCCAAATGCAACTCATTTTCAGTTTTTAGAACTTGATTTAAGTACATTATGTTCTTGGTTTTTATTTGAGTACAAATCAACTCAATTCTATTTTTTTTTTTTTTAATTACTCAAAAACGCTTGTTTGCATATTGAGTACACGGCAACTCATTTTGAGGATGTTATTTTTCTCTCTGTGTACTGAGTGTGTTGGTTGTTGTCAACGCAACTTGTTGTAATTGCTCCTTTTGTGCAATTCCCCGGGTAGAGTTTATGTTGTTCCACATTGGCGCTCTCGTTGGCTGCGCCTTTTAATGGGTTTAAAATTGCCTGGAGCAAAAAGCCACTACGCCCCAAACTAGGCGCACTATTTGAAAAAGAAAGCCACAGCAAAACGGTTATTTATTAAACGGTTATTGTGTTAAACAACGTTTTGAATTGGAAGCTGCAACAATGTATGGCTTATCCGTATACCCTGAGCATATAGTGTGTTTCCTTTAGATACAGAGTATCTCACTGTCACTTTTGTTGGAAAGCGCTCAACCAAACAAGCGACCAATTTGCATATGTACCCCAAGTAAATATTGGTCTTGCATAGAGCCAGCGAGTGGAAACCCATTTAACAATTGTCAATAGGGCTGGGCTTTTGGCGGCGGATACAACAATTTGATTAATTAATTTGCTAGCTCTATGGCAATTTGAGTAAAGTTGCACGAGGCACGTCTGTCCTTGGTTTGCCGAGATATGAGACCTGTGCAGCTGTGTCAGCAGCGCGTTAAATTAGCAGCAAATTAATTAGCTGTAGCTTTTGTAGCCCTTTGGCCAGTGACTATTTTCGCTGTACCTTCTGTATCTATAAGTATGTTTATACCCTGTACACAAATGTAAAAGGGTATTATAGGTTATAGGAGCAATAGTCGAGTCGATATGGACATGTCCGTCTATCTGTCCGTCCGTATGAACGTCTAGATATCAGACACCATAAAAGGTAGAGGCACAAAAATTTACCAAAAGATGCGCATTTATACCGAACAGATGAAGTTTATCGAAATCGGATAAATACATCAGAAGTTATAGTGAAAAATATGCAAATTTCACCCCCCCAAACTGTTCCAAAATTGCTTTGCATGTAGATATGGATACGTGTAAGCTAGAGATACAAAATTTGGTGTGGAGACTCGGGTGACCCTAATCGTTAAAACTGTATCCACTTTATTCAATAAAACCCCCCTTCCCCCACAATCAATCAAGCAATTTACCTTAATTACTGGCACCCCCCCCCCCATATATTGATTGGAAAATTGCCACATACATTTATAAATGTATTTTTGGTCTATGTTACAAAATTCAACGAGTTATGGGCATAAAAGTAATTTTTGCCCCCCTAATAGCCAACTTCCCAATACAAAAACTTGTCAATTGGTACTTCCCAATTGGAAAATGTTTACAGGAATATCGATCTTATGAAAGGAGATATTAAAGTAAATACTTTCGTCCCCATTTTACCGTATTTAGTGTTTATAAAGAAAAAGGGTACAGGGTATTCCACTGTCGGGTACCGTCCCGATTTTCAGCATCAAATTTTTTTTTTACTTTGGCAATCTTGTTATGCAACTTGTAATTGAAAGAAAGTCTCATAGATTTAATTGCAGAATTGTTTTGAGCAGTACAGGCTTTTGTTTAGTCTTACTTAGTACTTAATACTTGATAGAATACATAATTAGCAGTTTGTGCCTACACATACACACAGAGAGACACACACACAATATCAAAGCAACTTATATAGGCAGCACTAGCTAGTGGTGTAAAAAACACATCAATGCATCGAAAACATCGATGGTTGGCCTGCCATTTTCCGATGTTCTCCGATGTTCTCGAACATACGATGCATCGGCAAAACATCGATGTTTTTGAAACCATCGAACATTTCTCCAAGATCATGCCAAAGTAAATAACTTGTTCTCCGTTTTACAAATATTGTTCGAAGA
Organism: Chymomyza caudatula; assembly: GCA_035041775.1. Taxonomy (NCBI): domain Eukaryota; kingdom Metazoa; phylum Arthropoda; class Insecta; order Diptera; family Drosophilidae; genus Chymomyza; species Chymomyza caudatula. The sequence continues at coordinate 404,613 of JAWNKW010000205.1, read as the reverse complement.
ATTGAGATTGTCATCTCAAAGTTTATTTAAAGGCCAAACTTTTTGCGAAATAGACTGCTAAGGGGACGGTAATTAAAACTTTAATGTTGACATAATTTAGTCGTAGATCTATTGGCTTATATAGTATTCAAAATTTGTAAATATATAACATCGGAAAACCATCGATGCATCGATGTTTTTAGCCCGATGCATCGGCCTACATCGATGTCCATTGTCGATGGACTCTGCGATGGTAAACATCGATGTTTTGGTCTAGATTTAGGGCTCGCGCACACATGAACCTGAAAACTGGACTTATTGCTGAATTTGACAATGATCTTGATATTTAGTGCCAGGTTTTGAAAAATCATGGATTGCGAAACATTGTAAAGTGAAATCGCGCCTAATCCATCTTTGTGGAACAAAAAGAATGAAACTTATTCAAATAGAATAGTTACTGACAAAATATGGGATGCAATAGCATTTAAAGTAAATGCTACAAGTAAGTTTTCATTTCAGCAATCTGTGTGCTCGTCTCAAACAATTTCAGCTTGCCGAAAAAAGCTTCTTGTTCAGCAAAGCATTCAGCTCAGCAATGAGTTCAGTTTTCAGGCTCTTGTGTGCGCGAGCCCCAAATTAAGTTACATTTACTTTGGGCAAAGCTCCCTGCAGGAAAGTATACTATTTCGGAACCACTTTTTAACCAGAAATAAAGGATGATTTTATGATCCATAACTAGTATTTTTGTTTGAAGCCAAGTGGTATGTTTAACACGGAGCTGTCATAGGAACTGGTTGCGAGTGGTATGGAACTCGTAAATGGGCAATGGCAACCTACCAGTTGGGGTGTATTTGCGCTATGAAACCATACTAATGACATACGAAATCATTTTTAAACCAGAAAAAAGAGGATGTAAATATGGTTCAATACTAATATTTTTGCTTGAAACCAAGTGGAATGTTTAATACAGGGCTGTCATAGGAACTGGTTGCGAGTGGCATATGACTAGTAATTCGGTTATGGGTGCATACCAGTTCGGTGTGTATGTTTAAAAACCATTTCTGGTGCTTGTGGAATGCTTCTAGTATCGTTCATATCGGTAAAAATTCAGTGTATTCCGCCCGTGAATAAAACAAGTACAGTGTTCTATAAAAATTATGTTTTATTGGACTTTATTAATAATCATTTAATGCTTTAATTATTTAAAATTGTATTATTAAATTTATATTTTTTCTTATCACTTACGGTTTGCTCGGCACCTTGACTTAAAGCACTGAAAATAAAAAAACAAGCTAATTTCAAAAATATCTTTTTACATACAAATGTATTGTATAAAAGAATAAATTTTAGACACCATTTACTTAGTATGTACATATGTATTTGTGGCTTACCTTGTTCTCTGAAACCACTCCAGCATTCCAAATTCATTTGCATAAAATAAAATTGCTTTAGTAAATAATATAATAAATTAATGTTGAGCTAAAAACCCAAAATACTACCAGCACTTACCAATTTCGCACAACTTTGCACTGACGCCTTTTTGTTATTTTTCTGGTGTATACACAAATTTCTTCAATTTACACAAACAACAACATGCAGAGAGCTGAAAAACACAACGTGCTAAGACTCTTTCAGTGCTAACACAGTGAGAGCGCCGAGTATAGCGCGCAACTGTTTTTTTTTTCCTGTCCCGCAACAACTCTATTTTGAACCAGTCCGCTACTAATTGAATACAACTACAATTACAACCAGTTGAAGCTGTTACTAGTAGACCGATTTCCTGCAGGGTAGTTTTGTCGACAGCTGCTTAAGATTGCTGTGATGCTGCGGAAAAACCACAATTATTTAATAATAATAAGAGCGCACTGTAATGTTGCCAATTTAATTTTAAGATATAATAAAAGTAGGTTTTTTTGACGTTTTGAAACCACCAGCTTCAAGTCTTCAAAATGAAGCTTGGTTTTGGTTGACAAATCACAAACAGGCAATTGTGTCTAAGAACTCTACATGCGGCACAACTCCCCAATTTGTGCTATTTACATACTTAAGGCGCCTGTTACACGAAGCGAGATTTTCAAGCGAGGCCATGTGATTTGTATCTCACCCGTAAGTTGTCTCGCATGTAACATATGTAACATTCTAAATATTAGAATATATTCTAATACCGAGCGAGATTTTGTGAGTGACTTCTTCACCGCCTTAGAGATGAGAGCTGCATTATTGCAACGATAATATTTGATATAATAACCCATTATCGGTTAACGTCCTGATGTAGAGCACTCCTCCCAGCGCCTAGCTAATTTCAGGCTTATCAATGTAGGACTATGCAACGTACTAGCCACGTTCACGAGCCTACTGTTTTGATTTGATCCTTCGATTTACTCTTGGCCAGCTTTGTCCAAAACCAAGTGTATCAAAACATAAGGTCTTGTGATGGCTGGCCGCCACTCAATGCTGAAATCCTTGACAACATAGAGGTGAGAACCCAATAGCTGCGTCCTATCTACTCGAAGAAAACATATTTTGTCTTGCTTTCATGTGTATGTAGAAAAAGGCTCCTTGTTGTCGATAGCATTTTCGTGGGCGGACACTCTTATAGCTCAATATTGTTCCGTTCCGATGTACTCTGGTGCTCCATCACAAAGTTGAAGAGGTTGCAGGAGAGGGCATCACCTTGTCTGAAGCTTCGTTCGGTATCAAAAGGTACAGAGAAGTTCTTTCCTACTCATGAATTCTTAAAACTGACTTGAATTTTAAGCAAATAGAACAAACGTGAGCAAGTTTTGAAGTTGCAACATGGAATGAACACCTAAATAAAGGGAACCTCTTGTTGTTCATACGCAATAATGTGAATCACATTCACTTAAATGAATCGCATAACACTTAGTCAGTTGTATTAAGCATACCAATCAGTTGTGTACAATGCATTTATAAGTACAATTGTGTAACTAACACATATAGAGATTGCTCCCCTCGATCTTCCCTCTGGTCTGCACTGCTGATTTTAACCAATTGCTGCTGAATCGTTTCCATATAGTACATACATTTGTTTCGATTGGTATGCCATTTGGCATGTCACAATATGATCCACACAGAGTTTGGAAAACTGTCCTGTTCTGTTCTGTTCTGTTATGTTCTGTTGCCAATGCCATTGCTGTCCATGACAGTTGAAATTGCAGTGAACCCACTTTTGAATGACGGCGCCCAGATGGCGCGGCTTATGTCATAAATGCCAATTTATATGTGTATGAAGTACGCACAATTGGAATGCCGGCAACACAAACATAAAGCCCAAAGTCATGTCAACAGCGCGCATAAAGTCAGGAGCACTCCCCGGACACACACCCACACACACACCCAGCAGGAGATTTACTAATGGGTGTAGGTCATCATGCCTAAATGGCGCCCTCCAACAAACGTTTCAGACTTCAGTATTATAAACCCAACCCGAAACTTTCAAGCGGTCCGTCACGGCGTCGGTGTGTCGCAATTAATATCAATTGAAAGGCCGCCAATTTAATTATATCCCTTAATTTATGTTAATAATAAATATTTGAATTAATTGCATTTTTTTTTACTGTGCGAACGCACAATTAAAGCTGAAGTGTATGTGAAATTAAGTGTATGACAATATTTTATTTATGCATAATGGACATTAAATAATTTTAAAATGTTAAAAAGTAATCCAAAAAACATTTTAATTACTAGTTTGCAAAGTGTCACTTAAAAAATTTTAAAAAAAAAATCAACTTTTAAGGTGGTAGAAGGAAGTGATTAAGTTATATGTATATGTACAGTCAAACCTGCTTAAGTGGGCCACTCATGGTTCAAGAATTTTTGGCCAACTTATGAGGGTGTAAGTTTTGTATTGATTTTATGTTGTTTCTTCAATTTTTATAACTTTATATTAGGGATTATGATTGTATTTAACCCAAAAATGTATTTAATCGTGTATGTTTATGTACTATGTCCATAAAATCCATATAGTAACAAAATAAACATAATAATATGTACAAAATTTAAAGTTTAAGTTCATAGTTGCAAAGCAGTCAAAGTGTGTTTCAAGAGTACTGTACATTCTTTTAAATTCAAAATTGCACTTCAATTCTAATGTAACTTAAGAGAATCTTTTAAATTTGCTCATTTATACGCTTTTGACTTTATTTCTTTTTATTTTCAACAAATGAATCGTTCCATCTGGAAGGATTTCACTCAAGTTTCTAAAAGCAACGAGTTTACTGCAACCAATTTCGTTCAGTTGTAAATTATGCCATTGATTTGGATTATTTTTATAATTCGAAAATGCAGCCTTTGTATTTTCATACATAACATTGCTGTGGTTTTAAGGTGGCCAACTTTTCCAGGTTCAATTGCATTGACGAAATTCAAAACTCGCTCAAAAAGTGGCCAACTTACAAGATATGCAGGTGCAAGTTAAGCAGGTAAAAATTTGAGTTTTTGTACTAATATATTTTGGTTTCTCTGAAAAGTGTCCAACTTAAGGAGCTGGCCAACTTTGCAGGTTTGACTGTATATACATCACATATGTATGATGCATACGATGTGCATATAGAACACAGATCCGAGCTAGGGTATCGAAACAGCGACAAATCATAACGAAATTGTAATTTTAAAGCTTGTGGCTATAAGTTCATCCCAGTGGCTTATATCCCTAGCACTCAAACATACACTAACGACATTTCATATGAAAGGTCAACAATTATTGGGTTATTTGGCTAACATGACTCTACATTCCGTATGTATACATTACATATACCTACGGCTTCCTTCGACAGCCGCATTGATGAGTTTCTCGCTATGGCTACTTCATGACCTACCCAGCGGAGCCGCTGTATAGTAATTTGCTGGACTATGCCAATGTCGTCGTAACGCGTAAAGGGCCAAATATCTGTCTTTGCTTTTTTTGAGATACTGTCGACCATGGTATAATAATAACAAGGTACGATTTTTCTGCCGCTCGGACTCTTTCTGCGTGCAAATCGTTCAGTCTGTTGCATTTTGGCAATCAAGTCGGCAGATCAATTTTACCTTGTTAATATTAATTAACATAATACTATGCTCCTGACATGCGCTTTTAACTTCTCTTCTTCTTAACTGGTCTTAGCAAACCGTTACCGGGATGTAACGCCTCTGCTCGCGCCTTCTACAATCGGTGATACCAAGGTGCCTAATGTGCTCTATACCAGGTCTTCCAACACAGACTTGGAAGGGGCACTTCATCCAAATCCGCATTGAAGACCTTCCTCGCAGGAGCTTCTTCATCCCTAGTAAGGATTCCCAACGCACAACATGACATAGCCAGCATTTCAACTGGATGTTAATTCGCTTGAATATCCCAATATAGAGCTTATAGACTCCGTCGTTCCATTCGATGTGGTAGTCGTTGCCTATCTAATTAAGCTTAATCAGGTATTTGGCAAATGGCTTTAGCTTCTCACGCAATACGCTCGATATGGTCTTATATGCCATATAATGAAGGCAGATACCGATACAGATACATTTCGTAGAAACTCGGACGAGCTTATTCTTTCTATGATGAATTGGCAACCAAGTGAGATCTGTCAAATGAAACATTATTTTGAAAAAAATTGCATGCAGATAGTCAGGACGGTGCCCGACAGTGAAATATATATGTATTTATATACCCTGTACCCTTTTTCCTATATAAACACTAAGTCCAGCATACGGTAAAATGGGAATAAGTCTATTTTTATGTCTCTTTTTACAAGTTCGACTTTAAGCATTTTTCTATTGGGAAGTTCCAATTGAGAAGTTTTCGTACTGAGAAGTTTGTTATTATAGTGGCAAAACTTACTTTTATGCCCATAACCATAGGCCAATGTTGTTAAATTTCCAACCATACATCGAAAAAACTTTTTTAAATATTTGTGGCAATTTTCCAATCAATATGTTGCTTGGCGTGGCAGTAATTAAGGTAAAATCCATTTCGTGGGAAATCAACTTCTATTGTAAAATAATTTAATACAGTTTTAATGATTAGGCTAACATGAGTCGTCATACTCAGGCAGATATCATCCCCATTTGACAAACTTCATATTTCTTGGGATTACGCGCATCTTTTGGTAAAATTTTGTGTCTCTAGCTCCTATGGTCTCGCAGATCTATCAACTCATACAGACAGACGGACATGGTTTGATCGCTACCCGAGTTAATGATAAGACTTCTTGCCCATGGTACCACGCCTCCTACCGCCTGTTACATACATTGCAGAAATTTATAATACCCTTTTACACTTTGTGTACAGGGTATAAAAATCATCATGCTTTAATAGAAAACGAATTAGAACTCATGCAGTATACAAACCATACCAAAGAGCTGAGCACATCATTTTATCAGACGTTATACACCTTTTATTTTTACTAATATTCACTTTTTCGGTATAGGCCCTATTTTCACACAACAAAAGTTCACTTTCTTATGTTTTACGTTATAGCGTCATAACTCCAGATAGAATTTCCTTTTACTATTAGCTACAGTAGTTATGATGTTAAGTGCTTTCAATAATGTCAACAAATTTTAATTAATCTGTTTTTGTAAAAACCAAATCCGTTATGTTGACTCATATGCCATTCGAAATTGACTGGATTCACTTTTTGCTGTCAACCGCCTTTAAATCCTCCTATGCATCCGGCAAGTCCCACAAACGGTAGTTAACGATAACAAATAAAGGGACCAGTTTTCTCAACATTTTTATTTTTTTGGCTGACAAAAGTGTTTATTAAGTGACTCTAGCTTGAATATTAATATACATATCCATTAGAAATGAAATTTCTAAAATTGGTGCATTATTTCCGATATATTTCAAAGTTCTCATCCCATCTGGATAACACCGCGAAATAAGGCGTTTAAATATTATTATTTCCTCGAGCTTAATCTTCGGCAAACTGAAACTATTCAATGGCCATAAGTTGCATTTCAAAATTCTTTGCAGAACACTTATAGTACTTCAATAGTAAACAAACTCATGTAAATTTGAGCATATACTACAGCATACAGAGCATATAGTACATAAAAACCAATGGTTTTAAGCTGATTTTAATGCATAGTAAAGTTTGACCGCGAGTCTGAAACACTACGAGTCAGAGCAAGGTCTACTTAACCAGGTACCCTCATGCCAGAGTAGCCTATTTTACAGTACGGATCTGTAGTGACAGTCAGGCTACGCTCAGGTCCCTGGAGAATCCTCCTACAACGTCGATCATGGTCAGCAAATGTAAGACCAGACTAACATGAATTCACGTCATAACAAAGTCAGTCTATACTGGATTCTTAGACACCAAGGTATCCAGGGCAATGAAATGGCAGATGAGCTGGTAAACAAAGGCTCGCCGTCGCAGCCAGTAGGGCCTGAACCAATCATTCCTGTCAGTGCATCTGAATTGGTTTAATGGATAGATATTATAATTTCAATTATAGATTGATTAATATCCTCGATTTATTCGAAAAACTGAATCTATTTTAAGAAAACATTTTCTGTTTTCTGCTCCGGAGGGTAAATGAGGAGTGATGATGGTTTCCAAGCTCGAGAACAAGCCACTTATAGCTGACCATGTGAAAAGTCACATTGTTCATTAGTTTATCACAATCATTTCACTTCCATTGCACAGTTTCGGCGCATGAAGATATCGTAGATACATCCAACTTTAAGACGTAAATGATGAGACGACATGCAATGTTATATCGTGCTTTATCATGTATTGTGTGTGACTCATTGCTGATAAATATTGGATTGTAATTTCGTTCATTTAAAATTTCACCACGAAACAAAGCTATTTAAAAACCATCATTATACAACTTGTGTTTTGCAAGAAATGGTTAGAATTAGGGGAATCACCGTTAAGCATCGAGGCCTAATAGCTCTGGTGATGGCAACTCTGGCCCCTTACCGCTCGCGCAACACAATCCAAACGGTTCTTTCTCAAACTTAACTAAATTGCAATACCGATGAACGACAGACATTTGACCGAAATGAACAGATGATGTTGAAAGACAATGTTTACTGGAAGAATTTGTTGTGATCATGCTTCATCACTTTGACGAGCACTATGTTAACATAGCTTCTTCTCAACCGTAGTTGCTCTGACTGTCGTGCACGATTTTCAATCACTCTGATTCGAGTTGATTCCCTTTCAATAGAGGAACGTGGCGCTTCCCTTCTTCTGAGAACTCCGACCAATATTACCATGGCCTCTTCTTGGCATCGTTGCAAATATCGAACTGTAAATAATCATCACTTTCTATAAATCGCACATACAGTTTTCACTATGCAATAATTTACCTTTGAAATAGTAAATATAAAGAAAGCAAACTTACGAACAAAATTTGATGCAGATAGTCGGGACGATGCCCGACAGTGGAATACCTTGTACCCTTTTTCTTTATAAACACTAAATACGGTAAAATGGTAAAGGAAGTATCTTTTATATCTATTTTCATAAGATCGATATACCTGTAAACATTTTCCTATTGGGAAGTTCCAACTGACAAGTTTTCATATTGGGAAGTTGGCTATTATGGGGGCAAAAATGACTTTTATGCTCGTAACTAAAGAATCCTTAGGCCAATGTCGTTGAATTTTGAAACATATATCAAAACCACGTTTAAAAATTTGATGCAGACAGTCGGGAAAGTGCCCGACAGTGGAATACGCTGTACCCATTTTTTCCATGAAAATCAAATTTCTGTGTAAATTTTTGTATCGACGCTTTGAGGGGTATGTGCGTAATAACGGTAACTGTTCTACAGGGGGAGGGGGATGATTAGGAAATTTATTTGGTTTATAAGCCTAACGTATCACATTTGGTTAACACAAATGTTAACTTGGCTTTTAAAACTGAAAAAAACGAAACTTTGAAAAATTGAGTGAAATTTTGAATGGGGTCTATGAATTAATTATTGCCATTTACATTTTGAAGATTCCATTCGGAATTCCAATTTTGGCATACTTTTTTCAACAACATATCGACTGGTATTTCACCCATAGCACGGAAGCCAACTTCCAATTCGGCAATAGTTGCTAGCTTATCCGTATACACGAAAGACTTTACATATGCCCACAAAAAGTAGTCCTGCGGAGTAAATCGCACGATCTACGGCGGCTAATTCAAAGCTCTTCCATTTTGAGCCAAAAAAAATGTGACCCTAACGTTGCTGACATTATCAATTTTGAAAAAATACAACCCATTGATGCCACTGGCCTATAAACCACACCAAACGACACATCATTGTGCTGCATGCATTGGCAGTTCTTGCGATGCCCGTGGTTGCCCCTCGGATCAGATACGTCAATTTTGCACAGCTCTTCGAAAAAAAAGTGGACCTTCCTTGGGCATTTCTAAGGCCCATTCACCAGATGTTCGACGTTGTGGACGGTTGCCTGGCTTCAGTTCTTGTAGTTGTATTTTCTATGATTTTAGACCACGTTGTCAAATAGTTTGCTGCAAACGGCGCCGGATGGACATTTCACTGTCTTCTTCAACACTGGTTGATACGGCAGCAATATTCTCCTCTGTTTAATGGTCTACTATCTAATAAATTGAAATTAATGCGAAATATGGTCACAATGGCTTGAATTGCCTGCTTAGTGGTACAATTGAAATGAAAATAGACGAAGTGCTCTAAACACAGTTTTTAATGACCATGATTTTCGGTAATAAAACTCAATCCATTCAGTCCATGGTAAAATGACAATGGTAACTGAACATTTTTTGCTTTTACACGTGTCACGAATCATGCTTGAACTGTCATAAAAATCAGGCTGAAAAACCAAACCACAAAAAAATTTACCGTTATCTATAGATTATTCAATTATCTTTATTCGTTCACGAGATATAAATATATAATAAAAATCTTTGATGCCGACAGTCGGGACTATGCCCTACAGAAAATACCCTGTGCCCTTTTTCCCCCGTAAACAATAAATCCCGCAGAAGGTAAAATGGGAACGAAAGTATCTACTTTTTTCTCTCTTTTCACAAGTTCGGTATGACTGTAAGCAATTTCATATTGGGAAGATCCAATTGAGAAATTTCCTATTGGGAAGTTGGTTATGATATGCCCATAACTTCAGTATTCTAAGCCAATGTTGTTAAATTTTGAAACATTGATTAAAAACACATTTATAATTTCTGGCAATTTTCAAATCAATATGTTGCGGGGTGTGGTAGTACTTAAGGTAATTCGAATGCGGGGGAAGGGGGGTTTCTATTGAAAAAATCTTTTATGCAGACAGTTGGAACAGTGCGCGACAGTGGGATACCCTGTACCTATTTATCCCATGAAAATCAAATTTCTGTGCAAATTTTTGTACCCTGTACACAAAGTGTATAAGGGCATTATAGATTTGTATGTAACTGACAGAAGGAGGCGTGTCAGACCATAAGTTCCTTGCGCAGAAATGATCGGTAGCAATAGTCGAGTCGATTTAGCCATGTCCGTCTTAACACTTTATGTACATGGTATAAAAAGTGAACAAAAAAGGGTGTGAAATCAGAATATTTTTTACTATAACTTTTGATGTAGTATTCATCCGATTTCGATCATTTTTATACCTCTGCCATGTTTTGAGTAACTAAATTGAACTATTGGCTATAAACCGCGAAATTCTGCTGAGGGGGAACGGAGGCAAACGTCACCTTTTTTGTGATTAAGCGCATCTTTTGATTAAATTTTGTGTCTCTAACTCTTGTGGTCTCGCAGATCTATCAACTCATACAGGCAGACGGACCTGGTCCAATTGCTAACCGAATCAATGATAAGACTTTTTGCCCATGGTACCACGCCTCCTTCCGCCTGTTACATACATTGCACAAATCTATAATGCCCTTTTACGTGAATATTAATTTATCGATAATTCACGAAATAATTCGATTTTTACAAAATATAAATTTAGAGGGTGGAATTGTGCTGGAGCCTCCATATAAAAGGTACATATGTATGTTAGTAAATCAAAAGATTGAACCTAAAAATGTGCCGTTTCACTTATTTGAACTTATAATAAGATGATTGGGGGCCACTAGAGGTCATCGCAATGAGTGTGTTGAAGGCGACGGTAGCCATTTTCACACTACACAGCTCTGCTTTAAACTTGCACTCAACTCTCTAAAAGGTCATCTTAGCAAACCATAATCTAACCTTAAATCTTTAAATGTATCTACCGGGAGCATAGTTGGCAGCAAATTTTCTTTGCTCGTATTTTACTGGCAAGTTTTGACAGCAAAATGATTTATCTCTTCCATAGTACAGCAACAGCTGCATTTTTAAATATTTAAGATGCACTTTTTTATATTTATATGCTATTTTATTTATACCCAAACTCATGCATGAATTCACATAAAACAATACTTATGCAACACTTTTATTTATTTATTTTTTCACCTTCTCTCTCTCTTTCTCCTCTTATTTTTTATATTATAAATTTATAGCTAAAAGCGAACCGCATGCTGTGGGAAAGTAAGGCGAAACAAGTGTTGCAGCTGTTGCCATCGGATGAGAAGGATATAAAATCTGATGAGCATAATGCGAATAACAACAATAATAATAATAATAATAATAACAACAACAATGAGAATAATAATAATAATAATAACAACAACCAGTACAATATCAATAAAAATGCAATAGCAGCAGCTGCAGCCGCTGCAGTGCTACAACAAGAACAAGAGGAGCTCGAACAACAACAACAACAACAGCAGCAGCAGCAGCAACAACAACAACAACAGCAACAATCGTATAAAAACCCAAAAGATGTTATAACTATAAAACAGTTAAGCAACAACAACAACGATAACGATAACGATAACTACAAAAGCAACAATCATAATGAGAAGAATGGCAAACACAAGATGGCCGCCGCTTTGTTGCAAGAAACATGATATTCCCATATACCGATGCGTCTTGCACGCAGCAAACACTAAGTTATGTAGTCTATAAATTTAAACACACACAGATACACACACACACACACACACAGATACACACAGCATTGGCAATGGCTACCAGCGGAAACTGGTCACCGGAAATCGGAAAACGGAAATGACAATGCTGACAACAATAACAGCAGCAGCAAGTACAGCAACACTTGAAACCCACCACAACAACAAATGATAACCAATTGGCGTTTAAAATGACATGTATACTTAATGAAATTGTACAAGTAACACTTAATTATACTATAGCAAATAGCCAGTATGTTCCAATTGTCATAACCGAGTTTAGTTTGTTTCAAAAATGACTCAAAGTGATTCCGTTAAAGCAGGCAGCGGCAGCAGAGAAGTTGACAAAATACGCCTGCAAAGATAGCTTCAAAACAGGCATAAGAAAGCAAGAGCTTACATCGAGGGCTAGCCGAAGTCTTTACTTGCAGCAGATTCATGTATACTGCCGCTGCCGACCAAGGTGTTACAGAACAAGTTGAAACTTGTTGTCTGAAACTTGCTGTTAATGAATTAATCAATTGACTATCGATATTGAAATAATAGTTATAATGCAGTTCTGTGCCCACTAGCAAATAAATATTATTACTTATTCAGATTAGAAACATTCAGTGACTAACAAATTCGAGTCATTTTAAATATTACATTTGGTTTTAAATGCAATGCTCTAGTACAACGTGTGTGTAACGCTTTTTATTGTTGTGTGTTGTAAGCCAAATTACCAAAAACAAAAACAAAAAACATACTAATCGTAATAGATTTCAAACAATATATGTATGTATGTATGTATAAACTAGTACTTAGGTGTATGCATGTAACACATATATGTGCAAACGGCCATATAAGGCCTCGATTGACCACCAATATTTATTGTACAATGTCAAAGAGCAGGCGCTCACGGTAAATTTCGAACCCACTTAACTGTACTGTATAAACTACATTATAAAATTAAGCAAGATATTTGTTTTTTATAATATTATATGTAAACATATATGTATTTATGTATAGCAATGAGCTAGCTCTTTTGATACAGTTTTATTGTAAGAAACTTTAAAAATGTTTTCCGATTTGTTTTCTATTTTGTTGGAAAATTTTTTGTCTAACTGTATAATTAAGTAACTGTATGTTTTTGTACATAGCATTTATAAAACTAAACAATATTTTTTTTTAATAATGATGAAAATTGTTATCTTGTTAGTCTATTAACTATGTTTGTACGGGTTAATCTAATTGTGAAAAACGAGACGACAGCATGTGTTCCATACCGCACAGCGGTAGCAGGCGGTTAAGGGTTAATTAAAATTTAAAGCAAAGAAAGTGAGGCACATTTTCAATTCTGCCTAACAAATAGGTTTAAAATCTCTAAAAGTATGGCATATCATCACTTTGTTACTGAAGATCTGAGCATGCGGAAGATCTCCGCGAAACTGGTTCACTCACATGTGCTCTTGGAGCAGTAACCCTTAATCCAAAAGTTTTTAGCTTCCCCGCATCTTGAAATGCTAATGCTTCACTAAAGCAAAAGCTCAAACCATTTGGGCAATCCCCCTTTGACGTCACAAATCGTGCAAGCAAAAAAATCAAATCAGCTTTGGGTACTACTAGAAACTTGGAATATAATATCAACTAAATCATTGCAGATAGCATGCATAGAGTGTACGCTGCTGTTACAAGGCAAAACGAAAGATAAAAGTTGAATGCAAGATCTTTGATCGATATGTTTGAATTCGAAATGAGAAGAAAAGATTGCATGAAAATTTAACGATTTTTTTAAATTTTATAAGCATTTTGATTGTGACGTTACGTTTTCGGAATACCCCATTGTCACAAAAAGTCACAATTTCATGTAACCCAGCGCCCACATCGGCTGTGAGCAAGTCCATGGTAGAATAATATAAGGTAACGGTTACTCTGCTCTTTGTAGGCACCGCAATTGTTGTGAATTGTTCAGTATGAGAGAGGTCTAGGTCTTCATAAAAAAAACTATATTTATTCAAACAATGTTGAAGTCTTAAACTGAACTGACTAAGTCTAATAATTCTGCATCGAAGAAGCCTCCGTTTCCGGCGTTTGTTTATGTCTTTGAGTACTGGACTGTAATCAGTTTTGTTGGCAGTCTTTGTCCGTGATGCTCAGCAACGGAATATTCCAATGTACTAAGGCCAGACGGCCTATTGTCAACCAAAAGGCACGGGTGCAGATGGCAACATGGATATGTCACTCCCCGACATCTGTTGTTTTATAATCTATTTATACACTATGTTGTTAATGTTTCGTATGCTTAACATATTTATAAGATTGTGAGGGGTATGAATATGCTCTGCTACACATATAAAGTGGACACTACTCTGAGTAACCATACCTTATATTATTCTACCATGGGCGCGACACACGCTAAAATTCATTCCACTTACTTTTGGAAATAACCCTGGCTATTGCCTAAATGGTCCAATTCTTTGTTACACAATAAACGTAGTAACGAATCTGTTTCCCCCACGAATTTTCGTAAAATCAACTTAGCCCTAGATGCTGCCATGTTAGAATTATTTTGTTTTGCGAAATTTCACAATTAGCTTTCCGCGTATAAACTTGATACACAAAAACGTAAATAAATTAATTTAAAAAAAATAAAATTTAAAGGCGAATAGTTAAATGTGAAACATATTACTTACAAATTTTGTTGGTAAATTTGTTAAAAAACGATGATGACTTAAATGAATTAATGACTTTTCAATCTAACATTGATCTTTCAAAAAGGGAGATATTACTGTTGTGATGTCCAAAACTATATGATTTACAAAAACCATAGATAACAGAATATATATTTGAAGACACTCGTGTGGAATTGCTCAAACTTTTTTGAACTTTCAGAACCAATTATTTTGTACTTTTAAAGTTGTTGTTGTTTTATAAACAAAATCACCAATAACTGTGCGTACTTAAGCCTAAAGATTCTTTAAGATGTAGGTCGATTAAAACTATTGTTTAATGTTTTGATGTGGAATACAATCCCAATCCTTAATATATTTTTTTACTAGAAAGTTAAAAACATCTATATCTGCGCGCAATTTAGTAAGTTTCAAACGGAGAACCTCTTCACAAAATTTAACATACGAATGAACTAAACAGTCGATGCTTGAATTGTACCCATAAATTGCGGTCTTCACTTGGTACAAGCACTTTCTTCAAGTTTCAAAATTAAGTACGCTTTAAAAATCTTGGTGACGTCATTAATAAACAGCCTCTTAGTGCGTGGAAAGCGATGAATTCATCTGATTAGGTTTGTGTTATTGTAGTCATGGCATAACCTCTGCATCAAAGCATTGCACCACAAGCCACACCTAAATATGCCACTCTTGCACCATAGCTCAATTTTCGTACAGTTTTCGACCGCAATCTGTTATTATTTATAACTGTTGACTCGCCCATTTAGACCAAACATTTCGACCATTCGAAATGGGGAACAGGCGTGTTTATATCT
Organism: Chymomyza caudatula; assembly: GCA_035041775.1. NCBI lineage: Eukaryota > Metazoa > Arthropoda > Insecta > Diptera > Drosophilidae > Chymomyza > Chymomyza caudatula. The sequence continues at coordinate 389,178 of JAWNKW010000205.1, read as the reverse complement.
CTGTTGAGCTGTTTTCATCCCAGAGTTGGTTTATTTGAAACTTGAGTGCTTTCATTTTGGGTCTTTAATTGAATATTGGTCTGAAATCCCCCGATTGGCGACCAAAATACATAGGAAGATCGCCGACTACAACTAAGGCCCGTCAAAAATTTGGGTTAAAAAACGGTTTGGTTTTTTAAAAACACAGCAATTGTAAACGTTTGTAACTAGAAGCGTGTTAGGCGGGCGTTTTGTAAGGTATCCACAAGAGCTGCAAAGCTATCGATAGTACTATCGATAAAACGATTCTTTTTCTTTGTGTCGCACTATCGATAGTTTTAACAAACGCTGAACGACTGAGGTTAGGAAGGAAAAAACCGACAGCACTATCGATAATATCTAATATTTTCAAATCGATGGTGCTATCGTTACTCTCGATTCTTTTTCCTGAAACTATCGAATGGAGCCGCTTTCGCTTGTTTTGCAGCTCAAGTAGGAATAAAAATATCAGATAATACTATCGATAGTATAGAATCTTTTCGAACCGATGTTACTATCGTAACTATTAATTCTATTTCCTGAAAATATCGCATGGCGACATTACCGATAGCTTAGCAGTGCTAGAGTCCACTGTTAGTTGAAAACAAATGTCTAAGAGCTAATTGGATACAACCAAAACCATCCACACATCCCAATACTGCCTCTTTTCATGCAGAATTCTGAAGAATGCAAAATTTGTTTAACTTGCCTTTTTGATGCATTGAGATCGAATTCATGGCGATTTGGAGACGCACTTTTGATATTTTTATGAAGCTTTTTGCACGAAGTGCGAACGGTCAGTTTGTGGCTTTTTGTCACTGTTATTGGAATTCTTTAAGAGCGAAAATATATTCCCACTGATCGTGGTGGCAATCGGGTTACACGAAACTCCTTGATTTGACCGCACTCTTCAGATGTGAGTTAGCAATTTTCTAGCCGCTTTTCGATGCAAACCTAATCTTTGTAATGAATTCAAATGGTTTATAACTAAGAATGGCCAAAACATTCACTATGCACTAGAGCTGCAAAACTATAGGCACCATTCGAAATTATCGTTAGATTTGATAGTACCATCGCACAGTGGATCTAACTGACTTCTTTTTCGGCGAAAATCACAACTTTTGAAAAGAGAGAGAATTCCTTAAGCTTCTGCGATACACTGCGATAAATATGCTGTGACGAGAGGGAGCTTCAAAAAACGGTAGTAAAGTTCGATATTTTATACTGCAAAAGTCTTATCCTTGCATGTAATGTCTTATTTTTCAACAATTCGTCCTCGTTGAAAGTTTGTCTATTTGGCGAACGTGTGTACACTAAGATCAAAACAGACTGCAAACATGTTGCCTACAGATTTTCAAAATTTTAACGATTTATTAAGCACATTTTATAGGTGCAAGGATTAGACTTTTGGTGTATATAATATCGAACTTTACTACCGTTTTTTGAAGCTCCCTCTCGTCACAGCATATTTATCGCAGTGTATCGCAGAAGCTTAAGGAATTCTCTGTTACAAGCATTTTAAAAATATCTTTGCTCCCGCAAAAGTTATGATTTTAGCCGAAAAAGAAGTCAGTTGGATCCACTGTGCATCGTTTCGAAAAGATTCCATACTATCGCTATTACTATCACATTTTTTGTCTTCCTAAACTTATACGCTACTGCCACTGGAAGTTGCACGACAGTTGCTAGCCGATAACAATGACTTTTGCATGGCATTGCAATCGATTGTTAGCATTGTTGTTTTTGTTAGCAATTGACGTGCAACTTACAGTGGGAGAATTGTATTAGACGCTTAGCGTGTGTTTAACTAAACTATCGATAGTGAAAAAAAAGAAATCGATATTGCGACAAAAAGGGAAAAATGTGATATTGATAATACTATCGAGCTTCTTTCATTTGTATGTGAAACATTGCAACCTAAGATAAACGTTACGATTTTGTGCTATTCTCAAATGAGATGCAATCGCACTTGCTACGGATTAAGATGCAGCATGGAATTGAGAAAACTATTTGTTCCATACACTGTTATCGCGCAATTTATGAACTTTCTTAACCTTCAAGTATAACGATTATCGCAAATTAGACAGAAATCCCCAAAACAACATGGGTTCCAGATATTTTTTACTTTAAATATGTGTGTTTTGAGCGGTCAGTTTGTGGTTTTGCTAAGAAACAAAAAACACAAATCTTCAAGGATCTTTTAAGTAAAAATTTTAATATAAACTAAATATATGGAAATAGTATAAATGAAATGCTAGCTAACAAATTTTGTGAAATATATTTAAGTGTAGCTTTTGGTTTTGTTTTTTAGTGTTTTGTTGCAATGAATTGACTGAAGGTAAAAACAAATAAATTTTTTAATTAACGCTAAGTTCTACTATACGCACACATACATTTATATACATATAAAAATATATATATTAGTAAATGTCTAATGTAATTAAAAGTTGTATTAGCTTAACTTAGCGAAAAACTAAACAACAAATTTACAAAAAACGCGTCTAGGCTTTAAATGTATAAAAAAAAACTTATTTTTTCTTGTTCGTTAAATTAAAATTGAGCTTTTTCTCCATTTTTTTTTTTTTTACCGTGCAGCTACACACACCAACACATGCAACAAAGTCCGTCCGCAATTGTGTGTGTGTGTGTGTGTGTGTGCGTTGCAGTGTGTACTTAGTCTTCAAGCCGTTCTACCTTTTTAGCATTTAACTATTTGATAGAACCCTTTTTGAAGTATTTTTTTTTTGCGCGTTGTTGAAAAGAATTGCTGACAATAAATTTATGCACAGTAAATAGTTAAAAGTAAAAGAATTGTAAAACTGCAAAGACTAATAATGTTGTCCGGAGAGATAACTATAAGAAAAAAAAGGCGCGGCAAGGAAACTTCGGGCAATCTACAACTTGTTAAACCTTAAGTCTGCGTATCTCTCTCTCTCATTCTGTAACTCTTTCTATCTCTCTCTTTCAAAAATGTCCAAAATAATGACAAATATTTGCAAAAGTTTATGGAGTATACCAATGTTTATAAGTACTTTGTGTGTATATGTGTGTAAATAAGTAGCGGAACATGTAAACGTAAACTATTTTGCTAGCCTTTAAGTAAAACATTATTTTTTTATATATAATTTTCAAGTATAACGTGAAACACGGTTTTTTTTTTTTTTTGGAATAAAACTAAGCGTATGCCTAAAAACAAAATAAAAATTAAACAATTATGTAAGTAAAAGAGTAAAAGAAGCAGCGTGCTTGCAGCTGACAGACAATCAAAGCTCAAAGAAACGAAGCATTATTTATATATAAATAACTATACAAATTATAAAAACAAAAAAACATTAACACAAAACAATACAAATTAAATAATTAGCAAAAATTGTTTTAACTTTGAAATTTAAAAAGCTGTTTGCGCGCACACGCTGCATGATAAACAAAATTTAAAAAATAGCAATTTAAAAATAATATCTCAAAATATACGAATGTGCATTAAAAATAAATTTATAATTATTTCTACTACTTAAAGAGCAAATGTGTTAAATAAAAGCGAGTCTTTGTGCAAGAAAACTTATTCGAAAGATGAAAACTAAGAAAATTGTACAATACATATAAATTATGCAAATAAAAAAGGGGAAAAAATATATATCAAATATATAATAAAAAACAAACAAACAAATAAAAAAAAAACAAATTTAAACCAGCTAATTGTATTATTTATTGAAGGGCTTACATGGGCAGGAAAGCCCATTGCTCTGTCTCGTGTTTCTTAAAATGTTAGATTTCTTCTTCTTAACTGGCCATTACAACCCGTTACCGGGTTACGGCCCAATATAAAGTTCTTCTCTAGGCGTCTTTGCTATACCTTCTTCAATCGGTGATACCAAATAAACCTACTGCACTCTCTAGCTGGTCCTTCCAAAGGAGACATGGTCTGCCCCTTTGTCGCCTCCCTTCCTCAAACGCATTAAAGACCTTTCTCGCAGGAGCTTCTTCATCCATACACCCAACATGACCTGGCCAGCGGAGGCGCTTGATTATGTCAAGACTTTATGTAGAGTTCGTCGTTCCATCGAGTGCGGTAGTCGCTGCCAACGCGATGACCAAAAATATTACGGAATACTTTCCGCTCAAAAACTCCGAGGACGTTGTCATCAGACTGCTTCACCACCCATGCTTCAGCGCCATAAAGCAAAACGGGAAGGATGAGCGTCTTATAGAGTGTTAGTTTCGTCTGGCGGGAGTGGTCTTTACTACTCATTTGCCTACTGAGACCAAAGTAAGGCCTTACTTACTCTTTGGCAAGAGTGATTCTTCGCTTGATCTCCATGCTGAAATCGTTCTTCATTGTGACGGTGGTGCCAAGGTTGACGAAATCCTAGGCAACATCAAAACTATAGTTCAGCATCAGTCTGGTAGTCCAACCTCTGTGTCTCTCTATTCGAAGAAAGCATATACCTCGTCTTGCTCTCATTTACCAACAGACCCAGCTAGGCAGATTCTCTTTCAACAGCCGCAAAGGCTCCGGTAACTGCTCGCTTAGTACTTTCGACTATATCGATATCATCTGCGTATGCAAGTAACTGGACACCCTTATAGAATACAGTCCCGTTCCAATTCACTTCGGCCTTTCGCAACACATTCTCCATCAAAAGGTTGAAGAGGTCGCAGGAGAGGGCATCCCCTTGTCTAAAACCTGGCTTGGTGTCAAATGGCTCGGAGAAGCTCTTACCAACCTTGACGAAGCTACACGTGTTGCTCAACGTTATTCTGCATAGTCGTAACAACTTTGCAGGGATACCAAACTCAGACAGTTTGGCATATAAGCGATCCCTCAACGGGCTATCAAATGCTGCTTTATAATCAACAAAGAGATGGTGGGTGTCAATTTGTTTTTCGTGGATCTTTTCCAGGATTTAGCGTAGTGTGAAAATCCGGTCAATGATGGACTTACCAGGTCTAAAACCACACTGATAAGGTAAAATCAGTTTTTTCTCAAACGGCTTTAGTCTTTCACACAATACGCTCTATAGGACCTTATATGCAATAGAAAGAAGGCTGATCACCCTTCCTGACAGGGCAGAGGACACCAATGTTTAATCATCGAACATACTCTCATCTATCCATATTCTGCAATAGAGCTGATGCATGCACCTTATAAACTCATTGCCGTCAGTCCAGAGTTGACTTCCCAATCATAGATGACAGCATGGATATACTGCCGCCTAGCCATGACGAAAGTGCGGAAAGTACTTCTTAAGCTCTTTGGTCTTTTACACATTTGCTACGACTACCGCATTGGCTAGAAAGACGAACTCTATGACCTCAACGACGACATTAACATAGTCAAGCGAATTAACATCCAGCGGCTCCACTGGCTAGGTCATGTTGTGCGTATGCATGAAGAATCTCCTCCGAAAAGAGTATTCAATGTGGTTGTCGAAGGGAAGCGACGAAAGGGCAGACCATGTCTCCGTTGGAAGGACCAGATAGAGAGGACACTAGCTACCTTTGGTATCACCAATTGGACCAAGCTCGCGCAAAGCAGAGACGCTTGGAGGAGAGCTTTAAGTCAGGCCGTAAACCGGTAACGGGTTGTTATGGCCAGTTAAGTAAGTAAGTAAGGCTCCACTGGCTAGTTCATGTCGTGCGTATGGATGAAGAAGCTACTGCGTGAAAGGTTTTCAAAACGACTTTAGAAGGAAGATACCGAAGGCCATGCCTCCGTTGAAAGGATCAGGTAGAGAGCACACAACTAGTAGCTACGCTTGGAGGCACGCGCAAAGCAGAGGTGCCTGGCGGAATGCTCTACATCAGGCTGTGATCATATAACGGATCGTTATGGCCAGTTAAGAAGAATTGGTTATAACCAATGTTGCGATGTTCTCGCATCCATACAACGGCATTTTTGATATACCATTAATAAGGCGGCCGCTTTTCTAAACAATTGAACAGAACTTCCGAAGCTACTACTAACTAGCACTATCTTTGAACCCAACTTTCTCTGATCAATATGCACAAAACTTATAATAAATTGGATTTTATTTGTGGCTCATTACAAAAAAAAAAATTAATTGTTATATTAATATATTAAACTTAAACAAAGAAGGAATTTTCAGCCAAGAGAAACTGTATACATATGTCATACATGTGTGGTATATACCGTAACTTTCGGATATAGGCAAGTGTGTATGTTGGTTCAAGTCTTTCTGGTATTCCAAGGAGCTGGTTTAGCAAATTCCTTTGCGTGCCATTTGTTGGGCTCAACTCGAAGACCTATTAGAGGTATCCATCGCAACCCATTTGCATTTAAATAACGAGGCTCTACGAGTCAAAGACGCGCAAACACACACATAAACAATAAATTGCTCATAGATATGATGCCATATATGTAACACTTTAATATCTTAATAGGTTTACTCAGTTTTGAGTTGGTTTGTTTTTGGTTTGTTTTTTTAGTTGGTGTTGTTGAGGTTTTATTTGAAAGAAATATACATAAGTATTTCTTGTTCAATAGAAAAAAGTATGGTGGTATTTTTCATGTATTGCATTTTCATGAATATTCTGAATAAGCTAATAATAACTATTTAATTCATTCTTTTACTTTTATTAAAATTTTTGGCTTTGGTTTTCTTTTTATTTGTGTTTAAATGTAGTTTTACGAAAAAATTTATTTATTCTTCTTCCTCCTCCTCTTCTTCTTCCTCCTCTTCTTCTTCCTCCTCCTCTTCTTCCTCTTCCTCCTCTTCTTCCTCCTCCTCTTCATCTTCCTCAGCCTCCTCATCCTCTTCCTCGACAACCTCCTCCTCAACTTCATCTTCATCCTCGACGATGTCCTCGTCGGCCTTGGCATCTTCCTCGCCTTCAGGTGTCTCGGGCTCACCGGCCTTCTTGCCTGGTCGTTCGCCGAACCATTTTGGCAGTTTGGCTATTAAATTGAATGAGTTTTTAGTTAGTATTTAATATTTTAAGTTAATTAATTGTCGTCGCGAAATGGAAAACACACATTAACATAGAAAACATAGCACGACAATGAACAAATGATGTCTTTTTGACTGTTTCATGTAATATTTGTTGTTGTCGCTGTTGTGTACCAAAACTTTGTGGTATTACTATTTAAATTACATACATTTTTGGCGGCCGGTGTATTGTTCCTTCTTCTCATTCCAGATCTTCTCATTTACATCCTTGGTGATCTCATCCCAGCCCTATAAGAACAGTATACGTTCGTGTGTGTGTGTGTGTGTGTGTGTGTGTTGGTTTGTGTGTGGATATGCACGTAATATGTTATGAAACGTAGAACGCGCAGGTACAGTTGACATACATAAAACATAGTATCAAAACATAGAAAGAGAAAAAAATAGAGCAGATGTTAGGCGTGAGTGTGTGATAACGATACCCAACTAACTAAGCTAACCCAGCTATATAAACGATATGGCCCATTAATAACATATAGTCTAATGGCTAATTAAGCAACTATTAATAGACGACGTGACTGTACCCGCTTTTGTTGACAACAAAAAAGTTATGAGATATAATGAAACGCAGAACCCATAAGGACCTAAGTTGGTCACGTTATGCTGTGGCTTTGTAAACATAGAACATAGAAGACAAGTAGACTTAGCAGTTTTTACGACAATATAAAATGTGAAACATAGATTTTAGACATTTGTGCGCTTTGGCGCTTACATTTTGTGCGTTGAGTAAACCTTTCCTGTTTTTCTTGCCATGTTTTTTCTAAGTTTTCCGCATAGACCGTGTTATAACCCTATAGATAAAATATTACCAAACATAGTAGAACCCAATTCCACCCAAATGTCAAAGGTTTAATGGCCATCAAATACTTACACCCTCGAAGAGCTTCTTCTTGTCATCATAAGAGCGGGTGTCGACACGTCGCTCATATTTGGAGGCGACTTGAATCTTGGGCTGTAAACAAATAGCGCTTTAGTTAGCTGAAATTGAGAGATAGCGGGAGAGTCTTTACTTACCGGGTATTTGCCAGTCAAAGCTTCTGGGTCAAGACCCTTCTTCAAGGCTTTGTGCCTGAGCTGTTGCTTCTGTCTTTCCTTCAACTCTTTCAACTGCAAATAGTACACTATATTGAGCAACACTGCTAAATAAAAGTAGGGCGATGTTACTACTTACATCGTAGTCCTGACGTTTCTGCCTTTCTTCCAAGTCATACTTCTCAGTTTCCAATTTGACGATGAGCTCCCACAGTTCCTGAGCCTTCTCACGCAATTTGCCCTCGTTGAAGCCTTCAATGGCCAATGGCTTAATGCGGAACGACAACGAGATCTTCTTCTCCTCCTCCAATTGCTCCTTAGTCTTGTTACGTTCCATGGCAGCGGACGAGAGTCCCAACTATATGTGCGTGCAATTTTCGTTTTGTTGCAATATTAGACAGGACACATTTCGTTGTGTTTTGTGTTTGGTTTTTTTGGTTTTTGGTTTTTGGTTTAATCACATGTGTAACACGCATTTTCAATATGGTAATGATTTCAATTACGGTACGTGTGGTACAGTTTACAGTGAGAGACAACATAGACACACAAAGAGAGCGGAAGGCACATGAAAGAGACGTGCACGTCCACGTTACAATTTACAGTTGGCAGAGCAGATTTTTTGGTTTTTTTTTTTTTTTTTTTTTGATTAGAGAAAAAAGAAACGGAAATTTGTGGTTGTTTCAGTAACGTTGTAAGTGTTGCGTTGTTGTTGTTGGTGGTGAAAGCAAAATGCAGTAAGTGAGTGTATGCGTAAGGCAGACAAACGAATCATGTACAACATAAATGAATAGTGTAAAAAAAATAGTCAAAAAGAAATAAATTATTTTTTTTTTAAGTAACGTATCATGGTGAGCAATATGATGAGAACAAGCAAACGGTTCATAAAAAAAAAAATAAAGGTAGAAGAGAACGAGATGGTTTGGGAATGCGTATAAGTTGGCTGCATTTTTGGAATTTAATATAATTACCACGCCTGCGTCCTTCTTGGCAATGGTGAAGTTGGGTCCCTTCTTGTCCTTGTCCTTCATGGCCTGCAACATAGCCTGGCGTTTCTTCTCGGCCTCTTCGAGACGCATGCGTTTTTCTTCAATTTCGCGCTGCTTCTTCTCTTCAGCCTCGCGCACGCGACGCTCCTCCTCTTCCTTCTTGCGCTGGGCCATTTTCTGCTCCTCCTCAGCACGCGAGATCTTACGCTTGGCCTGCTTCTCCTTGAGCTTCTTAAGCTCATCCTCCTCCTTGGCTCTCTGTTTGCGCCATTCGCTGATGTATTCTTTCAGCTGTTCATCAAGATCGGAGCGTTTCTGATCCTGACGCTTGATGAACTCTGGATCACCCTCACCTCTGCGCAGCAAAATAAAGTGAATAGCATTAGTATGGCGCACAATGGCAATACGTTTGGGTAGCTGCTAGTACTAGGTCTACATAACTCTAAAATTATTAACATTGACGGAAATCAGTTCAATCAATTTTTTTTTATTATTAATCTTTTTATCGCGTAATTTGCTGCTGCTATTTTTTGGCTGGTTAAGTATTTTACAATTAGTGAACAACAACTGTTGGTGTGTAAGCGTTAAGTCTAACGACATCATCTATAGGGTATACAGTTGCCGGCTTAAAACTGCTGGTGTAAGATACTAAACGCTAGTTAAAAAGTAATAGCAATATCAATAGCCAAAAACACGCGCAAAAACAAATGTACAGTTATTGCAGTTGGCGCATTCTTCTCTGGCGCACTGTGTGCAGTGGTGGCGTGGTGAGTTGAGCGGCGGCTTGTGTGTTGAGTAGTGGCATGGTGAGTATGCAAGCTACGGTCACACTGGTCTAACTTAACGTAACACTAAGGGTTTAGTATGTTTAATTTGTTACTTTTGTTTACACATAGTTTTGTATGGCATAGACTTACTCGGCTGGTGTCTGAGGTGGTTTTCTATACGTGAGGCATTGAGGTGGCAACAAACATGGAGTGGTTTTGATATATTTGGTTTTATGTTTCAAAAATTGTTTTTTGATTGATTTATATCACAAATTCACGATGAAGTACGCAAAAACACGTGTTGGGTTTGCAATAATTGTTTTTTTTTTTGTTTTTTCGGTTTTATTTATATATAAATATATATATATATTCAGTTCATATATATATATATATAAATATATAACAAAAATGTTTTGCATCGTTTGTACAAACAAAAACGGTATGTAAAAATTCGTTGAAAAGAAAGAGAAAAACATTTTGGTTTAAAAAAAATTGTTGAAAATGTTATTTAACGAAAAAAACTTGAAATAAAAAATTCAAACTAAAAACATAAAATATAAGGTAAGTACGTATTTGTTGTTGTTGTTGTTGTTCTTGTTCTTGTAGTTGATTGATTGTTGTTGTATTTTCTGGCATGTTGTAGCTGTAATTGTTGTACATTCTAAAACTAAATTCCAAGCAACGAACTATAAGCTCTAAATATAATACAAATGCTGGTAACTTTTGTATAGACCGTTCTGGTGAATGTTTTTGTTCTTTTTTTTTTTTTTTTTGTTTGTTTGTTGCATTTTTTGCTGCATTCAAAAAGGAAAACCAACGAAAATAATGAAACATTCGCATTGCTTTATACAAAAAAAAAGTAACAAAATGATTGAAAGGTTTCTCGTACGGTTTGTGGAAATGGTAACGGACTAGGTAATAATTTTTGGCTTGCAATAGGATAAACATAAATTTAGTTGGCAGTGCTGCCACATTCCGTTATTAGAATATGTTTAACTTGATATCGAAACTAGTATGCTAAAACCCAATATAGTATGAAAACCAATGGAAATTTAGATTTGATTTGAAGTAGTCGAACCACAAAGACTGCTAAAAACTCTATCTATAACTCTTGCTAAACTTGCAATTCCGACCCAAAAAAGTACGTATGTTGAATACACGTACGCTTAACTAGTAACAAATACGCGAAAAATACCGTCATTCGGTTACGCAATTACTTACTTCCTGTAATAAGAAACAAAGAAACGGAAGAGAGAGAGAGAGAGAGAAAGAAAAAATGTTTTACAATCTTTCATGTCTTAAATTCTTAATTGGTGAACAAAAAGCCAGGCCAGCGATAGGCGAAATTTACGTTTTTTTTTTTTTTCTTAGAGAGAAATTGGAGTTTTACTTTTTGGCGGGTATACAAAGACATGTTAACGGCTAGACAAATACATGTGTTGAATTTGGTGGCGGGGTACGGGAGTTTTGTTTTTCGGATATACATAGGTACACATAATACATAGAGCTTTATATACAATAATGCCAATTTTCATTTTGCAAACTAGTTAGTTTGCTGGTGTTTTTGGTAGGAATAAGTGTTTTTGGAGGTTTGTGGTTGGTTTTTTTTTCGTTGGGTAGCATGTGTTTGTATAACGGTGTTTTGTTAGTGAATTTGACTAAAATCAAAGTGTTTACAAGTGACAAAGTAAAAAGACACAACAACAATGCATTTAAAGAAAATGAAAAAATAAAGTAAAGTTTAGCCACTTTGTCAACAAAGCGGCTTAAAAGTAAAAAAATAAAAAATAAAAGCATTTTCTTTGCACATAGACAGAAACACAAGACATACAATTTGCTTGGGATAGATTTTGCACATCGATTTTGCACATAATAAAAATAAACAAAATCAAAATTAAAAACCTAAAAGCTGCTTGCACAGTGGTTACAAAAAATACTTACGTCTCCTCTTTGGTCTCCTCGACAACCTCCTCCTCCTCGGAACTGCTGGTTTGTGCGTAATTAACATGGGTGTAGGTGTATGTGTGTGTGTTGTTTTTTGTTTTTTATTTTTTATTTTTTATTGTTAAAAAGTGCAAAAAACAATTTGCAGGTGCATTTTGATGCATTTGTTGATGATGGTAGTCGTTGTTGTAGCAGTAGTTTTTGTTGTCGAGCAGTTGTTTTTTTTTTTTTTTGGATTTTTTTTTAAAGAAACAAAACGACAACATTAGCAGTTGGTTGATTAAAATGATTTCAACGATTTGGATTACACGGTACGGGGGTTTTCACAGGTCAACAGGTAAATACGGGTTATGGGCCATTGGGTTTATGTTCAAAAAATATTCACATAGAAGTAGAAAGTGTAAAAGAATACAGATAAAACATATGCCGCACACAAGTTCCAACAAAATAAGAGTTATTTGTGGTGCGTGTATAGTATACAGTAAGATAAGTTTTTTTTTTTTTTTTTTTGCGCATTTTATACTCAAAGTTTTTACAAAAATAAGCTTACTTAGAAATTCCTTTAGTTTTTACTATATAGAGACTTCAAAATTCCAACACTAGCGCCTTAAAACATTACAAACTTTCCATAATTTGTTTTAAAATTTAGCACATAATTGCTTCAATAGCTATACACGGCGAATACTTTATATTTATTACTGCAAATTACTCGCAAAAGTATGCAATGCATTTAGCGCTATACGTTTGAGATCTAGTTTGGTTTTGAACTTACGTGTACTCCTCATCGTCGGACATGGTTACGGTTTAGGGTTGAAAAAACCTGCAAGAGCCAAAAGAAACACATGTAAGCTTGATATTTAGTGTTTTTGTGTTTTTCCGCTATATAAATTATTTGCCTATTTGCCGTGACACCGAAATAGCAGGCACACACACAAATGTTGTAGTCGATGCCTTGACGTGACGCTAAAATTAGCTACTAACTACAAGCACAACAGCTACTAAGTCTGCTGTCATAACTGTACATATGTGTGTGTGTGTGTGTGTGAGTGTGTGTGTGTGTGTGGATATGTATGCCGTGCTAAATATATAGCTTTATACATAGACTGCCAACTTGATATAGCCGGCGACAAAGTTATGCTATGCAATATACTCTATAAAGCAGCGCTATCATAATTTGCGCTCTTATAGCATCATTTAATTTGAATGCTTTTCTTTGATATATGTATATGACTTATGAGAGTGTGTGTGTGTGTGTGTGTGTGTGTGTGTGTGTGAGAGCGTAAGATCTATCTATGTATAATTTTGCTTAACTTTGTTTTTGAGTTTTCGTTAAATGCGTTCGTCTCTTGCTTTTCGCTTATGCGTTAAAAATAGACGCGACGTATTGAATTTCTTTTGGCGCTTTTAAGCTTTTCGCCTCTTGATTTGAAAGTTGAAAAATTTTTTACCTTGGCACTAAATTCAAAAACAACCAAAAACAACAACAAACAATACAAAATAGCATTGTCAAAAAGCGACATACACACACACACAGAGAGACACAGCTATGTTGCATAGTGTAATGCCTAAATTTGCATGCATATTTCTTAGCCACAACTGTTTGAAATATGTGCCTTAAATTTCTGCATTTGACGTTATTTTTGGTGCAAAAGTGTGACCACTTGCCAAACATGTGAATCCATGCAGTAACTAGCGCTGTCTATCATAAATGCATCCATAAGATACAATGTAGCTGCAATTGCTGTCACTCATAGATAGTTGCTCTTTTTACTTTAAGCTATATAAATATCTAACTTTTGCCGGCTTGATTTGCGAATAGTTAAGTGCATTACTGCTTTTTGGCTAAGCCTTGAAAGTCCTCAAAGTCTTAAGTAAAGTTGGGCTTAACTGCTTACTTCAGGGTATTTGCTCATACTGTCTCAAGAGTCGTGCCATTATGCCTACACCTAACTATATGCAGAATTTGCAATACATTTTTCATATCGTTCGGCTTATTTAACCTCACTCTATGTATACTTGTATACCGTCAGTATCAGTTGAAGATTACTTTGGCAAGACAAACTTTCGAAAGTCCTGTGGTAGTGAGTGCATTTATACTCTTTTTAAACGAGTTAATGCTTAAGTTGTTTGCCTCAACTCGACGATTCTGTATACATAATTTATACAAATCAAATGCATATTAAAAGTACATATTTAGAATTTAGAACAGAGAGCATTTTGAGAGCAATGCTCTGCTTTTTGCTGCTATCCAAATTTAGAAATATTCCAGCAATGTGTCAAATTTTTGTATCTATCTCGCATAAATGCTGTGTGTGTGTAATTGTAGAGTATGTGCGTGGGTGTGTTGGGTCGAAACTGAACATGTGTGCGTGCGCGCCTTTGCAGCGCCATCTATCGGACAGTGTGCAGCGCCTGCGCATTGCGCGCGCACCCAAATAGTTCAACTGTCACACACACACACACACACACACACACACACACACACACACACACGCACACACACACGCACAACAGTGTGGCCATTTTGCCAAGGTAAACACATTGCGCATACGCACACTGACACAAGCACACAAAGTTCGCGCATCTTATTTATAAAAATCGCTTTTCGCTTTAACTCAAAGATCATATAACACTTTTTTCGGCTCTCTTTGTGCTCGATTCTCGTTTTGTTTCTTTTGTTTTTGTAGTCCTGCTTGTTGTTGTTGCTGTGGCCGCTGCTGCTGTGCTTGTTGTTGTTGTTTTTGCTTGTCGAGGCTGGCATTTATTTTTAGCATTTTCAGGCATTAAAAAAAAATTCAAAAAAAAAATAATAGAAAACTAAATGCTAATTTAACTGTGTTATAAAGCAACTTCTTGTTTTTTTTTTTCACCATACACTTGAAAAAAATTTTAAAAAAAATATAATATTTAAAAAAAAAAAAGGTTTTTTTTTATTATTTTTTGTTCAGCCACACGCAGGATTATATAATGGCAAAATTTCCATGTTATTGTTAATTTGTTCGTTCAATTCGTTAAGCGTTTTTCATTAAAAAAAAAAAAATAATGTTCCCCAAAGGAGTTTCCACTTTATAAAGTTTGTGATCATTGTTGTTTTTTCATTTTTGTCAAACATACAGAAAAAAAAATTATAACTTTTTCTTTGTGTTCTATATTTTTTATTTTTTTGGTTTGGCAGCCGCTTAACCAACTTACTTAGGGAAAAAGAAACAAATTGAAATCTCAACTAAAGTCCGAGCAGCTGACGTAGTAGGAGCGAATGCTGCGGTTCGACTAAACAGACTGACGATCCAAAGCGGTGCTACACGTTATGTTAAAGAATTTTCTTTGGTTACGGAAAATGAAAAGCATTTTGCCACCAATACACGCACAGCGTCTGCCATATAGACACAGACATTGGTGTGAGTGTAATATATACGAATCTAGTTCTAACAATCGCGCGTGCAAGAGAGAGAGAGCAAGAGAGCGCGCCGTGTAAGAAAATTAAGCAGCGCACAGTGGGCAACAAGTGGCAAGTTGCTGGGTGGGAGGGGTGACAGTGGTCAGCGACGACTACGCAATCAGGCAAAAAATTGTTGGCAGCCATGCCAAAGCCACACTCAGCTATGTAATAACAGCAATAATGCCGGAAGACTAACTTCAGCGAGACGAATTTTTAATACTCTTTGCTAGCTGCAAACAACAATTTTCATATCCTAATGAATTGTTACCCCGTGTCAAAGCCTGTCGTATGAGGCGACTAACAATGACAATGGGTTCTTTCGAGACCGGTATAGCTACACCAGGCCTTAAAGGGGTTGTGCGTAGGGTTTGGGACCCACCACGTAAAACCATAATCCCAATTAAAGAATGTATTTACATCAGGCCGTAACCCGATAACGGGTTATTACGGCCAGTTAAGGAGAAGAAGAAGAAGAATGAATTGTTCCGCAATTGAACTTTATTAGGTGCTGCCTATTGCGTTCCTATTTCTTCTCAGCAATAAGCATGCGCTGTTTCCTTCTGCTCTACTTAAATTCAACTTCTAAAGAAGTCGTTTAAGGATCTTGCATAAGCGATTTTTATCTTAATATGGCGTAGGTCACTGAAAGAACCATAAATCGGTTTGAAAACTGTGGTTCCGTATTAAAGTATCAGCTCAAGTCGCATCGTAAAAAAACTCAAACCCAATTAGGTTATTAAAACCTTATTGGAACGATTTAATTTGTATTCGTAATGCACGCCAAAATTTCCAGCAATGAATTTCGGATTCATTTTCAAGTAAATCACAGAAGGCGGAATGTATAAGTGTAAGTAAAGTCTCAACTCTAAAGCAAATGTTACACCAACCGAGATCTTCAAGTGGACCGTTTACTTCGTATCTCACACCGTTTGTAGGCACGGTAATATCGCCGGTAAGATGTCTCACCTGCAACCCTATGCGTCATGCTTCACATTAGAATGCATTCCAATATCGAGCGAAAATTTATTGGAGATTTGCTTACTTTCTCACTTGAAAATCTGCCTCCGTGTAACAAGCGCCTAAAGACGCAAGCAATGGTTCATGTATCTCATTATTCACACACACAGAAGCCCCGTTTGTAGGCAAGGTAATATCGCCCGTAAGTTGTATCGCCTGCCAATTCATGCGACATACTTCATATTAGAATGCCTTCTAATATCGAGCGAGATTTTGTGAGAGATTTTTTTGCCTTTGTGTAAGAAGCGCCTAATGAAGCAAGCAATGGTTCATGTATCTCATCATTCATTCGCACAGAAGGAACTTTTTTAAAAAGTGCCTAGGATTCATATTGAGTATACGCAGTGTTATCCTTCATGCCTTCTTACAATATTAAAATTGAGTTTCAAGTGAAGCTTAAAGTGCATTCAACAAGAATAGGTTTATTCTATACGAAGCTTACACGTTATTTTGCAAGGACATGTGGCAAGAGGGATCTACATTGGCAGCAAAGGGTTCGGCAGAAATTAAGTCCCTGCAATAGACTTGAAGTGGTTAATGTATTGAACATGTATACAAACTTTTTCGCAATTGCCATTGGCATCGGTACGTGAAGCAGTGAAAAAATATTGCTTAAAACCAGTTAGTTCTTAAAAAAATGTACTTTTATAAACGAAGTTATGGAGATCTGAGTTTGTATGCGATGTAATTTTAAAAAACCAAGTCTTAACTTTTTTCTTTTTGTTGAAAAATTGATTTAAGGCTAGTAACTATTCGTTCCAGGGATTTCTTTTTTTCCGGACGCTGAAAACGGGCGTGTTGGCAGCAACACTGTAACTGCTCCTGAAGCATAGGGCATCAACCACTGTGTGTCCACTGAGCTACCGTCATAACAGTTTAACTCCATGTAGTACTTGACCTACCATCTGGCCTTACAACTTGAGGATTCCATTGGTAGCACTGTTTGTTGTCATCTGGTTTCCTGTGTATGGCCATTTGCTCTACTTGATGTCCACATCCACTTTTGTTTGTCCAATCATAAGCCACATCATTGTTTTATCTTTAGGATGTAATGCAGACACAACGATTAACAAAAGCTTATTATTTATGTTTCACATGTGTAATAGTACTAAGTACAGTTTTAACTTTGGATTCAAACAGTTTTAACTGAGCCGAAGCGATATCTTGCTCGAGTTCCACACTGGAGAAAGGATTCCAAATAAAGGTAGAACCTTATTTAGTCTGTTTCTGACACCCAAGTGCGTTCCGCTATCGAGTAATACTTACACAAGTACTTGAACTGCGCGACTTCCTCTATGGTTTCCCGTCTCAATATACCTTCTTCTGTTGTTGGTATTGGCTAGTGTGCATAATATTTGTCCTTTTAGCATCTATCTTTTAGCCAACCACATCCCCTTTCTGTTGCGGTGAATGAAGCATTTCGCTAAGGACACCAATATTACCAACCCACACCATCGGCGTTGTCCAAATGGTTTAGCATTTCAAACGGGTTCTTTCGTTTGCACCCATCGTGTCAGTCATTATATATCATCGATAGTAAGTAAGAATAGAATTGGTGACACTACATCTACTTGTCTCACTCTTTGCAACACTTCAAATGCACCGAAAAGCTGCCTTTTGTGCAAAACGAAAAACCATGCGTTGTTGTACAACTCTTGGGATCTTCAAATATCACTGCAGTTCTTAAGAACGCCATTCTACGGTATTTTGACAATACCTCCGTCCTTTATTCTCCCAAACAGCCTGAGCAAATGAAACCAAAATAAAAAATATGCCCAGCAATTGATAGGTGGTAGGTAAGGTAGTTATGAATGTTTGAGTGCTGACACCTCCAACATAAGACTACCCAGCAATGTACTCAAATAAGCTTAAATCCTTGGAATCGAAAGATAATATGATCAAACTTGGTAAGAGTTATTGTTTTCTTATTTTATGACACCTTTTCAAGGCAAATTTTCCGTGAGTATCTTTCAAATCATCTTGTGTCTTCAAAATAGTTGTAGAACGTATAATTCTCTCCAAATTCGGTATCCTACAATATTTTCAACAATTCAAGTGGCGACAATTTGCCATCTTCTCCATCGAGTATGTAAAATTCTGATTCGTTTCACTAATTTTGACCCTCTTCTCGGTTCGCCTCACAAACCCTTGCCCCTCTTTAGGTGGATCATAGTCCTCTTCTTGTTTCTTTTCCTCTTTCTTCTTCCCCTTGCTCTTGGTCTTCCTCCTCCGCATCCTCATTTCAAGATAGGTACACTGTTTTTGTGTACAAATAGTCTTTATTTTTGCATTTAACCGTTTTCGAAAATTCATGTATTTATCCTTTCTCCTTTTCGCCCGTTGGGCTGCCTTGGGACAGCTCCGACATGCTGTTGAGAAAGTGCTGACCCAGATACTTATGACGTCATTTGCAGGGGGCAGGACATGAGCAGAAGAAGTGTTTTACAGTTTCCTCCTCCTCTTCGTCTCCGCAACTTCTACAGATATCATTGTGCGGAACAAGAACCCTAGCTGCATGGACGGACCAACTAGCCAATGTCAAGTAGTGGCTCTAGTAACGACTGAGCATCTTTCCCTACTGCGGGAGCAGAGCATAGCTGTTCTTTTGCTAGACCCATATCAGGCTAAGAACGAACTGCTGAGCCATCTCGTGTAGAGATCTGCGACAGCTTGTTACCAATCTCGAGTTTAATAAATAAATTGATAGCTGCTTGGCTATCACTATAGATGTTTACGTTGCCTGAAACGCTATGTGAGCTCCTGAGGTATGATAGTGCCTCGTTTATGGGTAAGAACCGCTACAGTGCTCCAGGAGACTAAACGGCCTTTTTGTTATTGAGCTGTTCTGAAAATATCCCCCCTTCAATTCGGTCTTTTGTTTTATGTTATGTTGGGTTCTCAATATGTATAGAAAGCACATAACTACATGGCCTTAGTAAGTTAAGTCGATTATAAAACCTGTGTCTCTCATCCAGTATGCACAAAATTCAAGGCAAACGTAATATGCCTTGAGTCATTTATAGAGTGTAGAACAACATAAAATTCAGGTGGGAAGCTGGCCAGTGCGGTCCCTATATTTTAGCAGGCAATGCATAACAGATTTCATCAACTGAAATCTAAACTCTTTTTTATAAACAACCAAAAACCCGAAGAGTCTTACTTGTATATATACACACACATGTATATATAGTACACACACACACTTCCAAAACAAAAAATTCCAATTGGCTATAGCCACATACACACACACACCCACACACACACACTCTATAGTTGTATACGGACAGTATATAAGCCGTAATTGTGCGTTGGTGTTACGCATTTGTTTTTGGAATCAAATATCGTCGGACATAAATTTTGCAGCCATTAAATTCGTATAATCTATATGCATAAATATTGGGTACAAAATGTTCTAGCTAAATGTTCGCCAGTCTTTTTCACAAAGAGTGAAAATTTCAGACTACGTGCAAGTGAAATAGTTTTGAATACATATCACTCACTCATACATATGTGTATCTCTACTATTTGGTATATACATATGTACCAATGTTTGTACATACCTTGCCCCAAGATTGCCACATAACATTTGTTTAGAGCTTGGGCGCATTGCACGCCCTTCACAATCAACCCACCGGTTGCTGGGCCATATTCGAATAGTTGTTTTTATTTTTTTTGGGGGGTTTTTTTTAATTTTACTCTCGTTGTAGTTGTTGTCGACGTCGCAACATCGACGCAACGGTTTGGACGGCCTTAAAGAACGTCGTCGTTTTATTTTCTATCTATCTATACATCTGCATATACATATATCGGTTCGATCTATTCGTCATTGTTCTGATCTGATTTTTGTTCAATAGACTTTCGCTACAATTAGCATACCCTGCATTGTGTTGAGCATACTTTTACTGTAAATAGAATTTGCTCGACGGATTTAGCTATCTAAGACTAGATTCCTCTTCAAAGATCGCTGAGTCTTATCTAGTCCGTCGGCTCCAGAGCATATGAATAATACTTTCAAGGAAAAGCTGACACTCTATATCCATCGATAAACTTATCAACTAAATAGTTGAGTAGTAGTCATGCCGTCACGCAAGTATATTCATATTCATTCATTCCGATTCAAGTGTCCATCAATGCACTAGAAGTGTAGAAGTGTGTACGAAATTTATTGGTACTCTGTTTGGGTCAATATTTATGTGCAGACCTCTAATTCGATTTCTTGCAAGTTTATAGTTGCTGTCTTGAGTTATGGGGAACATGTATACGCCCTGGGCTTTTTTTCGCCGATGTTTTTCATGATTCTTTTGGGTAAAGAAGATACGACACTTCTTATTGTTGTTCTGTGGAAGTTTAGATGCTGAAGTTAGCACTTTCTTGTAGTGCGAATTTGGATGGGGTTTTCTTAGTAGTTTGCGCCGTACTTCAATGAGCAGTTATGAACTTAAACAGAAACTATAAATATAGTGATCTAGCGATACTATCGGATAGTCAGGCCGCCATAAGAGCGGTTGCTGAAGCTAGAATAAACTCCAATCTGGTTCGATAAGCCCGAATCAAATTGGAAAATGTAACAAACTCTCGTTCCCTGGTCACACCAATATACCCTTCAGAGCCTTTTTGCGGCACTGGAATACATACAATAAAGCAACTATTGAGCGACGAGGAGAGATTGAGACGAACCACTAACTGGAAACTAGGCTTTAGATAGGGCAACCTAATCCTCGGCTCCTATAACTTAAATAGGTTCAAGAAAATATCACAACTAGTTCAGATTTCTGTTAGGATACTGATAGGTCTGCTTACTAAATAAATTTACCTAAGTAGAGTACCTGTGAGAACTGTGAAACCCTCGCGGCACTAGCTGAGTGTGATGTCCAGGCGAGAAGGTGAATAAAGGATCTCAATTGAAACCATCCAGAAGGGAAGCTGCAAGATCAGTATATCTCCCTACTTAAAGGTCGCGGGGCAATACTCCACAATAACATTATTACTATATAACATAAACATAAAGTGTAAAAGGGTATTATAGACTTGTGCATTGAAGGGAGTTTATCCAATAATGTCGATATTTTATCCCCTTCCCCGTGAGAGGTTTACACGCCCACCATTTAAGATGTAAATAAAATTCCAACTTTACCCCTCCTGCAGTTTTATTAAGGTTTTTATCCAAGTATTTAACTGCAACTGGAGTTATGCAAGAATTACTTATCTTTGAAAATTCAACTAAAACTAGTGTACCGTCTACAGTCGGAATGACCGCAGTGATAGTGGACAAAAACAAAGATATTTCATCGAAAACAGTTTTATTGGATATCAAAGCATTTTCCATGAAAAGCGATATACTTTTGCATACGTTTAAAATAATTTTCGAAACACTTTTGTCACTCCAAATGAGTTCTTCGTGTGTCAAATAACGTTAAGCTCGCACAAATGGTCAAAACTTTTAGTGTGTAATGTATGGATGACGGGGAACCCCTCTAGAGTTAGCTTTCCGATGTCCCCAATCATAGATGACAACGTGGGTATACCACCACCTGGCTATGGTCGCAATCAAGCAGCTCAAGAACAACAAAGTTGTTGACGCAGATTACCTGCCTGCAAAATTGTTCAAGATTGGTAGCAATGAGTTGGTAAGGCGCATGCACCTGCTCCTTATCAGAACATGGCTATGTGAGAGCATGTCCCATGATTGGAAACTTGGTGTCCTTCGCCCTGTCTTCAAAAAGGGTGACCCTTTTGTATCGTAAAAGACTAAAGCCATTCGCAAAAGAACTGATTGGACCTTGAGCTTCAGGCCAGGTTAGTCTACCATTGACCAAAAATCCACACTACGCCAAATCCTGGAAGAGAAACTCGAATGCCAAATCGAAACTCACCATCTCTTTGTCGATTATAAGGCAGCATTTGAAAGTCCCTTGAAAGGCACTGAAGCATAGATGATGACGTAGTCTGATGAAAATTCGTTGGGAGTGTTTAAGCGGAAAGTATTCCGTATGATCTTTTGCCCTTTACGCGTTAGCCACGACATAGACATAGTCAAGCGAATTGAGATCCAGCGGCTCTGCTGGCTAGGTCATGTTGTGGACTTTAATACGGCTGTTAAAGAAAGGCGAAGAAGTGGTAGACCATGTGTACGTTGGAAGTATCAGGAAAAGAGCATACCAACTATCGAATTAAGATGGCGCGCGCAAAGCCGTATGGACGGCATATCACAGCTATCTTTAGAAGATCAATTTAAAGTTTTCAGCTGGCTTAGAATGACCAAATACGCCTTAAAAGTACACTGAATTTAAATGGGAATTTGTCAAGTTTCAAATTTCTACCGTAAAAGAGGTTCAAAATTAATAAAACCGAATGCAAGCGAAGAAGTAAATCATAAGACGCATGTCTTGTGTGCAGGGTATAAAAACTTTGGGCGATTCAAATTCGTTCAACTTTGTAAACAAGTGTTATATGTAATTAAATATTTATTATAGAAGCAGAATATACATATGATAGTATCTATATGGATTGCATAAGATCCAGTTACCATAAGCTAAAGAATTAAGTCTTTATAAAATGTATGCAAGTTTATAATAAGTATTTATTTGTTTTATTATCGAAAATAATATACTATGTACAAAAATGTTTGTTTGTTATTCCAAAAGCTTTTCTGCCAATGTTATTTTTAAACTATATTGAAAAAAAATCATACTTTCTAGTCAACTAGAAATTTCTTTAGTATTTGCCCAAGACGCTTTAGTGGAAAGCTCATAGGGCCAAGTAGCTCTATTAAGTAGGTGACCCATTTACCCAGCAGTTGACAAAAAAAACAACAAGTCTGTGCTACTCTATATTGTATGTAGGCACCTACGATGCATGGCAAAATTCTGTAAAACTATACATACATATTTATATATAAAACATATACAACATTTCTTAAAACTACTTTAAACTCTTGAAGCGCGACACCGACTAGTCAAATATTCGAACAATCTATGTGGCATATAGTACATATGGCAGCTATATATTATTGTTGCCTTCAACTAAATTTCAATTTGCATCATCATCAACAACAATATCACGCCGAATATCAGGGAAACCGAAAAGAACCGTTTCAGACCTATTCGGACTATTTTTAGTGTTTATGTGTGGGCGACGACTATGCGCTTTGCTCGCCTTCGTTTTTCCTCGTTTCGTGATTTTCGGCATATATCTCGATCTATGTCTATATCTATATATCTAGCTATCTATAGGGACTCTATACTGTTGCTGTTTATGTGGGCAGACTCAACGGATGCGTAAAATTTGAGCATAAACAGCTATGGCAATTGTTAACTGCCGACTGTTCGATGTTGTTTAGCAAAATATCTGGCTAAATATAATTATATGTAAGTATATAGCGCAGGCGTTATATCATCTTTGGATCCATGCTGGAGGCGTTGTGTACATAAGTGTACGCGCCAGAGAGTTATGTACATATATATCACGCATACAAAATAAATAATGATATTGCATTCGGAAATGCAAGGCAACTGAAGGTCTTTCAATTTTGAGAGAATGAAACAGCAATTGATAGTCTCCTAAATCATGATTCATTCATGTCTTCTTACCGGGCTACGGCCTGATATAGAGCACTCCTCCAGGCGCATCTGCTTTGTGCGCGTGATCTTCAATCGATGATACCAATGGAAGTTAGTGTGCTCTCTACGTGCTCCTTCCAACACAAACTTGACCTGTCCCTTCGCCGCCTTCCTATATTTAGTTACGCTACTATGATACATCCTTGCAGGAATGCGACATTTCATCTTCTTTGGGACTTGCCATAACAAATCGTTATCGGACTACGGCCTGATGTAGGCCACTGGTCCTGGCTTGGCCACTAGAGTGGCTAGAGGGCTTTCTCCCCAAGAGTTCCTTCGTCCCTACACACGACCTGACCGAGCCTGCGGGGACGGTCTTACTTTCCACTCGAACACTCCAAGGTTATCTGCTTCACTCATAAGGATAGCTCGATCGTTGACCACCCCCCATGTAAACTAGTAATGGATTATGATTTTACAAAACTGGTATGCCCCAAGAATTAGCGGACTCTTGACTGGTGCCTCTGCTGAGCTGGTGTATGCTATAAGGATGTGCAAAGCAAACATAACCGCCAGCAAGGAGATGCGATGGAGTGGGCAGATCTGCTGCAAGATAGCAGACTGAGGTAGTTATTACAGCGGTCATGCGGAGAGGCGCGAATTCGGGTGCGGATTTGTTGTCGGCCGGAGACTACGCAACCCGGTCGCACGGTTCACACCAGTGAGCGAAAGGCTGGCGAAACAATCCGATAACAACTTTAACATCAGCCTGATTAGTGCACACGCCCCGATGGTGAACAAGGACGATGCGACCAATGCTGTTTTCTACGATAGACTTGTCTATGACCGCTGCCCATCCCATACATTCGTTTTAGGCGATTTTAATGGCAACGTTGAAAGAGAGCGTATCCTACTGTCGGACAATTCGAATAACGGTCTAAGGCTTAGGCTGGTTGACTTCGCCACCTGTAGTACCAGATTTCAGCATCCCGATATCCACAAGGCTATATGGCTGTCATCAATTTACATGCAAACAGATGGATCATGTTGTGATCGATGGAAGGCATACATCCAATGTGCTCGATGTTCGTAAGTTCAGAGCGCTCAACATCCACTCCGATCATTGCCTGGTTGCATCCAAGGTTCTCAAGTGAAAGCTGGACATCACAAAGCTGCAATCACAGCAGACTGTCTCAGCCCGCTCCTTGCATTCCAAAATAAACTTAATCCTTCAACAACAAACTGAAAGTCTAACCGCCGCGTCTTCATACTTAAAGAAAACATGTACATTGTCTTCCTCTAATTTGCCAACATTTGCCGCAAGGGCTCCGGTAACATATCGCTTAGTGGACTCTCTTATAGAAAATGGTTGCGCTTGCAACACACAGACCATCGCAAAGTCGGAATGGTTGCAGGAGAGTTCGTAATCTTGTCTGAAACCTCTCTGACAAAGCTCCATGTATTGTTCAACGTTATACTGCATAATCAACTTTGTAATGAAGGGCTATCAAATAGTCCTTTATAATCGACAAACAGATGGTGAGTAAGGCCCCAGGCCCCTGGGCTCTGTTCGGACAGGGTCTGATCCCTATCTCTAATGTGTGCAGTAAGTTTCACCAGGAGAAGTCTTTTCCTGAATTTGAATTACTATATTAATTGAGAGGACTTTTTGGGGCTTTCCTTTATCTTTAAAAAGTTATCAGCTAATTGTTTGACAGCAAAAATCAATGTTCGAAAAAGACAGTTCAGATCAAACCAGGACAAGCAACAAGAGTTCGCTACGCATCTTGAAGCAGTATATTGCTGTGTTTGTCAAGTCAAAATATACCTAAACTGTCTTCAAGATATTGAACTGATATTGAATTTCATTTCATTCTGAAAAAAAAGTTCCCGAGTCGTATAAACTTGTTGAAAAATCGCCAAAAATAGCGAATAGAACCGTTGGCAGTTCAACGGTCTCCAATTTACCGAAATGGCATATGTCAGCCAAGCAGTCTTATACTAATTAACTATTGTAATAAAACTCGACAAAAAAAAAACAAAATAATATTCAGAACTTCACTGATTTTGAATGGATGCATCTTAAACACTTGTCCGTACTAAAGCAGTAATCTTGGTCAACACTCAAGGCAACGCCAGCCAAAACATCGCTGTTTTTGGTCGTTTTATTCAATGCTGTGCTGACATTGGGACATGTGCTAACCACATGGATGAGCAAGGATCTGTATGATCTATAAAACTGAAAAAAAAACGCTTCCTCTCTGCACTTATACAGACTAATAAGTTTGCTGAAAAGCACTTAAAAAAATACCCCTACTTTTAAATTTCCCCTCAGAGAGTCCCATGGAACACTAGAACAATAGGGGTATAGGGTACCAAAGGGAAGTGTGTTAGATCCCACCCTTTACAACCTTCATGCCCACTGGCTCTGAAATCGGCTAAGCGGACCCACAGGAACTGCCCATCGCCACTTATGTTGACGTCGCAGACATCCTGGCCAGAAATAATTGTGTCTACGAAGCAAGTTAAGTTCTATAGAAGCACCTGTATAATTTTGAATTGTGGGCTAAGCGCTATCTGCTCAAACCGTGTGGAAAAAGTAATTTTTAAAGGCTGCGAGTCTAAAAAAAATTTCAAAAAAGTGTCCAATTTGAAAGATAGACAAATTTACACATTGACAAAAAGACAGTTTTAACCAGGGATTCAAACCGTACAAACCTACCCGTACCGTAAACGAAATAAATTTTTTTAGAAAAACCGAAAACCGTTATATTTTCCCAAAATAACCGAATTGAAACCGATATATTTATACAGGTTTTGCTTTACATTCCGTTATTCTGTGAAGCATTTTCATCGATGTCGCACAGTGGGGCCATCTGACTTCTTATTGGCAACATTCTTAATTTACGAAGGACTAAAGATATTTTCAAAATTTAAAATGCATGTAACATAGAATTCCTTAAGCTTCTGCGATACAGTGCGATTGCTGTGTCTATGGATCGCATAATAATTGCCCTACTGGTGCTTATCCTGGTGCCATAAAAAGTGAAACAGTAGACAACACAATCTATTTCTGGCCCCCATTTCTTTTTTTTTTTTTTGGAGTACTCTTTTGGCACGCAGTATACTGTCTTGAAAATTATGGCTTTTCAGCAAAAATTTTGAATAGTTTTACGGTCCATGATTCCACTCTATTACTTTCTTCTGTTGTTAGTTTGCTTTTTTGTGTCTTGTCTTTTCTTGATGCAGCTCATAGTGAATCTGTATCTGTGATTGATGTGATCAGTGCACAACATTAAAAAACAGATGTAACGGGTATAGCCGGTTATGGTACCAAAAAGTGCCCCCAACGATTTTTAAAAACTAATTATTAAATTTTTTTTAGTCATTAAAAAAAACACAAAATTCCTTTTATACTCTTCTATATACAGTAAAAACTTGAACCAAATCGGTTTGGTAGAGCAATGTTTAAAAAAAAAACCAAATTCTTTTCATGGCCCTTATTAATAAGTATTATCGTGGAAATTTATTCTTCCCTCCTACAAATTGATCTGCATAATTAGTTTTAAAAAATCGTTGGGGACACTTTTTGGTACCTTAACCAGCTATACCCTTTGACTTTTCTTCACTTTATTTTTTCCTTTATATTGTAAATATTAAGTTTGCGTACAAAGTTCACCCAATACTCAGACTCTTTATAGCTATCGTCTCAAGTGTCTGTTGTCTTTCGTTTTTTCATGATAAAGCTAATCAATTTATAATTCGCTAGTTATTTGTTGAAATCTTTTATAAATAAATAAAATAGGGAAACTCGAGTAAGTTTTGCTTCAAAATGTTTCAAACAGCTGCGTTCCAAATTTCATCTTGTTTTTATTATGCATACATACAACACGGTCACTGATACACTCATATATGTATGTATAGTACTGTATGTACTCAAATATGTACTTTCAAAATGCGTCTACAATTCTTGAAAAAATTCCAACTTTTTCAATGTTTTTGAATTACAAATTACTAGCCATATTGCAATTTTCGTTCAACATGAAAAATTGTTTTCGCTTTATTCGAATTTGAAATGCTGTTTTGAGCAAAGCAAACAATTTTTTTGTGAAGAACAAACAATTCGTGCGTGCCAAAATTAGATTCTGTACATTCGATGTTTAATTTAAAAATAGGTTCAACTAAATTAAGCGAATCGTAACAGCAAAAATGAAAAGCGTTTAAAATAGAAAGAAATCATGCACGGCATATTGAAGACATCTAGAAATTGATGTTAATATTACATATGCAACGGATTGAAATTAAAAATTTTAAGCTCATTGAAGTATTGAATGGTCAATGGGTCGGTGATGGGTGTCATATAATTATTGCTGCTATTTGTCAAAAACAAACCAGTTGATATTTTTCAACTGTCATCTGTTGAAGAGCTAGATATTACGTTTTTAATATTTATACGAACAAATTGCTTTAAGACATAATTAAACTTAAATGCATGCAAAGTGTATTTGTCACAAATTGTCATCTTTTTTGTGATAATGCTAATTTATTTGTGCTAAAACTATATTCGGGATAAGATAACTCAAGTCTTAAGATCTTTAGGATTACACTATGCAACAAATTTGGCCTCAATTAAAGGCCTAAGGCTAAAACATACCTTTTCCGGTAAATTCTGGGTCGCTGATTTCGAATCCGGAAACCAATTAGGATTTTCTAGCACCGTTTTCAAATTATCGCAATTTCAAAAAACACGAGATTTCGACAGCTACGAAGTCAGCAAACCTCATATTACTCGGGAACCTTACTACTGATCGATATGAATTGTAACTCGAATTTAAGGTAATTTAATATCAAATCAATGTTTCCCAGATGGAAGATGAGATTAAAACTAACTAACTAAAGACTAAAAGCACGAATTTTTGTGATTTATTGAAAAACGAAACCATAATACTGCAATCGATCTGGAAACGAAAACGGATATCACCTCAAATATTTACTAGTGACCATTTTTCTTATATTCTGTTCGCGGATTAAAATCTATGGAATTCTTGTGTTCATGTTTTAGGGGACTTTCATGTGTTTTGTTTTTCAGTTTATCATTACTCTGTAAATGCCTATATGTATATATATTTACGAGATATGATGTGGTTTTCAAATTCGACTAAAGCTCCATTAATCTTCTTCTTCTTAACTGGCCATAACAACCCGTTATCGGGTTACGGCCTAATGTAAAAACTTTCACTAGAATTGGGGTTTTACGTGGTGGGTCCAAACCTACGCACAACCCTTTTAAAGCCTGGAGTGGCTCTACTCGAAAGAACCCAGTGTTATTGTTAGTCGCCTCATACGACAAGCTTTGACCTGCCGAGGTTGTATTCTCTAACCCGCTAACCACACGGGGGTAGCAAGTAGCCAGCGCAGCCGCTGGATCGTAATTCGCCTGACTATGTCAGTGTCGTCGTAGAGCTCATAGAGTTCATCGTTCCATCGTATGCGGTAGTCGGTAGAGTACCTTCCGCTCACACACTCCAAGGGCATTTTCATCAAACCGCGTCATCACCCAAGCTTCAGCGGTATTCAGCAAAACGGGAAGGATGAGCGTCTTGTGGAGTGTTAGTTTCGTCTGTCTATCATCAAAACTGTAGTTCAACATCAATCTGAGAATCCAACCGCTATTCGAAGAAAGCATATACATATTTTGTCTTGCTCTCATTTGCCACCAAACCCAGCCTGGCAGATTGTTTTTCAATAGCCGCAAAGGCTACTCGCTTTCTACGATCAATGATATCTATATAATCTGCGTATGCAAGCAACTGGACACTTTTATAGAACATAGTCCCGTTCCTTTTTACTTCGGCCTTACGGAACACACTCTCCATAACAAAGTTGAAGAGGTTGCAGGAGAGGGTATTGCTCTGGTACTTTATATTTTAATTCATAGGATGGTCAATTTTGAATTGAATTTACTTTCGAAATAAAATATAAAAATATAGCCCCCTGATTTTAAAATCTGCAGCAAATAGCTGCCAAAGTTAGAATAATGTGTTATACTTGAGAAATTTTTAGATTAAATTGAAAAAATCCCTCCTTAGTTTCAGAAAACCATACTTAAGCTATGGTCAGACAGGACGATAATTTCCATGCAAACACACAAAAATCGCGCAAATCGGTTTGCAACATGTCTGACCGCCCAATAATTTGCATGCCGACACTCGCCGAAACGAGTCAGCTGTGTCGGTGTGTCAGTTATTGGCGGCCAAAAATTGGTGTGTGTGAACACCACATTGCACACATTTATCGAGTTTGTCAGTCGTTTCTTGCAAACAAATTGTAAGAACCGACACGGCCGACTTTTGTTAAAAAGAAGAAATGCCTAAAAAGTAATCATACTATTATCACATTTAATATACTTATAATTAGAAACAATAAATAATAATTCAACAAACCTTCAAAATGCATATTTAAAGCAAAATAATTCAATAGTATAAATTGTTAAAAGGTACAAAAATGCGTAATAAATATAATAATTAAATACAGTAAATAATAGGTCAACACAATTTCAAAATGTATATTTAAAGTAAAATAATAAAAAAAATAATAATAATATAAATCATTATACCGCCATTTAACAACAAGCATATCGATAGTATAACTTTGGCTGCAATCGTAATCATCGATAAAACAATCTGATGAAATACTCCTTTTCGTCATTTTTGTTTAGAAGCATATAGAGCTGATGCTCCAAGCATAATAATTAAAACATTTTCCGACGATTTGTTCTTTTCCATATTTACACTGCCAATGTCGACTGTAAGCGATTACTCAACCTTTGCAATCGTTATCGAAAAAATCGATTAATTTCATTTTTTTAAATGGAGATGCTGCCGTCAAGGGAGAGAAAAGTTTTCCTGCCGATCGTCTGACCACTACGTCAAATAATTTGCGAGCTGGAAAAAATGGGTCGAAATTTTTTTCGAAAATAATTGGCCCTCGTCTGACCGGCCAATTTTTTGCAGGCCAATTTCATGTGTTTTCGACCAATTCAGGGCACGAGTTTGCATGCCAATTATCGTCCTGTCTGACCGTAGCTTATTATTATTTTACTTTAAATATGCATTTTGAATTATTTTGCTTTAAATATGCATTTTGAAGCTTTGTTGAATTATTATTATGATTATTTTTCAGGCATTTGCAGACATGTTGCAAACCGATTTGCGCGATTTTTGTGTGTTTGCATGCAAATTATCGTCCTGTCTGACCGTAGCTAAGGTTGTATTAAGCGATTTCGACTGTATATCCTATTCATCGGTGTGCAACAAAACTTTTTCAACCGAACTTCAACTCAAATGTAATCGATATGCCCGAAAAAGTGTTTGCAGTATGAACGCGGTAATTCTGGTATTTATTGTTGAAGCAATCAATGGTATCTTGTCGCTGCAAAAGCTACGGTCACACACCTACTACACGTTTTAAATGCCGGCACTCACAACAAACTAATTGTCGTAAAACACATAGAGATTAACAAAATGTTTATGAATTCAAATTTCTTTGAGCCGGGCAAATCGAAAAATGAGCGCAGCTTTATCCACGCTGCCGTAAAGCATAACGCTCGTTTGGACGGACGTAAAGCCAGTGAGTTTCGTGATGTGAAACTTAACTTTGGCGCCGATTGGGGCACTGCGGCCGTAACAATCGGCCAGACGCAGGTGATTGCCAATGTTAGCTGTGATATGACCACACCATCGGGCGCCAGGCCAAACGAGGGCACCATACAGCTAAATATCAATATCAATGGCGTCGCCTTTTTGCACGAATCGCAGACCACGCATGACGAGCGTATGCTCACACTTAACTCGCTGCTAGAACGCACATTCCGTAGTTCCCGTTGCCTAGATCTGGAATCACTGTGTGTTGCGGCAGAGCAGCATGTGTGGGGCATACGTGTGGATGTTACAGTACTAAATCATGATGGCAATCTCTATGGTGAGTGCTGGTATAGTTAACAAACCTTCTGTTTTAGCTGATTGTTTCTTATATGTACATTTTTGTTAGATGCTAGCACCATAGCTTCGCTGGCCGCGCTCATGCATTTCCGACGTCCTGAGGTCTCCTATGATAATGAGAAGCTGCGTACTTACACGCAAAAAGAACGCGAATTGGTGCCCTTGCTCTTTTTGCATTATCCTGTCAGCGTGACCTATTGTATTTATAGAAGCACCACAAAGCCGCTGGTCGATCCCACGCTGCTGGAGGAAAATGCCGCCGACTCGGTTATTGTCTTGAGCTTGAACTCCTACTCGGAACTGTGCACATTGAATGCTGGTGGCAGTGTGCCCACAAATGCAGCAGTGATCATGCAATGCGCACGCAGTGCATCTCGTCGTTGCAAGGACATGGTACAATTTTTACGCAAAGGCATTGCCATCGATGAAGAGCAACGTCTGGCAAAGAAAATTGTTGGTTTGAATTTGCTCTTAAAATCTGCGGGGTCACAGCTAACATTCAATAGCCTAATGCTTGATAATGTGGAAAAAGCTTCGAAATTGGACTCCGGGCTAAGTTCGCCACAAACTAAGCAAGATGCAGCAGAAGAGCCACATCAACTGCAGGCCAAACAGATCGAAGGTCCTAGCGAAAGAGAGTCAGGTACGTGGATAAGTTGATGAGCTGAAAATTTTAGCTAATATAATTGTCATATGTTAACTAAACCGCAGGCAAGCCCAAAGACGACACAAC
Organism: Chymomyza caudatula; assembly: GCA_035041775.1. Classification (NCBI taxonomy): domain Eukaryota; kingdom Metazoa; phylum Arthropoda; class Insecta; order Diptera; family Drosophilidae; genus Chymomyza; species Chymomyza caudatula. The sequence goes on along the minus strand of JAWNKW010000205.1, from coordinate 356,718 downwards.
ATGGCTGCCGGATGACGCAGAGCAAGTTGAATCCGGAATAAAGAAACTAACTGTTAAGGATGCACCGAAAACAATGGCAAACAATCGCGGCAAGGGCAAAACTGGCAAAAAACGTCAGTCCACACAAAGTACGATTTCTCTTTCCTTTGGGTTGACATTATCTAAATAAAATCATAGCACGCATTAACTTCATATCATTCTATAAAACAATTAATCACGTAAGCGTAATTTTAGTTGATATTAACTAATGTTTTGGAAAATCTTTCAGATGAAAGCGATTCGGAGGAGGACATCAAGCCAGTTATTGGCTAATCGCGTGGGACAATGTGACTAAATTAAACATATTTTTAAGTCAAACACGCATTAAATGCGCGAAAGTTTTAAAAAAAATTTAAATATAGATATATAGAATAAGAAAAATTACAAAGTTTTATTAAACAAAAGTCCAAAAGCATATAAATAATGGCACTATTTAGGGAGATACAAAAAATAATTGCTCTTTAGCCATCAAATTTAACATTGTTCTTAAAATTTGAGCTTGAGCTAAAGATTAGCAAAAACCGAAAAAGGAGTATTTGTAGAACAGGGGTGTCACGAGCATTAATGCATTAAGTTCAAGACACAAATTTTGCTGGCACATTGCTTTCTTTGTAAGATAAAGTTCTGGACATACCAGAATGATGAGAAAAAAGTAATCCGTCCGTTCGGTCTGATTCTTGTAGTAAAGGGCTTGAAGCGGTAGTGCAAAACATTTCGGAAATCGGGTCAACCAACTGGTAATAAAATAAAACCATTAAAGACTTTTTGCATCTTTTCGCCAGGCTAAAGTAACACTTTATTAGGAAATGAAGAAATGATTGATGCTTAGAAACCCATTTGATTTCGATGAATAAAAAAAATTCATAAATAAAATAATATATTGATCTGATTACATTTTAGAAATGTAAAAAACTAGAAATTTGTAACCTGCATGTTGTATAGGCCTGCAAAGTGTTTTGTTTACTTTTGGATATGTATCGCCGACAGTAGACAATATTTTTAGTTACAAAGGGCTTCTGTAATAGCATCCGTTGCCTAATTTAAGAATGGTCCACTCTCAAATCAGGAGTTCTCTTATGACTTTGTTTCATTTTCACTACTAGTGAACTATGCGTTAGTTTAAGTTGAAATAGTTGGAGTAACTCCGTATCAGTGTGGTTTTAGGCCTGGTAAGTCTACCATAGACCAGATATTCACACTACGCCGAATCCTGGAAAAGACCCACGAAAAACAAATCGACACCCACCATCTCTTTGTTGATTATAAAGCAGCATTTCATAGCCGGTTGAGGGATTGCGTATATGCCGCACTGTCTGAGTTTGGTATCCCTGCAAAGTTGGTACGACTATGCAGAATGACGTTGAGCAACACACGTAGCTTCGTCAAGGTTGGAAAGAGCTTCTCCGAGCCTTTTGATACCAAGCGAGCCTTCAGACAAGGCGATGCCCTCTCCTGCGACCTCTTCAACCTTTTGATGGCGAATGTGTTGCGAAAGACCGAAGTGAATTGGAATGGGACTGTATTCTATAAGGGTGTCCAGTTGCTTGCATACGCAGATTATATCGATATCGTCGGGCGTACAAAGCGAGCGGTTACCGTAGCCTTTGCGGCTATTGAAAGAGAGTCTGCCAGGGTGGATTTTGGTCTCAGTAGTATGAGTAGTAGAGACCACTCCCGCCAGACGAAACTAACACTCTATAAGACTCTTTATGGCGCTGAAGCATGGGTGATGTCGCTTTCTGATGAAAATGCCCTAGAAGTTGTTATGGCCAGTTAAGTAAGTAAGTTAGAGCAAATTTTTAGGACCTCTCAATTAGGTCAGTGTTGAACCACACAACCAGTTAGCTTTAAGACAAAATTGACTAGTTCGGTTCCCGATCTTGCTGCTTTTTTGTTTAAAAGACAGTGTCCAACGTGTGCCTATCAGCAAAGATTTTTTCGTTGTCCAGTTTTGTTTCATTATTTTTGTTACTGTTATCAATCTCGCTTTTTCTAAAGTAGTCATCCCAAACACTTCCGTACAGAACACAAGCAGTAAAAAACTATAGTAGCTTTAGCTTCAATATTTTGTCAACTGAAACAATTGTTAGTTTATTTTATGATGTGCGGGATATTTAAACTGTCTGTAAACAACATTCAAAACTCCGCTCAATAGCGAGTAGGAAAGATAGGTTTGCAATTTCCAAAATTCCTCACGAAACTACACTTGTTAGAGCTTTTAATGCGCAGCTATCAAGTGCGCTATCAGTCTACAAAGCGTAGTAAGTAAAATAATAAATTTACTGAAGTTTTTGACAATTTGTAGAAGAAGCGGAGATTCTTATCATTATTCAAGCAATTCAAGCAATAACATTTTCTAATAACGAATCGATGACAGCTGAAGATTTTTGTTTTATTGATGGTAAAACTACGTTTTAAAAAAGCTCCTTCGAAGTCAGGGGTAGCTTCAGTGGCAGTAGTTTTTGGTGGCTACCTCATAGTATCTGGTATTATTTATGAGTTTGAAGAACGCTCCTTCGAAATCAGCGGTAGCTTCGGTGGCAGTGATTGGATTTGGCAGAGCAATACAGAACCGGTTGGAAAAGCCGAACCTATATTATTATAGAATTTAGTTAAGCTACATAGCTGCGAAACTTAAAGGCCAGTACAAAAGAAAGTTCTAAGGTGTACTGCTTAGACAGGCACCTTAAAAACTCAAATATACAAATTTTTTAATTAAATGAAAAAATATTGTTTATTGCCACGCACATTTTCATTAAAGAAATATAACTTAATGTTTTTTGGGTTGTTTGTTTTTAATTATTTTTTTTGGATTTTAGTTCTTATAAATTTGTCATCCAGCTGCTTAAACAGAATATTAAAAATTACATATACGTGTAAATTAGGCGCTAGTTAAATTTAATTACAATATCAATATATTAAGAATTACAAAAGATTTAATTTATGCAGAATGTTATGAAGTTGTTTAAATTTTTAAGGCTACATAACTTTTTACCATTTTTTCTACTCCTTTTTTTTCGTTTGTTGGCAGATTAGAATTTGTATTATTATAATTGATTTCTACATACAAATATTTAGGTATGTATGTTAAAATTTTATAATTGGTTCGTTTGATAGCAATAAGAATCTACTAAATTCCAACTCAAAATTGAGTGAACAAATATTTACAAAAAAAATGCTTGTAAATATCATGTATCAATCCTGCTACTATTTTTACAATTGCAATTAAATTAATTTACATATGTAATTAGTATTTTTATAATTATTATATAATGTATAAAGGGTTATATAACAGTGGCAAAATCGCTACATCTATTTTGTTACTACTTAAATGTTTTTGTTGTTGTGGGAGCACCAGTTGTGTGTTGTTCAGTTAAGCCAGTCCATGGGCGGACCCTAAGGTCAAATATATTGTTATCGTGTATGTCATGACATATCAGGAGCTTCGGATAATTACAATTTATAAGGATGAGCAGCAGTAGTTTGTGTTAATGCGTGTTTGTGTGTATGAGTGAGCGAGCGATTGTTTTACTGCCGACTTATTTAATGACGGTCTGCTGTGAGTTGACGGGTGCGAGCAGTATAGCCGACATTCGTCACAGTTTCGTTCCGTTCAAGTAGTATCATTACCGATACCATTCTTTTGATCCAACTTGTTGGAACCCGACTTGACCATGTACACAAAAAACGTTATAATCTCCTTCTCCTTAATGGGTATTGTTTTGAAATGCTTCATGATAGTCTATATGTAAAATGAAAGCAAAAAGAAAGAAAAACAGAGTATTAACAAGTCGCACAGTTTATTCCAGCCTTTATGAACTTACATCGGCTAGCTGCGCACGCTTCATGCCCTGCCGCGTCTGCACCTTGAAGTGGCGTTTATACCGACGCAGCGTGCTCACACCCAATTGATATAAATCGGGATATTCATGAAAGTCTGTATCGGTTTCATTGCTGTCATCCTCGGAGTCCTTGCGGCGTCGCTTCGTCCGCACAGACTGTATCCGATCCTTGTGATAATCGCAGATATAAATATGCTGTGCACTGGGATCGCTGCTTAGCTTAAGGCGTTTCTGCGCCACAGTTTTCTGTATGCGTTTGCTGTAGCTGGCATAGCCAGCCTGATTGCGGCAACGCTCCATGTCATCGATGAGGCAGCAGGTTTGGTCGGTATGTCCGCCGCGGGAGTCCTCCTCGCCAGTGCTAAAGCCGTTGTTCATCGTGTGTGTTATATGAATATAATGTGTATATATATGTTTGTACTGCACTGACTGCAGCAGCAGCGGCTCCTTAACTGGCAGCAACGGCTTATATTTTTTAATTACGTTGTTGGTGTTATAGTTTCTGTACACGCACTCACGGAGGGCAGCGGCACCAACAGCGACGCAAGACAATGCACAATTTTTAAGATCAAATCTATTAGCATAAATTGCACACGCTCGCAAATGTTGTAAGCTTTTTTGTTGCTTTTTTTCGGTGGAAATTTGATGAGTATTTATAAGTTTTTATGCTTGTGCGCTTAGTTAATATGTAAGCTATTAAGGCATTCAACAAGTTTTGATAATTTTTCGAAATGTGTGCAATTACTTACTAAAATTGCACTACTTTAATCTCAAAGTGCTATTTATGCATTGAGTTTTGCGTATTTCTTTATATTCTGCTATTAGTGTGACCGTACATTGAAAGCTGAAAAAACCCGATTGCAACAAAAATAACAAATACCAAATTTGCTGCATTTCGACTGCAACGTATGCTACATAAATACAACGCAAAATCTTAAAATTCACAATAAACATCTTTGACTATATAGATTGAGTAATAAGTAAATAATATATAATATATCCGTTGATCTAACAGGCGGATGGCAGTCTTTCCGCCGATTTCATGTTCAATGCTTTATTTTCTTCTTATTCCAGTGAAAACTGTCTAATGTCGACACAGTCTACATTGGACAACCTTTCTGAATTGAACATTTTACAAGAAACCAAAAAAAATTTCATACCATGCATTTTTGTCAAAGTGTAAATTGGTGAGACCGACTCACCCGTAGACAAAATTGATAAAGAGAAAGAGCACATGTGAGCACTTTGCTGAAAGTCAAAGAGCATGCAATTTAATAGAGTGAAATCCTTGGTCGTTACATTGACTTGACGTGCCGAAAAGCGAAATTTTTTAAATATTATTTGCAGGGAAAATATCTCCCTTGGCACCAACACTTGCTTGCGCATACTACGATGGGGCAGAGGTGAGGTTGCGACAGCTACTCCCCCTCCAGTATCCTGATCTAGTGGAGAAGGATACGGATTTTGTTGAGACGGCTGCGTTGGCAACAGCGGCGCAGTTGGCGTTGTTGTTGGTGGCATTGTTGTAGGCGGCGACGAAGGCTTGTTTGTTAACTCCAGACGTCCATCAGGTTTATTCACTTCTGCAAGAAACGCAAACTTCAGCAAGTCGACGGAGACTGACTTCCGCTCCCCTTTTTGGTCAATTATGTAGACTTTTTCGTCTACGCGTCGAACCACCCTGTGTGGTCCAGTGTACGGCGGCTCTAAAGGGTTTCCTACTCGCTTGAAAACGTGAGTACATGTTTTACGACTTTGGGAGAGGAATATTTGTGGTTTGTTGTGATGAGCCGTTTCTTTCGGTCGAATCGCCCGAATATGTTGACGGAGCTTCTTTACAAAGCGTCGACGATTAGCTGCGCACGCCCCATTATCTGCGGTGAAAAACTCATTCGGCAGACGTATAGGTGTGCTAAACAGCATCCCTGAAGGTGACGATTTGAGGTCTTCTTTATAGGCTGTGCGAAGTCCCAGTAATGCTGTTGGAAGGAGGTCTGGCCAAGGCACGATGCCACCTTTAAACCATTTGATTGCGGATGATATGCTGCTCCAATCAGTTTTGATAGCCTTGAGAATAATGCGAACTCAAACTGCACTGCAGAGCGTGTGTGTTAACTTATTTTCATGCGCTGACAAGGAATGCTTTATCGTGAGCAGATTTTTTATTAGATTATTGGAGATTGTAAGGAGCTCTTCGGCGTTTCTTCCAAAACGATAACGCAATACCAATGAAATTAAAATTGGTCCACCATAAACAGATTTTTTTATGTTTCCTTTTAATTTCAAATAAATGTTTGTAATCGCACTTGTATATCGATGCACACTAATATTTAAATTGCGTTTTTTCAAAAACACATCGATATCTCGATAAATCATTATCGTCGGAATATCGACAACACAGCTTTCGTTTATATCAGATTTTTCTTTTAATCGCTGCACTTGCGCGTCGTCGCGGATTAATATTAAATTACACTCGCTACCGTAAAGTTGTTGTTATTTATCCGTTAATAACAGAACGTACACAGCAATAGCCGGTAAAATATTTGCGCCAAAAATAACAATTATTACAGCAAAATAAAATAATGAGTATATGAGCTGATCTTAAGGAAACGTGTAAATACAAATTTACAGATTTTTTTGATATAGAATTTTTTTGTGTTAAAGTGCAAAAGGCCGTAATCTTTGGCCGTGTTTGCTTGCGTGTGTATGTGCCAAAACCAAAAGGAAAACATAAATAATACAAGCTACAAAATAAATATAAAGTAGTGTTAACTAAATGCAATAGTGTGTAAATAAACCTACAACAATTAGGACGACAACGCCAACCTAAAGAAAGTGTCACCAACGCCAACTTCAGCGCCAGCGCCCCCTGGAGCAACAAACCCACCACCAAGCTGAGCAAAAGACGCCAAGCCGTGCTGCCGCAGAACTAGCCGCCAATACAACGACGTTTGTTTTGCAATTTTGCGCACAGTAATAAAATATAATACGATAAATAGTTAATAAAGTCAGCCATAAAGTGAAACTATTAATATAAACTAATAATTTATTTACATAATAATATCAATCAAACAATCAGCCGAATAACAATTAAAAGAGCGCGCGTGTATAGCGGCAAAGACCCAAACAACAACAGCAACAACAACAACAACAGTAGCAGCAACAACAAAAAAACTACAACAACAAACATAACAAAATGGCAACACTAAACAAATTCACAAAAAGTTTGTCCATTGATGAAAAGGCCGAGATAAAGGAGAAATTTTCAGAGGTAAGTGAAAATGTTTTATGTTAAATCGATAAATGCGCGCATTCACCATAAATATATATATGTACACGCTTTTATATAAAGTAAGAGAAATATAATTATTGGAAGCTCTTTAACGTTATATTCAAAATAAATACCAATTGTATGAGTCATAGAAGCGCTGCTTGCGTCGCTGCTAAAGAAGATGCGCTGTTACCGGTGCATGTGCTTTCGCAGATGCTGCTGTCAACGGCGGCAGCGGCAGCAGCAGCGACGGCAATGGCCTTCAACACATACAAACAACCCCCCATGAAGCTCAGTGTATGCATGAATCTGCGTATGGCGCTGCTGCTGCTGCGCTGCTGCTGCTGCAGTCGACTTGAACTATAACGGTAAAGGCGCAAGCGGGATAAAAACAAGTTCCCTGGGTGGTGGCCAACGAGACAGTGTGTGCCTTCGTATTCGTATTCGTGTTGTCTGCTGCTGTCGCCACATGCATTACCCAAGGAATAGTTGTAACGCATCGGCAGCGCATGCGCTCCTCTCTCACACTCCCACATTTGCTTGAGGGTGTGCGCCATTGTCGTCGACGTTGACGGCGGCGCGCAAGTTCAATGCCAAATCTGTGTGTATGACTAATCCAAACAACTAACAGTTAGAATGACAACAACATTAAGAACGCGCGCTTCTTTCACTTTGCGAGAATGTCATATAAAATTCGCAAAAAAAAAACCAAAAACTAAAAACATTGAATAAACGTGCACATACACACATGTGTGTGTGTGTGTGTGTGTGTGTGTATACTATGACAACAACGGCACGTAGAATAAAAGACCCAGAGCCAAGATCCCCAGCAAACAACACAAACTGGTTTCTGCTTAAACAACAAAAATAATATAGAAAAAAAATCACGAAGCACACACACACTCACTCACACTCACTCACTCACACTCACTCACACACACACACATGGAGCGTGAAAAACTGCGACTCAACTCATGGCAAAGGCGAAGGTAAAGCGGCGAGCCAAGCTGAGCTACATCATCAGCATGAACTGCAGACCCCTTGGCCTCTTTCAGTATATTTGTATCCGTAAGTACGTCTCTTCTGCTACTTAGGTTGTCGGTTAGTTTTGGGTTCAAGGGGCAGCAACAATTTTCAAAGGCAACGCGTCTGTTAATTTCGTTTTAGGTATAGAGTAGTCATGAGTATGATCATTTTGTCCACAAGTTTGTACTGCTTTCAAAGCTACATGATAGATGATAGACCATAGAATTAAAAACAAAAACTAGTGCAGCACGTCCATCACCCCAGTCAGGGACCTACCTTGTCTTGGGACTATCATTATCCTAACAAAATCTCAGACACAGTTCCCTGATGCATCTTTCGAGATCCTACAAACATACACTGCAGGCCACTTGATTAAGTACGCAAAACTTTTTGTGCTTACAAGTCTATATTTTGAAAACTAATAAAGATAACGAGCTAAAATAAAATTCCGTTTGTGAATAAATTAATTTGCAATGCTCACAAAAATGGAAAATATTTTTGTGAATTAGCAGCAAAAATAGCTAACTTTTTTGGGCCACTTGATTAAGGGCACTCGACTTGATTGGCTATAACTTCTTAACTAAAACAGATAGGTTATTGAAATTTTTTTCTTCATGTTGGTGAATGCTACGACTTCTTTTCTGCCAACTCTCTGCCTCTTGCTCTCTGCCTACTTTATTAGTTTTGAAAATATCGAATTTTTGATCTCAATTTTTTTTGCTCTCTTTCAATATTAAATGTTATAGTGGAATATGAAGTGTATCCAAGTTTCGGAGTCTGTAAGCTAAACTTTTTCTGTATCGTAGTAATGCACACATTTAATAGATTCCAATTGCAGGCTTATGTATGTCCGATTACATATACATAAATATATGTATGTATAGTGGTAATTCAGGTGTTGCTGCTTTCGGTTAAATGATTTAAACTGTAACTTCGTAACGCCCACGCTTCGCGCGTCTCTGCCGCTGCTGACAGTGCTGTTCCTTTTTAAATGTTGTTGTTGAAGCTGCACCCACATATGTATCTTGGCCATGAAACACGTACACCAACCAAATCAAGCAATAGTAGAAAAAAAGGTATATATAAAATTAACATAAACACAAAATGCTGAAGAATTGTTTCAAATGTCTTTCATTGCCACACTGAGTTTTTAATTTTTGGAAAAAAAAAGAGTTAAACCTATCAATAATTTCAAATTGTGCTTCACTGTAAATTTCCAATCGTTTGCATCGCGTCAGTATTTGCAAAATCCAGTGCCATCGACACACAACCAAGGTCTTCAAAGAAAAAATAGTCCGCTTTGAGCTGAAAACCACTTTTTTGAAAATGTTGGTCCATTTTCAAACACATAAGCCTAAAACTTTTCTCTTATGTGCAAGGTTAACCGTTTGCCCCATAGTTCAATATAGTAATTTATTAGAATTTGTGGACTGGCATGAGCTTTTTGTGCAGCTTAACATAGTAATCAAAGTGGCAAACGTTACCATTGTTATCTTCTAACTGTAACAGACACCGATACACACACATACCCTCACATGCACTATGGTGTAAATGAAAAGGCGAGCTACTTGGTATAATGCCTCGCATTGTGTTTGAGTTAAGAGTTTTGCATCGAACTGCGTAGCAAGCGAAACAATTTTTAGCGTTCTTTCAACAAAAGCGAAGGATAAAGTACATAATAAATAAGTGCATAACTTTGTGTGTGTGTGCACAACAAAACTGTCTCAACATACAATCGAATGTGCGTGGGTGGGAGTATGTCGGCCATAGTATGTGGGCGTCACATGCCAAATAAAGTACAACCATATGAATTCACAAAAAGAATCACAGCCGATGCACAGTGGATCCAACTGACTTCGTTTTCGGCGAAAATCATAACATTTTTAGAGGAAGTAAAGATATATTCAAAATTTCCTTAAGCTTCTGCGATACACTGCGATAAATATGTATGAAAAACTGTAGTAAAGTTCGATATCATATACTGCAAATGTCATATCCTTGCATGTTATGGAAAATTTTTTTTCCCAAATTGTGCTTATTTTTCAACAAATTGTCCTCGTCAAAAGTTTGTACATCTAGTGAACTAAGATAAAAATAGACTGCAAACATCTTGCCAACAGATTTTCAAAATTTTAACGATTTACTAAGCAATAAGCCATTTTATAGGTGCAAGGATAACATTTTTGGTGTATTTTATATCAAACTTTACTACCGTTACAATGTATCGCAGAAGCTTAAGGAATTCTCTCTTCTATGCATTTTAGATTTTGAAAATATCTTTACTTCCACAAAAGTTATAATTTTCGCCGAAAAAGAAGTCAGTTGGATCCACTGTGCGACGGTTGAAATGGCACTTGAAAGCATTTATACCCTTTGTTGGGGGCATCTTGTTCCATTTTGCTCGGCATTTGTAACACATAAAACGGCGAATGTTGCTGTTAAAAAAAATGTTATGCAGACAGTCGGGACGGTGCCCTTTTGTGGAATACCCTGTACCCTTTTTCTTTATAAACGGTAAAATAGGAACGGAAGTATTCACTTTTATAACTCTTCTCATAAGATCGATATGACTGTAAAAATTTTCCTATTGGGATTGACAAGTTTTTGTATTGGGAAGTTGGTTATTATGGTGGCAAAAATTACTTTTATACCCATAACTCCAGTGCTCTTGGACCAATATCGTTGAATTTTGTAACATAGATCAAAAATATTTTATAAATGTCTGTGATAATTTTCAAATCAAGTGTGGCAGTAATTAAAGTAAATTGATTGCGGGGGAAGGGGGGTCTTTTTTTATTGAAAAAAGGTGAATACAGTTTTAACGATTAGGGTCACACCAAATTTTGTTGCTTTAGCTCACATATATCCGTATTTACATGTAGTAGAAATTTGGAGCAGTTTATAGGCGAAATGGGGGGGGTGAAATCAGCACATTTTTGACAATAACGTTTGATGTATTTATCCGAGCCACGACGCAAGCCTGTGCCAAGTTTAATAGATTAAACGGTGCGGCTGCAAACCCGGGGCATATATTATTTTAATTCAACAAACTTCATCTTACATGGGATTACGCGCATCTTTTGGTAAAATCTTGTCTCCAGCTCTTATGGTCTCGCCGATCTATCAACTCATACACGCCTCCTTCTGCCTGTTACATACATTGCACAAATTTATAATACCCTTTTACACTTTGTGTTAAGGGTATAAAACTCCAAGTGAGAATTGAGGAATTAAGGCCTACCAATAACTATTCTATTTAAGCATTCAAAAATATCGACAACGCTCTCGAATGTACCGAATTTGATTAAACTTGGATAGGATATTCTTTATCGGCAAGTGTATGAAAGATTCGGTGGCTCGCATCTGCTCTTTTTTTAATTTCTGGTTTGTTATTGCAATTGTTGATGTGATTGTTGATTTTATTAATAAGCAACGCGTGATAGGGAGGCTGAGACTGAGGTTAAATCGCCCGATGACTAATGCAAGTCAAGACAAGGCAGTCTGACCTGACCGTCTGTCCAACCCGTCAGAGCCGGGGTTCTGAAAACAACGAAGTGAATTTGAGTTCCGCAATCAAGTACGTATTTCGGGGGGGGGCTTTTGCTAATGTCAATTTACATGAAACACTGTTGCCACACATGTTCACATACACTTTTAAGCGTGTGTATACAAGGCAGTGTTTTTGTTTGCCTCATTCAGTCGGTGTGTGTGTGTGCGTGGGAGTGTCAGTGTTAATTGTGGCAAAGCCGCGCATTTTAAGTGCCCCATACTCAAAAATATTTTTATGGTTTATCAGGCAGCACAACGTTGCATGTTGGTTGTTGTTTTTGTGTTTGTTGTTGCTGTTGTTGCTGTTGCTGTTGCTGGCACATAATTCATTTGCCAGCCCGTTTATTAGGGTGGCTCTTCTTGAGCAGATAAGCCTGCGGCATTGCGACGTCACAGTGAGCATTGTTGACGTTGCACATGCAACAACATAAAATGCTGCATAAATGTCTTGTGCTCATTCACACACAACAAAAACGTCGTTGTTTTTGTTATTGTTTCGCTTGGCTTTCAAGTGCAACAACTGATGTGCAGTCAGTAAGATGAAAAGAGGCGAAGATGAGACGATAAGAGGGCAAGGGTGAAGGCTACTTAGGCACTTAAACATACTTTTCATTTCTTCATTTCCATAAAATGTTTTTCTTTCTCTTTTGATTTGCCTTAACTGGCTGCTTAATCCAAGTGCCAAAAAGAAACAATTTTTACAGCTTCGTTAGAAAAGTAAAGTTGGTCCTGCACAGTGGATCGAAAATAAGCGGAACCGTAAGCAAAACAGAAGACAATGCAAAACACAAGTGTATATTCACAAAACTATTGACTTAAACGATTAGGGAGCCCAGAATTATCTAATAATCTTATGCTCTAGTATTTTAGAATGACTTTATGCAGAAGTTCTTAATTTGTAGTTCCTGTACACATAGTGTAAAAGCGTATTATAGATTTGTGCAATGTATCTAACAGGCAGAAGAAGAAAATCTTATCATAGACTCGGGTAGCGATTTAACCATGTACGTCTATATGAGGGGATATAAGTAAGTGGATTTAGTATTTATAAAGTAAAAGGGTACAGGGTATTCCCCAATTCTCTTGTTACAACGCATTGATAAAAATTATCATATTAATTTAAACAAATAATATTTTTTACCACTGTGGCACTGTGGCTATGCAGTGAAAGTGGTTTTTAAGTGGCACATCAATAATTTTGACCGCCGTGCTAAGATAAGATGCAGCTGTGAAGGCCAGCCGGGCGGGCTTCGCCACCCCAGTCAAAGAGCTGGGCATATGCCAACGTCAGTTGCGGAGAAGAGTTGCCACTTTAGCGTTGCCGTTTGTCAAAGAGCTTATACCAAATCGTTCAACTACTTCAGCATTTTCCATTTATGTAAAGTTAAAAAAGCATATAAAGTTGTTTCTTTTTTTAATTTTTGTTGCGTGCGGCTTAATACATGACTTGAAGGCATGTCTCTGTGTGTGACTAAAAGGTTGTTGAACTCTGGCAACAGCACTTGACATCATTTTTGCATTGCATTTACAAAGTTTGTTTTTCTTTTTATCAATTGTTGTCATTTACAATTTTCACTTTACGCTTTCACACACACCCACAATCACTCACATACTATGTGTATGCTAGATATAGGCAGTGAGGCAGCACGACATATTAACAGAAGCATTAAGGTAAGAAATTTACTGCCTCATTGCCGGATTTGTCCAAGCGCAACGACCTCTTTGGTTGTACTAGTCGCTGATAAGCTGTATAGGGTATAGCCGGTTAAGGTACCAAAAAGTGCCCCCGCGATTTTTAAAAACTAAAAATGCAGATCGATTTGTGGAGGAAAAAAAATTCTACAAAAAAATTCAGGTCGAAAAATTAACGTTTTTAAAAAAAAACAGTTTTTAACTTTTTTTTGCGACTAAACTACTGAATATTTTTGAACCAAAATTTCCACGATAATACTTTTTAATAAGGCCATGAAAAGAATTTTTTGTTTGACTTGAATATCTATGTTATCATTGTCAAAAATTATTAGGACTTCGTATTTATAACGAAAAAAATCTTCACCTTCATTAGCTTCATTCGAGTATTAACATGGCAAAAAAAATAAAAATTATGATATAATATACAATGATTAAACATATGCATGCATTTAATACAGTAGATTCTTCCATTTTGAAATTTGAGTTATTTTAATTTTCTATCATTTATAAATTAGATTTAGTATTAATATCTACTTCGGAGCTACAGGCTTTAGAAGCGTTTGCAACATTTTCTATATTCAGAGTCGATTATTTATTAGTCATATAGAAGCTATAGCTATATGTGTTGCTTGTGTGAAAATATTTTTCAAATTTCTAATGGTTTCTAATGGTTGATTACCTCGGCTAATATGTTAAAATAAAGAATATAACACTATTGTTATTATTATATACCGTTAAGGACACGCCCCAACCGTTCAAGTAAAGAAGCCTAGACCGTTTTTCTTTGACAAAACGCACACCACTGATTAATTAAGACTATATTGACTTGCCAGATAACCCAGAAGAATGTTGATTATCCTTGGTTTACCCTGTAACCTGGTTTAGTTGTTCTCTCCTGCAATTTTGCTTTCCAGAGTACGTACGCTAATTCTGCAGAAAGATTCTGGAGCTACTCCCTACAAAAAGGCATCAAAAACATTGACAAAACTCAGATAGCCAATTCCTTTGTTATTTTGTCCAAAATGTAACGGCTGCAAAACGTGAAAAGATGGTGTGTCAAAGTGTAATGGAGGTATGATTGTTGGGACCACGCTTCTTGCTCTCATTTGCAACCTGACTCACCCTGGCTCGTTACTGCTACCAATCATATCGATAGCATCTGCTTATTTTAGCAAATGGACATTCTTTTAGCTAAATATAAACCCGTTTCGACGTACTTTGGTCTTTTGTAGCACGTTCTACATGACAAAGTAAAAGACGTTGCAACTGAAGCATCGCTCGGCGTCTAGAGGATCGAAGAGATTCTTTCCTACCTTGAGCTCTGTCGCGAATGGCTTTAATGTTTTACACAATATGCAATAGAAAGGAGACTAATACTCCCAATAGTTAGCGCACAACGCGGGGTCACCCTTCTTCACAATCGTCAAATATTCTTCTTTATAACATTGTGCGCCAACAAAACTTATTCTCCTCAACTAGTTTTGTGGCATTTTTCGAGACTCTACTGTATTATGGAGCTCCGCGGCTGGTCGCGTGCTGCATTTGACGCAACATTGACTGCGGTTTGGTGTGCCGTAGCAGCGGTCGCTGACGTTTTGTTGTCTCCCACCTCAATGCAATTCAGGCGTAACGAACGGAACACCTACACTTTAACACCTTCTACGATGGAAAACTAAACGGCCGTATTAATGCTACTGTTATGCGACTGATAGACATGCTAATTGGCAGCAGGTTAACGGTAGCCGAGAAGGGCGGCTTACTCAACCGTAATATAATAATTGTTAACTTACTATATATTGAAAAACTGGCGGCAAATCAAAACGCTATCAAATTATGCAAACTTTGATGGTTGAACTATTGTTTTATGTTTTTTATTGAGTCGGATAGTCTTAGTTTACACTTTTATAATGTTCAAGTTTACTGTAACTTATTTTTGAGTCAATATCGTTGAATTTTTTAACATAGATCAAAAATACATTTATAAATGTCTGTCGCAATTTTCAAATCAATATATTGGGAGATGGATACAGTTTTGTGATCACAGCAGTCTCCACACCAAATTTTGTAACTCTAGCTCACATGTATCCATATCTACATGTAGTGGAATTTTAGAGCAGTTAATAGGCGAGGGTGGTGTGAAATTTGAATATTTTTGACTATAACTTTTGATGTATTTATCCGATTTTGATAATTTTTTAAACATACAGTGGCGTGCAAATATGAGTACATGTTTGCAACCATTGAGCATTAAATTTGGATTTATCCGACCATATAACCTTTTTCTAGTCATCCACAGTCCAGTTTTTGTGAGCTTTTGCAAATTTCAACCGAGCTTTGACATTCTTTTCTGATTAGGCCGGTTTCTTCTTTTTTATTTCTGAGATGTACGCTTAAGTGCTCGACATGCTGTCCACTATGGTCAATGGCTGCGGCAGCATCCTTGGGTCTCCAATTTTTCTCCTACTTCATTTTTAGCATCAAAAGTCTAGCATCTGCATCAGATAAAATTCGGCTTCAACCCTTCGTCTGATTTTGGGACACAATATTTCGCCTTTTTTGTACTCGTGTGACTGCCGATTGGCTGATATTTAGCTCTTTAGCGATTACACGAATCGAGGATCCATTTTCGGTAAGACTTACTATTGAATCTTCCATGTTTTTCGACAATTTCTTCATAATTAATACAATTAATGGGGGAAAAATAATAGGGCAAAATAACCCTTGTATATTATATGTAATACGATCGCTATTGGTCCAAAACTTTCATATTTACACCATACAGTAAAAACCAACGGTAAATTCTTCTATTGAGGTTTAATCTTTTAAGGTTAATAAGCATTTGCTTATTATATATCTGTCATACGGACAGACGGACTGGTCCAATCGCTACCCGAGTCAATGATAAGACTTTTTGCCAATGGAACTTATGGTGTACCACGCCTCCTTCTGCCTGTTACATACATTGCACAAATCTATAAAAGAAATATATAATACAATTTTATATGGATTTACTTGTGATTAATCCAGAAAAAATAATGGGAATTTCAGAACACATGCTAATATATTTATTCCTCTATCCAACGTCGGGTATCAGCTTTACATTAGTAATTATAATTACTTTTTTACGCTCGATAATTGAATATTCACTCGCACAGTTTGAAAACAGACCGTATACTGATATAACGGATACTGGCGTAAACGATTCTATGCCGCCGATGCAAATGTTTTTAAAACATAGAACAAGTATAAGATTTAAAATTGTACTATTGAGTAAAGGACATATAATAATTTCCATAAGTAACCTAACCCTTTGCCGGAACGGGTATACAAAAAATGGGCAGGCAATAAAAAAAATTTTAGTTTCAACAAAATGTGAATGAATATATTGCGTCATCGATTACCTGCTAACTATTGGTTCGTCTAAAATATGGAAGATTATGTACACGTGCAGGTTTCTTTTATTACCAGCACCTGAATATAGCATTTATATTATCCAGAAAGTGGTTTTAAATGGTTTAAAATATTTTTAAAGAATGTCAAAAAACTGAACTTTCAAGATTCGAGATTTCAAACCTTACTACCCATCGAGACGAATTGGTGTTTAAATGTTCGCAAAGAATCAATTTATCGAATCCAAAAATAAGCCATTCAATTATTTTTTTTTAGTTTTTTATTTAATTTATTTGGAACTGTCTGGAAGACAATTATTTGATATTAATTTATCTTCAATTTGAGTTACAATTCATCTCGATCGGGAGTAATTTTCCAAAGATATGAGAGATTTTCGGACCTCGCATCTTTCGAAATCTCGAATTTTTGAAGTAGCGATAATTCGAAAACGGTGCTAGAAAACCCAAAATAGTTACCGGATTCGACATCTGCGATCCAAAATTCCCCGGAAAAGGTAAGTTCTAGACATGGGCTTTTTTGTTGTTGCATAGTGTTATTTGAAAGCATGCGAGCCACAGTTTGTCATTAATGGAAACATGCCGTGGATATGCACATTACTGGAGAACTATACCGGAAACATGTGGACTCAATCAAAGAACATCCTATCTGGCTGCAAAGTCAATAAGAAAAAACTGCAGGAACTAGGCGCTGCCGCTTGATTTATTGCTTGCAAGTTTGGTAATCACTAGCAATCGTTTAATGAGCATTTGTATTCAGCGGCGCCTAACATAACATGACTATCACTTAGGATCTGATCTTTCAATTAGGAACTGTTGCAGAACTGTCTCCATCTAAACCAAAACCATTAGAGTAGCG
This sequence comes from Chymomyza caudatula, assembly GCA_035041775.1. NCBI lineage: Eukaryota > Metazoa > Arthropoda > Insecta > Diptera > Drosophilidae > Chymomyza > Chymomyza caudatula. The sequence goes on along the minus strand of JAWNKW010000205.1, from coordinate 339,033 downwards.
TAACGTTGCCGTTACGTTTGGCAAGAGCCGAGTTTGTATTACTTAAAAGCAAATCAAAAGTAATTCATTGAAAATTTCAAGCCTTAATGGCTTTATATAAAACTTTAATCTAACAGCGTTAAGAGATATTTTAAAGCCTTTCGGCTCATAAAAACTTATCTTAAAAGCAGTTCTATTTAAATATTTTGTTTTATTTTAAGCACTAAGAAAAGTATCTTTAAATTTGTATTTCTATAGAAATTCGCATGCAACAATATTTGAAAAGCAAAAAATTGTTCAGATGCTCTTAAAAAGTCCTAATAAATTAAGCTTAAGCTGTAACGCTTTTTAGATAAGAATCAAACAGAACAAATTCTATTTAATTCTACAATAATTAATTCTAATATTTGTTCAGAGTACATAAATAATTTGAGCAAAACATAATATTTGCTTTTATTTATTTCCTAATTCTACTGTTTTTCAGATAATTGCAGTTTGGATCGAAAAAAAAAAACTATTTAATAAACTACTGTAAATCAATATTGTTATATTATGAGTCCCTATGGAGCATAAAGTCTCGTTCGTTATCGCGTTTCTGTGAGTAGGCTTCCATTCAACTGTTGAGCGAGTCTTTGCTGGTCTTGCTGTTATAGCGATGACCTTGCTTTTGGGCAAGGCCGTTTTTTTAGTGGGATGAAATCTTGGTTGCTGCAGAAGTCTGGATACCATTTGACATCCTTATTGTTGGCAGAACTACTACATCGCTCGAGTTTGCCTTCTCTCTTCTCTGCCGGTGTATATGAATGTAGATGTTGGTAATGATGGCATGCCTTTCTATAGAGCTTACTGGACTACCAAGACTGCTTTATACTAATTAAGATTGTTTATAATGTTCTTATCTTGGTTTCAGTTTAGAGTTAGACTTGAATAAATACTTCTGGCTTGATTGCCTGCGTTGTTCGAATGTAGTTAGAGCAACTCTAATTCTGATGATCTTGTTTCTTTGCGTGCACGTTTCGCTTCGTTGTGAGTGAACATCCAGTTTTAGACCGATTGGCAATGAGTTTAAAAAGCCCCCATGGCATGTTCCCGGATGTCATTACAGGAAGACCTTTCATTTGCGAAGTGGTGTTGCTTTGGTATTAGTCGACAGTGGAGCTTAATTCGGACGTTAATTCGCTTGACTCTACGCCGACATTGTCGTCGTAGAGCTCATAGAGTTCGTCGTTCCATCGAACTCGTTGCCAACGCCTAAAGGGACAAAGATCTTACGGAGTAGTAGGTCGTCACCCATTATTTAGCGCAAAACGGGATGTATAAGCGTCATATAGAGTATTAGTTTTCTCTGGCGAGAGTGGTCTCTACTACTCATTTGCCTACTGAGAGCAAAGTACCATCTATTGGCCAGAGTGATTCTCCGCTTTGTCTTCATTGTAGCAGATTCTCTTTCGATAGCCACAAAAGCTCCGGAAACTGCTCGCTCGATCGATACATATCTATATCATCTGCGTATGCGAGCAAATGCCCACTCTTATAGTTCAATGTTGTCCCGATTCGGCCTTTCACAACAACAATATACATCAGTATATTGGAGATGGCATCGCCTTGTCTGAAGACTCGCTCGGTATCAAAAGGTTCGGAGAGGTTCTTTCCCACACCTTGAAGGAGCTGCGTAAGTGGATTAGCTTCATTTTGCATATTTGCACCAAATTTAAAAGAATTATCCATTACAAACTTCAGTTCATTTAGTTTGGCTGCTTTCAACAGTTGGAAAGCTGTTCTAGTTGTGAATAGTAAAGTAAACAAATACTTGCATAACGTTCTTCCATAGTTTTTATATAAATGAATTCAAAACTAAGCGTAACTTTCTGTTTTACATACAATTGATGAATGACTCAGAGTAGAAATGAAGGAATCGCTTTGAAAAAAGCTAAATTAAAAACGGTATTGAACAACCCTCATGCTAATTAACACGTTTAAGGTGTGTGAACAAAGTCTTCCAGGTCTTTGTTACTCCGAGTTTTTCTGTTAGTGTGTCTATCTATACAACTGCTGAGTCATACTTAACTATATGTAATATATCCTTATGACTAATATGCGCTGTATTATGTTTCACAAAAAGTAATCAGTCTGCCGCTGAGGTGACCACGCCTTGACGCAAAAAACAACAAAAAAAAGAAACCACAACACTTATTCATACAATATTGCATAGTTGCCAGTTGTCTGTCTGTCCGTCCGTCCGTCCGTTCGTCCGTCCGTCCGCCCGTCTTGTCCGGCCTGAAAGCGGGCCCGTCATGCCCCACTATCTATGTACTACTTACAAACATATGTATGTATTACTATAAGTATGTATGTACTGATCAAATTGTTTAGCGACTGGCGGATATGTGTCACTGTTGATTATACAATTTACTTAGACTTTATGTTGGCGGCTGGTGGTCGATCACTTGCTGCTTGGCAGCAGTGCAAATTTCTACATAAAAATTTATTACATGCAACGCAACAAAAACACCAGCAATACAACAATACAACAATGACAACATGCCACAAACACGGGCACAGACATATTTGTTTATACGTGTTACAAATATCAATTGACAAAATGATGGCAAACACGAAATAACTCCGGACACAAGTATTTGACATCATTTGACTTGCCAGGCGACAAAAGCGTCAATACCGAACTCGTGGCCTCTAAAGGTTGACATAATGCCACAAACAATAACGTTTTGATTCTTGTCTACAGGATAACTTCTAGATTAAACATATCTTATATATTATTAGAGAAATTCCAAACAAATTCAAGTTAAATCAGTTTGAAACTTATCTATATAATGCTTGCACTATTTAGTTGCTTTAGCAACGCTTTGTTTCGAAATATAGGACACCTCGATTAAGTCCACGATTAGCTCGAAGTTCTTGAATGTAACAGGTTTAAAATCAAAAATGTGTACAAAAACTTTAAGATAAAGATAAAATCATTATTCAAAATCAAGATTTGTGGTTAGATAAGAACGAACTGGAGAACTTTAGATGTTCATGCTTTTTTTTATTGATGGCGATGTTCTCTAATCGACAAATGCCTTCCTAGCTTGTGACCTGTGAGATGTCCAGTTTGTTTGGTCACTTATGGAGTTAATGAACTGAATTATGTTCTTTCTTGTCTGTGCAGCTGCTAACGCGAAACCGCCTGTTGGCAACCTCATGTGCACTTATAATAAAAGATACTTTATAGAGCATATTTTCAAAGGCTCGAAGTCACATTTCGCAAGTTGTGTAGCCTATTTGAAGTCTTAAAAAGCTTTTAAGAAAATTCATTTATTCAAAATAACATGAATGAACAGATCAATTTAATTATTGTGCATCGCTGGCTGCTACTTCTTTCCATCTTTAAGGAAGTTTTCGAATACCATCTCGAAAAGATCAGTTATTTTTGAAAGTTTAGACATAATTTTTGGTCTCTGTGATAGAAGTAAACCGGCAACCAGGCAAATCACCATGGCCATGACGATTCGAACATTTCTAAATATTTTTTAACGTTTCTCTTGACATAAAAACGAGTTCAGCTGAAGAATAACTTTTTTTGTGAGTTTTCTTATATTCCGCCTATTTTTACGCAATTCACGGCTGAAACGATTCAATAGTAGACGATATCGATCACCCGTAGTCAAATTTCAGCAAAACACCCTTTTGGTTCCATTAGATTCAAACCATGCATGTTGAGGTCGATGGAATGAATTGACCTGGTTAATTTTAGTATTTTTTTTTTCTTGGGGCTGTGAAAGACTCACAGATTCACATAGATTGCCTTTGTCTAAAACATACCTATTCTGCTGATTTCGCATCCGTAGACCATTTTGAATTATCTTGTATGTTACATAGCATGTTTTAGGCATATTCTTTATACCCAGTATACAAAGTGTAAAAGGTTATTATAGATTTGTGCAATGTATGTAACAGGCAGGTATATGTTCCATGGGCAAAAATGGTCAGGAGCAATAGTCGAGTTGATATAGACATGTCCGTCTGTCCGTGGTGTCGCACCGTTCTCGGAGACTATAAGAGCTAGAGCAAAAATTTTTTTTTTTATCGAATTATGTCGATACCCGTGACAGATTGACGCGGTTTTTGGCCACACCATTAAAGATATCCAATTGAAAGTTATGCATACTATTACTGTGCATGTGGAGTGTAATGATTTATATCGGATAAGAACTTTAGAAGATGTAGCTAATTATGTGCCAATTTTAGGCTCCTTCTCCTCTGAACTGCAACAGAATTTCACTTTTTACAGAAATGTTAAAGTAAACATTTATGTTAACCAAATGTGGTACGTTAGGCAACAATGTTGATCTTTTTCCTAATCATCCCCCCTCCCTCCGTAGAACAGTTTCCGTTATTACGCATATACCACTCAACGCGTCGAAGGCAGAGTCCCGCCTGTCAGCATCAAAATTTTTGTTGTTGCAGTGTAATAAAAAATAATAATAAACTGAATGTTATCGACAGATCTCAACCTCTCTGAAACCAACAAAATCGGATGTGACTGAACCATTAATAACAGCCAGTAATTTTTTTTTTTTAAACGAACCGAACTAACTTTTATTCTCCATGCGACTAAAGTGTCATGTAATGATTACAAAATTAATTGCAGGAATGCTCATAAAATTTGTAAACCGGGAGTGTGTTCAGATATTGTAGAAATAACATGCATCAAAACAACCTCACTCATTGACGTTTGCAACAGAATGAAAAATAATGCCGTAAAAATGAGCGAGCGTCGACAGATAGCGCATACCTTGTAATTCATATACCTTGGTCAAAACCAGTACCAAAGCGCTTTTTACTCTCGCAATAGCAGTGATAGCAGCGATGGCTTCAGCTTGCTCTTTGGCCTGTTGGATGCATAAACAAGGGGACTTTTGCCCGTACGGGCTATGGACATACACATCACTGGTTTAGACCATAGTAGAATAAGTATAAGGTGCGCCAACGCGTGCTGAAAATGGTCGCTTTTTACCAAAAATTGTGAATATTTTAACGGTCCAAAATTCTGCTCTATTACCTTCAGGCTCTTTGAGTGGCATGTATACATTCACGTCTGTGGGTTTTAATAAGTAAAGCCTAGTACGCAGCAGGCTAAAATATTTTTACACGAAATACGCAATATATTCCTGTTGGATTGCAAATAAAAAAGGGTGGCCAGATAGCCAAAAATAGGAAAAATCACATGGTAACAAACATTCACGCATAACGCATCATAAAACACAATACATAAAAAACAGAAATACAATTCAAAATAAATCATTACTTAACATTATTAGATTCGTGAATTAAACTAACACAATTATTTTTATAATTGCCGCTCTCAATAAATACTGCTAATAAAAAATATTGTTAGCCCAACAAGTCGCGATTAAAACTATCTACCCTTCTTTTGTTTTCTCGCATCATGTTAATATAATAATATATATGGACGAAATACGAAGCTTGGCGCTCTTTCGTCACGAAACCAGCTGTTCATTAGTTCCACAAACGTTCCACAAACACTGTTTGGTTGGCAACACTCATTATAAAAGTTGGCAACGCAAATTACAGTGCATCGTACCAAAGAATTCCTACGCGGCTTTTTTTATATGAAGTTTGGCAGCACAAAATAAATTCCACTCAAGTGCGTAAGCCTAGTACGCAACGGTACAAAAACATTGACAATATGTATAGTACAAGTTTCAAAAATTATGTGTCGAAATCGAATTCATTTGTTATGTTTTTGTCTGCTGTATGTGTGCGTGTGTCGACTGATTGTCTAAGTTGGCTCGAACGTCCAAACTATTTACAGCAACATGGCTCAAACGACAAGGCGGTGTATGAGCATAGCTCATTAATAATCGTTGTTCAAATGATTTCCTTTGACTCTTTTTGATAAGTGTGTGATGATCACACATAGATACACCCACACTCATATGTATATATCACATATGTATGAATATCTAATGGAAACTGTTGATTATTAAGCTGTTTGACATGATTGTTGACGATGCTGCTGCTGACTCATGTTTGTCATCAATTCCATAGACACCGGGTATTGTTTTTGTCGCAGTTGTTGTCGTAGTCGTAGTTGATGTAATGCTGCCATTGTTGTCGAGGTCGATGACGATCGAACAAACTGCATTAATTTTGTACATTATATCGTACAGACATGGAGCACAGCAGTCAATTGAGTTGGTTAAATTGTTTTTTATGCAAACATTAAATAGCAGTAACAGCAGCAGGCAAAGTTCGTGCTGGGCATATGGAATGCCATTGTAGCTAGTGAGCTGAACTGGTCTGGTTTTGGCTCAAAAACCGGTTCGACGAAAGCGAAAACTGCCTAAACAAAATCGAAACTAAATAACATTACTGCATATGTGCCTAAGTACATACACATGACAATTATATATCTACATACGTACATATATGTATATATATATATAAAGTTTGTCTTGAAGTTAAAAAGAGATTAAAAAGTAGGTTGCTCGGTCGCCAGTTTAGCTTCAATTAGATGTCTGTATGCATAGATATTTCGCTTAGTTTAGTAAATGGAACAAACAAGAAAAGCAATGTTTGAGCGTGTCTTCTTAGCAGCGAATGTTTGTTTGATCGTGTCTAGGGTTCCCATTGCAATTAGCTTACGTCAGCTTACAATAATTTAATGCACTTTTGTCTATGCAAATGTTTTTTTTTTCAGTGTACGTGTATCTGTGCATCTGTGGCGAGTGAGCTTGTGTGTCACGAGCTTGAGTAACCGTTATAGAGCGTGCTTTGGACAGACATTAATTTGCAAATAGCTAAAAATGATTTTTTCTATTTTTGCTTACTTGCTGCTCAAACATTTGCTTTGGCGTTAGTTTTATTTGCTTTTCCTTCTCTTTACATACACTATTCTAAAAGCTGCACAAACAAACTAAACAAAGCATAGAAGAAGACAAGACAAAAACAAAAAAAAAAACAACTTAACTTTGTTGCACCGAAGTTTGAATACTCTCATGTCGCATTCACACTGCAGCCGCCGCTAGGGTGCGCCCCAGTGAAGCTTTAGTGTTGGATTGTAACTGAAAAATAGAAGAAAGTGGTAATTTAGCCAGAAATAAATAAAAAGCGCACAGTGGAGCTCTGTTCCCTTAACCGGAAGAGATGTTCTGCAGTCGTGCGTGCCATTACACGACACCGCTTGATGTTTGGTCAAACATCGAAATTTTGACTTTGATCATTTTTTCTTACAATTTCATAATGCCAATGTAATCTTTTCTTAATGGATGCCGTGACGGCATTGTATAGTTGTGGGAAAAGCATAAAAAATACCTCAAATATTAAGTGCATTTGCGTTCCGTACATAAAATTGACAAAAAACATCGTGTTGACACACATCTCACAAAATGATGAAAACATTCCCGAAAATAAAGGGAGGGTGTAAAAACCAAAAATAATTACAGAAGCTCTGGTATTTATGATTGCCCTTACTCAATCGTTGAGAATGAAGGTATTTTTATTACATGAACGTTATATATTTTAAGATTTGATAATGAATGTTAATTAGCATAAGTGTTGACAATTTTCTACAAAGCTACGCTTTTTCAAAACATAGAGAAAACATCGGTACATCGAATTTTTGTATCCGATGCATCGGATACAACAACGATTGCTATTTTCCAACATCGAAAGACATCCAGTAAAGTGAGCAAAGTGAACATGGACAGCAAGATTGTTATTTTTGTTTATTTGCACTGTGGTTTTGTTTTTGCTCTTGTTATGTATTTTGTGGCTAAATTGCTCTGTTCTTCACTTGTTCTTTCTTGCTTTTCTATGCTGTTCAGGCATTGAGTTGCCAGATTGTATTTTTTGATGTTGAAGAGATATTGCATATTTTGAAAAAATTTCAAATTTCTTGAATTTCATATAAATCACAAGAAAATCTCATTACCTTCCAGCCATACTGCAACTGAGCATGTTCACTAAAATGAGCAATGTTTACACCACACAAATATTGTTATAATTATCAAGAAAATCTGTGGATAAACGGCGATAACCGCAGAGTTACACATTTTTTCGCATGAGTTTTTGTAGTCTTAGTGTTGAAACAAACTTTTAAAAATTAGGGCTTTTTTGGTGCTGAGTCACAGATCTGTTTTGTTTGACTGGTTTTGGCAACCCCCATGGAGACACGCCATGACAGGGGTCAGCTATAGATACTATGAATCATGTGTGTACCCACATTAACTAAGGCGATAAATTGCATCGACAAATCAAAATAGGAATCGGAAAAAGGCATGTATATGTTTTTAAAATATGTGCTTTTAACAAGATTAATATATTTTTACATATACATATATCAAATAAATGCATTCAATAATTGCATTATTCCATTATCGCCTTTGATAGCTGTTAAGCAACTGATTTTTGCACTCATATTGACTGCCTACCATAATACTATATCATACTGGAAATGTAGAGCTTTCATAGATTCCAGTTCTTAAAATAACAATGATGCATTAACTTCTTCTCAAGGAAAATCGTGGCCCGTGGGGATGTAACCTACGGGGGCCGTACCCGAACCATTTTTAAAGGTGATGCTTGCTTGGTTTTGAACAGATTTAAGGATTTCGATTGAAATTCGGGCCCGACCGAATCAGCTCATACCTAAACTAAGAAAAATTATGGCTTTAAAATAAACAAAAGAACAGATGGACAAGGCTGATCACTTTGGTACTTAGAACAAACAGCATGGCAAATCAAAAGTACCCTGTTAATGTCTCAAAACTTTCAAACAAATACCGCTTAATGTTTTGAATGTGTGTGTGTGAGTGTCACGACTCGTCGACATCGTTATTGTCAGCAATGTTGCTAATGAACTTCATTTGCTGTAAATTGGGTTTAAATGTGTGTGTGACAACAACTACAACAACAAACAAGTTCATTAACAAAAAATTCGCATAGTTTGTCATAATAATGATTATAATTATTCTGCTGTGTTGTTTTTATTGTTTTGAACAGTGTTTGCAGAAAAGAGACTTAACTTTTTAATGTTTCGTCTACTCAGCATTTAAATTGTATGCACAACTTAGATACAAAAAAAAAATCATTTCTTGCCATAACAACTCGTTACCGGGTTACGGCCCCATTTAGAGCACCCGTCCAGGCGCCTCTGCGCACTCTACTCGTTGATACCCTACCTGGTCCTTCGTCGCACTTCATACAACAGGCGATAATTTTTGACATCGCGTAAAGGGCCACAGAACTTACGGAGTACTTTCCGCTCAAATGATGTAAGGGCATCTGCATCACCCATGATTCAGAGCTACAAAGAAAAACGAAAAGGATGAGCGTCTTATAGTGTTAGTTTCATCTGGCAAGATTGGTCTCTCTATAGTCATTTGCCTACTGACACCAAACTTACATCTATTTACAATAGTGATTATCCGCTTGGTCTCCATGCTGACATAGTTCTGTCTTGTGACAGTGGTACCGAGGTAGAAGAAAACTTTAACAATATCAAAAGTATATTTTTCAACATCAATCAGTGAGTTCAACCGCGGCGACTTTTTGCTCACAGGCATATACTTTGTATTGCTGTCATTTACAGCCAGATCCATGCGATGTACTTCGGCCTTTCATAACAAAGTTGCTGATGTTGCAGGGGAGCGCATCGCCCTGTCTGAAGCCTCGCTCGGTATCAAAAGGTTCGGAGAGTTTCTTTTCTACTTTCACGGAGCTGCGTGTGTTGCTCAACGTCATTCTGCATAGTCGCACCAACTTTGCAGGATACCGAACTCAGACAGTGCGTTAACGGGTCTTGCAATCCTGATAGTAAGCTATACGCATCTTGGGATTTTGTAACAGTCGGAACATGCCGAATTTAATATACCCTGTAATACGATTTTGACGTGCTTTGAATCATAGCACGGCAAGAATCATTGTCGATATTGAAGATTATGGTAAACTGTAAAAAACGATTGTAATTGATTCAGCAAATGATCAAAATGTATAAAAAATTTTGATATTTAATCCTAACATGAATGTGCATAAAAATTTTGTTGCAGTTTTAAGGAGAAAAGATCTATAATCGTTACATTATTACCCATATCTTTTAAAGTTTGTATATATAAAGTGCTTTGAATATAACTGTGTGAATTTTCAATCGGAAAGCTTTTATAGTGCGAGTATAAATTGCAAAATGATTTTTTTTATGAAATGATGTGTAATCTAGAGGAACCTGAGGCGTATGTATATGTTAGAAAAATTTAAGATGGTTCCTTTGAATTTTTCTGAAACAAAATTTTGTTGAAGCTGCATATGAGTAATTCTTTTTCAAATCGAGCACCTTTTGGTATCGGGATTTTTCTTGAAAAATTTGGTTTTTGGAGTTATGTCAGTTTGAAATGCTCAAAAAAAAGTGGAAAACTGCCAATGAGTCATGTACTTAAAATGCAATATCTCGGGTTTAACTAAGCCAATCGATACATTTTTTTTTATTTTGAAGCTCACTAAAAATTTTAATTATAGTATATTAACTAAATATAGTAGAAGGTTTAGTATACAAATCAAATTTTCGAAGGCGCCACTGCTCTTGAAAAAATATACAATAATAACACTGTGCGACAGTGAAAATACACCCGACAAGTTACATGGTGTAGGTTGTAAATGTAGTCGAGTAGAACTCAAAACCATTTATTTTTTTCTGGGGAACCCTTAAATTTTTTTATTATTGACAAATAACGATTTTTTTTACTTTATTTACTAATACATTAATATCTGGGTTATTTTTCAAGCAATTTTCAAAATTTAACACATTCTGAAAAGAGAATTGACTGACCTTGAAAATGATATTAATAAATCAATTATTCGATTTCCCATATTATAAGTTTTAAACGGGTAAAAATGGAAGGTGTTTTTTCCGCTCATTTTTCCAAATTTGACGGCTGTTAAATGCAAAAATTTATATAAAAAGTATCAAATAAGTATGTGTTTTCAAAAAATGCATTCAATTTCAAAGATATTGATTGCTCGATCGATAAAATCAGACAAAAATTGACGTAGTTCTGCCATTTTTTCTAAAGATGTGTTATTATTCCATGTTCTCAAGCAAGTGCAGTCTCTTTGTCAGCTTAAGTTTGCACAGCTGATTTGTGGTACACAAACACAAAGGAACAAATGCAGGCACACATCCCTATGTACGGGAAGTATATCCATGTCTCTAAGAAGACACAAGATAGGTAGCCCAGCCAGACAACTTGATGTGATTGACTAAAACAACAGACTGAAAGACTGTGCATATAATGGCCAATTGTGTTAATGGCTATAAAAAGAGCGTAAAACAGATGGCCATAAACTTGTAAAACATGATAAAACAATGGCTCCGGCTCTATAAACACCACGAATCGAATCGTGCGAGTTGAGTCAAGACCTGCAGATTAAATGTATATCATGATGAGATGAGTGCAAATGTAACTGCCATTAACTAAAATATATGAAAGAGTGTCCAACAATGGTATACTTAGTACCCATTTTGCAGAAAAAGGGTGTATGGCGTTTGTTTTGTGTCTAAGATCTAAGTGTTTAATTAGTGTCAGGTTTTTTTTTTTATCAACTTATCAGGTCATATCAAAACTGTGTCATAAACACTGAATTACTGCCAATAAAGATGTATATTTTTTTTTAATGACACCTTTTCATGAAACTCGCGAAAGCCAACTATTTTACAATCAATAAAGTACAATTAAATCGTTTTAGAACTTTCGTTCAATTGCATAATTCTCTAGACAATTTATTGATCGTGGATTTATAGTAATAATGTCAACATCAACTTGAAGTACTTCAAGCGCCCTTGCCCGATTTCTTATCAATCGCTGCATTTCAACTTCTTTTTTCTCACTACTTTTATATATTGTTATCTTTTAGCAAAGAAATAAATTTATGTTCGACAAGTAAAAAACTAAACAAATAGCAATTTGTACATAATTCCCTCCCTGATACAATGCCTATTAAAAACCCAATTACGTCTTAATAGCATGTTGCTCTTTCTCTTGCGTTTTATAGCTCAAACGCGCTCCCTATCAGCCTTTTCGCTTTTTCTGAGACACTCACGATAACTCTCAGTGGTAATTCATTGGGGCATAAATAAATTTTATAAAAATGACAATGCGTAAGCAATTTGTTAAAAGGTTTTTGCCACTCGAAAATGGGTTGTCAGCTGTATGAATCAATAGTATGACTTGGGTTAGAGTCAGGTTTTTAAGAGTTCATTAAGCTAGATATGTTAGTAAGTTGAGATCCATGAAAAATGTATTCTCCAGTTAGAGTTTTATAGTCATTTTTCTTTCCGTCACATAGATTTCTACCCGTTTAATTAATTTTTATGTTAAAGCAAGCGAAAATATCCAGGAAAGACAAGATGTTCAAGGGGACTAAGAAACAGTACTTTATATTCATAATTTTACAACTTTATATTGCTGTACTCAGAATTTTGAGGGTCTATATTTTAAGCTAGGTTGAAACTTGACGGAAATGAGTTTTATTGAGTTGAATTTTCTAATTTTTTTTCCACTGTACGCATAAATAATTCTGCGACCAAGTGTATATATTTTTACGGTAGTTTCATAGAAGCTACTTGATTGCTTGGCATTTATCTTCTTACATGTTTGTGTTTCTAGAAAAAAAAAATAACAAATTAGACCTCTCTAAAACAAAATGTTCATTTACTTTTATGGAAAACATTATGTAAGTCGTCACGAAAATCTTCTGGTATTACTCTTTTCTGGTGTGATGCTCGAATGGTGTTACGCTTGTGTGTGCTGTGTAAGCAGCGTCTACTGGAGACTAATTAATCTGGAACAGGCGAACTTCGGCGAAACTGAAACTACACGTTTCCATATCGTGGTTGAAGTCGACGATAGTTAAAAAAAAAATGCTTCAAAAGTTAACAGTCGGATCAAACCTGCGACCTTTTGTTTTACAGTCCGACTGCTTTCCATTGCGATACCGCTTTGATGCTGGCTTAAGTGCTAATAAGCACGCTCCTCGGGGACACTGGTTCAATCCCCAGACGAGAGAAACAGAAATTAAGTAAGCAACCAATATGTAATTTAACAATTAAAAAATAATAAAGCACCGCAATACCAATACATACTTTTGGTCATTTATTAAGAAAAAACATGAACAAAATGTTCCTAAAATATGCATTCAATATTCTTAAACAAAGAACAATTTTAGACCAGCACATTCTTAATATAAAAACGGCAATTTATGGATCTAGAACAGAACAGACTATTATGAACGATGGCTCATGATTTCGTTAACTTTGGACCGATTTTTTCTATCAGTATCTCACGGTTGCTAGAAGAAGCTTATGAGTACAATAAAGTTCTTCACGAAGATTAACAAATTGGACCAAATAGTTTGCTTCGCTTTCAGGTGATCATCTAACTAATCTTTTAACCCCTTGAAATAAATTTCAATAAACCACAGAAACAAATAAACACAATTGAACATTTTAAACTATGAAGATTAAGTACAGTATATGTATATACTATAGTAAAGTATGTATGTAGTATATTTAAGTATATGAACTCTTGTAGAGTATTAGTTTCGTCTAGCAGGAATGTTTTTTTAGTAGTCATTTTCCTGCTGAGACCAAAGTAGTAGCGATTGACAAGAGTGTTCTTGCGCGTGATCTCCATGTTGAGATCGTTTTTTGTTGTGACTGTGTCGCCAAAGTAGACGAAATCCTTGATAACATCATAATACCAGCGTTAAGCGTAATCGGAGGGTCTAACCGCTCTGTCTACTTAAAGAAAACATATGCTTTATTTTGCTCTTATTTACCTCCAGGCAGATTTTCTTTGCATAGCTCTTATTAGTAGTAGCCCTGACGGTTTTGTTAGGATAGTTAGTAAGTCAAAATATATAAGAAACTTTGGTCTTAAAATTCATTCGAGTTGAACCGCTTGTAGGCGCTTTAATATCTCCCGTAAGTTGTTCCGCCAGCAACCCTATGCGACATGTTTCATATTAGAATGCATTTTAATATCGAGTGTGTGATTTTGTGAGATTTTTTCACTTTCTCGCTTGAAAATCTCGCTTCGTGTAACAAGCGCCTAACGGACTACGGGCGATATTACCGTGTTCAGAAAAGATGCGAGATACAAATCTCTTGAGAATCTCGCTTAGTGTAAATTTTAAAGTTTCTTTTAGCGATATAGTCAACTCTATATTATTACAACGCTTAATGACTTTGAAAATCGTACGTAATCTGATAAATAACTAAATATGTATACGTGTACGCCTCGGATTGTGGGCTGATGTGGAACAAGGTGTTGCGGGCGCTGTTGTTGTTGTTGGCTTATATTCTATTATAATTGTTATTGGTTATTGGTCTTCGCATTACGCTTATCAGTATTGCCCTGCAGGTATGTTAAGCGACTATATACATATATATTGAATATATCGTATAAACTTGATTATGCAGCTCATATGGCTTTTCAAGTGATTTGTGCCTTCAACATTAATGAAAACAGCAAAAAATAAAAAAATTGCAAACTATGCAAAATTGCATGCACGTGAAAGTCCAAAGGCATGACCAAATGTATTCGAGGCGAAGGTATAGTGTAGGTGGCTGGTGGTTTTTTTTTTTTGACCAATTAGCGGTACGTATGTGTTACCAATAACAGACAAGTAGAACGCGGCTGGTGAATGATTAAGACTTCAAAACGTTACCATTAACGCTGTGACTAAAATGGACCTATGAGTAAGTTCCATGTCGAATTACTTAATTAAGTAGTATGACTAAGGCACAAGCCAAACCCTTTTGCATTAAGTTGTACACTTTACCGTTGTGCTCTCCTCTGAGCTGGCTCTCTTGCGCTCTTCTCACTGCATGACGGCATTGCTGATAAGGCCTTAATTTGTGCTCAATTCGATTTCTGCACTCAGTTTGGAAATGTTTCTGATAAACGAACGAGTATAGGAACAATGTATGTATGTAGCTGGTATCGTTACAGTACTTATTTGCTTGGCTTGGCTGAAAATCAACTTTACCTGCAGCTACCTACCAACCATAAATAGTGTGCACTGTGCCCAACTCTTGATTAGTTGAAGTTGTCGAGTCTTTAAGTAAACGCCGGGTATCAATAAAAATAAAAAATAAAAAAAATACCAACTAACTGTATGAAACACCTCGTATACGTAATAATCCTTTGGCATTGCTCTTAAATACAGCTCTTTCGCTCTTTGGCGCATTATAACGCTCTCTGTGTATTCGCTACTCGCTCCCTGGCGCTACGTGTGCAATCTCTACTTGAGTGTCTTACTATCAAAAATCAGGTCTAACGGTGCTTCAGCTACTTTTCAAGCATTCACTCGCTCGTCGTTCTTCTTGCCGTGTGTTTCTGCACCTGAACTTTGGGCAATTCTAACGCTCCCGCTGCGCTGCGTCTTCATTTAATAAACGATCGTCTCGCTGATCGAGTGCGTGCAATTCCCGTTGTATCTGTTGTGTTCTAGTGTATTGTTTATGCCCGAAATTAATTTACAAAGCAAATTTTTTGTTTATTTTGTTTAGTGCTTTGCAGTAAATTAAGTGCCTAAAGCAAAGGAGGTTCCATCGGCATATACCATCGATCCATTAATTGTTATTATTTGTGGCAGAAAGTGTGAAATATTTAACGGAAAACAAAAAATATGGCCGAAATCAGCATTGCACAGAACGAGAATATTGAGGAGTTCAAGCAAAATCTAGAGGAGCTCTTGCCCAATGTAAGATCACTTAAAACAAGTTTTAAAACATATAAATTACTAGCTGCCGTCAATAAATGCATTATGTTAATTAATTAATTCATCCCGTTCCTCGTCCTTCTGTTTCTTCGTATTGGTACCAATATCTTTATATCCTTAACCTTGATTCAAAAGAATTCTTCACCTTATCAAATTTAATGATTGCCTACTATATAAGTAGAAACACATTTAGTATGTTTTATATGGAAAATCGTTTTTTTTTTCGATATCTTTGGCGTCATCTAATTTGGTTGAAATCGGTCCACTTCACTTTTTGAGGCTTATTTTTTTTATATATAGATACATATATAAAATAAATGTGTCTGTACGCAATATTTTTTTATACCCTGTACACAAAGTCTAAAAAGGTATTATAGATTTGTGCAATGTATGTAACAGGCAGAAGGAGGCGTGGCAGACCATGTGTTCCATGGGCAAAAATGATCAGGAGCAATAGCCGAGTCGATATAGACCTGTCCGTCCGTCCGTCTGTCCGTGCTGTAACGTGTTTATCAGAGACTAAGACTTGGAACAAAAAAAAAAAAATACCCAAAGATGCGCATTTTCTTTTTATCGAATCAAGTCGATATTTTACCCCCTTACCGTTAAATATATCAACTCGAAACTCGACAGAGGCTTGCGTCGTGTTTATGTGCATCCATGTTTTAAAAATGATCAAAATTGGATAAATACTTCAAAAGTTTTAGTCAAAAATGTGGTGATTTCACCCCCCTTCGCCTATAAAATGATCCAAAATTCCACTGCAATTAGATATGGATACATATGAGCTAGAGTTACAAAATTTGGTGTGGAGACTCGTGTGAGCCAAATTATTAAAACTGTATTCACCTTATTTCAATAGAAGCACCCTTCCCTCGCAATCGGAAATTGCCCATATATTTATATCTATGTTTCAAAATTCAATGACATTGGCCTAAGAATAAAAACTTTCCAATAGGAAAACATGTGAATTTGCATTCCCCAATAGGAAAATGTTTGCATGAATATCGATCTTATGAAAAGAGATATAAAAGTGGATACTTTCCCGTTCCCATTTTACCGTTTTTAGTGTTTATAAAGAAAAAGGTTTCAGTGTATTCCAATGTCGGGCACCGTCCCGACTATTTGCATCAAATTTTTATTATTACTCATACCACTTAAAGTGTTTCTACTCACGTAATCATTACCTTTTGCCAGTTTGCTTTTGTTGCTGCGTTCCTTGTTGTCGGCGCACTTTATGGTTTTTAATCGATAACACGCATACTCACACCACGGGCCATGTTACAGTGAACGCCTTTGATAAAATGCACGCGCATAGCACCTAACAGAGGTAGCAATACCGAATTCCCGGCTCTCTTTGACTCTGCCGTAACTCCCCTGACTGAAGGCATATAACTATAACTAAGTGTGACCACTTCCGTTGATGGTCCGTCGATCATATGTTGTTGCCTGTTTCTGTTTGGCTTATCAATTTAGCCAAGTCTATGCCAAAGTTCAGCTAAAACTGTATTACTCCCTTGTCATCGCTGCTCCCAATGCTAAAACGCACACGCACCCGTCTCATATGGCGGAATTATGATTTATATTGTTACCATAAAGACTATATGCTGCTTTTTGTAGGGCAACACCGTGCCCACATTCATACGCATGGACGTAATCTGCAGCTATTTTCGATTTTATTGCCATTTCGCCAGTTACCATTATCTTATCAGGCGAAAACGAACCGCAAATCAAGCCAACAAAACCTACAAACCATCAGTTCGACAATACACACACCCAACGAACTACTCTCGTATGGGGCCACATAGAATAGCATATTGTTGCTCGAGGCGGTTCTACTCTATAGTCATGTACTATAAATTGCATATATGCAATTTTGCAGCCTCGTTGTTGTACCTCGGGCTAAGTACAGACGTATGTCGAATTCAGGGTTTTGAACTTTGAAATTGTTTGCTGTAAAGCTTTTTTGCTCAAACTTGTTTTATAAGTTGCACAACATTTTACTACTATTTTACTAGAAATGCTTTACACTAAAGACATAACTTGAACTAAGTATATTATCGAATTGTAAACACATTCGGATACATTGGCTGAGCTTAACAGTTGTATATAAGTTTTAAGACCGAACAAGAGAGTGTAACATTTGCTAAACATGTTTTTTTTAACAAAAAAATGTATTCAGAGTTTTCAGCAGGGTACACTCAGTAAGTTACGAACACTCTGCCAACGTCGGTTCCCTAAATGTCGACCGTGGCAGAGAACAGAAACCTCGTACTGTGCAGCACAATTTATCATACCTTATTGAGTGTACCCTGGTTTATAGCGTGTCTGCTATTCATTCCAAGTTTATGAGCATTCGCTCTTACTTTATCTTTTAGCAGATACAATACAAAAACAGCTAAACGACAAGAATCAATATTTCTGTAGCGCCAATTTGTGCATATTTGCTTAAAATAACAATTCGCAATTTAAACAAAAATATATTTTTTAAAAGTTTGCACAAATAGCAACACAAGTTTCAAGTTAAACGGAATAAAATTCCGCAAAATAGAATTTTCGAATAGTCGAGAGCGTTGCAGGGTATACCGAACTTTGTTTAAAACTTAATTTTTAAGTCCCAAAGACTGAATAATAAATGTTTCCTTATATGCTTAAAAGTTTGAAGAAAAATGAAAACATTAAGATGGCAGGGTGCCATTTTGATTTTTCGATCATGACAGTTTTTTGTCCATAGAAGGACATTGAACCGATATTTAATTACCTTTAATTTGCGTTACAATTTATCTTGATGGAAAATGAAGTGCCCGACCTACCAAATGAAGAGAGCCTAGTAATAGACTAGAATCCTTGGCCATTACATTGTGTCGACTTGCTTAAATGCGTCCATTCCCAAGACTGTCCATACATGTGCGTTTGTTTTGCTCTTTCTCTTACTCAGTCTAAAACATACGCAGCCTCGGAAAATGGACGCATTTCAGCAAAAATGTTCATTTTTTCACGATTCCACTCTATTACTCGCATGCTCATTGGTTGTAGTCAAGTTATTTTTTTGTTTGTTGCCCAGTATCAACCGGCTTTTTGCTTACCATACAAAAGTTAGATTTTCCGGTTATTCATGCGCTATAAAGATTATTCGATTTATCAAACTTGAAAGTTCATATACTATATTGAGAAACACAAAAAAGAAACTGGCATGATTCTTTGGTTTGGTTTTTGAAATTACCGATTCCATTCATTTCGTATTCTCAATAAATACAAATTACACATATTTAAGTTGTATTTATTTTTAATACTAACTTGTTAAACAGTTTAGTACACATAAAAGCTAAAGCATTCTTAAATTAAGCTATACTGCCTTTAAAAGTTTATTATTGCCGGCATTCAATTTGGGTTTTCTTTCAGCTACAGCAACTGAGTCACACATGTTTTTTTCAGTAAATTACAATGTCAATAAAGCGGTTATTTATAACAGCAACTACGAAAACTTAAATCTTGACAATGAGCGACACTAATTTCAACTATATATATTCAGGGGTGTTCCAGAAAGCTCTAGACAGTTTTGCCTTCACTTTAATTTGAAATCTCTAATTGATTTATTGTTCAATAAGTTTCATGATAGACTCAACGATCTCAAAGGTGTTTCTGGCAAAACGACGAATAATTTTGACCTGAAATCCAGCCATATCTTGTACACTGACGTATTGCTTATGGCTTGAAATTTGGTTGAAAGAGATTTCTGGCACACCCCCGATTATGATTTTGTGTTGCCTGTCATATGAATTATAATGGGTTTAGGCTATAACTCTATTAAAAATTGTGATTTTTAAAGCTGAATTTTTAATAAATGTTACACAATTACTGTAAGTTTTTTTTAAAGAACATTCATTAAATTGTTCCTGTCTTATAACAGGAAAATGTATATCATATAATTGTGCTCAAATATCATATAATTTTGAGACCAACCAACTAAAGCTGCAAAATTATCGATAGTGTTATCGATCGCACTAACCATGTTTTCTTTTCACTATCGATAGTTTAAACACGCTAAGCGGTTAAGTTTAGGAAGGTAGGAAGGATATATGTATATTCCTGAAACTATCGAATATATCGAATGGCGCCACTATAGATAGTTTTGCAGCTCTACAACATATGCCAGGAAAGCTCTAAGCGCACGAAATGTACAGTAACAAACCTTAAGAGCTAAATAAATATTTTTTAGAGTTCCAACGTGCTTCATTCATAATCTTGTCAACAACTTTTGTAAACACAAGGGCAGATGTAGAATTTAACGAGGGTCTACTATGGTTTAGTTTTTAATAATAGATTTTTAATTTATCCATGTTCCATGTATCCAAAAAATTCAAATTTCTTGGAAAAAGTTCCGCTCAGTGTTAAGCATCGAGTAAGTCTTCTTCTTTACTGTGCATAACAACCCTTTAGCGGGTTATGGCCTGATATTGAGCAGTCCCCCAGACGATATATATCTATATGTGATATTTGTCACACAAAAGATCGATATTTGAAATTATCGGGTATATAGATATCATATCAACAACTAGTTTAAACCTGTTAGGCCCTAGTTCCACATGTGAAAATATCGGTGCAACTAATTAGTTGCCGATTGTTGTTCCACCGGCCCACAACAGAAACAATAACTTTCTTTTTGTATCTATTACGAAAAGTGTGCTCTGCCTCTGAAGGGAAAATCCAAATTACAGCTGTTTTGCCACCAACATCGATATAACATCGGTAGTATTTTTGTCACGCTTCCCACAACAAAATTAGCTGCGCTTTTTTTTCGGAGCACAAAAACACAAACCTGTGCATTTATTTTGCGGCTATGTTGCGCATTTGGGCATAAAGTTATGTAACTATAAAGAAGTTTAAAAACAATAAAACATTAAATTAGCGACCTGATCTTCTTATATAGATGTTTAAACCTGCTCAATGTGCAACCAAGAAGTTAAAACTTCGAAGTTATTTGTGTTTTTAAAACTATTTCTTTCCCAATACAGATGAATTGGATACATACATATATGCAAAATATTTAATAATCGATACTGCTTATACGGAATAGCGAAAAAGATGACTTTTTTTTGCTTATAAGCGATAATCGAACATAAGCAAAATATTTTATGAAAGCGGTAATCGGTAACGCGCTATATTATATAAATTGACGCGATGCATTATTTGACTTATACCTATTTTGACCTTAAGCAAACGATTTAACGATTTATTTATCAATCGATTAAAAGCAGTGTTGCAAAATATCAGTCTGTGCTGGAAAGTTTGCATGTCAATAATTATCGATAAAACAGCTGATCTTTTGGATAAATGCAATAATTGCTAATAAGCGATTCTCATATAAACGACTAGTTTTCCATAAAAATTGCTAACATTTTTTCATATAAGCAATAATTTCATGCAAAAGATACTTCATATAAGCGATATATACTTAATTTCTCACCCGATTTATCTATATCGGTTATCCAAACTATTGTCTGCTTTTGATAACTTTTTCCCAAAAATATGTGAAATAACTCACTGTACTCAATTTTTGTCACACACACGTTAGCAAAGTTGATAAGAAACATTTGAATATGTATTGTACATGGCTATATCTATGCCAGAACCGTAATCAGTTATAGCCAAGATATGATAATAATACCCAAAGGAGTGCGGCTCAGCTCGTTGGGAGAGGGGCTACTTTGGCATTAGTATGATACATTTTTCCAAAAGTTGAACAAATTACTTGGTCAGTTTGATAGGTTAATATATTTTGCAATGACCTCACACTCACAAGGTTTCTGTTCGTTTCATAAAATATGTGTATTTCCTTTAATTAGTGATAAGATTTCGTAGCAGACAAGGCTACAGCTGATAAGGCAATGGCAATTAGTGCGAAAAAAATTGATTAAAAATTTGACACAACTTGTAGATACATTTATGTGTAGAACTGAGAAATTTACATACTTAGCCTTCCATGCGTTGAGATAAACAATAACTTAAGAGCTGGAAGCGGCAGAAGACCATGGGGGGTTTTTGGTATAGTCGATCATGTCATGTCTAGGAATTTAGCGCTGTGTGTTTCTGTTTGGCATATTGCTCGTTGCGATTTACAATTTCCATTTCAATTTTAATTTGATGGAGTGATGAGTCATAATACTTATAAGATGATCTTTAGGCATAAGTGCGTATGAATCAAAAGTTTTCATGTGAAATTCGTCTGAACACAGCATTACTCACACACTGTATCTCACTCGCTCTCTCTCTCTCTCGCTATTGTTATTGCAGTTGGATGCCAACAAGGATGGCTTCATTGATCTGCACGAACTAAAGGATGCACTCAATCAAGTTGGCTTTAAGCTGGCTGGCTATCAGGTACGCGAAATGATTGACGAATTCAAGAACAAACAACGCACTGTAAATCAGGGTAAGCTGAATTTGGAAGAATTCGAGACACTGTGTCTGGATCTTAAGTCTAAGGATGTGGCTAGCACTTTCAAGACCGTTGTCTCGAAAAAGGAGAATCTGGAGACCTTAGGCGGCATGTCCAGCATTTCATCGGAAGGCACTACGCACTCGGTGCGCCTTGAGGAGCAGCTGGCCTTCTCCGATTGGATTAACTCGAATCTGGGGCACGATAAGGATTTGCAACATTTGCTGCCCATCGATGCCGAAGGCAAACGGCTCTATCAGTCTATTAAGGATGGCATCTTGCTGTGCAAGATCATCAATCACTCCTGCCCCGACACAATTGACGAGCGCGCCATTAACAAGAAGAACCTGACCGTATATCGCGAGTTTGAGAACCTAACGCTGGCGCTGGTCTCCTCGCAGGCCATTGGCTGCAATATTGTCAACATTGATGCCCACGATTTGGCCAAGGGCAAACCGCATTTGGTTTTGGGTCTGCTATGGCAAATTATACGCATTGGTCTGTTCAGTCATATAACATTGGATAGCTGCCCTGGTCTGGCTGGTCTGCTGTTCGACAATGAGCGGCTAGAGGATCTCATGAAAATGTCGCCGGAGGCCATACTTTTGCGCTGGGTTAATCATCATTTGGAGCGTGCTGGTATTTCGCGTCGCTGCACCAACTTCCAATCAGATATTGTCGATTCGGAGATCTATTCGCATTTGCTAAAGCAAATTGCTGGCAATGATGCGGATGTCAACTTGGAAGCACTGAGAGAGTCGGACCTGACATCGCGTGCTGAGATTATGTTGCAGCAGGCAGCCAAGTTAAATTGTCGCAGCTTCCTTACGCCACAGGATGTTGTCAATGGTGTGTACAAACTGAATTTGGCTTTTGTGGCCAATTTGTTTAACAATCATCCCGGCTTGGATAAGCCCGAGCAAATCGAGGGACTCGAATCGATTGAGGAGACGCGCGAAGAGAAAAGTAAGTGTATTGAATATATGCCAATTGAGTTGAATCATAGCAATTTTTACTTCCTTAGCCTATCGTAACTGGATGAACTCCATGGGTGTAGCGCCACATGTCAACTGGCTGTACTCCGATTTGGCCGATGGTCTGGTTATTTTCCAGCTTTTTGATGTCATCAAACCCGGCATTGTGAACTGGAGTCGTGTACACAAGCGTTTTTCGCCGCTGCGCAAGTTTATGGAGAAGCTGGAAAATTGCAATTACGCCGTGGATCTGGGCAAGCAGCTTAAATTCTCACTGGTTGGCATTGCAGGCCAAGATTTGAATGATGGCAATGCCACGCTGACTTTGGGTAGGTTATCAAAAAAAAACATATATAAGCTTTATCCACATTATTAAGTTTTAAAACATAAATTGATTATTTTTCAATTAATTTCTAGCACTCATTTGGCAACTTATGCGCGCATATACCTTGTCCATACTGTCACGCCTGGCTAATTCCGGCAATCCCATTATTGAAAAGGAGATTGTACAGTGGGTAAACACAAGGCTGTCGGATGCTGGCAAAACGTCAAAGCTGCGCAACTTCAACGACCCAGCCATAGCCGATGGCAAGATTGTTATTGATCTGATTGATGCCATCAAGGAGGGCAGCATTAACTACGAATTGGTGCGCACCAGCGGCACAGAGGAGGTACGTACCGAATGTTTAGAGTTTGAATACAAGTGATTAATGTGTTTATTTGCACTACCTTTTAGGATAATCTGGCCAATGCTAAATATGCCATATCGATGGCACGTAAAATTGGCGCTCGCGTTTATGCCTTGCCCGAGGACATTACCGAGGTCAAGCCCAAGATGGTAATGACCGTGTTCGCTTGCATGATGGCGTTGGACTATGTGCCCAATATGGATAGTGTGGACCAGAACAACCACAACAACACCACACCCGTCATCGCCACCAACAACAGCAACAGCAATTGAAAGGGCTAAAACAACAGCAACAACTCAATTATAAATTTAAAAAAAAACAAAACAAACAAATGAAAACTATGTTAACAACAACATATATTTGTATTTGCTAAATGGTAATTAACTAATCTAACACTTAAAGCTAAGCGCGGCAAACAACAACAACAACAAGAACAACAACCACAACATATGGAATACCTTTAAGCCGCCCTAGAATTTTGTTTTATTATTATATCTTTTTTTTATTGTAATTGTAATTGTAATTAAGAGCGAAAGTTAAAGCAGCAACGTTGTTGCACATTGTTCTTTAAAAAAAATACATTTTTTTTTTTAAATTTATTATTTAATTCCTACATATATGTTTCCTTCGATAACCTTATTTTATAAATAAAGGTTTGCTTTTGTATGAGTTTTTTTTTTTTGAGCAAGAAAAAAATTAAATTTAAATTTATGGTACGAAAACAAACAAGTAAAGTGCAAGTTTAAATTTGTAATAAACAATTATATATATAAAATATCTTATACATATATAAATACTATATATTATAAACAACAAACAATTATGCGTGGATTTAACTAAAATACAAATTTGTAATATATATTTATACATAAATGTTTACATATACATACATAAATATATTTTCGCATAAACTCAAGGCGTTAAGTTGCCAAAAACAAAAAAAACAAAAAAATATATATATATATATAAATATAAAAAAGAAAATCCAGAGAAAATAATTCATTGCGCATTCAAGCAATAAGTGTATGAGCGAGAACGAACTACAGCAAGAGGAGCACAGCAAATATATGTATCTTTAAATAACTTATATTTTTGTAAGCAACCTTTAAGCGCCTTGTTTAACATTAATGTATTTTATTTAATTGTATTTTAAAATAATTTCTATAATTTGCATTTCTTGCATTCAATTCGTTTGCGTTTAATGTGCGCATCAGTTAGAGCAGGATGGCAGCATAAAGCAGGTTAGAGGCGTTCTTTATTTTAGTGCAATCAATTTAAAATATGAAACAGGCAAATTTTTAAACAATAACAACAACTACTACCATTGAAAATACACGATGCAAAGAAAATGGCAAAAAAAATACAAAATATAAAAAATAAAGTTTAAAAACAAGAAACAAACAAAAACACATGTATATTTATGTAAAAGTCAGAAAGAAATTGTAATTTTTTCTAGATTCAATTAAAGTAAGTATGCTTTTCTTATGCATAAAACACTGAATACTCTATAAATGTGTTGTCATTTCAGCTAGATGAAAGAAGTGTATGAACGCCAATATTCCCATAATGTTTACCCATTTTTTTGTTTTGAAGTTTTGCATTCTTAGCTTGAAATGTGGTGTAGATTTCAATTTGAATCAGTTTAAGTTGAACTGACAATTTTGGACCAATATTTGAAGAAATAAAATTAAAGACAACAAGAGTCAGCTTCAAATGCTCAAATACTTCAATTGTTATTCTAACCTTATGTTGGATTTGTGATTTCAATTTTATTTTCAACTCTCTGTTTCGTCGTCAGTGAATGAGTAGAATTTGAGATATTGTCAAATACGAAAGACTAGCTTTTAATAAAAGTTCTTTAAAAAAAACCCATAGCCAATTCGTTGTAGTAGATCAAAAATCTAACCATTAAAACTTGCAGAATAACTATATCAAATACCAACAATATACCGTTGTTAAAAGACAAACTTTATATGTATTTTGCCTATACATTCTGATGATGTAGAGCACTTGTCCAAGCGCCTCTGCATTGCGTGTGCCTTCTCCAATCGTTTAGTGAGTGTGCTCTCTACCTGTTCCTTTCAACGGAGACATATCCTGCCCCTTAGTCGCCTTCCTTCAACAGCCGCATTGAAGGCCTTTCTCGCAGCAGCTTCTGATCATACGCACATGATCTAGCCAGCGGAGCCTAGTAGAGCTCAGATTCGTTGCCAATACGTAAAGGGCCAAATATCTCACGGAGTACTTTCCGCTCAAACAATCCAAGAGAACTTTCATCAAACTGCGTTATCACACAGGCTTTAGCAAAACAGTACATAGTTTTCAACATCAATCTGAGAGTCCAACCGCTGAGTCTCTCTACTCGAAGAAAACATATAGAGGACTCCAAGGTTCCAATCAGGCATGCTCTTATTCCGACATAATCAGCAAAAGAGCAGGTACATGTATCTTGCCAACTCATTGCCGCCAGTTTTGAACAGCTCTGCAGGAACCCTGACTTCGTCGTAGCTTGGTGGCGGTATACTCACTTCATCACTTATGATCTTTCAATCTTCTCCGATGTTTATTGTCCATTTACTCTTGTAGTCTTTGGTAAGCAGTTCATAGGTTGAGCACAAAATCTTTGAAATTAGTATCTGTTGTGAGTTTTTACAAATACAAATAAGTATTCTTATTACTAAGATATGTCATGACCGCTACAGGGAACAAATTTAATCCTTCAAATTCAAGTCTTGCAACTACAAATTTAAGGCATTCATCAGTTCGTTTCTTGAAATTGTGGCATGGCAGGTTTTGAAACCATGGGTTTGTGGCTCTATAATCTAGATGTAGCTTAATCGCCCAGTTTCCAAAGGCCATACATAGAGACTTTGACCATGACAGTAACAATGAAAGACACAATTTTATAATAAGAGAACTTGTATAATTTTCACCATTTTTCTCTCTATGGTCCTGATTACAACAAACAAAAACAAAAAAAAAAAAACGCTTACAACTGCTAAGAAATCCAAAGTTAAAAAAAGTAAGACAACTATTAAGTATCGCTGGCACGCCTATGCTTACTGTGCAGCACTTTTACTACTGTGCGACGATGTTGGCGCATTTCCGGATTTGTTACATTCCCGACAGCAGCACCAGTCACATGTTCCGGCGTGCTGCGAGCGGTTGTGGTTGCCGTTTTGTGGTTGTCCTTGTCTTGATCACTGGCCTGGGCATAGGCATAGCTAACGGTGCGTTTGTAAATGCGTTGCTCAGCATTGTGAGACTCTCGTTTATGCGGTCGTTGTTTCTTGGTGCTTCGGTTCTTCTGCGGCTCTGCATCATAGCAGCGATGCAGCAGCTCACCCTGACTGTCCTTGCAGTCATAGCAGATACGTTTGTTTAGCTGACGACGTACGCAGAGACTGCTGGGTGCTGCCTGCTTTGAATCGGTTATGGGTTCCTCGCTTTCGCTACTTTGCTGCTCGGGATCTTGGCGATAGCGTTTGTATTGGCTGCCACTATCGTAAGCATATTGCTCTGGCTGTCCCTCATGTGAGTAGCTGCAGGTTTCGGTTACCTCATTATTGCGCGGCTGGCGGCAAATCTTGCATAGCTGATCATTGCGTTTAATACGCTTGCAATGAGTTGGCTGCTGCGATTTCTTGACATTGCTGGCATGCGGCGTTGGCTCAGAGTGTTCCTCCTCATTGCTCTGCTCTTCTGTACTGCCATCTACATCATCGTCGTGCTGCTCGTCCTGCTCGGGTAGTCCATCGAAATAATGTCGCACAAACTGTTCGTACTTGCGTTCATAGTCGGCGCCAGAATCATCGCTTACATCGGCGCTCAGATTTTCGTCTTCCTGGTGTTCCTGGCTAAGCTGCTCATCTGCCTTGCGGTGGGCCTTTGAACTGACTTGCTCAGCCGCTAATGGGTTTACACCTGTAAGAGCATCCAAGCGCTGAAGGAGCTTGCCCGGCGCATAAGCCTCCCAGTAGTTAATATTGTGATCGTAGTTGGAACCAGCTGCCTTCAGACAGAGCAACAGCAGTGGCACTAGCAGCGGCATCCACATTTTGCAAGCGTTTAAAGTTTGGCTGCAGCGAGCTGTTGGCTTTTTATGCCAAAGTCTAATACACATTCATGGAGCATGCTTAGCGAAGCATGGCGTTTGGCAATTGGCACAAGCAACCGCAAAAGCCCAAGGAAGTGGCCAGCGGACGCAACTGTGGACCAACTACAGCGTAGGGAAAGGGGCTGCTATTGTAATAACCCAATTGTTGGGCAATGGTACACAAGTGTGAGGAAGTGGGAGTGAAAAGCAAGATGCGGATTAGCGTTGACAGCAGCGCTTTATTTGTGGCTTTACGACTTGGCCAGTGATTATGGTATTTATGGTTGATGTGCGCAACTTAAAACACAAATAAAATAATGTGGGAAGAGGATCATTCAACCAGGATCATTAACTAGGGTCTTTCAGTTAAATTACAAGGAAACTTGCGTTAAGGATAGGGACTATGCATGTAGAATCATTAACTAAGTTTTTACAGTTAAATTACAAGTAAACTTGCTTCAGAAATTGATACTATGAAGGACGCTGTAATTCACTAAGACGCTGAGCGCCAATGCTGGGTTGGCTGGCTTTAGGCAGAGGCTGACGCTGGTGGCGTAGCTCGCGGCGTTTTTCACGCAGAATTTGTTTGGTCTGTGAGGTGTCCAGCTCTTCCCAACCGCCTGGATTGTCGTCCACCCAGTCTTCAAGATCAGCCTGGGTGACAAAGGTGGTTTATTTAAATGGAATTCGGTCTAAACTACGCAAAAAACTTACCGTTGCGCTAATGGGCACTACATCCTGTGCCTGCAATCTTGAAAAGTCCGTTAATGGGCCCTGTTCTGTGCTGGCAGCTGTTGGGGTTGCTACATTGCCCAGAAAGTATTTCATTTGCGGCTTTATATCTGGCGTTAGTTCCTGAAAGCGACCAAGCAGTTATTAATACGATTTAAATATTTGTATAAACGCAAACATACGCTAAAGAAATCAGGTTCGGGTTCCTCCTTAGGCGGAGTTGGAGGCTGTGCAATGCGCTGCCGATACTGTTCAATATGCTCCTCCACTGTACGTGGACTATCATCCCAAGAATTCCAGTCGCGTTCGCGTGGCCCCCTGCCACCAGCACAATTACCGGCCGGCAGTTGTTGCTGCGTGGTGGCAAAGTCTCCACGCTCCACTATGACGTTGACCGCCTGCAGCTGATGCTCAGCGCCGTGGCTAAGTTTGCGGCGGCGTGAAAAACAACACAAGGCACGCCGGCAGAGAGTTATGAGACTGAGCAACATCATTTTAATTTGTTGCAACACCATTTTATGGAGGGGAGTAGCAGCAAATTAAGCCGCAACAGGAATGTGAACAAATTAATTGGTTAATATTGGGGAATAAGAACACAAAGCAAAACAAATTATGCGTAGAGTGACCAGACATATTGCAGCCAGCTGCACAAAACTCTCAATGCTACAGAACTCAGCTGTTAGTAACAAGACTGAAAGTTCGTTGCTATATATGTATACTACTACTGCTCAAATACGGCGGAAAACAAATTTATTCATATGTTAAAAAACTGTTGCAGATTTCTATCTAAATTTTTATACATATATCAACTACACATTTTTATCATTTTCTGCTATATCTATGTACATTGATGTTAATTCTATGTTGCATAAACACGATATTCATATTTGTTAAAGTTATAAGAGTATTTATTTATTTACTAATCTAATTATTATACATAAGAGATCCAAATAATATATCGACTCGACGTTTTTTAAAAAATATACGCGTATTTACATGTGTTTTATTTATATTATTATTATTTTATATTGTTACTAGGTCTAGAAAGTTTCAATGTTTAAGGGAGTTCTTGATCTTTTGGATGTTTTGAGGTAAATTAGGTTTGATGGAGGAGTATCGTCCTGGCACTTTCCCGTTTGGGGCAAACAACAAGTAGATATTTTATAGATGCTTCTCTTCCGCATTGTCGGCAGGGACTCTTCCAGTTGCCAGTGAGAGTGTTTTGGTGAGTACGGCTAGATTGTCAGATTCTGAGTCGTGCTACAGTGTGCTGCAGTATCTCCGGTTGCAGTTTACTCAATGCACCGTTGTTAGGTTGTTAAGTTGCGTGTACCAGTGATTGAGGGTACTCTTTACTCTTTCCGACCTTTGGCTTTTATCTGCCAAAGGCAAGGGAAACGTCCTGGCGTCCTTTGGCTGCGCATCAGTATATAGCCACTTCCAGTTTTTCAGCTTAGCACTTGTCCGGGATTTAGTAAATTGGTTTAGCGTTGTGTTTATGGAGTCAGTCGGTGGACCTCACGATCGTGAGGAACTGACTTTATTTCAGCGATAAGTTGGGTATACATATATTGGCACGCTTGACATCACTTTAACTTTTTACGATTTTTGTATGATTTCTGTAGTCCGGGCTTAGTATTGTATTGGTAGTGCAGAATATATTGGCGAATATTCTTAAGTAATATAGATTTCCTGACATCGCAACTATCGAAATCTCGAATTTTTCAAACAACAGTGCTAGAAAATCCAAAACGGTTTCCGAATTCGAAATCAGCGAACCTATATTTACCGGAAAAGGTATGCTTTAGCCAGTGACCTTTCATTGAGGTCAAATTTGTTGCTTAGTGTAATTAGCTACCTTTGCTTAATAGTGAGTGTTGAAAACAGCTTTTTACCGCTGACATCGAATGATGCCGTAAGTGAAATGCAATATTTTCTTCATTATTGCAGCGTCGAGTTCAAACTCGCTGTCAAGTGCAGTTGAGAAATGATGCATCTTGCGACTATGCTCCAAAAAAGATTAGGTTATCATAAGGAAGGCAAAAGTAGAAGGAGCATGCCAAATTCAAATTGTGTTCCAAGCCTAATATGTGGCTCAAAAGTGGAATCCTCTGGTTCTTTGAGACCCGAAAAGATTGCCGTAATAGACGTTCAGGAGCTGAATCATAAATAAATTATCCTGTAAACGAAACTCAGCGATTCTATATTAACCATGAATTAACAAACTTTGGATTGTGTGCATCTTTGCAGCATAACGTTGAGCAACAAACACTGCTCCGTCGGGGTAGGAAAGGACCTCTTAGCAGGTTTTGATACTTAATTTCAGATAAAGCGTCTCCGCCTCCTGCGACCGCTTCAACGTGGTTCAACGTAACAGTTCCAAAACGCACAACAAAGAACAAAACTAAAATAACGAAATTTACAATTGCAGTTTTAAGGTTAAACGTATTCTTTAATAATAATAAACCAACATTAAGTCATAATGGACGGAAAAGACACTTCGGTCATCATCGACAATGGCTCAGGGGCTTGTAAGGCTGGTTTCTCTGGTGAGGGAACTCCACGCGTTGTCTTTCCCTCGATTGTCGGTCGCCCACACAACAAATGTCAGATGATGGACAACATGATAACTGACACTGTTAGAGGCGAGGCGGCAGACAGCGCGGGATGCTCACATTAAATTATCACATAACCAATTGGAGCAACATGGAAAAAATATGGAGTCATATGTACGAGCTGCTGAACTTGCAACCAGAAATGTGTCCAGTGCTGCTCACCGAGGCACCATTTAATCCCTTCAAAAATCGCGAAAAGATGACTGAAATTATGTTTGAGACTATTCGGGTGCCAGCTCTTTATGTAGCAATACAAGCAGTGCTATCCTTGTATGCGACAGGTCGCACCACCACGCATGGTGGGGGACTCAGGCGATGGTGTCACTCATGTTGTGCCCATATACGAAGGCAATTCGATATCGCACGCCTGCGTGCGCTTGGAACTAGCGGGACGTGATCTCACCAACTATTCGTCCACATTGCTCATGGAGCGCGGCAATAAATTTAGATCAAGAGTTGGCTGCATCCGCAAGTCCGCCGGAGATCAACCAACTACCCGATGGTCAATCTGTAGTTTTATGTGACGTGCGTTTCCGTTGTAGTGAAG
Source organism: Chymomyza caudatula (assembly GCA_035041775.1). NCBI lineage: Eukaryota > Metazoa > Arthropoda > Insecta > Diptera > Drosophilidae > Chymomyza > Chymomyza caudatula. Next base: position 307,158 of record JAWNKW010000205.1, on the reverse strand, counting down.
CGATGTTCCAGCCAAAACTGGCGAGCATGCAATTAGCTGGCTTGCCTGAAGTCACCTTCAATGCGATACAGAAATGCGATGTGGATTTGTGCAGGGATATGTATGCCGATATTGTGCTCTCTGGTGGTACCACCCACAATGCTTAAAAACATTGAAGAGCGCATGCAAAATGACCTAAACAACATGGCGCCAACTGACATAATGGTCAAGATAATGGCAAGCCCGGAACGATAAACTGCACGGTGGTTAGGTGGTTCGGTGTTGTCCTCATTGTCAAGCTTTCAAGCGTTGTACCGCGCAAGTGCTTCTAGTGAAATCAATAGTAGTAACAAATATGTTTTTAACTTTTTAAAATAAACAATAAATAAACAAATAAATTCGAATTTCAGATAAAGTTGGGTTAAGCTTAAGTATTATCAGGCAAAAATATTGAATCATGTTTTTTTTAACTGTCAGAAGTTTGAAATTGTTGTTTATTATTTGCGAAATTTTTGAGAAATAATAAGAATACGCTTATAAGCTGAAACATTGCCACCCACCTTAGCTTCCTTCCAGGATATAGCAACTACAATTACAATGACATACTTACTTAACTGGCCATAACAACCCGTAACCGTGTTACGGCTTGATGCAAAACTCTCCTCCAGGCGTCTCTGCTTTGCGCGAGCCTCTTCCAATTGGTAATACCAAAGGTAGCTAGCGTACTCTCTACCAGGTCCTTCCAACGGAGACATGGTCTTAGTTTCGTCTGGCGGGAGTGGTCTCTGCTACTCATTTGCCTACTGAGACCAAAGTAACACCTATTGGCAAGAGTGGTTCTCCGCTTGATCTCCATGCTGACATCGTTCTTCATTGTGACGGTGGCGATAGAATACAGTAACGTTCCGATTCACTTCGGCCTTTGGTTGAAGAGGTCGTAGGAGAGGGCATCGCTCTTTCCTACTTCGACGGAGCTGCGCGTGTTGCTCAACGTCATTCTGCATAGTCGTACCAACTTTGCAGGGATACCAAACTCAGACAGTGCGGGATATACGCGATTACAATTATGTGTTACAAAAAAGCCAAGCAGACATTAGCTTCTGCATAATCATTCGCATCACCATCTCCATCGACATCTCCTTCAATTTTGGGCGTGGACACATTGAACATACGGGCTGCATTCGATACCGTGTGGCATAAAAGGATTACGCAATAGTTTGTCACCTGAAAACAAAGCTCCAAGCCAATTGCAAAACACTTAAGTTGTTTTTTGCAAGTTTGTTTTTAATAAAATTAATCAATAGAATCAGCTTAGTGTCGACAGTAGAAAACTACGTAAGTAGAGGCACATCTTCATTCACTTGAAAAACACGTCGGGGCTACCCAAGTAGGAGTTGCGGTTCCCGTGTCTGTTCATATGTTGAAAAATCATTAAAACAGTTCAACATCATTTATAATTTTTTTCATTATATTTACCACTGTACTAGTGCGATGTAGGGCACATCTCGACCTGCGAATCGTCTGCAGATGTAACCTTAGCCGGCACTGTCGGGTGGTTGGAAATCCTCTGATCATTTTTGGCATACCCTGACCCTTCATTTGGCCATTCAGCTGAAATGTTCGAATCAACAAAATCGGCCAATCTTTGAAAGTAATCGACGTCCACAGTGCCGTCAGGAGCACGTGCCTGATCGATTAGATCGTTAATGGTCAATACTTGAATATCATCATCAGCTGGTACTTCATAGGAATTTGAGTTAGCAGACATCTTAACCAAATTTGTGTGTGTAAAGTTTTTAGATAATTTAATAAAGAACTGACTTTGACTTTCAACACAAATGAAAAATAAGTGCTGCCCAATACAGCAAAGCATTGCGTCGCCAGTGCTGCCCATAAACTACTCATTAAAGAAATGCGTTTATAACAGTGATATGCATAAAGGCAGTGCTGCCCATAAACTACTCATTAAAGAAATGCGTTTATAACCAGTGTTTAAAATTGCTCCTGCTCCGTAGCAGGAGTCGTACAATAATTGCTCCTGCTCTTGCTCCTGCTCCTGACAGTTCGGTAGCAGTAGCAGAATTTTTGCTTCTGTTACTGATACTTCGGAGCAGTAGCAGAAGCCGAAGTCAAAAACAGGTAGATAAGAAATTGCGGAGCGCTTCACGAAGTCTAGAAGCAGCTACCGAAATTATAACCGTGATATGTATAAGGGCATAGTCGGGGGTGTGGCTGAAATCTCTCTCAACTGAATTTCAACCCAAGAATATTTTCGGTATGCGATATATCTTTCTTCGCCGAATTTCAATTAAAAAGCAATTCGTCGGAATTTTTGAGAAAATTGTATTGAAACTTTAGGCAAAACTGTCTAGAGATTTCCAACACACCACTGAGTATGGAGGATGTTGTGTACACGCAAAGACAATCCCCTTCTTCTTTGGTGGCGTCACTGAGTATACGTTGCTGTTATGGAAACAAAAGCAGGATATTTTTAAGCGTCAAGGGTAATCACATTTTTTATGTTAAATTAATGTGATGCCGCTGGTGTTTGGTTTTTGGTTTGTTTTGTCTTTTTTTTTGTACGTATATTAAAAAAAATCGTCAATCATGCCAGTTTTTCGATATTCCCTAATAACTTAGCCATTTCACTTCCGATTTTTTTCAAATGTTTGAAATGTTTGCAAAGAATCATTTTATCGAATTCAAAAATAACCTTTTAAAAACTTTTTGTAATTTTTAATTTAATTTATTTTTGAAAACAAATTTTGGGCTCATTGCCTGGTAACTTGCAATTTAATCAAGTTAGACAGTTAGATATGAATTATTAATATTATTATAATTACCTTCAATTCGAGTCACAATTCATCTCGACCAGTAGTACGATTGCTGAGTAATATGAGACTTACTGACTTCGCAACTTTAAAAATCTCGAATTTTTTCAAATGGCCATAATTTGAAAAGCGTGCTAGAAAATCTTAAATGGATTCCGGATTCGAAATCAGCAATCCAAATTTACCGGAAAGATATGTTCTAGCCCTTGGCCTTTAATTAACTACTACTAAAATACATATGTATGTACTAGAATTTGCCTTATTTTAGCTACTTGAGACTGCTCAATAGCATAAAAACTCAAGGCAAAAAAAAGTGCAAGAGGATGTTAAATATTCTCAAAAAGCTCTGCCATTCAATTTTATGAGTAATTTTAGTTTTCAGACAATATGTCGTCAAAAACGTATAATTAAATAAACAAACTAAGTTGTGAATAATAGTTCAATATTTGATAAAATATTTTCTGCATTTAAATTTTCCTAATATTTTCCGTTTGAAAAATATACATACATATGTATGTACACACACAAACACTTGGTTGCAGAATTGTGCGTACAGTGAAAAATCTACAAAATTCAACTTTGACTCCATTTATTTCCATTTATAGGGTAGGTACAGCAATTTATATTTTTTTATTTGGTAAAGGGATCAATTTACTTTTTAAAACTGTTTATTATAAACCTCAATTCTATCATGTTTGCAAATTATTAACTATTTACTGAAATTATCTTAAAATACAGACCCTCAAAATTCTGCGTACAGAAAGTTTTTATTTAATTAAATAACTAATGGATGTATCCTAGTAACTTGTAGGAAGTCCATCTCGCTGCAGCACCTTCTTAAGTTACTTTGTCATCAAGTCTACTAGCTTTTTTGTTTCCTCTGCCGTAATTTAGCCCCAATCTTCCACAATCTTATCCTTGAGCATATTTTTGGAGGTAATGGTGCATTGCCGGATCCTGCGTTTGACTAGGTCCCACTAATGCTCTATCGGGTTGAGAACCGGAGATTGGGGTGGCGAATTTAGCTTTATCCAACGTTGTACAGTAGCCAGAGCTTCGAAATATGCACCGTATGCTTCGGGTCGTTGTCTTTTTGGAATCAGAAATGGTCCCCTTCTTCTTCTTAACTGGCCATAACAACCCGTTATCGGGTTACGGCCTGATGTAAATACATTATTTCATTGGAATTGTGGTTTTACGTGGTGGGTCCCAAAACCCACGCACAAAACCTACTGGTCTCGAAAGAACCCAGTGTCATTGTTAGTCGCCTCATACGACAAACTTTGACCTGCTGAGGTGGTATTCTCTAACGCTCACCACACGGTGTAAAGAAAGAAAAACCCGTTATTTGTAAATAAAAAAACAATTGGAGGGTTCCTCAGAAAAAAAGTAAATTGTTTTGAGTTCCACATTTATCGGGTGTATTTTTTTTTTTTTTTTTTTGTTAAGTATTTTTGAAGTTTAAGTTGCAATATCAATGAATCTAATTAAAATCGGCCAAAATAAACAGAAGAAGCTTATTTCATGCAAAAACGTATCGTCAGGCAAAACCACTAGTTTTTCAACTTTTTAATAATGGCTCCACCCTCCATTATCTTCGTCATAATGATTTTGACGTCATTTGCAATAAAAAAGTAAAAAATGCTTTTATTAAACTGCAATTCTTGACCTTTAAAATTACATGAATTTCAGAAAAAAACAGAATTTCGAAGTTGTGAGTATAGACTGCAAAAATAAGCTAAAAACAAAGTGAAATGGTAATGGTGACTTGTGAAAAACAGGAGTTTTTGATTTAATGTGCACTAATGCTATTTCCATTGATCTCATTTTGTGTGCCAACATTTTTGCGCCTGCGAAATTTCACAATTAACAACTCGATGATCCAGGGTACGGCACATAGGGCCATGAATACGTTCAATATATGAAAAACAAGTATATAATTCTGCGTGGAATCGCGTATATAGCCTACAATGGGTCCGATAGCAAACATCATGTTGCCCTGAGTGAACATAAACAATCCGTAACCGCTGGCAAAACTGCAATATAAGAAAAAACCACAAATAATCGATTAAGTACGAAATCTGGCAATAGAACCAAATGACGAACCGTTCCTTTGATAAGTAATCGGCAAAGACCAAGGGTAGAGGTACATGTAGCCAAGTGCGCAGAAAACCCATAAGCGCCGTTATGCAAGCCATGCCCACAAAATCGGTGATGCCATTAAATACTGTAATATAAGGCAAGTTATAAACTATGGTAAGTATATCGGTCATAGATTCTCAGGCGTAGAGTATTCAGGAAGTACGCTGTAATTTGGCGCCCTAAGACTGTCTTCTAGTACATAAACTTACCGAATCTTGCAAAAACTGTACAAATAGCTCCAGCCAAGTATATATAACGTGATGGAACCTGTATGCATATAGCCGTAATAGCCAAAAAAACTCGTGATGCCAAATCTGCTGCAGCACCAATTGCTATAATAGAGGCAGTATCCGGCTGTGGATATAACAAGAAATATATATTGTTCATTTACTGGAAATCTGTTATAGCTCCAGAATTTACAGACATAGCCAGAGGAGTTCCAGAAATATCTTTTAAACGAAATTCAACCCACCACTAATATGTCGAAGTACCGTATGTCTTTTCAAACAAATTTCAGCTGAAAACCATTTCGGTGCAGTGCACATTGGGCCCAATCGCTAATTTTTTTTTGGCATAAAGTCCAATAATGATATTTCAGAGCCAAAATTTGGTATATATGAAAATATGAAATATGAAAAAAAAACGGCATAAAGGCATTAGGAACAAAAATAAATAAAAACTTTGAACTCTATTTTAACATAGATTACTCTTCGCACACTCCTGCACAATGTTAGTTCTACTCCACAGAAGATGAGCTACTTAGTTAGGATTTCTCTTCTTATTTTTTTTTGGACTAAACAAAATAATATACACAAATGAAATGTAACACTTATTATTAAAATCCATTAACTTATTGTCCAAACATGTGCATTTTGCATTCCTACCAATTTTACTACAAAAATCACCTGACTGACTTTGCAGCTCGATAAAAATTTCGGGGTTGCAGTAAAAGCGAAAATATATTATATAGAGCATATAGTATAAAAATTGTATATTAAAATTGAATGTTATTTCCAAAAAATTTGAGACTTTATGAGAGACTTTTGGGGATTAGGCCCAATGTGCAGTGTCAGAAATCGGTTAGAAAGCGTTGATAAGCTATAATGAAAGTTTTTTACTGACTTATTTTCGAAGAGATTTTAAATAAAATTTAGAACAAACCACCTTGAGATTTCTGTCACAGCCCCGCGTACATGGAAATATTCCAGAAATTCTTTTGAAAATTCGTCCAAATGCAATAAATATTGTGATAGCTTTGAAAATAGCATATAGAAGGGTTTTAAAACGAAGGATTTTTCAAATTAAACTTAATAAATTCGAAATATCTGGCACAAACCTGAGTACATACATCTTTTAACAAAATAATGTCACATCTCAACAAGTTTACTTTGAACCTATGTCAGCTAAGATCGAAATCTGAAAACATATTGAAAGTTGTAAGAGCACCAAAACAATAGAGCGAAGTTTTGCACCGCAGAACTTGTATTAAGACGCTGCTTTCGCGTGAACAGGAAAATCATAAAAAATTACTTTTTTGGAAAAAGTTTCTTGTAAAAGTTGCTGTACATATTAAATTTGCGCTTCATTGTGTTGTGGTTGCAACCAAGGTATGAGCCATCTGCCGGCTGAAGGCACTAATTTTTTTCAGTGTCTGACACAAAAAGAAAGGGAGGCGAAAATAATACGCGTCAACATAACCTCACTCATTGCTGTTTGCAACAGAATCAAAAATAGTGCCTTAAGCATGAGCGAGCTGGCTCATACCACTAACCATAAAAAAAAAAAAACTGTCCATTTAGTACAACGCGAAAGTGCACACAATCTTTTGAAGATGCGGTGTCCGACACTATCTACAGAGCTATCAAATGCATGGAGGCAGCCGACTATGAAGGTCGTCCTGTGTCGGCTTACTCAAAATGTAATGATCGGTGAAATGGGTGGGTGTAGAAGCAGGTAAAGGTACTTGCGTGTATCTGCATTGGTGTGCTTGTCAATGGGATCATGGGCTCGGTATGTCGGAGGCAAATTTGTTTTTTGGCTGACTGTGTGTCGCATTGTCCCCCTTCTAGAGCTGCAGAACAGCAGGCAGGGCTGAATTTTCAGGCTTTTTATCTTTTTAGAGCAATATTCATGGCTGAATCACAATAAAAACAAAGAAAAGATACCAAATGTGAGCGACCCTCGCCCAATTTTTGCCTCTTTATAAAAACAAAAAACCTTGCAATGTCAATATATATTTGCAATATTTGCACTACCCGATACAAGAGTAATGTGCACCTCTCGCTCTTTTAGGCTCAAAAACAGTCGAAACCCAGTGGGAAATTTGGCGCTTACGGCAGCGCTCCCGTGTGCATTAGTTTCAAGCCGTAAGCACTTCCTGTAATGGGAAATTGCGCTTACATCCCCACCTACTTTTGTATGGCGATGGCCGCTACCCACAGTCAGGCAGGTCACAACGCGCCTTACTTTTCAAAGACAGTGGGCAATATTGTACGCATGTCATTTTTGGTTTTGCACGCACACGAAGTGCACTACTTTTGGTGCTTACAGCAGCGCTGCCGTGTGCCTTACTTTGCAGCTGCAGTCGATTCCAGGGAATGCGAAATCGTTACGTGCTAACATCCCAACTTACTTTTTAAAAACAGTAAGCGGTATTGTAAGCATGCCATTTTTGTAGAGACTATACCTGTGTAAAAATTTTTTGTTTTAATAAATGGCACATCTTTGTAATTTTTTTGTATATTTCTTTTTTATTTTTAATTATAACTTTAATTTTTATATTTTTGCTATTAATATTAGAAGTATTACCTGTTACTTTTTTAGCGATGTATTTTTTCTTATGAATCCCCTTTTGTGTATCCGTTTCGTTTTTGTCTATCTATATAAAAATATTACTAAGTTGCAAAGTTATTTTTATATACATAGATTATAATCTGTAGTAATTTGCTTACCAAAACGTAATGTCATTGCAATAGCTCCTTTCCAAACAGTATATGCCAGTTTTTGGGAGTGTTTTTGCGAGTGCCATCGTTGCAGGATTTAATGTTTTATTTTAAATATAGTTATAATATTGTTGACGTAAAATTTAGTATATTAGTTAATGTATTCATTAATAAATAAATGTATTCACTTACTTGGCTTTTAGGTGTAGATTTGTCCGACGACTTGCAAAAAATTACCGCACTGAATAAACTAACATGCACAAGTGATTCTGTTGTCCAAAATTTGGACTCCAAATAAGGAAAACAAAATAGATGCTTCGAAGTTTTGTGGTTTCGTTATACCTACAAATTAAATCGGAATTTTTTAATATTTTGATCTGTGCTGCACACAAAACTGACGGTAGAGCAGGGAAGTTGTAAGCGACTGCGTACAAAACTGACGGTAGTACTCGCTGATCTCATTGCTTACAAAAAGGAGCGCTCGGGCAATTTCCCGCTGGGAACTGACGCGACTGTTTTCACGCATAGATTTATGCATTTCATTCGTTTGATGATAGAGAAAACCAGTTGAGTTCTGCATGTACGTATTATGATAATTATTATTATATATATTTAAAATGTCCAATAAATGCCTAATACAATTTAGAGCATGTTTTTTGAACGCAACCTAAGTATCTTTAAATTTTGATATACAATTTTTTATAAAGAAATGTTTTGCTAATATTTTCAGAGTCTGAGCAGACGATGTGACAATAAAAATTTCATTAAAATGATAAAAGAGAAAATAAGAGGTAAGAACTAGTAAGAAAGGTATAAGCATTTATATTTAGCTCTATTATGAAATTGAACATAAATATATCTTGTATAAATTTGTTTATTTCTCAATAAAAACAAAAAACACAATAAAAGTTAAAAAGCAGTTAAGTTTATGTATAAAAGTAAGATTAAGTGGAACTGTTAATGAAAGGAAATGAATGTCAAATAAAATAAATATTTTGAAACAGCATTGTTTTTGTTGATCAAAAATCAGGCCTGAATCACCTATGATTTTGGCCAATAAATCAGCCCTGAATCACCCATGATTTTTGCGAAGAAATCAGCCCTGCATCACCTATGATTTCCCTAGGTAATTTTAAGTTTTAGTTTTTATTTCATTGCTTCTCATAGGGACGCAAGCAGCCACTGACAGAAACCCGGCAACAGATCCTTCTGTAATTTTGAGCTCATATTTCAGACAATTTGTGTTTGAGTTATCTGATAACGTCAATTATCAGATGTCAGTAGACATTTTTTTGTTTTCAAATCTGCATATGGATGCGCTAAGAATACTAGACCAGAGCTAATTAACCTTTAGGGATTGTGCCGACAGCCACGCAGAGAAAAATTTGATGCATGCTTTTCAATCTTGTTTATATCAAGAAATATGCTTTACCGTGTATTTGATTTTTCTTTGAGAACGGTGGGAACTCCGAATTGTAAGAATCGCACTGATTTTAAAAAGCCAAAGATGTAAAAATAAATTGAGGAAAATCTGTCTCATATAAATTGTTGGAAAAAATGGTAATAAAAAGAAACCTGCACGTGTACATAATCATAAATATTCTAGGATAACCAATAGTTAACAGGTAATGGATGACGCAATATATTCACTTTATTTGTTGCAACTAAATTTTTTTATATTTTATTTTATTATATTATAAAAATTATTTTATGCCTGGTCCACTATGTTTTAAAAACATCATCGAGAGTAAAAAAGTTATTATAATTACTAAAGTAAAGCTGATACCCGACGTTGGATAGAGGGTTAAATATAACATATTAGCAAGTGTTCTGGAAATTGCCATTATTTTTCCTGAATTATGTATATTTTGCATGTTTTTTATCTCTGACAATACCCCTTATACATTCAATCAACGGTATTTTGGATTCATGCAATGTATATAGCAGAGCGAAAGAGGCGTGGCAGGCCATTAATTCATTTCGCAAAGACAATGGAATCAAAGTTCGAGTCGATATAGCCGTCTATCCGTATGTACATACATATGTACATCTAAACCACACAAAATTATATATTCTTATGTACCAAAAGATGCGCATTTTCCCAAAAAAGAGCAAGTTTATCGAATCAAGTCGATATCTAACCCCCTTTCACCGTGAAAGATTTTACTGCCGCTACGTTATACCAATCAACTCGAAACTCGACAGAAGTTACGGCCGTTAAGTTATAGTCAAAAATGTGCTGATTTGAATCCCCCTCGTCATTAACGGAGCCAAATTCCATTGCATGTAGATATGGAGACATGTGAGTTAGAGTTACAAAATTTGGTGTGGAGACTCTTGTGAGCCAAATGATTAGAGCTGTATTCACATTATTTCAATAGAAGACCCCCTTCCCCCGCAATCGATTTAACTTAATTACTACCGCACCCCGCAACATATTGATCTGAAAATTGCCATATATAATTACAAAAGTCTAATTATATGTTCCAAAATTGAACGACATTGGCCCAAGAATACTGGAGTTATGGGCATAGAAGTAATTTTTGCCCCTACTTCCCAATAGGAAAACTTGTCAACTTCCCAATAGGAAAATGCTTACAGCCTTATTAAACTAGTAAAAAGAGACATACAAGAAAATACTTTCGTTCCCATTTTACCGTACCGTGGATTTAAAGCTTATGGGGCAACAAAAGGGTACAGGGTATTCCTGGTATTCAGGTTTTTACCATTTTAGGGATTCATATCTCGTGAATGAATAAAGATAGTAATTTTTTTTTGTAACTTAAAATTTTTAAAATGAATTTTTGATGATGTAGAATATTACACTTTAGTCTTCTCATGGAGCACATTGATGCGCTTTATTTCACTGGAAAAACGAACTTCTTTAATTAAAGAATTAGTGCAGTCAAATAAGGGTTTAAATTCTAAATGGTAAAATAATAAGCTGAATATTGTCATGAATATATGTTGTAGTTTTATGAGTTGGTTTTAAACCTATTTTTTATCACGAATATCTTAACACCATCTTTGTGACTTTTGTTACATCTCATAAAATGGCAAGAAAAAAAATTCAAAATTTCAGCCATTTATCTTTAAAATTCAACGTTAAGCGCCGGTTTTCCGGCTAATGTGAAATTCGTTATTCGTTTGGAGCTAATTTTGTACTGTTCGGAGAGATTGCTAAGGCAGTACCCCCAGGTAGCTGTATCTTTACAAAGGTCAGAGCAATATCAAAATAAAGGCTCTGCCGATTCTTCCTCCTCTTCGTCCTCACAGCTTCTGCAAAGGTCATTGTGGGGAACAAGAAGACTAGCTAATAACGGCTGAGCATCTCACTTCTAAAAGAGTGTTCGTTTGAACTCTGGCCAAGCTTAGCACATCCTGTAATTTCTGATTGGCTCTATGTCTTGAAAATTCATGTATTATCAGCTTGCAGGTCGTCATGAGGATGCTTATTTCCTTTCTCTCTCAAGAAGGAGGCGAGCAGTAGTAACTTGTCTCGCGAGCGCGTCCGCTATGTTGTTGCCTTCTATGAAATGCAACCCATATCAGGCTAAGTACGAACTGTTGGCCATCTCGTGCGGAGATTTCCGGCAGCTTGTGACCGATATTGAGGTTAAGAATTTGCTAGCTGCTTGGCTATCACTATAGATCAACGGTCGACAAAGTGGGCAGAGACGTCGGCGGGATTTGAACCATCGCACTGGTACTTGTGTGTATACGAAAATTTTCGCAGTTACCACTTGCTGCTTACTTTGCCGACCGTTGCTATAGATTTTAACGTTGCCTGAATCGTAGTTTGAGCCTTTGCAACACTATAGAGCTTCTTTAATGACTAATACTACTGCCTGGTATACGCTGTAGTGCTCCGGGACACTTAAGGCTCTTTATATATTGAGTTCTGAAAAATGCTGGTGGGTTCTTTCCTGTCCGGAATAAGATTATTAAAAGAAAGTACACATTAGTCTGTAATGCGGATGAGTGATTGACTATGGATTTTAACCATTTATTTAAGTCTCTCAATCGTATGGTCAGAACAAGCTCTAGTTCGTTCTCCCAAGATCCAGGGATAAAATGGATCGAGGACTGTACTTGGTGTAGTACGAAGAGGGCACAGGTGATGCGTAGTTTAGCCCCACACTGAATTTTACTAAATAGAATTTTCTGCTCAAGGCTGGCTACCACAATAATACTCCATATAGGAGCATGGGGCTGATTATGGCTGGATAGAGTCACAGTACAAAATTCGTGGAGATTCCTTTTCATTTTAAGGCTATGGTGTTTTTGCACGACTAGAGGGCCACCGAGCGTTTCCTAATGTGTTCTCGAATATTATGGTACCAGTCGAATTTTCTATCCAGTACTATCCCCAGGTATTTCACAGTGTTAGTGAAGGAAAGGACGGAACCATTTAGTTTGGGTGGCATGAGCCTTGGGATTTTATATCTCGTTGAGTAAAGAAAAATAATTGTTTTGGCTTTCGGGCCTGCTTATTATCAAATAATAATACGAATTTAAAGTTGAGTTTTTGTATCTACAAATAGATACAATTTCAAGAAATGTTATTGTGTCACACACTTTATAAACGTCAATGGTCATGACAGTGTTTTTTTTTATAGCTACGTGGGTGGAATGCGAGAGTTATCATATCTATATATATATATAGGTCACTTACCTTATTAAATCCCAATTCGAAGAGATAACTTGGCTGCATTGTAAAAAATGCTATATCCGAATATAGAGCAAATGTTATGCCCATAACAATGTTCACATAGATTGGCTGCTTCATAAGGGTCAAATCCAAAAAGTCGACTAAAGTGCGTGTCAGACTCTTACTCAATGGCACGGTCGCAGTTGTTATCGTTGTTGTTGTATTGGATACAGCTGCTGCACTGGCAATTGATTGACGTCTGGAAGACTGCAGACTGCGCGTCATTTGGGGTGAAGCATCGCTGACCAATACCGGGCCAGACCAGTTGCCCAGACTGGTGATACTCGAGGTGCGGCTCGAAACTAACTTTAGCGTGTTGTCGTCAACGCGTGAGACACGACGTGAGCCCAAATGACTGCTCGGTGACAGGTGTTGTTGTGACTGCTGCTCGGCTGGCACATAACTTAACTCCTCCACGGGCTTTAGCGGTGTTTCCGGCACAATATTCACCACTGGACGCTGCTGCTGCTGCAGCTGCAGCTCCTCTTCGTTGAGCGGCACGCGACGCATATGCCACTCCACTGGTTGCATTAGCAGCATGCCTACCACAGCGTGTGCATTAAAGCCGGTCAGGACAAGCAGACAACCACGAAAACCATACCACTCCAGCAACTTCTGCATTACAATGGGATAGAGCATGCAGCCCAAACCGATTAATGTCTGCGCAAAGCTCATCCACATAACACGATTCTTAACAAAGTAGTTATTGAAGCTGGTGTACGAGGTGGGCACTATCAGTCCGAATCCCAGACCCTGTACTACACTAAAGGCCAAAGTAAGCTGCAGCGTAGAATTCACAAAGATTTGCATGGCGGTGCCCAGAAAGTAGCAAATACCACCAGCCAGACCCACATTGCGCAGGCCCCAGCGACGAAAGAGTGAGCCTGAGAAGAGTCCAGCGAAGCTTAGGGCGCAGAAAAAGGCACTGGTTATAAAAGCAATAGCGCTTGTTTCGGCGCCAATGCTCTTGAGAAAGTCACCAAAGACCAGGCCAAAGGAGGGTAGGGAGCTCAGAGCGCTAATCTGAATGGGATGACGATATATATGTAGCATTAATATGCTATCCTGGTTTTAACTTTAGAGCCGACTTACAAAAGGTAAAGCCATGCCAATGCAAACAAATATGCCCCAACCGCCATCCGGTGGCTCTAGCCTATAGGACTTTGGCCTCTGTTTGATTGTCAATGCCGTCATTTTATTTCTGCTTTTTTGTACTTCCTGCTGGCACAACGTGCTGTTGCCGACTGACTGATGGACTGGCTTTCTTAGTTGGCTGAGCAACTTGTATCATGCCACATCATTATTCATATAAGTTTCAACAGTAGCAACAGCATCCCCAATTTAGATAATGCATCTATTTTATGATGCATTTAAGCCATTCCATAACGTTGTGCCCGATAAGATTACCTTACCTGGCCGACTGTTAGTTGTCGCTGTTCTTTGAATCTATGCGCTCCAACTTGTAGAAATTATTTACTGTTATAACTGACACGTTAACACCTTGCACAAGGTTCATTTCTTTGGCACTTTAGTTTAAGCGTCTTTGCAATTTTCCAGCTAGTTCCACATTCCAGCTACAATTGATAAACGGCATTCAAAATTCATGATATTTGGCAACTTCTTATCAGCTCTTATGCTAAGCATATGTTATTACATGTCTTATGTTGGTTTACAATTCGACTAACTCGTTGCGTATACGCCCCGTACAGATAAGCAGCGCACAAATCACGGCGAGAGTTATGACGCAACGCGCCCCAACAATTCAGACAGCTGGATAGATCTGTCGTCGTTTTCCTAGTTACTTAGCCAACAATAGTTTTATAATTTATACGTATTTAAATTTACTCTTCACGCATTTGTATGGCAGCCCGGCTACCGTTCCATAACTCATATCACCTTAATTGCCACAGTTTCATGATACTACGAGCAATTATTATTATTATGATAATGTAAATGTAATGGCAGCAGCAACAGCTTCAAGACGTCGTACATTGCAAATGCAACACCCACGCATTCCGTTTCAGCGGAAACACACGGTTATTGTTTCATCTACTATTTGTTGATTATAAAGATATAGCACTTAATGAATGAAATTTCTGTTGTTTACTGTTTGACTCCTATGTAATAACAATAGCTTAATGTTGCACAAAACATCATTTATGCACTTTAACACTCAAATTTTTAACTGGCTTTAATTCGGCTCAGGATTGTAGACAGTCTTGTGAAAGTATAACTAACAGCCATCTTGAAATTTTTCATATCCTTTAATTTAGGTCGAATTTCGCCACTCATCCAAGCTGTTTCTTTTATTTGTTTTACATAGCTTCTTTTGATTTTGGCGGTACCAAAGATAGTTAGTTTGCTCTCTACCTGGTTCGGAGGCATGGTCTCCGAAGAAGCTTTTTCATCCATACGCAAAACATGACCTAGCCAGCAATGTCGTCGTAGAGCTCATAGAGTTTCTTTCTTTCATCTTTGCATCGAATGCAGTAGTCGTTGCCAACGCGCTCAAATACTCCAAGGACATCTGCATCAGACTCCGTGACGGGAACGATGAGAGTGGCATCAACTATTCATTTGCCTACTGAAACCAGAGTAACATCTATTGGCAAGAGTGATTCTCGGTTTGATCTTCATGCATGTTCTTCATTGCGACGGTGGTGCCAAGGTAAACGAAATCCTTAACAACATCAAATGTATAGTTTTCAACATCAATCTATAGGAGCCCAACCGCTGCGCGTCTCTACTCGAAAGGAAAATGTGATTTGATAACTGCTCGCTTAGTACGACCAATGATATCGATATCATCTGCTTATGCAAGCAACTGGACGCACTTATAGAACATAGCCCCGTTCCGATTTACTTAGGCCTTTCGACATTTTCTATCCCAACATTAAAAAGGTTGCGGGAGAGGGCATCGCCTTGGCTGAAGCCTCGCTCGGTATCAAAAGGCTTGGTGTGTTGCTCAACGTCATTCGCTATTAACCAGGCAATCACAACGTTACATGGTCTCCTCTGGTTAGCTGCCCTAATTATCACCGGTGTTACATTAGTAGTAAACTTATGTGCGAAGTGAAGCCAACTCAGGTTTTAAAAGAACTGTGATGTAAACCATGCCAAAGTGATTAAAAATGTCCGGAAAATTCTTAAGGCTGGGCCAGTGCCACCGAAGTATAACGTCCCTCGCTACGTCATTGAAACTTTCGCAGAATTTGTTTGTAGTCTAGTGTTTGCCTGGGTTTCTATTGATTAGTTAGTCGAAGATTTGGGTAATGCGATCGTATCTTCTTCTTCTTAACTGGCCATAACAACCCGTGTTATCGGGTTACGGCCTGATGTAAATACATTCTATCATTGGAATTGTGGTTCTTTTAAGGCCCTTTTAAGGCCAACTGGTCTCGAAAGAACCCAGTGTCATTGGCATTCTCTAACCCGCTCACCACACGGGGTGCGATCATATACGAAGCCATATTTCTAAGCGAGAAAGTGAAAAAATCTCACTCGATATTAGAATGCATTCTAAAATTCCTGAAACGCTTGAAAATCTTGCTTCGTGTAACAGTCGCCTAAGCATTTATTGCTTTCTCCCACTTATTTGTAGCTTTTTGCCACATTGACTTGTTCCGAAGATCGCGTTAGAGTTGTACATATTGCCAATCATTGTCTTATCTCACAAACATCTCGCAAGTAATTGCACACAATACTTTATTAAGTTTTAAAATTCACAGTTCTTTATTAGGAATTAACATTTTTATATTTATTTCAATCGTTTAAACCTATTTCGATCATGCCTATCAACTATTAGTAAGCACATGCTCGATTCTACTTTAAACATTTAAGCTTAATTACAGCAAAATCTCGAATAAATCGCTTAAAATCAATTCCGTTCTTTGTCTATACTTAATTGAGTTATATCAAAAAAAAAAAAAATGTATGTTAACTTTTAATTTGAATTCATTTTGTAGCACGTACATATAATCAAAGAATATACAAGATTATATAATATACTTTATATTCTTTGATTCGAACTAAACGAACTTTTTTCATTTGCAGTAAAACGCTGTTTTATGTTAGCGGATTTTCAAGCGATATAAATTCATTCAGTTTAAGTTTAACAAGTATTTATTTCAATTTAAACAAATTGCTACTTTTCGGCACATTGGTAAAAAATTTGTTGCATTAATTCTACATATGTATGTGTATATTATGCCAAAGGTATTGAATATTGTGGTTAACATTTCGGGGTTGGCACAGGGATTTTAGAACTTTCGGGTACTTAAAAATTTATTATGTACTACAGTGCCAAAGTCTTAAGTAAGTTGTGATCGTTGTTTTGCTACTTGTTCTTGTTGTAGGTACATTTTAAAGCCAGTTTTCATTGTAGTGGGTTACTATTAACTTATATGCCTTTTGTCTTTACATATATCATTTATAATATATTGAATCTTACGTAGCTATCTTTGAACTATCACATACAAGTTCACTTTTAAACGAAAAAGAACAGAATTTAAACAAACATTTAAATAAAATACATGTTGGTTAGTTAACTAATATACGATTACATAATTAAACGCACTTTCTTGTTGTTGCAATAATTGTTGTTCTTGTATATACGACTTTTGAAATTACAATAATTAAACTGGCGCAAAAAAACTTAAGTTTTTAAACATATTTGACAAAAAAACAAAAAAAAAAAAATTACAAAAATTAACTAGGCTGAGTTTAATACATTTAGGTTACGTGCAGCTAAATATGATTTTTGTATGTGTGTGTGTGTGTGTGTGTGTGTGTACTAGCTCATTGTCTATATAAAAAGAAGCAAGTAGTAAATAGTATAGTGAACAGTTGCATAAACATAGGCAAATGTATAGTAGTTATGTATGTCTTAGTAAATAAACGCTAAACAAAACATCTGCTGGATTGATTGCCTGCCTTCTCATATATTACAGCTTAACGTTCGTATCCTGGCTTGGCACCTGAGCCGCATCCGCGGTGCGCCTGCGTTGTTGGACAAACTCCAGCAGATACTCGATGCCCCAGGCAATGGCACATATCATGATGCACAGGCTCTGCGCGTGTATGCAAATGGGATAGCTGTCGGTGACATCGCGTATGAGACCTGAGAAACAAACAGATTGAGTTACAATAGTTACACATATTAGGTAAGGAGAACTCACCAATTAGCGGTCCAAAGCTAATGACAAACACTGCCTTGCCTACCAGGTGCCAGCCAAAGGCAGAGGGCAGCTTTTCCAGCGAGCAATACTCCGAGACGGTGAGCGTAAAGTTACTGAGTGCTGATCCACGAAAGAAGCCACATATAGAGAGCCACAACATGAGCTGCGTCCACTCCGTTTGTTCTGCCATAACTAGAATAAGGAGAAAAAATGCAAATCAGTGCTGTAATAAGCAGAGAATATCCATTGGGACGACTTACTAGAACGCGTTATGGCCACAAAGATAATTGAGACTAGAAAGATGGTGCGCTTCTTGATTGACGTACGATCAAAGAGCGGCGGCAGTACAATTCTTGCTGCTATATCTGTTATAGCCGTGATGGACAGGCAAAATGCCACATCGGCCTTTTCATAGCCCAGATTTGCAAAGAAAAAGGGCGTAACCATTTTAAAATTCATCTCGGCCACATAGAAAATGGACAGACCGAACAATAGATTGAGAAACATTTTATCTTTGAGCATATCAACGTCCAATAGCTCGGCAAAGCGACGGAAAAAGCCCGCCTTTTTGGCCTTCTTTTTCTGCTCATCGGCATCAGCAGTGGCTGCCAGCGCCTCAGCCTGCTTGTCCAGCTCCGTGGGTTTCATCTTAATAAAAGAGTCACGATGACCGCCCAGCATGCTGCCAGTAGCTGTACCCACGCGCTTAAGTTCACGATCATTTCGCTCGAACTCATCGTCACCGGTGTTCAAGTGTACCTGCAGTATAGAGCCCGTAAAGTCCATATAAGACAGATTAGAGGTGACCGAGTGCTTGCGGCAGCGCAACTGTGCCGCATTGATCTCTGCCTGCGAGGGATAACCGCAGCTGCCTTGCTCGCCAATATTAGCGGACTGCACGCCAGCAAGCGACATGATTCTCGGAAAAGTGGGTCGCTTAGGCAAGCCCAGACGCGTGCCGTTCATGGTATTCATGGCCATTTCGGAATAGTTCTTGCGCATGTGCTGCTGATGATGTTTATTAAACAGCAGCGTATTCATTTCAGGCAATGCATCCTCCTCGGCGCCATCCTCTTTAATGACCTTAAACTCCGGTGGCGCCTGGCTGCCTGACAGCTGTGGCTGCGGCGTTGGCAATGCCGATATGCACATCATTTCCTCATCCTCAATGACCTCTTTCATATGCCACTTTACAGGCTGTAGCAGCACAGAACCAACGGTGGAGTTGAGCGCCACGCCTGCCAGCATCAGCACAGCTCCACGAAAGCCGTAGGCCTCCAGCAAAACACGCACTAGCTGCGGCATTATCAACATGCCCATAGCTGTACCTGCCATGGACAGACCCACCGCCTGACCGCGCTTATGCTTGAAGTAATGATTGAGCGCCACAAAGGCAGCCGATGTGGACAGGCCGACACCAATGCCGTTGACTACACTATATGTGCCCAGTATATGTGCCATGCTGGACGCTGGAGAGGTGAGCGCCAGACCCAGACCGCAAAGCAGCGAGCCGGCTATGGCCACCTTACGGTAAGAGAACTCCTTCAGTAGTGGACCCACAAACAGGCCCGAGAAGTTCATGCACACATCCATGGCACTGATTATCACAGCTGCGCCGGTTGTACCAACATCGAGATCCCTTAGTATGTCACCGAAGAGCAATCCAAAAGAGGGCTCAATGCCACGCGTAGCCAACTGCAACAAATAGAATGTAGATATAATAAGCTGATAAGTATCTTTGCTATTATAACCAACAATATTATTTCAAGATTTATAATATGTGCCATTTTTTCAGCTTTTTCTTTTTCTCAACTGGCCATAACAACCCGTTATCGGGTTACGGCCTGATGAAAATACATTCTTTCATTGGAACTGTGGTTTTACGTGGTGGCTCCCAAACCCTACGCACAGCCCCATTAAGGCCTGGGGTAGCTCTACTAGTCTCGAAAGAACCCAGTGTCATTGTTAGTCGCCTCATACGACAAGCTTTGACCTGCTGAGGTGGAATTCTCTAACCCGCTCACCACACGGGGTGAGCTATTCGCGATTGAAAAATTAACGAACAATTAGCCCGCGGATCATAAATTATCAACTACCACAACAACAACAAGCAAGTTGGCAGTTTATATGGCTCAATTTGGGGGCTAATCGTAACGCTCCAACCGCAAAAAAAAAAAACAACTAACTACACACAAACGCATTGGCCGCGTGATTTATCATTAGAGTAGTAAAAAACAACAACAACAAATGCGACAGAGGCACCTGTCCAAAACCCAAATAATTATCAGCCATAATCGGAATTCACTTTGGCCATGTCAAACGTCATCGTCATCGATTATGTGGGCCTTGAAAAATAGTAAGCCCTAATCCGGAGTAAGTGCCTGCATGTCCGTCCTTGCTTATCACTGCCAATGCATTTCAAGTGCTCATTCAACTTATCAGCTGTGCAATTTGTCAAGCACAATTTGTGCTCGATGACGTCTTGTGTTGCCCCCATTATATAATAGTCTTGTAAATAGTTATCAAGAATTTGTAAGTTATTGATTGTCCTTCAAGAGAACTTGAGATATGGGATTAGGCTCATGAAATATGCGAAAAAGGTAGCGAAAGCATTTTTATCTATATACAAACAGCCTAAGTTCGATACTCAGGGTATTCAAGATTTTGCAGTTTCTATCCGCTTAACGTTAAGCTCGTGAATTCATTGTGGAAATGTTTTAGAGAATATTAGAGATTGTTTTAAGATTTTAATTTGCCGCCTAAAAGTCTGCTTTTTTAAAATCGTAAAACATGCATTTCGAGTTTTAGAACCTTATTTTTTTAGCAAAAGATATGAACTTCATATGCCGTTACACTTTTATACATTTGCAGTCTTACGATACATGAAAATAATATTAAAAGTATGGTATCTGTGTGTTTAGTCTAGGACAGCCATCAGTTTTTTAGTCTCAAATTCTTGTGCCGTCCATCTGATCTAAAAGGATTTCAGCAAACAATATTCATCGAAACCGATTAGTCTATCGACCATAACTCACAATTCTCCCTCTCTCTTTCATTTACTCCAGGCCATGGAATAATAATTATAAAGTAGGACTATTCCGCAGACGCGATTGCCAAATTTATTTGACAGCCTAAGAGAGCGAGAGAAGCGCACAAACCAAGCAATACATACGCAATATGTATGCAATGCTCACGCAAATAACAAAAGGCATTCGCAGCAGAATGAACATTTGGCAAGCGAACAGTGTGAGAGCAGCAAAAAGGTCTTTTGAGATTGAAGTTTTAGAATCTATGACAACTCTGTAAGTTTTGTTTTAACTTTCTTACATAACATCTATAAGAAGCTATCAAGGGCTTAAACATACAGATGCCTTCACACAGCAACAGATATCAAAGCATACGAATTCGATGGTGATATTCGGTATTCCCTTAGTGGACTTTGAATATTAAATTTATCATTGTCACATATTAGAAACCGATACAATTTTAACGGCAAACTACGTTTCGCGGTATGGTATGGATGTGTCCAAATTACAAATCAAGTCTTACCTTGACCCGATATGTCATAATTGACATAAAAGCAGCTTATTTAGTTGTTTTTGTACTATATTTTGTGGTCTACTGCTGGTCTACGAAGCTTCTTAAACGAGTTTAAGATTAACATTTTCTAATGGGTATTACTTTGCAAAAGACTATAAGAATATTTCTGGAGATAAAATTACTACATGAAGACTTTGAGGCTCAATGGCTAAAGTGAAAATTGTAACGCAGAAGATTGCTTAAGTTGCAAGCGAGAGTTTCTTCTTCTTTCTCGCAGTAGCTTCCTCATCCATACGCAGGATGATCGTCATATAGTGTTTTCTACTGCTCATTTGCCTACTGAGGTCAAAGTAACACCGATTAACAAGAGTGATTCTTCGCTTGATCTCCATGATGACATCGTTTTTCATTGTGACGGTGGTGCCAAATCTTTAACAACATCAAAAGCATAGTTTTCACCATTAATCTGAGAGTCCAACCGCTGTGTCTCCCTACTCGAAGAAAACATATTTATATATTTACAACATTTCTTTCAATAGTCGCAAAAGCTCCGGTAATTGTACGCTTAGTACGACCAGTGATATTAACCCCCTAACACTTATAATAGCCTCAGGGCACTTATCACTAAAATGGATATTACTAAGTTGTTAGAGCTTTTGTTGATCGTAACTGTTTTTAATTATGTTCCCCATTCCCTAAGCTTTCTTCGCGGCAGAGATTTTAAACCTTTCCCTCTTTGCTATAGTTTAAGTCAATGTATACTAAAAAAGGTAACGTCGTCGTTGCGACGTCAGCAGCGCAGTTTCTTAGTTTTTTATTCTCTTGCGAATTTCAATGAGAGAGGTTGTGTGTCGCTCATGTTATTTCAGTTTATATTTTATGTATATGTGTATGCATTGCTTTATGTTTACAACTGTATGCGTGTATATGTAATTTTTCAGCATCGAGAGTAAATTGCGCCTCTTTTTTTTTCGCTATTTCAGCTTCTTGCAAAGTTTAAAGAATGTTCGCTCAACGACGACGTTACCTTGTTAAGTATACATTGGTTTCAGTGATTCTGCTTGGGCAGCGCGTCAAATTTTCATCCACAATAAGTTGTATTACTAAAACAAATTATTTTAAAATCAATTTAACTACTTTCTCAATTGCTAACTGCAGTGAATATTTTTTTTTGTGCAAAAGGCATAACATCTACTGCCAATATATAAAAACAAAACGAGCAAAATAAAAGAACTCCGACTTTTAGAAGTAAAAAGCAATAAGTGCCTCAAAGTTTTATTGGGGCGCCCATCAACAATTTAATGGATTCTCCTATTAAATTTTTTTTTTGTTTTTGTGTAGTTTTCTATTGCGTTTCAACCTTTTTACCAGTGCAAAATGAATAATAGAGCAAAACAAAGTTTTAAATTATCAGAATGAGCGGTAAATAATTGCTTTTTTTTTGATTCGGTTCAAACCATCGACGAGTTCAATGACGAAGACGATGAGAAGGAGGAGGACGATATTGATTTAGCAGCCAATTTAAATGTGACCGCACCTGGTGCACCTTCAACTTTTGTTGGTGTTTAAAGAGGAGATAAATCTATCAAAAGACCTCGTTCGCCATTGCCCTCTATTGGTCCATCTGGTCCAATAAACTTGCCATCCGATGGTTGTTTTCTTGGCGCCGGTAAAGCAAAAACACGTAGTCATTTTTCTCTGCCTAAAATATTTTTTCCCAGATGTAGAATCAATCTCGAAAGACGGAAGGGAATTGAAAAAAATTATTTGGCGTCAACAGTCGATGCAGCTATATATAAATGATGTTGCCTTTCGAGGAGATTCCTCTCTCCCAAGTGAAGTCAAAGAACTTGACCCTCCGTTGCAATTGTTTTGCTATTTTTTCACAAATGAAATAATGCAAATGATAGCGGATGAAACTACTCATGCAGCTGTTTCGGAAAGTATCAACACTCAATTAAAGGTTGACGTTGAAGAAATACATCAATATGTTGGAATACTCATGTATATGTCCGTTTATTGGTATCCGAATTTGACCAGTTACTGGGGTAGGCATGCATTTGCCCCAATTCAAAAAGCTATGAGTCGCGGGAAGTTTGACCTGATTAAACGATATTTATCCCTAAGAGACGAAAGTACTTCAGTTAAGAAAGGCCAACCCGGCCATAACACTTTGTTTCGTGTCAGAATTTCGGCTGAAAAGCTCAATGCTCGTTTTGACTCAGGAACAAATGTGTAGCACAAAACTAAAACACCATCTTCGAAGGTACATGCCGAATAAACCCCATAAATGAGGTATTAAATTGTTTGTGCTATGCGATTCCTTCGGCTATAATTACCGTTTCGAAATTTACAATTTCGCTGATGATAACATTGTTTTACCTGAAAGTCCCGATCTTGGCAGTGCGGCCAATGTTGTTGTACGCTTGACTCAAACTCTATTTTTGTAAACCAAATAATCTATTTTGACAATTTTTACACGTTACTTCCGCTTTTGTTTTATTTACGAGCAAGGGGAATCTATAGCCTAGGAACAATAGGAGTCAATCGTATCCCAAATTGCAAACTGCCGTCTGATATTGCCATAAAGAATGAGACAAGAGGATATTCGACGGAATATATAGACTCTGCTTATGGAGTTGAAATTACTAATGTGATGTGGAAGGACAACAAATCTGTGCGATTGTTATCAACATATGTTGGTATTGATCCCTTTATAACAGAAAATATAGATTCCAAGTAGTCCAAGCACCACGGTACGATAGGAAATTAAATAAATATGTGGAAGTTGACTGTCTCCAAAGTATAAGGGAATATAATTCCCACATGGGTGGCATGGATTTAATGGACGGGCTTATGGGCCGTTGCCATATTCTAACCAAAAAACCAGATGCAATGACCCGCATATTGTACCACTTGATTGATATGGCAGCTACTAATGCATATATTTTGTATTGTAAAAGGCAACGCTAGAAATAAGATAGAGAAAAATTGTGCCCGACAGTGGAATACCCGACAGTGGAATACCCTATACCCTTTTTTCCCCATAAGCACTAAATACAGCATACGGTAAAATGGGAACGAAAGTATTTTCTTTTATGTCTCTTTACATACATTTACAAATACAATTTTCAAATCAATATATTGAGGGGTGTGACAGTAATTAAGGTAAATCAATTGCGGGGGAAGGGGGGTTTTATATTAAAAAAAGGTGGACACAGTTTTAACGATTAGGGTCATACGAGTCTCCACACCAAATTTTGTAACTCTAGCTCACATGTATCCATATCTACATGCAGTGCAGTTTATTGGCGAGGGGGGATGAAATTAGAATATTTTTGACTATAACTTTTGATGTATTTATCCGATTTTGATAATTTTTGAAAGATAGATGCACATAACACGACGCACACCTCTGTTTTGAGATGATAGATTGAACGGATCGGCTGTAAACCGTAAAAATATGTCACAGGGGAAGGGGGCAAGTTATCGACGTGATTCGACAAAGTTAATCTTTTCGGTGTAAATACGCATCTTTTGGTAAAATTTTATGCTTCTACCCCTTATAGTGTTCATACGGAAGGACGGACAGTCGGACATGTCCGTATATCGACTCGACTATTGCTCCTGACCATTTTTCTATTATATTAGAAAGTTTCAGAATGGAGAGGAATGTGTTTGACCGCCTTGTGTCAATTTTACCAACAACTTTCGGAAATGCATTCCCCTGGAAAAGTGCTTTGCGATTGCCATGTACACTCTGGGTTCGTCTGCAGAGTGTCATACAATTTTTAAGCTATTTGGAGTGTCGCGGCTTGCTTTTCCTGCCTGCAGAAAAATAACTAATCTGTTTATACTTATGTTAAACAAATTGAGCCTCAGAAACTTACATAAAAACTTTCTATTGCGTGCACATCGAAACCATAGACTTTTAAGGCCACAGCCATCTCAGCGTAGAGACGGAAACAGCCGATAACTATCGATAATTGCAGAGTTGCCCATTTGTTCGCGTGATTTTTGGTAGCCGCAAACTGTCACTTCATTGTATTGGGCTGCGACTGCTTTAGCGACTAGCCACAGGGTATTTTTGCCTGCGGCTCTTTAGCGACTACAGTGTGACAGCGACAACAGATACTTAAGAAACGGGATACTTGAGCAAAAGGATACAGGGTACCCACTGTTCTGCACCAACTCGACTGTAGCACCTTTGTTTTTTACTATTGTTGCTGATTGTTTCTTAAGTGTTTTATTTGTTTAGTGTGACGATTATGTGTAGCACATACGAGCTTATAGATTCCGCTTGTTGTTGCTGATATTGATTTTCGTACTTTGTGAGGTATGTCAGTCAATTTGTTTTGTTATGAACACATACACACTCGTACATACACTTGCATTTATGATCGCACAAAAGTGTGCGAATGGTCATATTCATTCGCCTAGTTAATTGCCTGATAATTGAATTATCACAAATCATTATTGACGAAATCGGGCCAAAAAAGCAAACTCAAAGATAAACGCACGCGCTCACACCATGCTTGAGATATATACATATGTATCTGTATCTGTATCTGTATCTGTAGACACAGAGCTACTATATACAGACGTAGCAACAATTACCAATGTTTGCTCTGCTCACCGCTCCGGCAATAGGCAATAGGCAATGGTAATTGATTATGGGCGTACTTTGATTTTGATTGCAATCGCACGTGATCCCTCAATTGAACAACTGTAAAATTTATTGAGAGTTACTCGCTTTAAGTGTGTGCGTGCTCTATAAATCTTGTATACTCTTTAATTTTTCTATAATTTGCATATTCATTTTGACGCTTTTGTTACCTGATTTATTATTTATTTATTAGTGTTTGCTGTTTTTCGACAGTTTTAGCGCAAAATAGCAAAACCAAATAGAAAAAAAACGTAAATTGAAAACTCGGTTGTTTACGGCGAGACGACGATTCGGCATTCAATTCTAAATTGCTTCTATTGTACTTGTTTTATTTTTTATTCGTTTTTTTTTTTTTGATTTATATATTTTGTATTGTTGTTGTTTTTGCTGATTAGCATCGCAGACTACTTCGTTGATTTCACATAAAATTTGCAAAATTAGCTGATTTATTATTAGTTAAACATTTCGGTATATATAGTATTACTAGGGGGCTCCGCCCCCTGATCACTTCGCCAACCCCCGTGCTTCTCTCTTGGTAGAGCATATTCTTTTTCCCGTTCCCGTTTGCCTTCCTCATTCTCTTCCTGTTCCTCTTCTACTTCCTCTTTCCCTTCCTCCTTCTCTTCCTCTTTCTGTTCCTTTTCTTCTTTCTCTTCCTTTATTTAATGTAACTGCCATAGTTTCAGACAACGCTGTAAATATAACAAAAGCTATCAGTGACCAATTTGGTAAAAATCGGCATATGCCGTGCTTCGCCCACACACTGAATCTTGTGGCAAAATCAATATAAGCTGTCCCATCTATATTGACTTTAATATCGAATATGAAGGGAATAATAACAAATTTTCCATCAAAGTTACGTTGCCAGTGACCAGCTACGCAAACTTACTGATGCAAAACTATTACAGGATGTACCCACGAGGTGGAATAGTACGTATTACATGATAACGTTTTATATAACTAAAACTCATATAAACGAAGTGCTTCTTATGACACGAAATGATATAACAATGCTCAACGGTTGTGAAATGGAAAATGCTTCAAATCTGTTGCATGTGCGTGGGCCACAAAATACTGCACAGCTAGCATGGTGATACACATGGTGAGCATTATGACTGCTAATCTGAACGAGCTGGAACTCAGTAGTGCTACATCCTCAGAATGGCAAAAATTAATACTATCTGAAATTAATAAAAGGATGGGCACGATAGAGCAGGTATGTTAACGTTTGCCAATTGAACCACTCGTAAAATTAATGTACTATTTTATTTTAGGTTTCTTTGCTTGCGATTTCTACAATCTTGGATCCTAGATTCAAACACTGTATTTTAAAGATCCGGAGACATACGCGTCGACAATTGCAAAAATTAAGGCTAAAACCAAAACGACTGTCGTGTCAACCGTGGTCGCACCTTCCACATCGATCACTGCTACAAGTAGTATAAATTCTTTTTGGACTCGTCATAACCGCCTAGCAAAAGAATTTAAGCCAGAGGAGGATTATTCCGAAGAGCTTCATATGTATTTAAAATTACCCCTAAGCACCTTTGAGAGCAACCCGTTAAAGGTATGGGACGATATGATGGCTTTATTTTCACATATTTATCCCTTAGCCCAGAAGATTTTGCCCGTTCTTGGCACTTCAGTGCCATCTGAAAGGTTATTTTCAGAAGTAGGCCTAATTCTCAGCGATAAGCGAAATAGACTGCTTCCGGAACGCTTGTCGAAGCTCCTATTCTTACATAATCTAAGCAAACATCAACTTAGTCTTTAATCTGTACATAGTATCTAGAAATCTTTTGTTTACTTAGCTTAAGTTTCACATATTCAGTATTATACAACCAAGTTTCTTTATTTATAAACAGTAACATTTTTTTTCATACAAAACATCGGAAAATCATCGATGTTTTTAGTTCGATGCATCGACCTACATCGATGTCCATTGTCGATGGCCTCTTCGATGTTAAACATCGATGATTTGGTCTGCATTTATATCACTAGTACAGGATATTCCACTGTCGGGCACAGTCGGGACTGGCTGCATCAAATTTTTTGTAACCAGGTGTCAAGACTAGAGAAATACCAGTCACTATGGCAGATTTACAATCTATAATAAGCTGTCGGCATCGCCGTCGCTTTTATTGAAAACGTTTTCAACCGCCTTAATTAAATTAGAAAATTAAATCGATGCCTGTTTTTCTTTCTAAAACTGAAGCCCGCAAAAGCTACTCCTACAACAGTTGGAAACATCAAAAGATTTCGAATGAACACGCCAGTAGCTTTCTTCACACGTGATTTCTTTCTTTCACATCCCAGTTTATGCTTAAACTCATCTAATCAACTATTCGAAACTGTTCCTCGTGGGTTAATTTTAATAACACTGTCAGCATACAAATTCCTTCTTGTTTGAAAGTCAATGACGTAGGACACATCAATATTTGCGGTAACACGGAACGCTCAATTTAACAACTTGGAAAATCTGACAGTTAGAGTTGGTGATGACGTCTTGAATCCACGTAATACACATTGACGTCATGTTAAGCGAGCATACTTAACCGCAAAAACGTTGACACTTTGGGGTGGCACTAAAACAATCCGAAACCAACGAACCACCAACCTCCCGGTGATGATGATGTGCACAAAGTTATTGATTTCCCATTAACTTTTCCCTCGCATATTTTACAACGGTTACGGTCAAGTAATTGTGTGAGTGCAATTTGTTTCTTATTTTTGTCTTCTGTTGTTTCTTTCAAGTTCTTTAACCCATATCTTGGACAGGATTTCCTTTTTTAGGGTCCTTACCTTGTTCGTGACTGGCCACGGGTACTATTTTCTTTTGGTTGGGCAGTATATAATTGCTTAATTATATTATATTTGTGTTGTTAGCAATCAAACAATTTTGCAATAATGCACCTTGAACTTAAAATGGAAAAAGTACTTTTAAATATAAAGTCAAGGACAATGTGGTAATGAGTCAATTATCTTTACTCATAAGAAACTACTCGTTTTAATACTTTTGCAAATGTAGGGTAGCTATTATGATATGACATAAAATAAACAGTTGGTAACTAACTCAGGCTTTTCCGCACGTGAATCAAAACAACCGAAAATAGCTAGGACAAATTTAAACAAAAAAAAAATGAAAACAAAAAATTTCTAAAATTATTTATTTTTATTATTCTTCTGGCGACCCAACTATACCGACGATAGTGCTCAAATTCAATTCCCTTTGAAGACATGGCCAACACGATAGAAAATATTTATTTTGGTAAAGTGGAAATTACTAAAGTTATTGGAAAAACAAACTTTTTTAAATTATTTACTCTTATTGGGTAAGAAATTCTCAAGTGGGCCCCCCTTAAAATTCGTCATGTCGAAATCATACTCAAAGTTATATGAAATTCGTGGTGTATTGAAAATGAAAATTTTCCTCATACTTTGTTTTCCCAAATTCCGATTATTTATCGAGTTATCGATAAATTAATATTTGGGCAGTCCTTTTTTAACTAATTCATATCTTGTAAACGAATACAGATAAATGAATATATTTTTTTTTAAATGATATAAAAAAGTGGTACCTTTGAAAATAAATTATTTATAATTTTATAAAATTTTTTAACGATTTTTACCCGAAAAAAAATAAAACTATACTCATTTTACGAAGGCAGGTTCACAGGGAAAAATAAAAAAGTGTTTGATCTCAAAGCTATGGAAGTTATGAATGTTTATGTGGTGACACCTCAAACTGATGCCCACCTAGCAATGCTGTCAAATATCATGATTAAACTTGGTAAGAATGATTGTTTTGGCATTTTAAGATACTTTTCAAAACATAAAATGATTCCCATGTCTGGGTCTCAAGACATTCAAGGTCAAAGTTCACGAAAATCGGTTTTTTGTATATACAGACTTTCCAGTGCTTTCAAATCAGTTTGTTGCTTCAAAAGAGTTGTAGAGAGTGAAAGTCTCTACAAATTTGGTCTACGACAATATCTTCTAAAATCAACCGTTCCTGAGATAGAGCGATAGTTGGTAACCAAGTCAGGCTTTTCTGCACGTTTATCAAAACAACCGAAATTAGCTAGGACAAATTAAAATAACAAAAAAATGAAAATTTTTTGAAAATTAGTTACTCTTATTATTCCTCTGGCGACCCAACTGTAGCGACTAAAGTGTTCAAATTCAATAGGAAACCTTTTGAAGACATGCCCAACACAAAAACATCGCTAAATCGCCGGAAAAGTTGTCAGAGTGCTTAATTAAATTGTCGAAAAACATAAAATTAGAGATTTTTTGTCCAATCGCAATACTTTTTCGCGGAAAAGAAAAACTTGCCTTGTTATCGTTTCATGGAGCACGTGAACCAAGCCCCAAAAAAAAATATATGTAAGGCAGGCACGAAAAGAGAAAACCAATTTGAAATAGCACACGGCCTTGTAACTTCTAGTTGAATCAATAATTAAGGCATGATCATTGCCAAAGCTATTGTTGTATAATTTAGGCTCCGTGCATTTAGAAAGCAGAACTGAACTAACTTGATGAGACATTATACTCAGCTAAATATGATGGCTTCTCGGGGGATGTAAGCCGCGAAATTCTGCTGTTGGGACACGGTGACAAATATCAACCCACTAACTTAATCTTACCCCAGGTTACAAATTAGTCAAACGAACCTTGTTCCATCGCTAGCCGAGTCGCTGCTGAAAATTGCTTTCTTTTGATGTTTATTGGAAATGAAAATTTAGGCGTGCTATTCAAGTGGCGCGGAGTGTACGCAACATTACACATTTCTAAACTATTTTAACATTGGATGAATGTAATTTGAGAGAGGTAAAGTTACACATGTCTCGTGAAGAAGTGTACAAGTGGACTTCTTGGATTGTCACAAAATTGAAGTGTTTCGGCAAGTTTATAGATGTGCAGGGCATAACTGGTATTTATAAATCATAATCAAAAACGTCACATCTTCATGTTTTTTTATTTATTTTTATTTATATATTAATAACGGTTAGCAATGTTTTATGCATTAAGTGCTGTGGGGGTCGCTTTAATAAAATGAAATTAATTTAAGAATTCATTTTACGAGTGTTTTAAACGCGCGCCATGTGAGCGGCTGGCACTTTCCAGCTACTTTTTATACCCTGTACACAAAATGTAAAAGGGTATTATAGATTTGTGCAATGTATGTAACAGGCAGAAGGAGGCGTGGCACCCCATAAGTTTTAAGGGCAAAAAGTCTTATCATTGACTCTGGTAGCGATTGGACCATGTCCGTCTACCCGTCCGTCTGTCCGTACGAGGGGAAAGATCTCCGAGAGCTGGAGACACAAAATTTTACCAAAAGAGGCGCGTAATCTAAGGAAAGATGAAGTTTGTCGAATCAAGTCGATATCTTGCCCCCTTCCCCCGTGACAGATTTGCCCGGTTTACAACCGCTTTATTGAGTCTATTAACTCGAGAGATGTGCGTCGTGTTATTTGCATCTATGTTCTAAAAATGATCGAGATCGAGTAAATACATCAAAAGTTATAGTCAACAATATGCTAATTTCACCTATGTTTACAGGCATACCGATCTTATGAAAAGAGACATAGAAGTGGATACTTCCGATCCCATTTTACCGTATTTAGCGTTTATAAAGAAAAGGGGTACAGGGTATTCAATTTTTTTTAATGAAAATCGTCGCGTGGCTGAACCATAAAACAATAAAATACTAAAACAAAATGTATATAACGCCGCTCAGCTGATCGACAGCAAATTAATTTGAATTGAACTGAAAGCTAGCTAGCGGCAATTGAAGCAATTAACTGTGAAGTACATTTAACTGCAACAAGCAGAGCCTTTGGCGTGTAACGGGGGGCGTCACGGCATGCGGCACGTTGTATAAGTATGTATGTGGCAGTAGTTTGCCTTGCCTTGTTGTGGCAATATGCTGCCAAACATTTCAATTAGCTTGCACGAGAGACCAAAGAGAAACTGAATTGAACTCGGAATTAAATTGTGGACAAAAAAAAAAGCAGGCAAACGGATCGATGGGGATCGTACGACGGGCACTCGCACAGTGCATGATCAGCAATCATGTGATTTATCCAACAGATACAAATGATGCAAAAAAAAAAAAAAGAGAGAAAAAAGTAAAACAAAATAAGAAACGAGTTGGCAACGCTGACAAAGAGCTTCTGAAAAGTTCGGGAAGGAAATGGAAGCGTGGGGCACAAATTGCAGCAGAGACCACAAGTTTCCGATCGATCGTGTAATGCCTTACAAAGTCACGTGATGTGCCGTTTACATGTCTACACTTGCGTTTGCAGTGTTGTTATATTGTTGTTGTTGTTGTGGTACGAAAACCTGATTTGCAGCCTCCAGCAACAACTTGCTTTCGTTGTTGTTAACGTGCCAATCACATGTGCACATTGTCTATTGACATTCATTGAAACTTGTTGCATTTACTGCCTGCCTGCAGGCCTGACTTGGCAGCCAAGTGAGGCCAATCCGGAACGTAACGCCACAGAACAGCTGTGTGTTTACGGCTTGTGGGTTCATGTGGCAAGTGCGCCAGTGTGGGGGGCATTGCTTTGTTTATAGCTGGAGCTTATGGCGCTGGGCACGTGCTGCTGCGACGTCGTCTATATTAGTACCGCTTTGCTGTTGCCAAGTTTAATACAGCCAACAAGTTTAAACTTTTTTTCTTTTTTTTTTGGTTTAGTGCACCGTCTGGCACATGTTTTTCATATTAGCGTTATATTCAAATCAATGGATTAAAAATATAAGACCTACGGTGATAATGATCGATCGATCAAGTTAGCTAGTCAGTTCGTGTACATTTTGGAGCTATGCTTTTTGGCGGCTGTTAAAATTCAATTAACAACATTTAAGAGCACGCTTTTGCTTCAATTGGAAATTTTAGCAAACACTTGCGAGTTTTTTAAGGTTTTCGTTAATGTATCGTACTCGGTTTTTGGCACTCTTTGGTAGAAATTATATATGGATAAGTGCATTTGAATTTAATTTTAATAACTGTTTAACAAGTTGATTAACTTTGTTAGCAGCTAGCTGTGTAGCTTAACTTAAACTTTACATGGTACTTAATCGCACGATGTAACGCCCCTGCGCGCGCCTTCTCCAATCCGTGATACCAAAGGCAGCTAGAGTGTTCTCTACCTGGTCCTTTCAACGGAGACACCGTCGTCGCCTACATTCGAAATGCCGTCGTAGAGCTCAGCTGTTTCATCGATAAATATTTGGTACAAATGTTATCAGTTATATACAAATTTTCCAGCACTGGCTGAACTATTGAAAATCCTGAACAGTGCATTTTACATAATCGATATAACCGGTTATTTAGCATATATCCGGCAATTTTGGCATTTTCACTATTGCATATAAGCGATATCTACTGAAGAGCAATTCATATATTATTTAAAACGTCACGACCAACAATTTCCTCTTCCTCGCCTCAAGGTCGTTTCTGGTCAAGTCAGTTTACAATCTGCTTCTGGCTCTTATTTCCATGATGATCTACAACATTTTTGAAAAAGTATGAATTTGCCTATGACAACAACATTCCTGATTATAATTATAATAATTGAAGCGGAACTCAGAGCCACTTTATGGAAGCGATGCCAGATATTTCTTTCAACCGAATTTCAAACCTTAAATTCATTGGCGGAAATGTCTGTGAAATTGTTGGAAAGCAAGCATACGAATATTTTGTACCGTCCAAGCGGCATAAAGTGCAAAAATAAGATCATTTTCGGTTTGTGGTACGGATATTCGGTTTCAAACCGGTTCCGCAAAACTTGTATGCATTTGTTTAGCATTTCGCTCTAACTGTTTCATGAGACTGTCGAATGACTAGGATCAGCGATCGGGCCACAATCTTTGGGCCTGTTCCATCATAAATAAAATTATAAAAAATTAAAATTCATTAAACCATCAATCAATTATCAAGATGTGCAAAATATTGTATTTATTTATTAAGATACCGGCATAACAAATGCCCCATATATGTGTATATACATAAGGATTTTCGCATATAATATTGCGGCCCACTTAATGTCTGGGTTTTAACACAAACTTTAAAGTCGAAAACTTTATTATAGACAAATTGCCATGCTAAGGTGTTAAGTTTATTAATTTGCATTTAAATTTATATTTTAGAGTGCTCGTTTGGTTGGCAAAATGCAAAGATTAGTGTACGTTTTGATATTTTTTGACTTTTTAGACTTTTGTGTAGCTCTTTGAATAGCAAACAATTTGCAAGCAACATCAATGGCGACAACTACAGTTTAATGCGAATATAATGTTAGACGCCAAAGAAAGCTAGTAACAGATACAAATTCTTCTTCTTCTTAACTGGCCATAACAACCCGTGTTATCGGGTTACGGCCTGATGTAAATACATTCTTTCATTAGAATTGTGGTTTTACGTGGTGGGTCCCAAACCCTTCGCACAACCCTTTTAAGGCCTGGGGTAGCTCTACTGGTCTCAAAAGAACCCATTATTATTGTTAGTCGACGACAAGCTTTGGCGTGCTGAGGTGGTATTGTCTAGCCCGCTCACCACACGGGGGATACAAATAGACCTATGCATATACATATACTGTATAAGTAGGCATCTATAATTTGTAGGCACCAAAAGTCGCTGAAAGTTCGCCAATGCGCATGGATTCCACAATTTCTTTGTATATATATGTATGCGTGTGCTATACTTAGCTATATATATATATATATATATATATACACAAACATATGTGTAAAAGTATTTAGTTACTCGTCTATCCAGCACTCATCAAACGCCACCATATAGTACATAGTGGCCAGCCCTAACTTTGCCGATAAAAAAGGCTCATCGTGATTTGTCGCTATTATTAAAATGAAAAACAAAAAACAAAAAGCACAAAAACAATGGCTGGGCAAATAATATATTAGTCATATATTTACTTATGACTGTATGTACCATATATAGACATACACAGCAGCGAGAGGTTTAGACACACACAATCTGGTATAAAATACATACACACCATTATATAGAAAATTTGCGTCGCCTTGTTTCATTTTAGCAAACAAAGCTAAATCATATAGTCTTTCAACCGACTTTCAACCTAGCAATCAGTCAATATCCCACAGATCTCTATCTACTGAATGTCAGACCAAAATCAATAAGTCAATTTATCAGCATCATCTTTGAAAGAACTGAGAATCTGCCAAGAGAGTTACTAAACAATGCATCTTTTCCGTTACTTCAAATTTAACTTAAGGAAAAACCGTCTAGAGATTTTTCGCACAAGTCTCACTATCTATAAAACAAATGAGTAATGAAAGGTTAGGTTATTTTCATACAAATCGTAGACACTAACTTTCTACTTGAATTTTGATGAATTTACTTTAATTTTAAGTCACGTACGGAGTCGAACTGTAAAACTATCGCTAGTACTAGCGAGTTATCGAATTTTTGTGTGTCACTATCGATAGCTTAACTACACGCTAAGCTGCTAAGATTAGGAAACTAGGCAGGGAAAAACTAAAAAAAAATACTGTCCGGAAACTATCGGACAAATTAAAAACAATTTTTTTCTTAATTTTTTTTACTTAATTTCGTCTACACTAATTTAGGCTGTTTTGATAAACGTGCGGAAAAGCCTGAATTGGTTACCAACTTTTTATTTGCCGCTCTAGTTGCAGACTAATGGAAAGTATATTTAATTAGGTACGATTGTCTTGCTGCCTTCTTTATATTTCATCCTTCATTTATTTTTTCCTTTCGAACTTTTTTTTCTTCGGCTAAGGTTCGAAAGATAGGAAGAAAAAAACCCCTAGTACTATTTTCGCACCGATAGTAGTATCGTTAGTATCAAATCCTTTTTTTCGAAAATATCGAATGGCACTACTATCAATAATTTTTTACGCTAAAGTTTTCGCTCCAAAATATGCAATAAAATGTTGTTGTATGAAATCAAACATATAAAGAGAAGAGTTACCAGATAATAGCAAAAATAACGTAATCATGTTTGTTATCATTAGATCAAGTATAGCGTGTGAATTAAAGGTAAAAGTCTATCCATTCATATGCTCTTTATAAGTCGTTGATGTTTCACATAAATTCTCAAGACTCCAGAGCTTTAATAATCGCTATTTTTCCACCTTTTCAGTGTTTAGTCTTTTTGCTTGTTTTTCGCTTCATCATCAATGATTTTCAATTGGAAAATATAATGTATTATATTATAATTCGAGCGATTTTTCAGATGTTCATGCAATCCACACACGCTGTACCCATGGCAACTCTTAGTATAACAGTTGGGTGAAAATTTCGCGTATCTGCGTACTAGGCTTTACTGCAGATCATATGAAAACTACTGGAATCACTTTTTAGCAGCGTAAAGTATAAACTTATACATGATTGTCAAGTCACAAATAAGTTTAATTCAATGAAAGAAATAATCTGGATTCCACCACTTTTTGGATTCTAGAGTCTTGCAGCTAACATTACAAAGAATTTTGTGCTGTGTGAGACTGGACTTCGTAAAATTTTTTCCCTCTATCTTGGCTTTCTAAAAATTAATGAAATTCAATATATACCTTCTTAAAGATGCCTAAAACTATAATTTCTGCATGAAACACAAATATTTTGTGGTCACTGTGTTCAGCTTGACTAGATGAGCTGTTTATCCGCAATATATACACCACAAAATATTTGTGTTCCATGCAGAAATTATAGTAATATATATACATATATATCATTTCTCTTCTGTTTATATACTACTATTTACATATGTATGTACCTACGTACATTAATGCTTTTCTCAAAACAGCAAGTTGTAAATAGTATTTGCATTAAGAACAAAGACATTTTGAGGATTCCTCGAAGTTCGCTGCTGATTCGCTACGTAGATTTTAGAGAGAGAGAAATAGTAAGATTTCTTATTATAGCGGCTATAATTGAGTAACAAAGGATCTTGCTTTGTGTTTGCCCTTCTTGGTGATCTCCCCGTTGTGCTAAATAGAAACCATTAAATAAATAGAGGTTTCAGAGGATGTAAAACTTTTTCATACAAAACCATATTCAAAAAATGGAACAAAAATTAAATTGTTTTTCTGTATGTATATCATTGCTGCAACTTGTATGTTTCCTAATAAAAAATGAACAGTTGGTAACCAACTCATGCTTTTCCATACGTTTATCAAAACAACCGAAATAAGCTAGGACAAATTAAAAAAAAAAATTTGAAAATTATTTACTTTTACTATTCTTCTGGCGACCCAACTATAGCGATTAGAGTGCTCAAATTCAATAGGAAACCCTTTAAAGTTATGCCCAACACGATAGAAAATCATTTAGCTTGCTAAAGCCGAAATTAATAAAGTTATTTGAATAACACACTACATCGACAACGCGGAAAAGTTGTCAGATTGCTTAAATCGTCGAAAAACATAAAATTAGAGATTTGTGGAAAAGTAAGTGCGGAAAAGTAAAATTATATGTAGTCGATGCTGCAAAATTTGATTTTGTGTGGTAAAGTTATTTTAACAACAAAACTCTGTTGTATTAAAAATTATATATAGAAAAAGATATAAAAAGGAAGAGAAAAGGAATTAAGTAGATATATATATCTAATCCCGAATCTCCAATCCGTTGGGTGAACATTTTTTAAAGATTTTATATGTTTTGGTAACTCAAAGTAACATGATTTGATGTGCAAAAAGCTATATGGCATCTATCCAAAGGGATTTATTGTAAAAGTCCATTTGTTTTTTCCGGTTTTTGATGCTATTAAATAATATTTTATTATATAAGATTATTATGCGATTAAAGTTGTGCTTTATTGTTATTTTTTTTTTGTCTGTTGCCAACAAGTTTGTTCCAAAGTGATTCATTTATGACTTTGTTTTTGCGCTCCGACTAAGAACAAAAACAAAAACCCATTGAGTAGGATTTGGTAGCTATGGTTTGCGTAATTGAAAAAAGTACATAAATTCATGTACACATATTTATACAATCGGATCCAAACAAGTCTGTGCATATTTAGTTTATTATCTGCATATCGCAGAGCTGTTATCTAACGTCAAGTCACGTGCTTTTCAAAATTCAATGGCTTTGGTTTTGTTCAATGTAAATTTGGCTATGCAAATATTATTGGGTTGCCCCTGGGGCTGAAAGGCAAACAAATAGCCATTTTAGCACACATATAAACAACATTCAAATATCTACTCTAAAGTGTGTGGCCGCTATTATCTTTAAAAAAATTTGATGCAGACAGTCGGGAAGGTGCCCGAGAGTGGAATACCCTGTACCCTTTGTTCTTTATAAACACTAAATACGGTAAAATTAGAACGGAAGTATCCACTTTTATATTTCTTTTCAAAAGATCGATATGCCTGTAAACATTTTCCTATTGGGAAATTCCAATTGACAAGTTTTCCTATTGGGAAGTTGGCTATTATGGGGGCAAAAATTACTTTTATACGCATAACTCGAGTGTTCTTGGACCAATGTCGTTGAATTTTGTAACATAGATCAAAAATTCATTTATAAATGTCTGGACAATTTTCAATTGGTGGTTCCATTGAAAAAAGATGGATGCAGATTTAATGATTAGGGTCACACGAGGGGGGTGAAATTAGCATATTTTTGACTATAACTTTTGATGTATTTATCTAATTTCGAAAATTTTTAAAACATAGATGCATATAACCACGACACACATCTCTGAGGAGTTTCGAGTTGATAGATTCATTGGAGCGGTTATAAACCGCGAAGATTTGTCACGGGGGAAGAGTAAATGCGCATCTTGGTAAACATTTTTAGACACTTATAGTGTCGGAGAAAGCTGGCCCAACACGGACAGACGAGCATGTCTATATCGACTCGACTATTGCTCCTGACCATTTTTGCCCTGCCTGTTACATACATTGCACAAATCTATAATACCCTTTTACACTTTGTGTACAGGGTATAAAGACAACACAAAAAAAAGTGCTTGGTTTGTCTATTACTTGGAAAGGTTCTTTGATAACTGCGTATTTGCCGATCTCTGAGCTAGAGAAAATGAGTTAGAAAATTATTAATCATTTGATATCAACTGGTTATGAAACCTTTTAAAGCCAATAGCAATAGTAAATTGTAGTTTCCGCAATGGTTTCCGATTTAGCCGCCTTAGCAACAGGCGGCCCCTACAAGTTACTTCTCAGTTGGACTGAAAACTTCTACTACATAATACACACTTACGAACAATGTCAAAGCCCAATTGTAGCTTTTTGTTATGTCATTTGTTTGTGCGAATTTATTGTTTATTGTGCATATTTCATTATTAAGTTTCGTGTTATAAGGTTCAAGTGTTAATTTGCCTCGTTAATGATTTAAAAGCGATTACAAATACATCTAGAAAGTAGTTTTTGTTGTTGTGTTTTTGAATTTTATAAAGAGCACTGATAATAAAAAGCTCTTCGATTAGGCTCAATCAAGTTATATGTCATTGTTGCTGTTATTGTATTTTGATTTTATGCCCCAATTTCTGCCTGCATAAACGCTGAAGAAATCCACACCAATTAATGTTTAAAGAGCTATAGAAAATTTCAAATTGATTTATATGTAGTAGAAGTTTGATACTCGATATTTCTTGAACCATGTCAATCATTAAATGTATACATTTCTTCTTGTACTTTTCTTTGGGTCGTTTAGGGGTTAAACAGGCGCCCTGTTACTGTGTATTTGATTTTAAGTAGCAGAGCGTTTATTTTTCCTCTAAAATTCCGAAAGCTACTTTAAGTAACAACATTAAAAACGGTTTTGCGAACCTCACGCTTGTGTAATTTGCATTTTATAGGATATCCCAAAAATTCGAGCTCCACTTACACCAGAGCTTGATATAAGAATATAAGGTAAGCTTACTCTGCCGACGTAGTATCTTAAATTTTTTTGAGAGCCTAAGAGAGCGATAGGCCCTATTCTGTGTATGTAAACATGTACAGTTGCACAAATCAAACAATGCATACACATGCACACGCTCATATGTGCATAAGTGTTGGTTGACAAGGTAATAACATGCGCGGAACAACCTTCCTCATTCACGTTCGCTGTAGAATGAAAAATAAGATACCATTGCGAGGGATGTCGACAGAGTAAGCTCACCTGGTATTCTTATACTATGCTCCAGATCAAGGCATATCTTTTACAAGGTATGAGCCTTCTGCCGGCTTAGGCACTACATTTCTTGAGTGTCTGACAGAGAGAGAAAGGGAGGCACAAATAACATTCGCCAACACAACATCCCTCATTGATGTTTGATACTGCAAGCAAAACAGAGCCTCAAATTTGAGAGAGCGTGTTCAAATGGTCATACCATATTATTAATTCAATAAGTATAATAACATATACTGGTATATGTTTGAATTTTATTGGTATTGAGTATATGCTTATTTGTGTTCTAAATCTTAAAATATCTGAGGATAAAAAATGTTTAATTAAAAGCTACAGTCATAGTTGTTTACGATATGACTTCAGCTGCAGATTCTTGAGAATGGCAGCCCAATGGGTGGGCCCGGGTTCTGGTAAGATAGGGTGAAGCTACCCGATCCCTGTATCTACGTTAACCAAGTTGACATCTACACAAGGTGCACCCTGGTTAGTTGCTCTAATTGCCGACAGTTGTTAGGGCAGTGAGCTAATATGCGAAGCGATGTCTTTTTAGGGTTTTGCGCATGGATTGGTTGTGAAAATGATCAAAATTTAGATTCCCTCCAACAAACTTAAACAACATTTCACCTTTTATGTATAGACATGTTAATATGTAAGCAAAAATAAATTGGGGATACCCTGTACCCAAAAATTTGTATATCGAAGCATTGAAGGTTAGCGGCGTTATTATAGTAACCAAACTGCGGGGGTAGGGTGCTAATTCGGCAAAATGTCATTAATGTAAAAAGTAAAAAAAATTTTATTTTTATAGGAGGACGAGCCTAAAATATTTCTTTTCAAGTTTCTATTCAATTTTTATAATTTTTTACACAGCACCTACACAGTAACACTGTGCCAAGTTTCAATTGGATAACTTGTATGGTGTGGGTGTAAACAGCGAAAATCTCTCACGTGCAGAAGGTAGAGCACCCTAAAAAAAAAATAATTTCTATACTATATTCTAAGTAAAGAATCATCCAAATTTATTTCCTTTGAATGATAAAATAAATGATTAGAAGACGATATTTGTGCATTTGTGATTACATTGTGCTTGATTCATTACACAATGAATTAATTTACGGCTTTGTCAATGCGCCGCGGAGTGTGCGGGTTTAGATAGTTTCTTATAACAATATCGGGGTTTAATCTAAGTGAGATACATTCAGACTGGAATATGCTTATTTAAGCCTAATTGGCTCGGTAATACATCAGTAACTTTAACTCTTCTTGGTTCACCTGATGTACTCAACAAAATGTGCAAATAGTCAAAATTTTCATGTAAGTATATAAACTGTGTAAATGTTTATGTGAGTAGTTTATAATTATCGATTAATACCAACATAATCCAACAGCTCCACTTACGCTACGTATGGTAAATTACCCAGTGTCTTTTATTCATACTGAGTTTTTTTATCAGACGTTGAGTTTCAAGTAATTTCTTATAATAATATCGGTTTTTAATCCAAGTGAGTGTTAACGATCTTTAGAAGGTGCTTAACCTAGTTCGTTATATGTGTTATCGATCTTTAACCCTTATATTGTATTTAGTTTTATTCCATACGGTGAGAATGGGATGCGCTGTACTACCATGAGTCAAAATTTCAATAGCAGCGAGCATGCATTCAGACTGGAAATACAGCAGGAGCTACAAAAAAAAAGATTCAAGTATATATTTGTTGAATTTTATTCAACATTTTAAAGTTGTCACAATAGAAAATTACAAGTAAGTATAGGTATATGTGAGGAATTTATAATAATCGAAAAATTCCATTGTAAGCAATACATATTGTCTATTTACTCGACAGCTGACGGAGTACTCAAGTTCGTTATGGATATACCGAGTATTTTGTTATTTGTGGAGTATGTGGCTTACGCGCAAACATGTAAAGGACGATGATTTGACAATGAAGGTATGCACCTGGAATGTCCGGACCCTTAATTGGCAAGAAAGGTGCCATTTACTATAGCGGCCATGCGGCGCGGCACGAATTCAGGTGCGGATTTGTTGTTGGCCGGAGACTACGCAACCGTGTCTCCCGGTTCACCCCAGTGAACGAAATGCTGGCAACAATCCGCATCAAGGCTAAACTCTTCAACATCAGCCTGATTTGTGCGCACGCTCCGACGCTGCCCAGCCCATGATATAAAAATCGTGTTAGGCGATTTTAATGGAAAGGTTGGAAGAGAACACATCTTTGGTACTACTGTCGTACAATTCAGCACTCACGAAACCACCTCGATCAACGGTCTCAGGCTAATTGATTTCGCCGCGGCGCGATACATGGTAGTCTGTAGTACCAGATTTCAGCATCCAGGTATTCACAAGGCTACATGGCTGTCACCTGATCATACTACACGCAATCAGATTGATCATGTTGTGATTGATGGAAGGCATGCATCCAGTGCGCTTGACGTTTAGAGGGGTCAACATGAACTCTGACCATTACCTTGTTGCAGTCAAGTTTCGCATGCGTCTAAGCATTGCGAAGAACGTGCGATTAAGCGCGAAAGCTGGACGTCACAAGGCTGCAATCACATCAGACTTCTGAAGCCTTTTCCGCTTAACTCTCTGAGCAGCTTACTCAACATCCCTCAGAACCTGTTAGCGCCGAGGGACTTTGGAAACATATATCCCACTCCTTGCGTACTACCGCGGAGAATGTTCTTGGTTTCCAACGCCCACTGCCGGGGAACTTCAGCCCCTGCAGTGAAGGACGCCGCACGGTCTCTGTACGAGACCACTATCATGAGATGAGAAAGATGGAGAGGCGCCTTTTAAGACTTAACAACGTGAGCAGGAAAAGCGCGAGTGAGAGGAGTTCGAGATGTGCAGGAGCAGGAATGACGTTAGGAAGTTCTTCGAAAAAGTCAAGCGTCTGGCTGAAGAATTTAGCACCAGACCGTCTTCCTGCAAAGATGCAGAGGGAAATCTGATAGTGGATGCACAGGGAGCTCAGGGAACACTTCTCTGCCTAACTATCTGGCGTTGATGAGGATAATGCCGCTTCCGGAATTAACTTCCCGACGCCCCCCATCATAGATGACGGCGTGGATATACCGCCGCATAGCTATGACGAAGTCAGGGTCGCAATCAAGCGGCTCAAGAACAACCAAGTTGCTTGCGTAAATTACCTGCCTGCGGAGTTGTTAAAGACTGACGGCAATGAGTTGTTAAGTTGGTATCACCAACTGAACCAGGCACGCACAAAGGAGAGACACTTGGAGGAGATATTTGCATCAGGCCGTAACCCGATATCGGGTTGTTACGGCCAGTTAAAAGAAGATGTGGCTGACCTTTCACGTAATTTCTTCAAAAAATCGGATTTTAAGTGAGATTTAATTTGCACATTCTTTAGAAGATGCTCCATCATGCTCTTTATAAGTACGTACTATCATTATTTAACTATTGTAATTACATTACATTTTGAAGACGACGAGTGTCATTAAGAATATATTTAATTTTCTAACCTAGCTTCACTATTGATTGACTGGCTCAGATAGATGACAATGCAGTTTCAGGGACCAAGATTTGCTCATTATCAAGTGCAAGGTGTGTCTAATTGTCGTAGTATGCTAGTCGCAGTTCCTAAATGTGCTCGTAGTGATTTTTTTTTGTCGTCAGTAACAGTTTTTTTTTTCTTCTTATGTTTTGCTTTTGACATCTCAATGTCAGGCGCAATTACTTATTTTACTTTCACGTTCTATTTAAATATATGTGAGCTGACATCTATTAGCAGCGCACATGTTCCTATTGTATATACTGCAGGTTCTTTATATAGTTACATATATATAAAAATACCAAAAACAAAAGCAAAAATCTTACAATACACTTGATTAGTTTTGCAAACGACGCCTTCGTCTAATTTGCGCATGGGCTGTGTAAAAAGTTCGGAAAACATTGGTCTTAAAAATGTTTTCATTTTTTTTTTTTTAAATATTAATATGCTCATGCTTATGATCCTAGTTTCAGTGGATACGAGTCTAGAAAGACAGGACAATACCGTTCTATCATTTTAGAAAACTTATCGAGCAGACCTCTGTGTGTCGGCACATGACTGACGTTACTGTATTTCTGGGTTCGCTGTAGGTAACTACTTCTTATTGTATCTATACTTTTAAGAATGAGCTGAACGCATAATACAATTAAACTTGGACTGTTGACAAATTTGTATTTTTTGCCCCAAAGTTGTGTATTTTTTTAGAAGCAATTATAGAGATCACTACAAATTAGCATAAACAACATATATTCTCTCTTTGTTTATAACAGATGCAAGATTTTATGCGGAAACTAAATCCTATTTAAAGTGATTATGCAAAAGCAGGCAATATGTGAAATCCTATTTATAGACTCGAAAGCCGAACACTGTGCTACGATTTTCAGCATAGGCCAAATCCAGAAAGAACTTAGCTGCATAAGAAATTAACTGCAAACGCGTTCTATGAAATATATATATACAGTGCAGTCGCGATGCAGTGAACTAATTAAAAGCAAGGGTATTCACAATACCAAATTTGTTCACTCTATCGATTCGAACATTTTATGATGTGTTTAAATACAAGGTATGCACAAATCCTTTCGGGATATCCTTTTATTTATTTAAAAAACAAAAAAAAAACTATTAAATTCTAATTTCAACAACAGC
This sequence comes from Chymomyza caudatula, assembly GCA_035041775.1. Classification (NCBI taxonomy): domain Eukaryota; kingdom Metazoa; phylum Arthropoda; class Insecta; order Diptera; family Drosophilidae; genus Chymomyza; species Chymomyza caudatula. The sequence continues at coordinate 262,351 of JAWNKW010000205.1, read as the reverse complement.
TTCCATGGGTCATATTTCATCACATATCATCGCATAAGTAAACTAATTTAGTACAAAAAATTCATTTTGATTAAAAAGCATAACATAAAATTCAATAAATGAAAAAGATAATGCATTAAGTTTAAAGTTTGTTAAAGAATGCTGAGATTTTGGTCTGTTTTTGGTTAAAAACTAGGTTTTTAGACTCTTTAGAGTAGTCAATGTAAAAAATAATTTGTTCACTCTTACGAGTGTTCACATAACCGAGTGTTCAAGTGGAACAGAACAGAATATTATGTGAAACAAAGGTGTGCTACCTATAATTTAAAATGGAAAATTTTAAACAAAGGTGTGCAAAAAAGGTGTGTTTAAAATATTCAGTCTATGCGTAATTAACAGAAATACATCCATATCTTCATGTTTCAAGCTAAGGTTCATCGTAACTTTACAAAGAAAACCACTTTGAAAAAAAAAAATATAGAATGTTACAAGTTCACATATTATTTGGCCAATTTTAACCCAATACAAAAGTGTAATATATTAAAAACACTACATATTTAATTTGTATAAACCAGGGAATAAAACCGTAATCGTAACCGATTGAAACATTTAACTAAAACAACCGATTGAATTTTAAATGCATATTGCAAAGAATTCCTTAAGCCGCATAATAATAACGCTGCTGGTGTTTCCCCTGCTGCCATACAAAGTAAAACACTAGACAACTCAATCTGTTTCTCGCTCCCAAATCTTTTTTTTAAGTTCTCTTTTGGCACTGTTTTTTTCAAAAAACAAGACAGTGTCCCAAGACAGTCCTAAGATAGTGCATACATGTGCCTAATTTTTGCTCTTTCTTATTTTCAAGTTTAGCTACGAGCGAGTCGGTCTAACAGACATAGCAACACAAGCAGCATCACACGTACACTGTCTGAAAATAGTCCCATTTCAGCAAAAAATTTTTAATTTGTTTACGGTCCAGGATTCCACTCTATTACTTTCATGCTCTTCGATTTTTGTGTAGTACCGGTATAACCAGTAAACCGAAACAAATATCGGTGAATCGAATCTAAACCGAGTTTACCGGTACCCCGGTACTACCGTAATCGTAACAGTATCCGAAATAAGTTTCAGTTTGAATGCCTTGTATAAACATTTTTTATAACAGGCTATGACAGTGTATCGAATATCTACAAAGTTCCACAACAAAGAATGCTGATCCGATAATGTTTCAAGAAAAAAAAATTTATTTTTTTAGTTTTATATGGTAACATAAATATAATAAAATTTGATGCACAGTCGGGACGGTACCCGACAGTGGAATACCCTGTACCCATTGTCTTTATAAACACTAAATACGGTAAAATGGAACGGAAGTATCTACTTTTATGTCTCTTTTCATAAGATCGATATGCCTGTAAACATTTTCCTATTGGGAAGTTTGTTATTATGGGGGTAATAATTACTTTTATACCCATAACTCCAGTATTCTTGGGCCAATGTCGTTGAATTTTGAAACATAGATTAAAAACACTTTTATGTATACATGTGGCAATTTTCAAACCGTATGTTGCGGGGTGCGGGAGTAATTAAGGTAAATGCGTTGCGGGGGAAGGGAGGCTTCTATCGAAAAAAGGTAAACACACTTTTAATGATTTGGCTTACACGAGTCTTCAGTCTATCATATGCAGTGCAATTTTGGTGCAGTTTAAAGGCGAAGCGGGGTGAAATTAGCATATTTTTGACTATAACTTTTGATGTATTTATCCAATTTTGATCATTTTAATAACATAGATGCACATAAACATGACGCAAGCCACTGTCAAGTTTCGAGTTAATAGATTTAATGGAGCGGCTGTAAACCGAAAATCTGTCACGAGGGCAAGCGGGTAAGATATCGACTTGATTCGACAAATTTTCTCTATTTCGGGAAAATGAGCATCTTTTGGTAAAATTGCTCTAACTCTTATAGTCTCTGAGAAACACGTTACAACACGGACGGTCAGACGGACGGACAGGCGGACATGGCTATATCGACTCGACTATTGCTCCTGATCATTTTTGCCCATGGAACATATGATCTGCCACGCCTCCTTTTGCCTGTTCCATACATTGCACAAATCTATAATACCCTTTTACACTTTGTGTACAGGGTATAATAAACGAAAAGGACAGTCCGGAGCAGCTTCAAAATGTCTTTCCTATTGTGGAAAATTGTTAGTTCAAAGATATTGTGAAGCTGATCTTTATTCAGCCAATATTAAAAATATTAAAAAGTGAAATTGAAATTAAAGCATTAAAATAATATTTATAGTTCGTTAATCTGATGATGTCTGTAATAAGAATTTGCAAACAAGCCTTTAAATTGTTATGCTCTTTCTTATAACAGACTTACATTGGAATGTGACAACAATTGTGAAGTAAAAAATGAAACTTAATCTAGAGCCATTTTGTTGTTTATATTATAATGGCAAAATTCTAGCTCAACCCAATTAATGGGAACAATAAACGCAAGGGAACTTGCCACCAAGTTTTTGGGTTTGACGTGCCCGCGTACCCTGACTCATTCACGTGCACCTTGCGTGTAACGCCATCGAGCTGGGTTGATAACAACGACTGACAAATCCCAAGGGTAGTCGCGTTGGAGCACCACTTTGGAGAACGTAATTTGATATTGATAATTTTATACAACAATAAACAAGATCAATTTGTTATTCCAGCAGTCGACGGGTCTATGTTTGTGACTTGGAAAGCACTTAAATTAACATTTTGCAGATAGCTTTTAATTTAATCGAAAGCGATTCTGGTAAGTAGACCTTTGATTGATATGGTAGTGAAATTGTAATATTTCAAAAAGAAAATCACTTTAACTAACTTAATATAGTTAAAGTATGACTGATGCCTTTAGTTTCATTTTTATTTTATGTATCTGTCGAATATGTAGTTATGTAAATGCGATTGATTGGCTCTCTTCTGGCATCTTGCTAATCATATTTGTTTTTTCGTTTTTGTTTTCGCGATGAAAATTTAAGAGGCGTCCACAACTATAGCGTACAAGCTATAAGCATACATCATATGTACAACAAAATGTTGAAACTCATTTCGAGATCACGCACCAAAAGCGTGAACAGCAAGCGACTGCCGCTGTCCCTATTGCCGTGCCCGCAGTTGTACCCATCAGCGAACTACACAAACTTTGTGGCATTTTTTCTTTATTAGAAGGAGTTGCTCTTGCAACAACAACAACAAAAACAACAACAACACCAAGCGCAGGCAGCATCAGTAACAGCTGCTGTTGGGGAGTTCAACAAACAGTTGAAGAGAGGAATAGCGAAAAATAGAGGAAAAGCAAACAATTGAATACCAGGTTGAAAAGGGTCATTGTTAGTGGTGATCCTGGAGTGTCTTATGTTGCGCGCTCCTTTTAAAGAATTATTAATGGAAAATTTTCAGTTTCAGCAATTCACATGTTTACAAAATTGAGAGCATCACTGAATGTTTAAGTACTTTCCAAAAACGTTTATCAACAATTACAAATTTGCTTAAACGAATCTAGTTAATATTTTATAGATGCACACTTTTGTTATAAAAAGTCGGTCAATCAATCGATATGAAGGACTAATGCAATGTTTACATTTTATGGTTAAAATTGCTTAGCAACATAGTCAGGAGTGTGCCAATCCTAAAGTTTGTTGTTTGATTTTCCATTCTCGCAAAGAAATTTTTGATTGAAATTCGGTATATAAAGATGGATTGCATACCGTAAAATTGCTTTGGGTTGAAATTCGGTTGAAAAAGAATTCAGGCACACACTTGAGTAGATGTTGAGGGGCGATTCGGGCGGTCGATTCTAAGAAAATTCACAAACATTTTTTTGATTTCGTTGCTTGGGTAATTGATCTGTAAATTTGGGTTTCTTCTCAATGTTTTGCAAGATTTAACATCCGAACACATAATTTTCATGTTGGATAAAATTTCTGAAGAAATACAATTTTCGTGCGATAATTTTTTTAAACTGTTGAATAGTAACTTGTCTCAACAAAAGTGGATCAAAGCCATCGGCCAAGCAGTACAAGGCAGTACATTTTGGTCGCAAAAAAAAATAGTTTTATTTTGCACCCAGCGTGTTGGCCGACCGATGTTGGTTGGTGTTATCACAACTGAGACTGTTTCACTGGCGTATCGTCCGTCCTAACTTGAGCTCACCACGGCTTCTGTATGTTGCCACACACCATTGAGAACGACTTGCAAGATCTACGTTTTTCTACGTCATCATGTTGCAAAAGTGATTCATAAATTGATGGCTGAAGCGAAAGCGCGAGTGTATTTATCTTCATGGAAACAAATTTGAAATCGTTTCAGTTTGTTTTTGTTCTCTATTGCCCAAAAAATATAAAAGACCAAATGCGAGTATTTTTGTTTGGATGCCAGCGTACTACCAGTTGTAGCAGCAGAACTAAACTAACCTAACACAACTTGAAAGAAGTTAAGACGAGAGTTTCTTGCCGCACTTAACAGACAGCTAGAACCCATAGTGTTATTATCTTATGGGAACTACTACTTATCATAATTGTGCACATTAAACTTGATTAATAGAAGTAAAAGACAAAACTTACATTGACCAAACTAACGCCGAAACATGCAACCCATCCCCAGCCGCCATCGGGTGCAACCTTTTTTGGCTGTTTTGTTGTCATTGTTTTAGTGTGTTTTGTGGGTTCTTTCTCTGCTCGTTTGTTATTACTGTTGTTGCTTGTTTGCTTAAGCGGATTCCTTTTATTGTTCTTTTTTCAGCGCCTTCCGTTCCAGCTTACACCCTTTGCTACCCTAGCCCTCTACCGACGCCTTCAGTTGGGTTGTGCTTCCAATTTCAGGTGTAGCGTCGTTGTTGCATATGTATCTTTGGCTCTGAATTTTCTATATACATACGTTTTCCTTTCGCTTTTACGTAGATATTTATATTCTGCTGTTTATTTTGATTTTTCGCCTTTGCGTATTCTTCTACTATTTGCTTTGATTTTATGGAACGAACAACTGCTTTAGTTATTGTTCTTTATTTTTTCGCACATAAACACAATTAGAAAAAAAAACACACACAATTTGAAAAATTTACAAAATTGCCATGCGCTTTTAAAAAATTCATCAAAGTTTTTCACGTGTCGCAAAAAATTTTTCCTACTGCTGTTTTTTTGCCCTCTTGTCTTGTTAGTGGGCAAATTCTTAGCAACTTTAGCTGATGTAATATTTTATTTAAACCAAAGCACTTTGTTTTTTAGTATGTTTCTAAATATTCAATTTGTTGGTAGGTCGGTCGCGATTTTCTATATTTTTTTTTTTATCAATATGCATATATACATAAATATTTGAAGTTAACTTTTTATCAGTGCGATTTGTTTTTGTTTTTTATTTGTAATTTTGCTTATTCAATTTTTATCAAATTAAAACAAACAAAAAATTCAAAAATGAGTTGCGACTCATAAATACATCAGTCGCTGCTGCTGCTGCTGACCCGCACACCAGCATTTAAGTCTTTTACATACAACTTTTATTATTATTATATATTTTTGAATTTTAACAATTTTAATTTACAAGGCACGTACACAGAAAAAAAAACACACAAATATCACGAATAATTTGTTTAAAAAATATATATGCACATATTTTTTTGCGCTAGACTGTTGTAAACTTCAGCTTGTATTTTCCAGCTGTTTAACTTTGACTGATTTCTGGCTGGCTGTTGCTGCTATGCCTGCCTGTCTGCCGCTCTCTCGACGTCTCTCTCTCTCTCTCTCTCTTCTTGTTTGGCTCTCCTCTCTCTCCGCTTTGTCGCTCTCTGCGTGTTCTTGGCGTTTGCTAGTCTGTTCGCTGCGTGCAGCGCTATTTATATGGAGCTCGCTTGCTCGACTTAGTTCGATGCCGCGCGACTGTTCAATCGATACTAACTCGACGTTCGGCGGGCGCGCTGGCAAGTAGCCTGTCTGGCTGACTAGCGCGCACGCCGACGCCGACTGCAGAGTCACCAAGAAGCAGCAGCAGCAGCAGCAGCAGCAGTAACGCAGCGACTGCGGCGCTGCTGCGTATGTGTTTGTTTGTATACGCTTGCGCTGGCAGCGCAGAAGATCGTTGGCATTAGAATGCAGCAACAAAGGAAATACGAACAGAGCGCATTGAGAACACGAAAAAACAGAGCGGTGGGCTGCTCCTTTGCAAATATTTACTGTACTTTATGTGGAGCAAAAGCAGCGGTTGCCAAAAGACAGCGGTACAGATGCCAACAGAGAAAAGGTTCTTTGTTTACTAGGTTCTTTGTCTTGGCCCTGAGAGAGCGAAATGTTGCAATCAACAACGTCAACGTCTGTGTTGTTGCAGTTGCCTGGTTGGAAAGTCATGTGGCAATTGCTTTCCATCGATATCAGATTGTTTACATAGGTTTGCGCAAACGCGCGCTCTCTGATTTTCTTAGGCTATAATTGATTTTGCGCACCGCTCTTGTTCGCTCAATTAATTGTTAGCTTGTTGCGATTGAGATCGACAGAGAATGTGAGCGAGAGACTGTGTTGTATATGTTGCCAGATTATCGGGTGACGGTTTTAGGACTCGCAAATTTATATTATAGGTATCCATGCATGTACAGCTACTTTTTAAGGCTTACAACAAATTTCAATGATTTTATACAACTTATGTATGTATGTAGACCTAATCTACTTCTTTCATATTCTTGTTATGAACAGTTCTTATATTTTTATATCCTGTACACAAAGTGTAAAAAGGTATTAAAGATTTGTGCAATGTATGTAACAGGCAGAAGGAGGCGTGGCAGACAATATGTTCCATGGTCAAAAATGATCAGGAGCAATAGTCGAGTCGATATAGACATGTCAATCTGTCCGTGTTGGGCCAGCTTTCTCCGACACTATAAGAGTTAGAGCAAAAAAATTGAGGGAGTTTGTCGAATCAAGTCGATATTTTACTATCTTTCCCCGTGACAGATTTTCGCCGTTTACAGCAGCTCCGTTGAATCTATCAATTCGAAACTCCTCATAGATGCGTCGTACTTATGTGCATAAATACATCAAAATTTATAGTCAAAAATATGCCAATTTCAATCCCGCCGCTCGCCTATAAACTGCTCAAAAATATACTACATGTTGATATGAATACATGTGAGCTAGAGTTACAAGATTTGGTATGTATTTTTTTTTTCAATAGAACTACTACACCCCCCCATATATTGATTTTAAAATTGCCACAGACATTTGTTAATGTATTTTTGATCTATATTTCAAAATTCAACGACATTGGCCCAAGAATACTGGAGTTGTGGGTGTAAAAGTAATTTTTGCCCCCATAATAACCAACTTCCCAATAGAAAAACTTGTCAATTGGAACTTCACAATAGGAAAATGTTTTATTTTAAAAGGCATACCAATCTTATGAAAAGAGACATAGAAGTGGATACTTCCGTTCCCATTTTAACGTATTTAGCGTTTATAAAGAAAAAGGGTACAGGGTAGTCCACTGTCGGGCACCGTCCCGACTGTCTGAATCAAATTTTAAATCTTGTGCGTGTTTCTATACACCCGTGTGGTGAGCGGGTTAGAGAATACCGCCTCAGCAGGTAAAAGCTTATCGTATAAGGCGACTTATAATGACACTGGATTCCTTTGTGACCAGAAGAGCCACCCCATGCCTTAAAAGGGTCGTGAGTAGGTTTTGGGACACACCATGTAAAACCCAATGAAAGAAATACAAACACCGGGCTGTAACCCGGTAACGGGTTGTTATAGCCAGTTAAGAAGAAAACGTTTTTCTATACCCAGCATCCAAAGAGTAAGGGGTATATTAAGTAAGTGAATTATTGTATAGCACCTGCAAGGTATAGAGACTAGTTAGGCCCTCTATTTAGCCATGTGCGTTCTTTTGTTTCTTCGGAGCGGCTTTTTTTTGAAGAGCAAATGAGTTCGGATCGTAACATTTTGCCAAGACTTGCGTTCTATGTGGCTTTCCTTGTTCACTTGTTTACATTCGATATGCTCACATATTTTAAGAACTGCCAGAGCTATATATATGCAAAAATGCCTTAACTTGAACTCATTACGCCTTCAAGCTGGCGAGAAAGTTGTCTATTTGTGAATAAGCATTCATCAAAATCGGCATGTGGCAATTCATTACAAAAATAATCTTGAAAGTTTTTGAGTATACCACCTCCCAATCCAATCAACTTATGTAGGAAGTTGAATCTTGACACAAGTGATTTACAAATCATTTCCGCAGAAAAATCGAATTAGAACTTGAGAATTAAAATAAATTAGGTGTAGTGCGTTCAAAGTACATTGTAATCGGACATTGCCCAGACTGTTGTCGGCCCACTTGTTTTCCCTGTTTATTTTATTTTGTAACTCTGTATATGTTTATGTCGGTAGGCGATACTTTATAAATTGAAATTTCATCTGTCATTCTGAACATAAGCCAAACAATTGACCAAACAATTATATACAACAAGACTAGGTCTGTTTGGGAAGTCAGTGACTTTTTGATGAATAACATTTTTTTCTGCATACATTAGGTTTTCACAAGGCTCACAAAGTAGGCGTTGATTTAGTGATGACAGGCGTGACATTCATCGCGCGGATATCTTTGAGATATCACTCGATCCTTTGAGATTCCTACAGCCGCCATGTCATGCACTTTCATGCTCCGTGGATTTTAGCGACGTGAGTTCCTATAGTCATTATCAAGCCTTTCCATGGTATCGCCGCTGGAACTCGCTTTTCAGCTTGTTCAAAACTTTACAATACCCTATTAACAGATAATAGTTTACAGGACTAGTAACTTATTCAAATCAACCCGCGTATGTAACAGTGAGAGACTTGTGAAATGAGCAACAGAAATCGAAATCAACATTGCCAAGACGGAAAACCGCTGCCCGGCAGCCGTGACGCCAACAGCAGCTAAGGACGACACACAAACATGTTTATGAGCCTACCCAATTGGAATTTTAAAGTACATACTAGCACTTACTTCAGAGCAGAACAGTAAGGACAAGAAGCTGTATAGTGAGGATAGAATAGGAACGAAATTTGAGGTTTTGACTGAAGCGTAAAGTTATAAGCATAAATATAGACGTAATTCGTATATACTGTTCAAAATTTTTAGCGTGTTGGCGATTTTTTCTTTGGTCTATTTGTGTGTAAGTTTCTCGCCGTACCCGCTTTGTTTTAAAATCTTTATTATTTAGCTTTGTGTTCGGAAATATATTTTGTCTAATTGGAAAATAAATAAATCCATTTTTAACTTAAAACAAAAAAAAACTTGTACTCCGCTCTTTCGTCACACATTTTGCGAATAACTTTTTTTTTTTTATTTAGAAATAATATTTTTCTTGGTATTATAAAGATAAATACTTTTACTCTTTGGCACTACTTTTATGCTAAAACATACGCAAAAGCAGCCATTTTTGAATGGAGTTAAACGCTGCACACACAATCTGTTCCTTGGAAGTCCAACCGGGTGTGTTTTGGTTTAGTATGGATGGTGACATGTGCTTAGCCGCACTTTCCTAAACCCCCACTTGAGCTGTTTGGCGCCTCGGACGTTTATCGTACGCTTTTTTTTGCCGACTGTTACGTGTTGCACAAGAAATTGTGATTCATAAAGAATCGATAATGAGACATTCGGTAGCCACAGAATGTAGTGTCATCTAATTTCGCCCTTTGTCGTGTCGTATGCCAACTTTGGTCGATAATGGACTTTATTTGAATTTGCTCGCTGTTGAACTGAACTTACTTACTTGTTGCGTTTGCACCACGTATATAAGCATGTGTGTGTGCATACCCAGCGGACAAAACGATCGCAAACGACGCCACATACGTTTTATATAAAAGATAAAAATAAGATTCATATGTCGTTCTGTTTGTGACTTCTGGCAATATCACCCACCCTTTGACTCGTCAGAAATATCAAATAAACAGTTGGTGACCAACTTAGGCTTTTCCGCACTTTTATCGAAACAACCGAAATTTTTTTGACCTTGTGTGAGCAATTATTTAATCGTTCGCGAGTGTTTTGCGACAAAAATAAAATTTGACACTAATTTTTTGCTTACGTGCCAGCTCATTTACGAGCATTTTGTGTGAATATCGCTAAAGGCTCACGTGTTGACCACAAACACTCGCTGCAAAGCTCTTATGCGAGGGTTTAGCGAACTGTAACACTCGTTTTCGCTACATGCGAACATTTTGCGAGACTTACGCTAAACGCTCGCTTGTTGGTCCGCTGGGTAGGTATATGCTCCACTTACTTATATACATATATTAACCCACTGGCGTAGATGGGAGGCGCAAAAATGTTATAACAACAAAGTTATTAACCTTGTTTTGAATGAATCTATTTTCCTTAATTGATAAATACAATATTACTGTGGAATACTCCGAAACTATAAAAATATAATCTCACGAAAATAAAAAAAAAGTATTTACAGTTTTTATTAAATAAATCATTTGTCACACTAGCGATAAAATAGTAATAGTAAATTCGCTTAACTTAAGGCAGTTATGAGAAAAACAATGGGTATGTCCATTTCTGAATGTCTTGCTCTTGTATCTTAGAAGGGGATTGAATAACATAATCCAAAATATAATACCACAAAGCGCTCTACGTCGATTCATTCAAGACTGGTTAACCATCAGCTTTCAAAACTTTCCAGCGCAACACTCATTTTTTTTTAAATTAAAAAAAATTGTTTTCCTAAACTAAATTTATTATATTAAAAATTACAAACAGTTTGACATATGTATCTTTTGGATTCGATTAATTAATTCTCTGCATTTCATCACCAATTTGAGCAAAATCGAAAATGTTATTGAATTTTTGTTAAAAAAAAGCAAAACAGTTTGAATTGTCTACAAATTATCGCTATTTCAATATTCAAATTTCAATTCGAGATTGACGAAGTCAGCAAATTTCTTGGGAACCTTTCTGCCGATCAAGATGAACTATAACTTGAATGGCATTTTAAAATTGGTTCAATGACCCACTGGCAGTTTGGGTCTATCTTATCTCGATTGTGGATTACAGGACAATGAACTCAAAAGAAACAAAAATTCAAATTACCAACATATTTTTTGAGTTCATTGCGTCTTTATGAGCTTGTTGCCTTATAAATCAATATCAAATCGAGGTAGACTAAAACCGTTCGAAAACCATTTATTAATAATCTTAAGTTCGAGTTACAGTTCATCTCGATCGTCAGTAAGGTTCCCGAGTAACATGAGATTTGCTGACTTCGACACTCTCGTAATCAGGGATTTTTTCGAAATAGCTTTGCCAAATAATTAAAAACGGCTTGTGGAATCGGAAAACGCATGTTTTAGGCATAGGGCTTCGATTTGAAAACCATCTATCCCAAATTCATCGGAAAAGGTATGTTTATTGTGTTACATTTGTTGCATAGTGTTACCTCAAATTTTAGTTCTATTGAACCCGATCGGGTTACTACAATTGTTTCCATAATCCATATGCCTTCATTTTTTATCAAAGCGTTCGGTCGGTCAGTCCCAAGTGCTAGGCCTGAGGCTTATTTACTGGAAGAATCTCACACCGATAGAGCTCTGTGTAAATGTGTGCTATCAGTGTGCCTAGTCGGTGTAATTCTGTGCTTTCGGTGTGCCGAGCTGTTTCGCTGTGGGCGTGTTTGCTTTTCATGAATTTTCTTTTTACAGTGGCAGAATGAAAAATTGGCACGCGAATTGTGTGATAGCAGCAGAATGTGCGTTCCTTGTATTGCACATCGACAAAAAATAAAAAGTTAATAACGGTAAAAAATAAAAATTAAAAAAAATTGTGAAAAGTAGGTAAGCTTTTTATTATTGGACGGAGGAGAAGAAGAGGCGGAGAGTGGAGACAAGAAGGAGTGAAGGAAAATTGAGAGAAGAAAAGAGGAGATGAAAAAAAAAAATTTCCATATTTTAATGCATTTTTGTCACCGCGTAGATTGATCCCAGTCTTACCTATAAATTGGACAGTTTTGGTATTTTTATTCAGTTCGAGGTCTGTGGACACAATACAACGTATTTCGGATTTTTGTTAAAAAAAAAAGAGGGAAAAAGACCCTCTAATTGCAAAGGAGCTACAAACTAATTTTTTTCCGAAAGTAATGATATGCTTCAGGCATTTGTTCAACATCAACAAATTGTTTTGGAAACGCTATGGAGGGATATAAATTAAAAATTATCTGAAATCAACCAAAAAACACTTAACACTACATATCTTTAAATTTTTATATTTTGGATACTCTGCACCTACATTGGACATAAGTATTCCAACCAAGTGCCTGCAATGACGGCGGGTTTCACTGTACATATATGGTTTTCAAGACGATATTATAGGTCGCGGCCCTCTTCGCAAAAAAGCTGCATACGCCACTGGCTTAGGCGAGAGAGCAATGCTCGTCGGTTTTTGTTGTTCCCAATGCGAGGGTGGTTAGTAGTTGGGGGTCCTGCTGTCGCTGGGGCCCCTCTGTCAATAGCAGTCGATTCTTGTTGTTGTTATTGAGCTTGCATTGGGCAATGTATTGGGATTTGGCCGACCGACCAGCTGTATATGCTACACCATTAATATTTAATTCAGCTATAGACGAATTTCTATTGGAAAATGTTGAAAACTGTGTCGTACCGTTTAGGAACCATGACCGATATTAATGCCGAAACAGTCTTCCGTGCAGTTTCGCTCGATATCTTTTCTTTTATTTATAAACAATTTTGTGCATTTATCAGGAAAACAGTTACAATGCGCCCATATAAAGCAAACTGAAGACATGCATAATATTCTGGCAAAATGGGTGCATAGTTGTCTATGAAGTCCTGGACAACAGATAGCCCTCATCGATTGGAATGTATGTAACACAGCGAAAAAGAAGAAGAAAATGGGTCTGTTAACAGCTCGTAACTGATGACGTATGTAGCTCGGACTGTGCGACAGCTGATAGCAAACAGAAGAAAACATAACGTCAATGGCGGCAGGGAAGTAGTATGAGGGACTTCAAAAATAGACATTTCCTGCTTGTTTCTGGAATTGACAACTCCCTTAAAAACTGTGTCTCTGTGGGTGACCCATGTTACAGACTTGGGCGAACTTGCTAGTAGTTCTATCAAAGAATTTTTTTTGCATTCTACATGTGTACAAATGTATATGGTACGCACATACATGCAACAATGTGACAGGCGCTGCTCACAATTTGATATGATCTGGAAACGGCACTTTGCGGCTTTGACTTGTAAAATTTTCCATTGACTGTTTTACACCAACAAACAGTTAAATTTCTTATTTATTTTGTTTATCAGTATAAATCTGTCACTCACTCAGCTGTGTTTACAATTCAACCGGTTTGGGTTCGCTCCGTTAGCGGCTGCCGTCCAGAGAGAGCTGCTGAACACTCTGTAGAGAGAGACCGTTGATCAGCTGTGACTGTTTTGGTTGATTTTGTATATCCAATCAATCAAAATATACAATTGGTCGCAGAATTCTGCGTACAGTGCAAAAATATTAGAAAGTGCAACTTTGACTCCATTTATTTCAATTTATAGAGGGATCAATATACTTTTTAAAACTGCTTATTATAAACCTCACTTCCATCAAGTTCTCAAATTATTAACTATTTACTGCAACTGCCTTAAAATAAAGAACCTCAAAATTCTGGGTACAGAAAGTTTTTATTGAATTAAATAAGTAATGGAGGTATCCTAGAACTTTGTAGGAAGACCATTTCGTTGTAGCACCTGCTTAAGTCGCTTTGGCATCAAGTCTACTAGCTCTTTTGTTACTTCCGTCGTAATTTGGCTCCAATCTTCCACAATCTCCTCCTTGAGCATATTTTTGGACGCAATGGTGTGTTGCCGGATATTGCGTTCGACTAGGTCCCACTAATGCTCTATCAAGCTGAGATCCAAAAATTGGGGTGGTGAATTTAGCTTTTTTCAACGTTGTACAGTAGCCAGAGCCTCGAAATATGCGCTGTATGCTTCGGGTCGTTGTCTTTTTGGAAACACAAATCGTCCTCTAGGCACATCTTATGTCCACTTTGGGTGAAATTATCTTCTAAAATTTGGATATAGCCCATGTGTTTCGTTGTTGACTCAATAAATGAAAATTTTCCCGCATCGTAAGTTGTTACACAACCCCAAACCTTAACGCTGCCTCTTCTATGCTATACAGTTGATTTTAAATGATCTTAATTCACCGCTGTACCCTCGTTCCTCGACATTTAATTCTCTCCTTTTATTCCTTAAGTTCAACTTTTACTCTAATAAGAGAAAATACTTTTGCACCAGAGCCCTGCGAAATCCTTACGCTTTCGCTAATTAGCCGGGGATATTAGAGGTTTGTTAAGGTCTACATGGCTATAATAGTCAGTTTCCTTTAAAATTATTCGAATAATCCGATCCGTAACGTCCAACATCAGTAGATCGGCGGGATTAACGTGTCCAAGTCCAAAACCCATTTTTTCTTGCTTTGTGAGTAGGAATGGACGTCCAGAACGGGGCTTCCACAAAATGGAACCCGATGAAACATAGTTGGTTATTACTCATTGAACTGATGAGTAAGCTCTGCCCACCGTTTGTCCAATTTCTCTGTAGGATTTACCCTCCAGATAGAGTTTTATAGTAATTTTCTTTTCGTAACAAAAAAAAAAAAAAAAATTTCTACTCATTTTTTATCCATGGCATAATAAACATTAATTTTTATATAAAGGCAAGCGAAAATATACAGGAAAGACAAGATGTGCAAGGGGACTATGAAGCGGTACTTTATCGTCAGAATTTTACAACTTTAAATTGCTGTACGTAGAATTTTGCGGGTGTACATTTTAAAGTAGTTTCAGCAAATAGTTATTATACACCTAAATTCCATCAAGTCTGCATATTATTAAATAGTTTTAAAAAGGATATTAATTCCTCTATAAAAAAAGCAATTATTGCGGTAAATACCCTATAAATGGAAATAATTGGAGTCAAAGTTGAATTTTGTATTTTTTTGCACTGTACGCAGCATTCTGCGACCAAGTGTATATGTAAATTAATCGACAATTTGCAATGCAGCAGCTTCATTTCCTTTCCTCAATCTTGCGTTGATTATTTGAATGGGTATTTTGTTGTTTTTTGTTCTGAACCTTTAATTTAGAGGCCTTTTGATTGCTTTGGTGGACAGCAATTTACTTGTACTTTTTTAACATATTCAGTTTTTTCGACAAAAAACTTTTAAATGCCAACAAACGACTCAAAAATTCTAGTTTTTTTTTAACCCTTCTGCTATATTTTAAATTTTAACATACGTTTAGTGTCGAATTGACCCACTAACATAGCCTTTCTATTTATTTGATGATAAAATACGTACACATCGATTTTTAAGGGGTAAATATGTTTAAATTAGAGTGTTACACATGATACCTTAAGCTGGAACTTTAAATAAGGCGTAATTTTTCCATGATCATTGTAAATATTGCATGTATTATGGATATATTCATCAACTTTCGGGGTATTCTCAAGCAGATCTTTTCTTTGGAATTGGGTGGTAAAAAGACGTGCAGGTTGTTCGTCAACTTGGTTATGGCAAAAGCAGGCATCACCCTGGCTATTGCCAAAATAAGAGCGATCAGATCACCAGGCTAAGCGTTACCATTTTATAAAATGAAATGCTATACACAATGCAAGCATCGCATTGTCTTTGTATTTGAGGGGTTAAGGCGGCCCATCCATTATGCAACATGATTGACTCGTTATACCCTGTACACAAAGTATAAAAAGTGGAGGCGTAGCATGTTCCATAGGAAAAAATGATCAGGAGCATTAGCCGCCTAGTCGATGTAGTCATGTCCGTCCGTTCGTGTTGTAACGTGTTTCTCAGAGACTATAAGAGTTAGAGCAAACCAATTTTACCACAACATGCGAGTTTTCCTTCATACAACAAAATGGGTACAGGGTATCCCACTGTCGGAAACCGTCCCGACTGTTTTTGTACACCGATGCCGATGTACGAATATCAAAGCCGTGTTTTGCCGATATGCGGAAAACAAGTCGATTCGGCTCGTTGTTCGCTGTCAGAGCTCTGACCTGAACTTGTCTTTAAAATCATCAATGTACATTTTTATGGAATAGTATGCTACTTAATTGGTTCATGTGCTTTCAATATTTCTTAACTTGATATATTTTGAGAACGGACAAGTTCATTGCTGTTAGTTTTAGATTGATTCATTAACAACAACAAGCTTTCTGTAATTTCAATAATGCCTAACATAAATAAAACAGTTTATTTTTATTAAATATTATTGCGTAAGTTTGTTGCTTCAATGAGTTTCAAGCTTCATTCACATATCAAGATTTCAGAAAGTCCATCACTTATAAGCCCTTTGGCACTAGACATGTTGGTCTTTTGAAGTGCATTTGAAATGATTTGTAGGCTCTGAGGTTCTAATTTCGTAACATAGTAACTATTGCGATAGACTGCATTGTTAAATTGACAATTCGAAGACGGAATTGCAAGTAGGCATGAATGTATGTGTTGTTTTTTTAGCACTCTGAGTCAGAATTTAGCGAGGAATTATCTAATTCCTTTTCTGCGTGTGACTAAGAAGTTACACTCAAATTTCAGTTCAGTTTTGAATTCATATTTATTGTTATGCAATAACAGCCTGATTATATCTAAATAATCGCAGCTCATTCGCTGTTAAGACAGATTTGATCCCAAAATTTGTTGAATTCCTTGAATTTTGTTGCTCTTTCAATTAAGGCGCCATATCAAAGCGATCAGGAAACAAATTTTTTTTTATTAATGTCATTGATTGTTGATATTGATTAATTTGGAATACTTGGAACTGGAATTTGTTTGTTTGTTTTTTACGATTGGCTCGTGATACTCACGTGTCTACTGGTTGTTGTTGTTATAGCCGAAGTTGATCACGGGAACTCAATTTTTGCTTTAAATGACTGCATTAAATATTTATGTAGTGAAATGATTCGATATTGCCATCGAATTGCGGCAACCAAATACTCAACGAATTGGCAAAAGTTTAAACCTCAATTTTTTATTTTAATTGGTTTTATATTTTATCTTACCGTTATTTTTGACAACTACTTATTTTTGACTTAGAGAAAAATACTATTACACCTTAAAATTTACAATTAAGTCTATGTTTTTATGGACAGAAACCTATTGGCGAGGTCGACCGGATGTAACCTCCGTGATCTCCTTCTTACTGTATGGTCGCCTATTTTGCGTCGCATGTACTGCGTGGCCTGTTATTTTGGGACATCCCCAACTTTAGGCACATCTAGGTCTTTCTATGTCTGCAGTTCGCATGAACCAGGGACGCCAGTTATACTTCCAATCCATATCGCCAGCCAGGAGCTATGCACGACTTGCAGATGGTCATCTTGTTTTTTAGGGATAGTTTTTTGCCAGTTTGGAGCCATCGGAGCATGCAAATTCTGTTTTGAAGGCCGCCTGTAACGCTGGAGATGTGTTTGGCGAAGGTTAGGCGCCTGTCCAAGTACTTGTAACTGCTGTGATGCTCCAGCAGTTGGTCCGGCAAGAAGATACCGTGGCATTGGCGCACGTGCTTGCATTTATGCCTATGTTCCAGAGCTTCAAAGATTTGTAAGTATTTGTAGAACATCCGTTGCTTCATATACGCAATTGTTTCTGGCCAGGATGGCCGTGTCGTCAACATAAGTGGCGATGAGCAGGTCCTGTGAGTCCTGTAAGCCGAATTTGTAACAAGTGGGCATGTCGTGTGTGAAGAGGGTGTAAAGCGTAGGCCCCACAACACTTCCCTGGGGACCCCCAGCTCAGATGGCCCTGATGGTAGACTCAGCACCATCCACCACCACCAAGAAGGAACGATCCGTCAAGTGTCTATGCACTATCCAGAGAAGTTGGGGCGGCAACAGACGCTTGAGTTTACAGAGGAGACTATTGTGCCAAACTCTATCGAAGACTAACAGATCCTAACTGACAGATATGTATTTTTTGAAGCAATATATAGTTTTTATTTGTATACTAGCTAAACCCGCGCGCTCCGCTGCTAAATGAATTCTTCCCGTTCCCATTCCCCTTCCCGTTTCTCTTCCTTCCCTTTCTCTCTCTTCTTCATACCAAGTCAATCTGCGGATATTTAATCTTATATCTTTATATCCTCTACCTCTACCTTAATTCAAAAGAATTCTTTACCTAGTCATAGATCCGGAACCCCTAAGTCGATTTTGTTCAAGCTTAGATAAGAACACTCTCCAACATAGTGGTCAGAATTGGCAGTCGTTTTTATATATATAGATAAATCTTTTTATACTGGACTTCCCAATACCTGCGTGTCCCCACACTCAAATCATTCCGTCTATTATGTAAGCCAACTCGACGCAAAGTTTTAGTTTGTGAATAGCTTTGAATGATTTTCTCTAGATATAAAAAATTCTAAAAAATCAATTCCAAGTTGATTACTATTGACACTCCAAAAGTTACTGTCTTTCAGTATGGGGATTATACCAAATGGGTGACAAATAGTTAATTCATATTCAATACATCTTTCATTTACAGTGGTGGCTTAACAATGTACATCGATTAATTCCCCTATTTTACATATCGCTTTTACAATAATTATTTAGGGTACCAACAGGTCTTGTAATCACATAAGGTCATCATAGTTTTGACGAAGGCTCTCACAAGTCTATCCTTTATCTTGGTACTACTTTTAGTAACATCTGTGCCAAATTTTATGTAGACTCCAAAGGACTTAGACTCCGCGCTATGAATTTAAAACTCACCGGACGAGCATCAACGTAAAATAATGAGGTGAATCTATACTAACATTATAAGCTCGAAAGTAACTGTGTCACGTAGCCGCTGAACCAATTGTTTAGCATTTTAGATAGGACCTTGGAATAAAAAATTTTATGCAGACAGACATAAACACGAAATCCAGCATACGGTAAAATGGGAACGAAAGTATCTTCTTTTATGTCTCTTTTCACAAGCATTTTCCTATTGCTAAGTTCCAAATTACAAGTTTTCCTATTGGGAAGTTATATTGGGGCAAAAATTACTTTTATGCCCATAACTCCAGTATTCTTCTACGTCTTTAAATTTGGAAACATAGATCAAAAACACTTTTATAAATATATGTGGTAATTTTCAAATCAATATGTTGCAGGGTGCGGCAGTAATTAAGGTAAATCTATCGAGGGGGAAGGGTGCTTTTATTGAAAAAAAGGTGAATACAGTTTTAATGATTTGGCCCATACTAGTCTCCACACTAAATTTTGTAACTCTAGCTCACATGCATCCATAACTACATGTAGTGGACTTTTGGAGCAGTTTATAGGCGAGGGGGGGTGAAATCAGCATATTTTTGACTTCAACTTTTGATGTATTTATCAGCTTTCGATCATTTTTATAACATAAATGCACATAAACAAGAGGTAAACCTCTGTCGAGTTTCGAGTTGATAGACTCAACGGAGAGGCTGTAAGCCGCACGCGGTAAGGGGGTAAGATATCAACTTGATTCGATAAACTTGCTCTTTTTCGGGATAATGCGCATCTTTTGGTAAAATTTTTTTTTGTCTAACTTGAGTCGTCGAGTAACACAACACTGACGGACGGACATGCCATTTTTGCCCATGAAACAAATGATCTGCCACGCCTCCTTTTGCCTGTTACATACATTGCACAAATCTATAATACCCTTTTACACTTGGTGTACAGGGTATAATTATATTCTATCTAAAAGTATGCAATACTTTTTTGAAATTTGTAAAATGCCCAAAAGTAGGCAATTTTGTTTTTATATTTCTAGCAAACTCTTGTTTTTATTATTTTATTCATTTATACGAAAATAGTTTAGATCTTGTTATATCCGTAACCGCAATCTGCACAAGGACCTTGGCATTTCGTTCGTGGGTGATGTGTTAAATAAATTAAGCGGCCGTTATGAGGATCGGTTAAGAGTTCACTCCAATTGCCTTGGCCGGCCATAGTCCAAGAAGACGTTTGAAACTCCTCCATCCATGTGATCCCAGACGCCGACAACTGATTTAATTAACAGCATTTCCAATGAATTTCAACATTTAAACCATATTTATATTCAATTTTTTCTAAATATTTTAAACTACTTACTTTTTTTTTACCATAGATCATACTACTTAATAGTGTGTAGCGATTAAGTCTTTTGCATTACCTATAGGATTATAGCTTATTTTTTGTTGCAGGCTGATTGCCAATAATTATTATTATTAATAAAAGTTAAGCTCAAAATTTGCTACATACATTTGTTTCTAGTTTAATAATATTTTGTTCTATAGTTATAAATAAAAATAAATAGTTGGTAACCAACTCAGGCTTTTCCGCACGTTTATGAAAACAACCGAAATTAGCTCGAACAAAATTTAAATTATTTACTCTAATTATTCCTCTGGCCCCCAGACTATAGCGACTAGAGTGCCCAAATTCAATAGGAGACCCTTTGAAGTTATGCCCAACACGATAGAAAATCATTTAGCTTGCTAATGTCGAAAATACTAAAGTTATTGGAATACCACATTACATTGAGAACGACAACGCACGAACACAAAAACATCGCCAAATCGCCGGAAAAGTTCTCACAGTGCCTAAATCGTCGAAAGCTTAAAATTAGAAATTTTAGTTTTTTGGCCAATCGCAATACTTTTTTGCTGAAAAGTAACAGTAGCTACAATTAAAAATAGTACAACTTTAATATAAATTAAAATAAATAAAATATAAGCTTAAGCTTAAATTTTATTGCCAAGCGAATAAAACAAAATTATTTGAATTTAATGTTCGATGAAATGTCCGTATAACCAAAATCTCTTCTGTTTAAGTTCAAACTAACAGTTTCAAAAAGGATCGACATCAAGCCTCGGTGGCGCAGTAGGCAGCGCGTAAGTCTCATAATCTTAAGGTCGTGAGTTCGAGCCTCACCCGGGGCATAATTTTTTTTTTTTTCACTCTAAAAAACTGAAGCAACTTTTTTTTAGCTTATATATATATAAAACACGATATAGACAGCAAGTGAAATGGGATTTAATTCAACAAAAAGTCGAAGCGCTGAAGCCTGTAGCATGTGAGCGCAAATAAGTTGAGAGAGGAATTTTTTTATAAAATCTCTTGGATTTCCACGATTTGTACATATCGCAGTGCTTGAATTGCTGCTGCCAAATTAGTAAGAGTCGTAAAATCTTTGCTTTTTGGCGCTTTTGCTATTCGTATGATTTTAAAAATTAACATGATATTTGTGCTATGAGTCTTGGCAGCAGTTGCTGCCAGATAGCTGCATGAAAAGTTATAGTCAAAAATATGCTGATTTCACCCCCCTTCGCCTATAAATGGCTCCAAAATTCCAATGAATGTATATAGGAATACATATGAGCTAGAGTTACAAAATTTGTAGTCGAGCCTCGTGTGAGCCAAATCATTAAAACTGTATTCAACTTTTTTAAATAGAAGCCCCTCTTCCCCCGCAATTGATTTACCTCAATTACTGCCGCACCCCGTAACATATTGATGTGAAAATTGTTTTTGATCTATGTTTCAAAATTCAACGACATTGGCCCAAGAATACTGGAGTAATTTTTCCCATAATAACCAACTTCCCAATTGGAAAACTTGTCAATTGGAACTTCCCAATAGGAAAATGTTTACAGGCATATCGATCTTATGAAAAGAGACATAAAAGTGGATACTTCCCTTCCCATTTTATCGTATTTAGTGTTTATAAAGAAAAAGGGTTCAGGGCATTCCACAGTCGGGCACCGTCTGCATAAAATTTTTAAATCTCAATTAGGATTGTTCAGATCGCTAAGACCCATAACAGCATACTCTTTATCAGTGTTCATAAAAATGTGGGACAATATATACTGCGATCCGAATCATAAAAAGTGCACACTACATATTTCAAATTGAAATTTCTCATTTCCGTTGATTTTAGAGCTCTGAACCAGCCTTTACTTGGGAGTATTTTCAAATTTTAATGAGGATTGTTCAGACCGCTAAGACCCATGACAGCATACTCTTTATCAGTGTTTATAAAAAGTGAGATAATATATACTGCGATGGACAAAAATATATATATGTAATTATTTTTTTTTTTACATTTATTATATTACTTGAATAATACTGACTAGTATTTAATTACTAGCCCGTGTTGTGAGCGGGTTAGAGAATACCACGACAGCAGGTCAAAGCTTGTCGTATGAGGCGACTAACAATGACACTCAATGTGAATCTCGTAAGCGTGTTGGTGACAGTATGGTATTTTCCTCCCCGGTAAAGCTTAAGGGAGTAAGGAGTTTAGGATAGCGTCAAGGGCGTTACTAGGCGTAGTGCAGAGGGCACCAGAAACGCATAACTCTGCAGCTCGCTGAATTTTGCCTAGCTGCTTAAGGATAGATTTCCTTTGCAGAGCAGGCCACCAAACCAGGAGGAGGATAGGCCGTCCAAAGGCCTGTAGAGCCAGCTGACTATTTTAGGGGACATGCACCATCTTAGAACAATGGCTCTTCTGCAAGAGTGCAGGGCCATCGCTGCCTCTTTGGTGCGTTCCTATGTATTAAGATTCCAATACAATTTTTTATCTAGAATTATCCCCAGATATTAACACTGTTACTAGCTTAGGGGAGATAAGCAATGGTATTTTATACCTTCTTGGGAAAAGAACAAGGTCAGTTTTATCATTCGCATTTAAGCTCTCTGGAGTGGGTGAGCGCACTTTCGCTGCACTGTGTGGTTAGTTATCTGCTTACCTATTGCTTCGCTCACTGAGTACTTGCGTTAGAGTATTATAGAGGGTAGAGATACAGGATATTATAAATTTGTGCAATGTATGTAACAGGCAGAAGGAGGCGTGGCAGACCATAAGTTCCATGGGCAAAAACTCTTACCATTGACTCGGGTAGCGATTGAACCATGTCCGTCTGTCTGTATGAGGGGATATATACTTTACCGGTAACATGTTCTACAGAAACGAAGCTGAGGAAATCGTATCGGATTTTAGATTCCCTTCCGATTGTATAAATGTATCTCACACCAACTTATAATTGTTCAATTCCACTGTGGCTCACGATTTCTTTTATTACCTCTGAGTAAGCTTCATGATGATTTTGAATTGTTAATAGGCATAAGTGGGAATTTCTTACATTTTAAATCAAATCGAATAATACTCGGATAGTTCAAAAGTGCGCTCGAATCGTATTCGAATAATAGTGATGAGCTCTGGTGATCATTAGTTGTTTATAGAAATTACTAATGGTGTCCAGTAAAGTTTTCTACTATGATTATTAAATCTATTAAAAATTCAATATTGAAAACTAAATCTAATATTGCTCTCAGTGTGTATTGGAAATTGTAATTTTTTACTAACTTTCCAACATCTTTACATAAATACGCTAAGCAAAAATTCAGTCTGGTACCGATTTCTTCGCAATAACGTAATGTTTTTAGGTAAAACCTATACCATTCGAAAGAGTGCGGTTTGCCGAATTTACTTTTCACCTGCGTTTTAGACAGGTATAAATTGATTTGAAGTAAAAAATGTACTGTATACGCTATAAAATAAAAAACAACAACAAACTACATTGTACACAAAAAAGTTGTTATATTATGTTTTCTTTTCTCCTCTTCGTAAAGAGCTCTTATAAGAAAGTGTATTAAGTCGTCGATTGTCGACGACAAGGCGAATGCAAGTATATAAATACGCTAAGCGAAAATTCAGTGTAATACCGATTACTTTGCAATAACTTCAAGTTTTCAGGTAAAACCTATACCATTCTAAAGATAAAAAGCTAGCGGTTTGCAGAAAATAAGTTTCACCTGCATTTTAGTCTGATAAAACTTGATTTGAAGTAAAAAACAACCACAAAATACATTGTACGCACAAACGTTGTTATTTCGTTTTTTCTTTTCTCCTCTTCGTAAACTGCTGTTAAGAGAGCGTTTTTTAAGTCGTCGAATGTCCTGGAACACAAAGTAGCCTTGAAACTTAAAAACGAAATCCTATTACTAGAAATGTAATGTCATAGTACTTAGTATAATTAATTGGAGATTAAAAATATAACCCCTATAAAGGGCGCTTTGATAACCCACATTGCACCAACGAATTGCATTCATTTTCAGTAACAACTCACACAGAGTGTTATAACTTTGTATGAATGTGTGTGACTCTCTTCTTCTTACTATAGCATTCTATGAGCCTAAACCATTGCACATAAATCGAATCGGTCGCCTTTCTCTAGCATGTGGCTAGCTCCCTCTATCTCTCCGAAAAGTTTTTGCTCAAATTCGATACTCAGGTATTAAAATTTTTTAGATTAAGAAGATTTTTAGTGATATTTTTGTTTTGAATCTCCGATTAATTATACTTAGTACTATGACATTACATTTTTAATAATAGGATTTCGTTTATATGTTCTAATGCTACTTTGTATTCCAGAAGGTTCGATAGAAAGCTGGTCAGAATTTTTTTGCTCTTTATGACATTGACGGGCCTTTGCCGAGCTCGAGCTGTTTTTTATAGTACACACTGTGCAACAAAAATAAGCCTGTATCTAAAACATACTTTTTCCGTACCATTAAATAAAATCAGAAAATAAAAGTATAATTGTCGGGAACCTTACTGCCGATCGAGATGCACTGTAACCTGAATTAAAGGCGATTCAATGTTCCTTGGACAGTTTTGATTTATCTTATGTTGATTTCAATGCCTTGTAACTCCCAATCGTTGAAGATAGACCAAAGCTGTCTGACACACATTACGTCTATATCTCATTGACTTCATCATCATCTCGATCAATAGTAAGGTGTTCGAGTAACATGAGATTGAAATCTAACGTTGCTAAAAAATCCAAAACGGTTTCCGAATTCGAAGTCAGCGACGCCAAATTTACCGGAAAGGTAGTTTTAGCCATATGCCTTTTATTGAAGTCAAATTTGTTGCATAGTGTTAAAAGCAATAGTCAAGCTTAATAGTGCGCCCCATTAATAGAAACCTTATCTAGAACCACACACCCACTTTGCACTTTGTACCCACAAAACGCAAATAAATAAAATTCTTTTGCTTGTGTATATAAATAAAGATGTACATATATGAAAAGCTTTATACAATTTATAATACGTACAATACGTATACATACTCTATAAACAGTGTGAAAATAGTATATTTTGCAAGGTTCCAAATGAAAAACATTTTAGTTTTTTAGGACATGCGCGTTCGATAACAAATGACGCCTTTCTAAATTCAATTGTTCATTGAATGCATAACTTCGAATTCAATTGAATTCAATATCCCTTATTTGTACGGAATGTATAGAGGTTGATGCAATCCCAGCTAAATTCATTGGGGTAGACTACGTTCTTCGTGTGGTTGTCCGGCGAGTAAATAAGAACGGATGAAGGCTTACCAACACGCAAACATATAATTGGCCATGCAAGACACATGAGAACTCTAGATTAATCCCACACACTTCCAGAGATTGGCCATGAGATTCTTGATTCTCATGGGAATGCAAGGCGTAACGCAAAGTAAAAAAGTAGCGCAACGGTTCTGGTGGTAGAGTCAAAGTATTAATAGGACTTTGTCATCTGCAATATTGACAAATGGCAGTTCGCTGTAGTCAATCTTGGGTTCATTTTGGAAAGAGCCGCAACCTCAATGCACATTCGTGTCGCTTCTTTTGGCGGCGATTGGTCTTTGATTCAATTGGCTGCTCATTTCATCTAGCAGAAAGATGAATGCAGAGTGAAGTAATGTTTGATCTTCTGGTTGGATGCGTAATGTGTCTCTCATAGTGAAAGTAGAGCGTTGTAATGCTCGAATCATAAATCGCAAAACAATATTACCTGATTCGCGAATGTACTGTAAACATTAAAACTTTGAATGTTTTCGATAACTTGCCAGAATCATGGAAATTTCCACAAAATCTCCCAAATAATTACGAATGAGTTTGACAACATTTCGAAATCTGATAATTAATGCTCAAAAAGTGCTTTTAATGCAGCTGTTGTGGATTTTGACATCTACGATCTCACTGCAGAGCCCTTTGTTATACATTTTGCAAATCTTGTGTGGGCAAAGTTTTTTCGAATAATCGAGTGTGACACAAAAATCTGGAGACCAAATCCAAGGTTGGTGTTGCAGGTCTCTAAAACAAAACTGTAGGTACTTCTAGAGATTTCATTTCATCGGAGTCGTGTTTCTGAAACTGCAAACATTGCATGTTGTGCAATTTCGATCTCGACTCTAGTACACTCACCATGCACGATTACCGACTAACGATTACCTGTGACTGTCAAATAATTACAGTACAGTCAAATAATTAATAAAATAAATAATTTTGTGTTCATTTTAAGTGTTGTTTCCCAACCTAAACATATTCACCTTTTTTTTGTCCCCCGATTCCGTAAAATTTATATCTTTAATGATTGACCATAAGTAATTTCGATTACAGCAATTTGGTAATACATCTAAAACATTTTTTATCTTTTTAGGTCTGAAAACAAAAAGCCAAGTGACCAACCAATATATATCAATGTAATTGAAGATCCCATTTATAGGACACCATAAAGGTGTCCAAAGCTTTTATTACTCTAGGGCAATATCCAAAATGCCTTTATATTGGGGTTATGCATCGGCACAACGCATTGAAGTCACCAACACAACGACAACAAAAACAACATTGATTACGAGTTATTACCGTGTGATTCTAAGGTAGGAGACTTTATTAATTGAAAATTTGTTGGCAAACGGAGAATGGCGTGTATATACGAGATATGTTCGAAAAGTGTCCAAAATGCATTCATACATCAATGTGCGATTATTGCAGTGTATACAAGTCCAATTTTCTTTATATCTGTTTTTTTTTATTAAGTTTCTTTTTTCGTTTTGCCTCTAAAATGCAAAAATAAGAGAATTTGAGAGAGATGGGTATAAAAACTACACAGCGAAAAATAATCAAGTACATTGTACTTAAAGTGAGCACATCTGGGCTTGCCCAAGACACAGGAGGGTCCTTGGTTCGATTAAAAGTCGTAGCAGTTTTTTTAAATTTTAATTTCGTTTGTTTGTTGTGTTGGTTATTGTAATTATTTTACATTTAGAATTATTTTTTTTTATATTTATTTATCTGTTTGTATATTTCATTTATTATATTTCTCTATAAATAGGATCGAGAGCAATTGGGAATACACATATTTCAGTTGGGTTAAGAAAAAGAAGAGATAAAAATAATAAATGCGAGAGGTCTTGCTCACACTGTCAATTTATTACGCAGTTCTTTTTTAAAATTTCAAAATGCTACTCATTTTGAGTTTTTTGTACTTGATTTAAGTACATTCTGTTTTTGGTTTTTATTTGAGTACGAAATTTACTCTATTGAAATATTTTCTGAAAATTTGTACTCAAAAATGCTTGTTCGCATATTGAGTGCGCGGCAACTCATTTTGAGGATGTCGTTTTTCTCTCTGTGTACTGTTTGTGCAGACGAGTCTTCAAAGAAAAACCCTTCATTCCTAGCTTGCAGAGGCAGCCGTCTGACGAAATCGAATAAAACTTGTGGGAGCTAAACTTAAGAACATGTCATGAGATGTCGAAAGTAAAGGCAATATTATAGTCGTTGTGTTCCTATTTTAAACCGCACAGTTGTGTCTCTACGGGATAGATGTGATGTTTGTTTTTTTTATTATATAGGAGCCATCGCTATCAAACCTTTTTATGACAATGATCTTACTATATCTTTTCCATGACATAAGTGTAAGTGTTCACGTACACGTAACTCGCGATTTCATTCCGCAAACTACCAATAAAAATTGTCCGTACCAATCACATCAATAGTATCATACTATGTTTTTGATTAAAAACTAATTACATTTCTCTTGATAAATCAGCTTCATGCCACTGTGCGTCAACGAAATCGAAATGTAATCATTGCTATCATTATTTTTTTATGAATATGTGTATAGCTATTATAAGGTTGAAGTGTTGGTCTGTGTGTGTCGTGTATGTGTGCTGATAGTCGCACATTTGCCAGCCACATACCAGCAATTAGTACAACGAGCTGTCACAGTGGGGCATCCCCGACTATCAGACACCCTGCACCAGAGTTTGCCAATGCTCTGCTATTTAATTGTTTTGCTCTATTCAATGCTCCTTTTGTGCAGCAAAAAAGTTATATTAGTTAAGCCATGCTTCATGACGGCTACGGAGTTTTTCAATTGCTACGACTCCGGATGAAAATTCGGTCGTATCTGATCGTTTGCTGTTGGAACTGAGCTACGAGAGAAAAACTTTCTTAGCTGAGCCATAGCAAAGAGTCGGAGGTTTTTACTTATGCTACAATAGTACAATGCCATAATAATCTTGGTGACGTCATTGAAAGGCTCCCAATTATGTTAATGATTTCAGAATCACAGATTATTATCTGCAACATCAACCCATTATCTACATCCATCATCCATTATTTACTTCCATAAAGAACTGGATATTGTCTGCGAGCAAACTTTTTGCCAATCTCCTGTTTCTACCTTCTAATGAGTGCCATAGCTTGCAGCATTTCTGCCTAGCCAAACCTCCCTTCCACCAACATATCTGAATATGATTCTCTTATGCATTATGGACCCTTGAGATGTGAGACTCTTAGAAAAGGAGATATCTACTCTATCCTACTCAAATACTCATACCCTTAGTATGTAACAGATTTGACAGGCGGATCTGGCTTTTGGTAGGACAGGGGAACCTAAATTTTCGGGGTACCCTTATCCGAGGCTTTCTCGCAATATTTTATTGGAATTGGGGTGCCACCGGTTGGCATTAGGGCAGTTAATCAGGGGACACCAAGTGGTTGTTGTCATCAACTAGGTTGCCAGGTAAATGGTGATCAGAAGCTTTCGGTACTTTACTGTTTATTTTTTGCAATTTTGAATGGGCATCTATGTAGTTTTACTCGTTGCTTTCTATATTGTATAGCTGAATGTCGTCAGGGTTGGCCCGCGTTTTTGTCAGTTAAGACCACCTACTACCTGGGCAAGAAATAATGATTTTTTTTCTATGAAAACAACACTGATTGGACAAGCCTTACCTATAGAATGTAGAGTACAAAAACAACAACAACAGTGCAAACATTGCCAATACCGCCGACAAACGCAAATACTAATAAAAACTTGATGCAGACAGTCGGGACTGTGGAATACCCTGTACTCTTTTTCTTCATCTACACTAAATCTTGATTCGACAAACTCACTCAGCCTTGAATAAATGCGCATCTTCATATCTATTCAATATGATTTGCTCACTCATACTCTGTTTATTCGCACAATACTCGAAACATGATTATTCCTGCTGCGTTCGAGTCGATTGTCTCTTTTGGGACAATCATTCGTGCATCATGATACCCGAAGCTAACAATCAGCATGAATTCGTCAACAAAGCAATCATGCAAACGGATTGAACTCGTTTCGTTTCGTGTGTGATACTCGATCGAACATGTTGGTTCTAAGCGCTGTGTTGAGTTGTGATGAAATTTTAGCGAGAGTGAACGAGCCTACTCAATCATACTCAATGCAGCTCTCTGATCGATAAGTGGAGTGGGCTATGTGCTTAATCAAGGTAAATTGATCAAAGGGATTCAACATGAATCTACACAATTATACAATATTTATTTTATATTTTATACATTTCATCGGATTTTCATGATTTGCATTCTGTTGTTCCCAACATGGCTACATCGACTGCACTATTGTCACAGATCATCTTTGCTAAAAGTAACTAATGATCTGCCACGCCTCCTTCTCTCTGTACAAATCTATAATGCTCTGGAAGCTATATGTTAAGGGTATAGTAAATATATAGCAAGAAAAAGAAAAGAAAGAGAAGGCGGTAAAAGTCTTATCAACGAATTTCCAAACCCGAACCAATAACAAACTCAAAGCAAATGCCGAATATGTACCAAAATACAACTCACACAATCGCACACTCACGCGTGTGTCTGTGAGTGGGTTCGCACACATGTATGTAACTTAGCTAGTGCGTTATACTATAATTCTCAAAATTGCGCGCATACGCGCTACAGTTCAGTTCGCGCTGGAGAACGTAACGGAAAAGTCGTCGCTTGCCTTGCTACAACTACAACAACTACAAAAGCTACAGCTGTAAGAACAGTGGCTGCAAAAATTTGTGGCACACGCAGACGCATTCGAAAGAAATAAGCGCAAAAAAGTATATACTACAAATAAAAAAAAAACATACTCATTTGTGAGTGTTGATTTTATTTTTAGTTAATATATTTAACAGCCAGCTCTCTAGTGCAATTTGTCGCGCTTTAGTGTAGCTTTTTTTCGTAAATATTATTTTTTGTTTTTTAGTGTTTGTAGTGCTTTTAAAACACGTGCGTGAAATGTCTGAATGAAATCGCAATGCCAAAGCAGCGTGGCGATTCGTAAATGCTTTAGTTGTTACCAAATTTGTGAATTGACTCAGCGGTTTGTGTGAAAAGTAAGCATGATATATGCACTCTATCGCGATCATGTGTTTGTGGTCAATTCGCTGGCATGCTAACTACCTACCCGATCGATCATTTCATCAATCACAGCCAACTGTAAGGGTTAATAATGTGTGTGTCGTTGCGTCACCGCACGCACGCGCTTCATAAGTTTGATCTGTCTTCTATAGAAAGGCTGACAATCGCAGGCATTTAGTTCATGGTAGAATAAGAGATACTCATAATTACACAAATGGTAGAATAAGAGAAGGTATGATCACTCAGAGTAGTTGCCTCTTTTCAGGCACCAAATTTCAGTTTAGTATACTACTGAAAGTTGTGGTGAGTTGACGTGTGGGCAGAGTTAGCGCAATTTGTTTTGTTATTACATGCATATGTTTATGTGTGTACGTTTTTTTCTTGGCCTATTTTAAAAACAAACAGATCCTGCAGGAAAGTATACTAGTACAGAACCACAAAAAAGGATTAGATTGTTATGGTTATATACTAGTATTTTTGTTTGACATCAAGTGCTATGTTTAACACGGGGCTGTCATAGGAACTGGTTGCGGGTGATATGGAACTAGTAAATGGGCAATGGCAACCTACCTGTTTGGGGTGTATTTGCGTTATGAAACCATACTAGTACGGAACCATTTATTAACCAGAAAAAGAGGATGAAAATATGGTTCAATATTAGTATTTTTCTTTGATGCCAAGTGGTATTTTTAACACAGGGCTTTCATAGGATATAACTAGTATTTGGGTCATGGATGCATACCAGTTCGGTGTGTATTGTTACAAACCACTTTTGGTACTTGTGGAATGTTCCTAGTATCTTTCTTATCGGTAGGAATTCAGTATATTCCGCCAGTTAATAAAACAAGTACAGTGATCTATTAAAATTATACCCACCCATTTATTTTGAATTTATTCATAAACATTTAATGCTTTAATTATTTGAAATTTATTATAAAAAAAATATTTTTTTTCTTATCACTTACGGTTTGATCGGCACCTTGACTTAAAGCACTAAAAATAAAAAACAAGCTAATTTAAAAAATACCTTTTTACATACAAATGTTTTGCAAAAAAGAATAAATTTTAGTCACCGTTCACTTACTAAACAATTTTAATGTACTTGTGACTTACCTTGTTCTCTGAAAACACTCCAGCATTCCAAATTCATCTGCACAAAATTAATTTGCTTTAGTAAATAATATAATAAATTAATGTTGATGTTTTGCACTGACGCCTTTTTTGGTATTTTTCTGGTGCATACACAAATTTCTTCAATTTACACAAACAACAACATGAAAAGAGCTGAAAAACACAACGTGCTAAGACTCTTTTCATTGAGCGAATACAAAAAAACAGTGAGAGCGCCGAGTATAGCGCGCTCTCCGTTTTACTTGTTACCGTTGACACTGTTTTTTTCCTATCCCGCCACAAATCTATTTTGAACCAGTCGGCTACTACTTGCCTACAACTACAATTACAACTAGTTGAAGCTGTTAATAGTAGACCAATTTCCTGCAGGGCGTGTACACAAAGCAGCAGTATATTTCTCTCACGCTGCCTCGCTCATAATCTTTGTAGTGCCTAGAAGAAGAATAGTGATATTACATTCTCTTATTCTACCATGATTTAGGCCAAGTAGTACGACTATCTAAACTTTCTAGCTGTTTGTACTAATACACTGCTCGGCTAGTATTATTTGTATTTCTATCTGAAAATTTACTACGTAGTATTTGTCAAATACAGACGCTGCCAAAAGTAAATACATTTGGCTTAAAATTTATATGGTTATTGTCTTTATTGCCGCCCATAAGGCAGTTTATAGCACAATTTGTAAAGCATTTGCAATGCGTCTTAGCGCTTTTGACCGCCATATATATAAGCATACATAAAAACTGTATCTAATTTGTATGGTAAATATTACATTCAGAGTGTTGACGTCTATAAACTACTAAGTTTAAAAAAGCTTGCCGTTTAAACACAACTGTGTCGCATTCATAAGTAAAGTAAACGTTAAAAGAGTAAAATTGTGAACATCTTCAGTTTTTGTTTAATGCCTTTTTGCGCGTTCTTGATCTTTAGACTTTATCGTGTACTATATGTATATAAAATGCATATAAAAGTTTGCAATACAATTTGACTGATCAGTGATCCCCATAAACGAACAAGTTTAAAACCGAATTGCAGCATTGAGAATACTCGGAGTATTGCTCAGTGATCGATGCTTCATATTGCAGGAACCGTTGATCTTGAACAACAGATTTATTTATAGTGATCCGATATCCTTCTTAACAAAGAAGTTCATACACAAATGGTTTTCAAATACAATTTGACTGATCGGTAAACACCAAAAGCGAACAATTTCAATACCGAATTGTAGCACTGATCTATGAGTATTGTTCAGTGCTCGATGTTTCAAAATGCAATTATCATCTTGAACATCAGATTTGTGTATCATGATCAGGAATGGATCACAGACAGATGATTTTTAATTTGTCAGATCAGTGAACAGTAATAGAGAAGATAACTTGTTCAGCAAGCAAAAATTTTGGTAGTAGTGATCCAAACACTTTTAAATCATTTCAATGCATATAACCGAAACACTCAAATACTGGCTAAAAATATGTAGATTATTTTTGTAATTCATTCGTACTAAAACAAAGTTGTTTTTCTAAAAATTTTGCATTGATAAATGTTTCTTAATAATGTATTGAATATATAATTTCGTAAACAAATTTAAAGCGTCACAATTAGCTTAGCAAAGTAATATTTTAATCATTTTTATTGGCTTATCTAAGAAAAGTTCAATTATACCATATACATATATGTATTTGTACGTATTGGAATAAAAACATATGCTCTGCCACGCCCTTTTATTTTTTAACTAAAATCGAAAACTTAGTAGATTTTTTGGTAGATTTTCATAAGAATATGCATAGATTTACCTCTAAGATCTTCTTAAGACTTATCCTGTGAAAGGAGTCGTCATCAGCAAAGTGAAAAAATGTTGTTTGCATAAAAAAAGTAGGTTATTTCTAACAAAAACCAAAAGCTAAGTGAATTTTTGCATTGTTATGGCATAAATTTTCATTTTCACCTAGGTCAAAATTTTGCATTTTAGCTCAAAGTAGAACCTTTGTTATTTCACTTCAAAAATTAATTTATTAGACTTTTATTTGGTAATGTTAGACAATGTAAGGGCTTCACATGGGACGTTTTTGTATGCCTGTAGTAGATAACTTTTAGTTTTATTTTGGAAAATGCATCTTTCTATTCTATTTATATTTCTTCGTTTTAATCCAAAACAAATATACTTGGCTTCTTGTTTACTTAACCTTAAAATCACAAAATTGTATTAAGTTTTCGTTGACGAGCTGGATCTGTTTAGTCTTTAGACAGTCCTTATTTCCCCACGCTGAAAGATGGTTTAAGTCAGTTTCATGGCTTTAGCGACATAGAGTTTCTTTCGAAGAACACTTTGATTTATTGTGATTTGATCAAGTGATCGGCGGCAGCGCATTGTGGACGAAGACTTTCGCCTGACACTATGCACAGAAATTTTGGACTTAATTAAATGCAAATTAGAATCGCAATGAAGGAAAGTAAAAAGTTTAACATCAAATCAATATCAATTTCATATAAGCACATGTGTATAGCCGAATAAACATATAAATTGTACATATGTACTCTATATTTCTAAATGCATTTATGAGTGGATTCCTTCTTCGTCTCTATGTGCTATTATCTCTTGTCACACATTTTTGTAGAATTTGTCTTTTGGATTCTATGGCGCGCTTTATGTCTTACTTTTACTGTCTTCAAACTAATAACGCCCGAATATGAGTGCATTTGAGCTGCTATTATCATTCACAACTATTTCTATTGCTTGACAAAAGTAGTCAGCCAACAAACCCCATAACAACGGCCATATAATTAGACCCCGACTATATCAGTCAGTTTGACGAGCTTATCGGGCCGTGCATGTTGTTCTTCTTGTTATTGTTGCCTTATACGGTAAAGACATTAACGTCGTTTGTCCATAAATTTAATGGGTGTCAATATCGGCAAAAGATATTGACAAGTGTTGTCGTCGTCGGGCCTTACTTTAAAGTTGGTGGCAGTCCGATTTTGAGGATTATATGGTACCTACCAGCTCATATGTCGTACCCCTGACTTGTTTCAAAGGCCAATTGGCTACATGTGTATGTTTAACAATCGGTGACCACAAACTCGATACAAATTCCAAAAATCGCAACTTGCCGCCTGTGATAAGATTCGCAGCAATAAAAACAACAAAAAACGCATTACTTTGGCCTATTTTATATAATGAGTGTTACTTTTTTCGGCAATCACGTTTTTCCCTCTAAAAAGAAAAAACAAACACCGATCAGCCGACATTTCAGGCGCTTGTTCAGTGGCAAAGTTGCCGTTGAGGCGTTAAGGCGTTCTTTTTTGACCCTGCAATATTCCGATAAATGCTGATCACAAACAAGTTATTCAAACATCTAACAGTTGTTTTCCGTCACATTTTTGTACGGAAATCGTTAGAGTGTTACAAACGCGTCATTTCCACCAACTCTATCTGAAATAGCCGTAACATATTGATATATTGAACTCTTCGGCACAGAAATCAAAATAATACGTACACATAATAAAAAAGTATTGATAGTGTGACAAGTTCCAGATTTCGCGGAGCAAGTTTCAAAGTTTAATTTGCTGATAAATCATAAGTATGTGAATAATGCAGTGAGTTAAATAAGCCAATTAGCAAGTTACTAAAGATTGACTATAACCTTTTAGCTGTTTCTACTAGTCATACTTATATGTATTGGTTATAGTAAAATTGCTATGCTTTTTGTAACGCATAGAAGAATTCGTAACAGACAATGTGTTCCATTTACAAAAATTATCAGCATTAACAATTGATTTGAAGCGTATGAGTGTAGTAGACAATATTTAAAAACTGAGAGGAAAGCTTAGAATAGGCATAGGAATAAAAGTCACTCCCGCGTAACTAGTGCGAAGCATTACTTCGCAGGGATGGACGGCGGAAGGTGAGAGCCGCTTTTCAGATTATTAGCGCAAGCCGTCTCCTCTCCCAGCTGCCTGCCAGACAGCTTCGCTCTCCAGCATGGGGCCTACAGTTAAGGGGCAACTAGCAACTGTCGTCTCTTTTGCAAAGAGCGGACACACAAATAACGAGTGTTTCGCGTTTTCAACGACTTCGCTTTCACAATGGTTGCAGAAGGGTTAATCCTCATGCTGAAACCTGTATAGTTATGCCTTGAAGCACCAATGATCCTTAAGCATTTGGGCAATGTCAAAGCCAATACGTCCATCTTCCATCTTCCGGAAGCAGCTGGGCACTCTTAGGGCACATCGCTTATAGGATGCTTACCACCCTCTACTGTATGAGGAAACCTCCATTCCCCAAAATGTAACCACCAATCATTATTCCGAGGTATTTTACTGCGGTTGGTGACTCCATTGCTCCACCATCCATCAGGCTAACCGCGGTCTGAAAGTGTCTGTTGGTAAATCTGCCTAATTTAGTAACATCTCGGTTTTTAAGCCATCTCAATGAAATTTGGCACAGTGAGTTTTCACATTTATAACTATAATTTTGCAAGAACTCAGGGACATAAGACAACTTAAATGTCGTAGATTGAAAGTTGACAAAGAGAATAAATCTCAGACAAATCTCTTATTATTATTATTATCTTTATCAGGGCAGCTTGAAATGTCAGACTTTTCAAATAAAAGAAAATCCTTTCTACAGTTTTTTTGATCTCGTCCAAAAAAAAAGGTTTCCTCAAGGTCCTCCCATACATTTCTCTAAGCCAACTGCGGACGCTTTTGTTTCACATCAACATAAAGTCTGTACAACAGCTTTGAATTATATTCGCTGGCGATCGTTTTACCCTTTTTAAGGTGATCGCCAAGATCGGACTTAACAACCCGTTGCTGGGTTATCGTCTTATCGCCCAGCTAATTGCTGCCGACTTTCTCCAAAATATTTGAGCGAATTTTTTTTGGTAGAGTGTCGGTAGCTTTGGGTGTTCAGGTTGTCATTCCTGACCATCAGTTAGGGCTCAGGCATCAGCGAATTCGATGACAGCCAAATTTGCTGATGACACTGTCTTTGTGTGACAAAGTCAGTCAAGAACTGCAGATTTTCGAGACTATCCAGATAAAAGTGTTATATAAGAGATTTGGGAGATTCAAAATACCATATAATCCTGTTTGTTTTTTTACTTGGTTTTTACTTTTCCGCAAAAAAGCATAGCGATTGGCCAAAAAACTAAAATCTCTAATTTTATGTCTTTCGACGATTTAAGCACTCTGACAACTTTTCCGGCGATTAAGCGATGTTTTTGTGTTGGGCATGTCTTCAAAGGGTTTTCTATTGAATTTGAGCACTCTAGTCGCTATAATTGGGTCGCCATAAGAAAAATATAATTCTCGAATTTTTTTTGGGTTTAAATTTGTCCGAGCTAATTTCGGTTCTTCTGACAAACATGCTGAAAAGCGTGAATTGGTTAACAACTGTTTATTTTGTATTAAATAAAACCGAAAACAACCGAAATTAGCTAGCAGATATTAGTTTTTTGGCCAATCACAATACTTTTTTTCGGAAAAGTAAAAAAGTTTTTTTTTTTTAGCTAAAAGTTGTGCATAAAGCATCGACTGCAACTCTTTAGTTAAGACGAGTTTATTGTTAACAATCTTTGAACCATGACTAAGCAAGATGAGTATGAAACAATGAGCCGATTCAGCTATTCAATTTCTACTTTACCCAAGGCAGGTTATTAATACGCCTCTATTAACTATTACAGATTGATCGTAGTCGCAAGTCAACCCAGTAATGCTCGACAATTAGCCATATAAGATGATTGATAAAAACAACGATGCCAGCCAAACCCGCGACAACAACAATGGCCAAAGCAGCGCATTAAGATTGAATCTGTCGGAGAAGCAAGACGCGCAGCAGCTGCAGCAAGTAAGGAGCATGTCAAAGACTAGCGCCAACAATGGAGACGCCATTAATGCTCAGCCAGGTGCCCATACGACGACAGTAACAATACAGTCCAAAAAGAAAGCGGTGAAAAAAAAGCGACGCGACAAAAGCGATCTGGGGGATGACTTTGTAGCGCCCGATGGGGGCTGGGGCTGGCTGGTTGCGATAGCCAGCGGTGTAAACATTGTAAGCACATCTCACAGAGCAATTTTCCAAACAAAGTGCTAAACCTTTTACTTTTGACACAACAGCTGGTAACCTTTGCACTTGCCCAGCAGTTTGGCATCATCTTCCGAGAACGCATGTCCACGCTGGGCATAAGCAGCTCCCAGCTGACCACTATTATTAACATACAAATAGCAGTGTCGGCTTTTACGGGTAAGTGAACTACTTGGCATGTTTAGAAGGCTATAATAATAATATGCTCTATAGGATTGCTTAATGGACCGATCTTTCGGCGCTATACCTATCGTATGGTGGCGCTGGTTGGCTCGGTGCTCACCTTTGTGGGCCTCTTCATGATGGTCTTTGCCAATACCTTTGAGCTGTACGTGCTCAGCTTCTCAATTACGTACGGATTTGGACGTGGTCTGACTGTTTCGGCCTCATCGCTGGCCGTCAACACATACTTCAAGGTGAAGCGACGCACAGCCACGGCGTACCAGTTTGGCGTAGCTGGTCTGGGCCCCATTGTGTGTCCCTACTTTGCCACGTACATGTTGCAGGCCTTCGGCGTGCAAGGCACGGTGCTGCTGTTTGCGGGCGCCTCATTGCATACTATAGCCTGCTCGCTAATCTATCAGCCGGTCAAGTGGCATGTAAAGAAACGTGAGCCGGATGCTGAAGCCCTGAAGAAGCGAGAGGCAGAGGAAGAACACGAGCATATTATAAACCAAGTTGTTGAGCCGGAGACACCGGTACTGCCGCGATCCAATGATGGCTGGTTTGGTTCACGCAGCTCGCTCAACAGCAGTGGCACGCGTAACAGACTCAATACATGGGACAAGCAGCAGCAAGCGGAGAATGGACATGTGGAGCTGAAGCGTCTAAACAGTCGCGAGCAGGCGGTTAGCAAGCAGCGCAGTTTTTCAGTCAGTCACAGCATTAAAGAGGAGGATCAGGATCACGATTACGACGAACACGAGCATCCTGAACAATATGATGCCACTAAGCCCTTGGCTGATAAGCAGCAGCACGTCAAAGCGCTGCCCGCGCTGTCGCATACCACGGAAATCGCACAGGAGGAGGATGAAGAGCAGCGCCGCAAGAAGCTGCCATTTTATAAAAAGGTGGTGATCTTCTTCGACTTGGATTTGCTGCGCGATATTACCTATGTCAATCTGGCCGTAGGCATTACGCTTATTAATTTCGTAGAGATTAACTTTGCCATACTAACTCCCTTCATACTAAGTGATTTGGGCTTTGAAACTGGTCAAATTGCCGCGGCCATGTCGCTGTTGGGCTTCTGCGATCTGATCATACGCTTCCTCATACCGCTGATCGTTGCCAAGATGAACTTTAGCAATCGCACATTCTTCGTCGTTGGCATTTTGGGCATGTGCCTGGGTCGCGCCCTGCTCTCGGCTACCAGCAACTTTTATGTTATGATGGCCATATTCATATGGCTTGGCTTGAACAAGGCCTTCCGAACCGTATTCTGGTCGCTGATTATACCCAGCCATGTGCCCTTAAAACGTTTGCCCGCTGCCGCTGGTCTGCAGCTGCTTATGTCCGGCACTTTCTCTATGGCCTTTGGACCAGTGATTGGTGAGTATTAGGTGTGGAGCATGTTCTGATAACTATGCTAACTTCACGTTTTCCCTAATCAGGTGTCATACGTGACAACTCCAGCTACGCCTTGACGCTGAACATACTAAATGCGCTGTGTGTTATGGCCATAGTCCTGTGGTACCTGGAGGATTGTGTGCGTACGCGCTTGCGCAAAGCGCCGCCTGTCACTGAGGAAGAGTTCAAGTAGGCGGTGCACTGCCAAGTGCCGCTTGCGGCGGATGTCTAGTCGTACTTAGTCGTTTTTTAGACCTCAATGCTGACATAGAACCACCTTTCCACCTCTCCGTTCAGCCATTAGTTTAGAAAATTACTTTTTTTTCGGTTTGCTTGTTAATACTGTGTTTTTAATTGTTTTTTTTTTGTGTATATAAATACTTTAAATATATAAATTTGTACATATGTATATATATATAAATATGTAATGATTGAATGTACGTACTTACGTTAATACAAATATGCCTAAGCTCCAAACTAAAAAGCTGCCTTATATCTAATGTAGTTTATGACTCTGCGACTATGCGTGGCAAATTGAGCGCACATTCAATTTTAATCAATTTGTGGCTATCATTTTAATTAATTCTCAACTAAGTCAGACGACAAACGGCTACTCGGAAACAGCAAGTCATGCTCAGTCGCTGGCGATGCGTCACGGCATGACGGACAATTGGATGGCAGGCATTAGTTGCGGCAAATATTCTACAATGTTGTGAAATTACTTCTGTGTGGCTGGCAGCAAGAAGGCATTCAAATCAGTCCGTTCCGTCATCTCCTCTTCTGAGATCTTGCCACGCCTCAACTTTGACTGATGTACATACTATGAGGTTCGTACGTCTGCTGGCCATTCACACGGGTCAAGCCAACGCTTGTGGTCTGTGTGTTTGTTTACCCTTTACCTCTACGGTCAAGGGTTTTATAGATAATTGCAATGTATCTGGTATAAAGTAGTCAATCTGTGCGTCTGTATACACAGATCTTGGGGGCCATAAGAGATAGAGCAGTGCGTCGTGATTTTAGCACTATACAATTTACTAAAATCGTATAAAGACGACATCATCAGTCATTAATTTTCTTATTTTCAATTTGTAAGAGCATTTTGTCGATACATAACGCCACACCCAATGCAATCAAAGTTACGGAAATGAATGGCATAATAGTCGTTTTTTTTCTTAAAAAAGTTTTTAAACTTGCATGTAAGAAAATGCGTAAAGAGTATCCCACTGTCGGGCACAACTTCAATTGTATCACTTTTTTTTATTATATGATAACCGGTTGTTTTGTCGCCTCAACACTCGGTCAACAAACTGATCGAAAATATGCTAAAACTTTGCTAAGAAGATACGCGTCTTCGTTTTTAGGTGAAACTTATCTTAAAAGCGAGAAGCATTTGAATTAGTCAAGCTGCAGTAAATCCAACTTGTTGAAATTTCAAAATAATCTAAAAATTACACAAAATGCTCTCCATACACACAGCAATTGGTTGGCCAGCCGCAGCACATTTTGGTTGTAAGAAAATTAAAGTATTTTGATTTTACACCGCAAGTAGGCCAACCGATTGCTGTATGTATGGGGGCAATTATGGAGTTTGTCTAGCTTTGCTTGGCGAGTTAAAGGCAAAGGCGTTTTCTTAACCCTAGATGGTTCTTCTTCTCCGAATCGGTGACGAAAAATTTTCAATGTTTTAAGAAGCTCAGCTGCGTACATTTTGGATAAGTATTAGTTTTTAAAAATTGCGTCTTCGATTCGACGAAGTGAACCTTTGTGTGACTTTTTGGAACTAAAATCAGTACATGATACGAAAAAAAAGTCACCATGGATAATTGGTTTACATCGATTTAATTAGCCAAGTCACTTCTAAAATAAATATAAACGACGAATTTGTGCATTCTTAACAAAATTATCTTGCGTTATATGCAAAAAATCGCACTTTTATCCAGGGATTCAAACCGAAACTTATTTCGAATACGGCAACGATTACGGTAGTACCGGTACTCCTGATGCGGTAGACGGTTTTATTTCGGTTTTCTTTTTTTAATAATATCGGTTTCGATTCGATTCACCGATATTTGTTTCGGCTTACCGGTTATACGAGTTCCTATAAAAAAACTAAAGAGCATGAAAGTAATAGAGTGGAATCAAAAAAATTCAAAATTTGTACTGAAAAGCGACCATTTTCAAGACAGTGTACGTGTGATGCTGCTTGTGTTGCTGTGTCTGTTAGACCGACGCGCTAGAAGCCAAAATTAAGAAAGATCAAAAACTGAGCACATGCACTTTCTTGTCGCTTTTCAGCAAGTCGACTCAATGAAACGGACTAGGATCGCAGTGTATCGTAGAAGCTTAAAGAATTCTAAGTTACATGCATTTTACATTTTGACAATATCTTTAATCCTTCGAAAGTTATGAATTTGTGACGTAGATGAAAATGCTTTACAGAATGACGGAATGTAAAGCACAACATAGAAAAATATGTAAACTTGCTAAGGAAAAAACAGTAAATGGACTAGCATAAATATATTAGTTTCAATTCGGTTATTTCCGAAAAAATATAACGGTTATCGGTTTTCCTAAAAAAAATATTTCAATTACGGTTTCAAAATTAAATCGCTTGTTTTGCATAACGGTTACAATTACGGTGCGAATCCCTGCTTTTTTCAATATGTAAGATTCCAATTTAAAAGGTTTTTTTCGGAGTGTTACATATATGTCACATGGGTATATAATAGATGTGCCGACGATTCTTCTTTATTATTTTTAGGAATCTGAAAATTAAACATACACATGCCCACGCAAATACGTCGTCAGGACAATCGTACCTGTTTAAGTATACCTTGGATCTGTCTCCTCGTTAGCTGCGGCAAAAATCTGCATTTTTTAAACTGAACTTCAGCTCTTTCTAGCCGTTTAATCGTGTCCTGTATCGAGGATTTAGCACCTATTTTATTTTTAAGTTAGTAAGCGTATAACTATTGATCTCATTTTTAGATTATTGTTTCTAAGATTAGTTATAAACCTTTACATACATAAATAAATCCAAAATTGTGTCTGTAGCCGATGTTACACAAACTGCTTAGTGAATCGTAAATCGGATGGTCCTCTTTGTAGCTCCTGGAATGAGGATGGTTGTCTTGTGTTTTTCCAAATGGACAAGCACGATCGACTCTTGCTAATGAAGAAGAATGATAAAGACCAATGGACAACATGTTATCCGCAGCTGGTCTTAGTATGATGATAAGGAAAAGGACGAAGAAGAGAAATAAGAACGAGAAGGGGTACGGCAATGGGAAGGGAAACGGGAAGATTAAGAGGAAAAGGAACCCCATATATCTATTAGTTATAAATATAACAGAAACACGAGCTGTAGTTTGGCAAGCATAAACACACAGTTTTCCCGCCATAGAAGTAGTTTTTCCAACACATAGCAACTATTTCGCATAGAATCAAACGGACTACAATTATAGGGGGCGTTCCTAACCTAAGACTACATTTGGGATACATGAATGGTGGGTTAGGTAGTCAGTTCAGTTTTAAAGTTAGCAAATCTATGAAAATGAGCACTAATACACCATACAACTTGCTGTCAATTATGGATATAAAGTATCACAATATATCTAAAATAGCGTCCTGACCAAGGCATTTATTATTTTGTTGCAAACGTCAATGAGGTAGGTTTTGTTGCGACTCTCTTTCTCTCTCTGGCAGACACTCGAAAAATGTAGTGCTTTGATCCGGCACGCGGCTCATACCTTGTCATATATATGCCTTGCTCCTGACTACCATGAAAACGAGTGAAGGTGGGTGAAATTTTCATAAGTAAATTTGTATCTTAGCCAAATTCTTCTTTAGTGGGAGGGACATTTAAATGGTTAGAACACGATTCCTCTAGTGTTTAAAAATCCGTAGCGAGTTTCGTTGATGTGCGCTGGGTACTACTTATGATGAAAAGCCTACAATTCTTACAAATTTGGGTTCCTTAGTGTATTTGTGTACATTCATAGTAAGTATATATAGTACTATAAGACTTTTAGGTTCGAGCCAGATTCCAACTGCCAAACTGTGAATGGATCTAAATAGTTGGTGCACATAAATCAACGTTATAAAAGTATATGATTTTATCATGCCCACAAACAATCAACGTCTGAAAGCTTATGACGTACAATTAGCGCTATCTTTATGGAGCCTAGCCTAAGAGCTTAGACTTATACAGCTACTACTAAGTCAAGTAGTACGTATTTACAGTTTGTTTGACTTACTATAGAGCAATTTAAATATTTGCACGTAGACTTAGCGTCTTCAATTGATGGAATAGTAACAATATGGTAAAGACAGTCGGAAAAGTGCCTACTAGTAGAACACCCTGTAACCATAAATACCGAAAAAAACGTAAATATCTGTGCCAAATTCTGTATTGATACTGTGAGTGTTACGGGGTTGACTGATTCTGATCATGTTTACACAGAAACTCATAGTCTACTCAAATCTATAACACCGGGCTAAAAACCTATATTGGTATCTATTGGTATTGGACTGTATCGGCTGAAACACTTTTGGCGCTTTTCAAAAATAGAATCACTGAAAAAAGGAAATTCATAAATTTAAAGTTTTTTTTTGCTTTCTGACTGACTCGAGTCTATCGGACTCTTCTCAATCAATCATATGTAGCATTTTATCAGCGATGAAAGGAGTCGCTAAGGAACTTAAGTTTTCTTTGCTCATTGTTTTTAACTAAAACGTTCTTTTTCACTTTAACTTCGAAAATTTTCGCTCGCCACCTACCGCAGGGATAGCTATCTTCTAACCTGTTTTTTCAGATGAAATTGAAAACATCTTATGAATACCAATCTGTTGTTTCAAAATATTTCTCCAGAGGAAGAGATAGAAAAAAGCTACCTTCAATTATATGCGATTCTACTTTCCAGCGCGTTGCGTAGTATTTGTCCTAATGAAGTACGATAATTATAGGTTTGAGCAATGTATGTAACAGACAGAAGAAGGCGTGGCAGACCATATGTTCCAT
The DNA here is from genome assembly GCA_035041775.1 of Chymomyza caudatula. Taxonomy (NCBI): domain Eukaryota; kingdom Metazoa; phylum Arthropoda; class Insecta; order Diptera; family Drosophilidae; genus Chymomyza; species Chymomyza caudatula. The sequence continues at coordinate 218,008 of JAWNKW010000205.1, read as the reverse complement.
GGGCAAAAATGATCATATCACCAGCCACCATAAAAGGTAGAGGCACAAAAATTTTACCAAAAGATGCTTATTTCATCAAAGCAGATGAAGTTTGAAACGGTTATTGCCGGACACAATGAACAGAGGGTGGCCATAAAACAAACAGCCAGGTTTGCTGCGCAAAACGTCAATTCTCAAGCAAAAACCTTTTTTTCCGTTTCTTTTCGCTAAGGTTCTTCCAGGACCACTGAGCGAAAAAAAATTTGCCAATGGTCTCTTTTGTATAAAAAAGTAGAAGCACTAGTAGGCGTTATTTTGAGTACACGTTCTCTTAAGTAGACATCATTTTGCGTATGAAGTATACTTCATACGTTTTTTTAGCCTATTGACCTAGGTCATGGCAAAGGATTTTGTGTGCGCTGCCGACGCGTCGCAAAAGTAAACAACCATCAACGCAATACATTTGTACGTTGTATATGCAAAAAACGATTTGTTATGTTTACAATCAAACAGAAAAAAAAAATGTCCACTGACACAAAAACACAAGGATCAACCCACGCTTACATTCGTTCACGCTTAAGTACTCCGACTCTAAAGGACGTTTTTAAATGCGTCAGGCTCTGACGTATACGCATTTACGTGGAAATGAATGTATATGCGTAGGAAAAATAAAAACGTATTGAGTAGCAGTCTAAAATTATCCCGTAATGCAGGTCTCTGATAAATATGCACTTCAGACCTTGTGTGCCTGTGTCTGTATGTGCGTCTGAAACTTCGTACAAAACAGAGTTCGTCTCTTCGAAAGTATTTTCTATATATATTAATAAATTCATCCTTTAAATTAATAACACTGTGCGACAGTGAAAATACACCCGACATGCTACATGTTTTTTTTATCAATACATTGATATCTGGGTCATTTTTCGAGCAATTTTCAAAATTTAACACGTTCTGAAAAGAGAATTAATTGATCTTGAAAATGATATAAACATATCGATTATACGGGATTCAAACGGATAAAAATGGAAAAAGTGGTTTTTTCTCATTTTTCCAACGTTGACGGCTGTTAAATGCAAAAATTTACATGAGAAATATAAAATAGGTATATATTTTCTATAAGTGCATTCAATTTCAAAGATATTGATTGCTCATTCGATGAAATCGGCAATGACATAGTTTACCAATTTTCTGAAGTAAAATTTATGGCCGCGGTTGTATATCGGTTGCGGGACCATTTAAGTAAGTATGTAATAACTCCGTTTTGAAGATTTTAAAGATCATGCAATTGTTTTGTGAAATTTTTTTGTTTTGCTTTCTGCAAATGATCACAATTATGCGTGATGCAAATTTCACTGAGAAATTAAATAAAGTGGAAGGCTTGGCTCAGTTTGAGTTCCATATGCGACAATTTTTTTGCGCAGGAACAGAAGAACAACTACGTTGACGTAGTCAATGAGTTTTTGCAAGCCTATGGAGCCATGAAATGCAATATGGCCATCAAAATACACTTTTGCATTCACATTTGGCCTTTTTTCCAAAGAAACTTTAGAAAAAGGTTCGATAACTGGTTACTCTCTGCATTACCTCGGGTATGAAAAGGAAACTAGATCAGTGGTAGATAATTTAGGGTGTAGAACGCGAACTGATTTCTGGTTACCCTTTGCATTACTTTTGGTATGAATAGGTAACTATTTGATCACTGCACTACTTATACCACTTATGTGCATTACCAAGGGTATGAAAACGTAGAAAATGAACGGATTTCTGGTTACCCTCTGCATTACATCGGGTATGAAGACCATTTCCGAATCATCCCCCATAGTACAGTACAGTACGCATCGATACTAAAATTTGCACAGAAATTTGATTTTCATGGAAACAATGCACTGTGTCGGGCGGTGGCGACTGTCTGCACAACATTTTTTTCTATGGAGTTTGTTGAAAAAAAAGCAAATTGTTGAAGATGAACTGTGAGAAGATTTTACAAAACAAAAGTGTTGTGTTATTGAAGAAATCGTGGGGAAAATATTCTGAAAAGTATGGTTTGTAATCAAATGATATTCCAAACATTTGGTTCAGTGATCGCTAAAATACAAGCTAGTAGCACTTTACAAGTTGTAAAGAAGCTTATAAAACTTGACCTACATGTAAATCTTAGAATGTAAGTTGACTACAAAAGAAGTACTGTGACTCAAAAGTAATCCTAAGAAAGGTCTGAAAACCCCGTGTGCCGGCACTGATATCGGGCCACACAGCTGATTCAACACACAAGGGCACAACTTGGATTTCTGATACGGTATTCCGAAGTAAATATCAAAAGCATTTCATTCCTTTTGGCTTGAATAGCGAACTGTTATCAATTGCGTGCGCTTAATTGGTTGAAGTTTTCGCAGCGACTTGTTGTCAACCCAAACGTCTTACTAAAAGATACTTCGTTTTGTGTTTTTGCAAACTCATTATAGAAAACATAAAACACAAATTAATAGCAATAGACACGCATGATGAATATAAAAATCAAAAAGTGAGAAGAAACACAGAAAAGCAGAACAACGGAATAGACAAAAACAACGATAGAAACAAAAGCCGCAAAGTCATGTCGAATTATATTATTATTGTTAATTCACTTGTCTCTGCGTACAAGTATGTACATACATATCTATATACATATGGTATAATTGTGTATATACATATTATTATTTTCATTTAATTGCACAGATTTTGAATATAATTTTGGCTGAAATAAAGACTATACTTTGGTATTTTGTCGTGCATAAAAAAAAAAAATTATGCAGACAGTCGGGACGGTGCCCGACAGTGGAATACCCTGTACACTTTTTCTTTATAAACACTAAATTAGGTAAAATGGGAACGGAATTTTCCACTTTTATATCTCTTTTCATAAGATCGATATGCCAAGTTTTCCCATTGGGAAGTTGGCTATTATGGTGGCAAAAATCACCTTTATACTCGTAACTCCAGTATTCTTGGTCTAATGTCGTTGAATTTTGTAACATAGATCATAGATCTATAAACGTATTATAGATGTCTGTGACAATTTTCAGTTTTAACGATTCGGGTCACACGAGTATCACCACACCAAATTTTGTAACTCTAGCTCACATGTATCTATATCTACACGTAGTGGAATTTCGGCACAGTTTATTGGCGAGGTTGGGTGAAATTAGCATATTTTTGACTATAACTTTTGGTGTATTTATCCGATTGCGGTTATTTTTGAAACACAGATGCATTTAAATAAGACGCACATCTCTGCGAAGTTTCGAGTTGAACCGCGCAAATCTGTCACGGGGGAAGGGGGTAAGATATCGACTTCATTCGACAAACCAAAATCTTTTGGTAAAATTGTTTTGCTCTAACTCTTATAGTGTCGGAGAAAGCTGGCCCAACACGGACAGACGGACATGTCTATATCGACTCGACTATTGCTCCTGATCATTGCCCATGGAACTTATGGTCTGCCACGCCTCCTTCTGCATTGCACAAATCTATGATACACTTTTACACTTTGTGTACAGGGTATAAATACACTGGCACACGACAGCCACTCGGAAGTGCTTCGTAGAAACTACCTGTTGTGTGACAAGAGAACGACTGAACAAACGAGCGCCGGCATCCGAAAGAGTGAATATGAGCGAGAACGTCATCAAATTATTAAAAAGCAATGTTTTAGTCAATACCGTTGCTTAGAGCCGCCGCAATAGCTAACATAACTGGCATACATGTTGCAGTAAATGGAGCAGTTTGCGCGATATGTACAGTGGTGAAAAGCTATGGGAAAAACGCAGAGATAAGCACACCAGCTTTGACAGGTGAGTCAACTGTTTAGTAATCATAATAAATGTTATGAAACATTTATGTACTTTTAGATGTACAAAATTTGAATGGAGAAAGCCTATGCACTGCACTTTTGTAGAACTTTTACTATAGCCACTCATTAATTATGCATTGGGATTATTGAAATTGATTTGCTGATTTTTGGTAGTTCAACGAGCGTTTTTCAACTTAAGAACTGTGGTAAAATTCTGTTGAAAGTATTGGAATTAGTTATATTGTGGTTTAAGCTTTTTAATAGAATGTGTGTTAGTATGGTATAATTAACAATATTTTACTGTTTTATATGTTGTAATAATTCTTTTTAAAACGCGTTACGCTTTACTAACTTAGCCAAATAAAACACATAGCTAATTCTTTTTCAAGTCAAACGGATTTGGCGAAAAAAAGTTTCAAATTTTTTTAATTTATGTCAATAGTTCTTTTTTTTCATACGGTACACGTTTATCGGAGTTTTTAATGAAAACAAATGTTTTTCGAGTTATATCAGCTCGAAAAAAATTCAGGCAATTTTAAAATCTGAAGGGGTTCGACTTGAAAAATAATTGCCCACAAAAGTAGCAAAACAAAGTAAAATTTAAAAAATGTGTTGCACAAGAGAGTAAAATTTATTCTAAGCATTTACTTTTACAGATTTTTAATTTAAGTACCATTTAATTATACCTCTTAAGGCTGTATTAGCTTAAGTTGGTATTCCTTTTTTTCGAAGCATTTCCATTCATAGATATTAAATTCAACACTTAATGTTTAGCTCTGACTTCAATGCTCTTTTAGGATTTTAGGGACACGATGCGCTTGGCAACTTTACATGTTCTGTTTGTTTTGTGTGTAACTTAATACTAAAAATGTTGCTGCAGGGTTCCTTTTAGCTCATAAAAATGGAATTATTATAGCATTTTCAAAAGAACATGGTTTGTAACTTGCTTAAATGTGTTTGTAATAGCCTTAACATAAATTTATGTACATACTTTGAAATATTTCCATTTCTTACATTTTCCAAACTGGTACTGCATTCAAAATCAGTTTTTCTCAGATCAACGCTCATAAAGTTTGTGAAATGCTAGACTGTGCATGCAGCAGCTGCATAGAACCGTTTGTGAGCTGCTGAAATCATTATAAAACCATCTTACACCGGAAGTTCTAAAGGCCAATTAACAAAATTTGCTGCCTTCAGTTTAGCAACAGTTGGCCAAAACCGAGCATTTAACAAACCGATGAAATTATCGCAGTGGGATAAATTCTCAGCGGGAACCAACCAACCACAAGAAGCATGCAAATCGCACCACTACTGTTTGAGCATTACGAGAGCTGGTGAGCATCTAGTGCTGTGGGCATGTCGTTAATTTCCACAACTAAATGACTTTGGCAATAGACTTGGCTAATTTGGTTTGATGAGCAGCTGGACGGACAAGTCTTTGACTGTTGTTTGACAACCACTGCATTTCTCTAGTACTCAGAGCAGCGAAAGATGTGGGCGCCAGAAGTAACAGTGCAACAGGCGAGCATTCAGCTTCGCGAGTTACGAGTTACTCGCTCATCCCACAGTTTGCGCGCCGCTCTTCTTTACTCTGCAACGGCAACTCTAAATCGCTCTCGGCTGCCTGCGTCATGATGTCTTGTGTCACTGTGCGTGTGCCTCGGCTTGCCGATAACTGTTGAAAAATTCTATAAAGCAGAGCAACGCCGCCTGCTACCAACAAGTTGAGTGCTGAACGCGTAACAGTTAGCACGTTCCGGACAAGTCACTCTGCGAATAAGCGTACTCTACAAGTAACCCGTAGGTTCATACAAGCCACTGAGGAGAGCTGCTAACTAATTTGAGTTAAACTCGGATCAGCTGAGCGTTGTTAGCACATTTCACTCGCCGCGATTCATTGTTACTACTACTACTATGTACATACATACATACTATATATTTTTTAAACAATAGTATACAATATTTTTTGTTTCATATTCTTTTGCTGTTTACTGTGTAGTGTATGTCTCTCTCGCTCATCGCCCATTCAATACAAACAAAAACAATAACAAAAAATCGTGCGCAAATTTAAATTATTTATACTCATACTCCTTTAAAGTATTATTATAATATGTCGTATGTACATATTTTATATATTTTAAGTTGTTACTCGTTTATGTTTCAACTTGGTTATTGTGTGTGAAGGTGTTGTTTTTTTTGGATTTTTTTTTGTTTTTAAACACAAATATACATAAACTGTGCAAAGTCAAAAGTAAAAGTATTCAAATTTGAAGTATTTCAACAAATTTTGATACAAATTTCTTCTTATATGCATATAATAGAAAAATTTCAACAAAACACAACTAAAATCTAAAACTAGAAACTAAATCAACAGTTAGCTGCAAAGCGGGTAAGTCCAAAATACTATCTATCGGTCACAGTGAAATGCCATTTAAATGAAATTGTGCCAAAGATTTTGCAAAATGTTCAGGAAATTCAATTACACACAAGTGCATACACTTACATTTGCATACATGCACAATTCATAGTACCTGCATTATGCTACGGCTTGTGCAACATTTGTCTATGATTTGATGGGCCGCCCCTCTACAAGCCAAATTAGGGTGTACCAGATTAGCTCAGCATTTGGCTTATAAGCTAATTGTTATTCATGATGACATGAAAAATATTATATTTTGGTTACCTCATCATTTAAATAGAGTATAGAAAAGTTTCTCTTAAAGTGATACCCCGTACCTAAGGGGTTGACAAACTGTTACTATTGTGCATTTCGGAGACTATAAGAGTTAGTTACTTTTAAGACTTTAAATTGTATCACGATATCATGTGGATACTTTTCGCTCAGCGAAAACATGTTAGTCCTTTAGACACTTCGAGCTTGCGTTTCCATCGTCAAGATCGATGGAAAACTTCGTACTGCAATCAAAATATCAGCATGAAAGTTTGTTCAAGTTCTTCTCTTGCAACCGGTGTTTTGATATTAAGCCTCTTTTCCACCAATACTATAATTTTGAGCATTTTTACTGTTGAGCTGCAGACCTTGCAACTTGACATAAGTTGGAATTAAATAAACTCGTTACCATTTGGTTGCAAGCCATTATAATTGAAATAAAATATGTAGCAGTGAAGTAGAGGAAACCAACTGAGTTTAATATTGATTTAAACCTTTCAATAGTTAAACGAAAAAAAAATATGTTTCTGATATCTGCTTATTGGCTTATATAAATTGAATTACCTGTAATTCTATAAATAGCTTTATTGGGGCCACCCTAGGCCAGCACAGAGCTGGCCTGTTCCAGCCGCCTGAAGGTATGCCCCCAATGCAACATACACACAAACAGGACACACATACAGCGTTAACAACATGGCCGATGGCATTTGCATTTAAAATTTGCGGTTTTGAATAAAAATTTTCACTTTTCCAATTGAATTTTTCCAAGGCTTCATTTACGCACGCTTAATCGATTTTGCTATTAAGCTGTTACACTTAAGAGATAATCCGTTGTACACTCTCTCACTCTTTTATGTTTACATAGTGTGGCATTATGTTGCTAGTTTGTAATTATGTAATTAATTAAATTTCGTATAACGGCATTACTGTCAGCGTTTATCTCCACTGATAACCATAAATACTTTGGTTATTTTCATAGTGAGTGGGTGAGTTTTTGGTCGGTTATCAGTGGTCAAAACGTAGAGTTTTTTGGTTCGGCAAAGTGTGCATTGTCTCTCTAGAGACTATAAATATGTAGAGATTAGGCACTCTGAACGTAGTAAATACATAGTTGATTTTAATGAGTGAGTGCACGAAAGCTGCTTACTTGCTCAGTTTCTGTGATTATCGCATACAATGATAGCAGTCAATTACATATGTATGTAGCGTAAGATTTAGACATATGTTATGCAATGTCTATGGAAATCTGTTCCAAAGTTTAACAAATGTTCGAAGCGCGCAATAGCTAAAAACGGAAGCGATAAGCTTTGCTACTTGTATTCATATACATAGATTGAACAATTTAGTTAGTTATTTGCAGGATGACTTGAAAAAATATCAATACACGCTATTTTATTATCTTCTACTTTTCAGCCTTACAAAGCAAACAAAAATAAGTGTATCATTTTTACACAAGCTTTATGCTTTATCGTGCTACTCGAATCGTCTTAGAAATAAAAATAAACATCTATAATAATCTATACTCCAATAAGGCGATAAAATCTAAATATTTCGCAAACTCATCAATCGTGTGAAATTCCCCAAAATGAGTTAAGTTCGTATCAAACGAATTTCAATAAATTCTTTATTTGGATCTTCGATGATTATACCGCAGCTTTGATTACTGATTTGAAGTGACCAACATGTTCCTCATGGATGTCCTCAAGATCGATTTTGAACCAGGTTCAAATGAAAAACGATGCACATTTTTGAACCAATGACACAGACATATTATAGAGCGGAGCAATCTGAATGAAAGATTCATTGTCGGCTGTATCATCTCGCTTAGTATGGTATTGAATATTTTAAAATTTTAGTTATAGAAAATAGTTCCGTTCTGATGCACTTTGACCTTTCGTAACGCAAAGTAAAAAACGGTCTGTAAATCTTTTGGTCGTTAAATCGTGTGTTAGCTGTATACTAGATACTTTAGTGTGCTTCAAAACTAGAATCGTTCTTGAAATAGCGCTGAATTTTATAGAAAATTGATTAACTTTTTATGAATTGTAGCCAATACAAAAAGTTACACTGTTACAGAATACCGTTAACTGTTGCACTTGTCATAGCAAATTTGCATTTGATATTATTTCGGAATTCATTAAGCCTTTCGTGTCATGTGTCAGTGCCTGGAACTTGTCATGTTTGACAGCCCTAAAAGAACCGCCAGAATTGACAGATATTGGAGTTGCCTCGAAATCACGCACACCCAAGTTGCAGCCAAAGCAAATTAGGCTAGTTGTTGTTGTTGTTGCTCTAGGGTTACCATCGCTCCCAAGTGGCTATTTATGTAGATGCGATAGATTGAATTTCAGCAGATGCACTTTCGTCTTCAAAGAAACACTCAACTTAACAAATGCAGAGTCCAATTGAAGTACGTGAGTTTATTTGCTTAAGGGGGGACAGCATTTAGGTACCTACGCACATGCATATGTGTACTATATACATATGTATGAGTGCGTCCGTTGCATTTGCCTAGAAATGACTTGACTCTAAAAATGCGCATTAAATGTATAAACAAGGCCCACTGACAGGGACAAAAAAAATATATAAAAAAAGAGAATAGACAGCTGGACGGACGGACACACACACCACAGTCAGAGGCACAAAGGCGACACATGTGAAAATGTCGGGTGTTGGGATTATTTTGTGGCTTACGCATTAGCACATCGCACAGTGGATCCAATTGACTTCTTTTTCAAGATATTTTCCAAAATTTAAAATGCATAGAACAGAAAAGTTCTTAAGCTTCAGCGATACACTGTGATAAATAAGCTGTGTATAGAGGCAGTAAAGTTCGATATGTCATTGAAAAATTCCGGGTTCTAAATTGTGCTTATTTGTCAACAAATTGTCCTCGTCGAAAGTTTGTCTATCTAGCGAACGTGTGTACACAAAGATCAAAATAAACTGCAAACATCTTGCCAAGAGATTCTAAAAATTTTAACGATTTATTAAGCGATAAGCACATTTTGTAGATGCAAGGATACGACCTTTGGTGTATAAAATATCGAACTTTACTATCGTTTTTTGAAGCTACCCCTCTTCACAGCTTATTTATCGCAGTGTATCGCAGAAGCTCAAAAGCTATGTTTTTCGCCGAAAAAGAAGTCAGTTGGATCCACTGTGCATCGACGCAGGGCTGAGCAACAAAAGTGCGGAACGGCAGCCGCAGAGACACTACTCACCTTTGTATTGGCGGCAACTCTTACTGGCAGCAGCACAATAAACAGCGGCAACCATGGTAATAATCAGAAAGCAGCTAAATATAGCAAAAACAACAAAACATGTTTGCTGTAATCTGTGGCAAAAAAAAAATAAAAATATATAAAAAATAAATCAAATGATTTTGCCTATCCGATAGAGACTACCAAAGAGCCAAAGTAACACTCACTAACCAGTCAGAACCCAGCAGGCATACATACACCCAACAATTTGTTGCGCATTTCATAATCCAAGTCGATAAGAAATAGGGCCTGCAAAACCAGACATCAGAAACTAGTATTTGATGTTAGCGTATAGGCCCTTATGTTGGCATTCCGGAATTCTGCGTTTTCGAGCTGCTGGATGATGGTCAGGAAACAAGTTAGCTTTGTGCCCTGTGAAGCGTATAAATAGCAATTTGTATTAAGCCAGACATATCGAATGTACCTATCTTCATAGGTTGACAGGCCTGAAGACCACAACAGCTCCCCTCAATGATTTCACAGCTGTTTCAGTTCATCTCACTTGGTTCTTATACTTAAAGCCCTGATTTAAGTTACACATGTTTTTAGTTAACTATATTGGCCGATACAAGTTGTGCAAGTGTTCCTTTTATAGTGTATACATTATAAACGGATTTCTGGCAAATACGTAGAATGGTAATGCGGTTGATAAGCTTTTTATCATGCAAAATGCAAATAACCGTTTTTGTGCAAATAACGGTTTGTTTGCTTTTTTGATCTTTCACACATAGTCTTGCCGACGTCGTGGAAACATATAAATGTGGTTGAATTGCAAAATTACAAAAAGAGTATTTAATAATAAGAAAAGCCTATTCCCCAAGGCGTTTAAAAAAAAGAAAAAAAGTCGCTCAAATGGATATGACTGTATTTTTCATATGATCTGCATAACTTGCACAATATTCGTAAGCGCTTTTTTATTTCTTCTTCTTGAGTCCTAATGTAGAAGCTCCAATACCAAAGTTAGTTATTGTACTCTACCTGGTCTTTTAAACGGACACTCGACCTGCCCCTTCAACAGACGCATTGAAAACATTTCTCGCAGTAGCTTCTTCATACATACACACAATATGACTTAGCCAGCGGAACCGCTGGATGTCAATTCGCTTGACTATGTCAACACGTCGTTACATGAAATGCGGTAGTGGTCTTATAGAGTACTATCCCCTCAAACACTTTAAGGGAATCTGCATCAGACTGCGTCATAATCCATGCTTAAGAGCCATAAAGCAAAACTGGAAGGGTGAGCGTTTTATGGAGTTTTAATTTCGCCTACTGAGACCAAAGTAGCATCTATTGGCAAGAGTGATACTCGGCTTGATCTTCATGTTGACGTCGTTCTTCATTGTGACGGCGGTGCCAAGTTAAACGAGATCCTTGACAATATCAAATAACATATATTTTTCCAGCGTGATAGTCAATAGTGGACTTACAAGGCCTGAAACCACACTGATAAGATTCAATCAGTTCATTCGCGAATGGCTGTCGTTTTTAACACAAAGCACTCGTTGGGGCCTCTGAGTAAGAAGACTGCTACCACGGTAGTTGGAGCACATCTTGGGGTCACCCTTCTTGAGGACAGGGCAGAGGACATTAAGATACCAATCAGGGTATGCCCTCTAATCTAGCCATATTCTGAAAATGAGCAGGTGCATGCAACCTACCAACTACCATACCACAACCCAGCAGTCAGCAGCTTTGTTATTATTGAGCCGCTTGATTGCGACCTTGACTTCGTCATGGCTAGGCGGCGGCATATACACGCCGTCGTCCGTGATTGGGGATTTTAGGAAGTTAGCTCCGAAGCAGCATTATTCTCGTCACCGCTCGACAGTCAGACAGAGAAGTGTTCGCTCCACAACCTTCGTGCACGCTTTGCGTCAGATTTCCCACTCAATCTCTACAAGAAGATGCTCCGTTACTAAATCCTAAAGCCAAACGATTGACTTTTTGGAAGAACTCCTATCGTTATTTCTGCTTCTGCACATCTCGATCTCCTTTCGCTCGCGCTTTTCGTGCTCACGTTTTTTACGTCTGATAAGGCACCCCCACCTTCCTCATCTCTCGATAGTGATCTCGCACAGTCTGTTCTTCACTGAAGTGGTTTCGCGACACTTCTGATCATATCATTGATTTCTGGGCCAAAGAAAGGGACCAAAGTCCCTTGGTGCTATCGGGTTTGGAGGGTGGATCAGTAAGCAGTCCGGCAGTCCGTTGCGATTGCCGCTTTTTGATGTCCAGCTTTCGCTTCACGGATCGCACGTTCTTCGCGCTGCTTAGCCGCACACAAATTGGTAACTATAACTGCATCTGCTTTTGGCGCTAGACCCCAAGCTTTTTCGAAACTCTTTTGCAGTACAAATTTCCATTGAGCAATTTAATTGTCTACGTCAAGTTTTTCAAGATAGCTGGCACACAATTGAAATGAATAAAAAAATAAAATAATCAACAGTAATTGGCGTCGATGTCGCCAACGACGCTCGAAAGGCTTCGAACGAAGAATTATAACAGTGCATTCTATTTGATTAATTTCAATTCAATTGTAAACAAAAGCGGCAATTGAGTGCCACTTTTAGTATTGTATCATATATCAAAACAATGCACAACTGTACATACGAAATATATCTATAGATAGAAATACTACTTTTCACAACTATGATAAAGTGAACCTCGAGTGTATTTTGCTTTAAATACTTCCGTTTTTCCGAGTTTAGCTCGAAAATTGTTGCTAGGCTTCGACAGATGCAGTTGACAAGTATTTCATTGATAATTATAGACAATGTATGTACAAAGATACGTATTTAGATACATGTGTATATCATTTGCTACAATTTGTAGCATACCTGTCCACAAACACACACTTTTATTACCGCACATACATGTGTAGGAACAACCTTTAGTCAACATATGTGAACTTGAGGCAACAAGTGTTCCACTGTTTGTTTTATTTCTGTACAATTTTGAGTCTGGGATTGATAAGACGCTGGGGCTCTCTGAACCGACGGCGTCAAAACGACTTAACCAATAATATTAAATACTAAAACATGGTACTCACACTCTCTCTCTCTTTATTTCACTCTCTATCCCTCATCTGTTCTATTTGCTTTTTGTTGGTTTTCAATGCCGCTTTGTATCTTTTCTATCTTTATGGTGTCAATACAGACAGATGAAAGTAAGTCATTAGCCGACCAATTACCCAACAATTTCTCTTTTTCGCTTCTGATAAGCTGCATTCAGCCATTCACTTCTTTTATATACACTGGATATACTATACATTTAATTATTTGCTTTATCGTTGGCAGCACGTGTTTCCGTAACTGGGAATTTCCGGCTTTGATCTCGATCATTACTAAGCAAAAACAAACATATGTTCTTTGTGAAGGGATTTTCAGATGCATTGCTAGTTGTCTTTGATATGATATGTTCCTATTTAAGTTAATATCTTACTCATTTCGATGTAGAAAGGAGCATGCAGTTCATTTTCATTTGTCACTTTCGCCTTTTATGGGTAATCAGCTTATGCCAAAAGTCAACCTACATTATGTTGGCGATTAAAAGCCGTTGATCTAGATTGTGGTTGCTGTTTACGGAGAAACCAAATTAATGCATAATTGCTTGAGTGCCAATCTTATCGAGGCATGCCAATTTCTTACAACACTTTATTACCAATAATAGCACTCCGCAACAAAATAAAAGCATATGTCTAAAAAATACCAATTCCGTTTTCAATTTTCTATCACCGTTTCAGAATTATGGCTATTTGAATAAATTCGAGATTTAGAAAGTCACCAAATCTCATTTTACTCGGTAACCTTACTACCGATCGCGATGGACTATGTCAAATGAAAGGAAATTAAATATCAGTTCAATGATTCATGGTCTTGGGCTACCTTAATTCGTTTGCGAGTTACGGGACAATGAATTTTTTTTGTATATTTTAAAGTTATTAAATTGAACTTTGCGAATAATTTAAGTATTGCACATCACATGCTACTACTTTTTCGTAGATTTTAGGAAAATTTCAAATTCCGTCCAAAGATCCAAATTTTTAGCCAATTTTCAGTTTCTTTAATAGAAGTAAACCGGTGATCTGCAAAATCGCGTTGCATCCTTCGGAATCTGTAATAATTAGAAGAAGCTATTTCTGTAAAATACAGCGCGGTCTGTCCCCATACACACAGTAATGGATTGGCCGGATTTCCGTTTGGAATCCCGTTGGCAATCTATCTGTCGCCCATGAATAACAGGAGTTTTGATAAATATACCAGCACTCATTCCATCTTTCGTTTTAGAACCGTCTGTATAGAAGACGTGGGTGTTCCCCCTTAGCTTTCTGGCTATTTGTGTGTGACCAAATCCTAGTTCCTTCGTCCAGACTCCGTTATTATTTTAGTATTCATTGACATAATTTCTGTTTGGAAAGAAAACTGCACTCTTCTTCTTTGACTTTTATTTGTGTTTTTTCATCAATTTGTACATTGTTCTTAAGCCGTAAGGAAATGCAATTAAATTAAAGAATGGGAACTTAATTTTATCTAAAATTTCAAAATCAAAACCAAACAATCAAAACTAATTTGATATTGTGAACCATTAAAGAAGCTTTTATCGTACAGTTTGCAAGCAAGAAAATCACAGCGCAAATTCAACTTTGTTCTATCGCAGTTATCGGTCGAAGTAAATCTTCAATATACATTGTTAAAGTGGTGCAAACATTAAAGTAACACTTAAAAGGAACTCTACTTTTAGAGGGAGATACTCAGAAAAAATGAATCCTTTCTCAAACCCTTAGGCTGTTCTTTTTACCTCGATGTCCTAAACTTTATGTCTCAACTGACCCACACCTTTGGGTCTTCCTAATAATATAATTCACAGCCCTTCCCATTTTTGCTTTACTATTTAGAACGTATCGTATATGCGAAGCAGTCTCTCAGTCTTCATCTAAATAAAACTTTACATACATACTCTTCATTCGTCGACAGCAAATTAATTAGCGCTGAAATATTTAAATGGTCTGAATTTTTAATTTAAGGGAAATCAAATCAAAACAAGAAAAGAGAGACAGAGTATACAATCACGACGAACGGTAGTCCGTGCTGTGACGAAAGTGTCGAAGTGCTGTAGCTCACTAGCTATAAATTACAGTATGTTTTGAGCTTTTGCCTAGAGCTTCTGATCCGGTCGAACCATATACTGTTATCTAGGTATTAAAGCGTAGAATAACCTTTTCATAGACGTTTTTTTTTTGTTTAGCTTTGGTGGTTTAACGAAAATGTTCCTTAGCTCTAGCGGGCTGATTTTCTAGGCTTTAATACAAATCCTACAAGACTAAACTGAAGTAAATTGTAAGTACCCGTCAATAGTTATTGCCTTCTAAAAATTTTGTGACAAAAAATGTTTGTCTTTTTCTTCCCTTTATCGCAGCGTTCTGAATCGGTGTACATAAAGTACGTTTATAACCAAAAAACATTTGTTCTGGAGTTTTCTTCCCTTTCCACCCATTTAGACGCTATGAGCAAAACAATGGAAACACATAAAATAATTATAGAATTAAAATTTCATATTTTTTGATTGACCAACTTTATTATATAGCTCGAGAGTATGCGCCAATTTCCTAGAATATTTATTAATAAAATAATTATTCATTTAGTAGTAGATACTCGAGTATCGGTGCCTCAGCCATGCAACACCATATTTGCATCGCTTTTCACGCTCTTTAGTTATCACCTTTACAGCGATTTTGACTAGATTTTTTATCTATTAAATATATATTTTGGAAACAAATGAATTACGGTTTGTTTGCTTTACTTAATTTGCTGACTACGCAGCATGATTTGCAAAAATGGTATAAAAGCTTTGAAAAACGAACAAATCACGCTTAAAGACTCATTCACTATACTCATATACAAATTGCCGTCAAGTAAACCGGTATCGCTGGTGAGTTTGTCGGTTCCGTCTCGGTCGCTCCTCCGATTCGCAAATACGCCGTGTCATGCTGGGGGCTTTTAGACTAAGCGAAAGTTTTGTTGTAGTGGATTTGATCAAAGTTGACTGTGGTCTTTGCTGTCAAGCTCTCGACCCGCTCTCTCGCAGAGTCTCTGACAGGCGTCAATTTATGGCACGCTTCGATTAAGTTCAATGGCAATGACAGACATCAGACGATGAGCCCATGAAGAGGAGCTGTTGGTTATTTGGAGCTGGAGAATGCATGGTCTGGTTAGGGCTGGTCTGAATGAAGACATCCAAGTGCGTGTCTGCTAAGTGAATGCACTGGCTGCTGATGTTGCACCAGTTGCATGTGTTGTCGTCTTCGCCTTATCGTTGCATAAATAAAGACTAGGAGGGGTACCTTGTCGCTATGAATGAGAGCGTCTTTCTGTCGTTGTCAACTTCAAGTTTGTTTTATTTTTACTACTACATTTTATTATCGTAATGGCAATGGCAATGTCTGGTCTGTCTGTCGGCTTTTGGGTCGCACTTGGTTGTTTCTGCCTCACTTTACGACTTATCGATAGTTTGACATGACAGTAGCTAAAGCCAACATAGACGTTGCCGTCGTTGCCTGGATCTTGCTAGCTCGGAGGCACACCCGCTGTAAAGGGCCTGCTCGATTGGCTCAATTAAAAGCAGTACGTATCGTGGTATCTTCACCACTCCTGTCTCTGGAGTGACGCATTGCTATGCTTTGCATACCAATTCGAGACGCGATTCGATCGAAAAGTGGCAACATTGGCGAGTTTGTTAAAGTCGCACCCAGTTCAAAGATAAAATGAAATCTACAAAATAGACAAAAACAACAAACATCAATAATAGTAATAATACATAATGGGTAAACATTTGTCGCTATACAATGAAAGCGACGATATTTCCAATTAGCAATTAGAGTATTATATAGCATTAGGCATAATGATAGCAGCGGGGATCGTCTATGAAACGCCCATTTTGCCTTTAGGGTGTGCTAGGATGCAAGTCATGTTAATGACAATAACGACTACAACACATGTGTAGATATGTATCCATAAGATAAATCTATTGTAATTCAAAATGCAGCTCTGAGCAACCAGTAAGAACAATATTTGATGCAGACAGTCGGGACGGTGCCCGACTGTGGAATACCCTGTACCCATTTCTCCCATGAAAACCAAATTTCTGTGCAAATTTTCGTATCGATGCTTTGAGGGGTAATGGCGTAATAACGGTAACTACGGGTATAGGGGAAATGATTCGGAAAAAGGTCAGCATTGTTAGGTTTATAAGCCTAACATGAGTCTACATACCACATTTTGTGGCTTTAGCTTTAGTATTAGCATTTATATAAAAATAAAACCTTTGTAGCAGTTTGTAGCAGGTGGGGTCTGAAATTGGAACTTTATTATCTTAATCTCTTAAAGTTTCTATCTGATCTTGATAATTTTTACACAACTTATGAACAATATCAGTTTGCATAGCTATGCCAAATTTCAATTGGACAGCTTTTATGGTGTGGGTGTAAACCGCGAAAATGTGTCGGGGGGTAGCGGGGTAACGTGTCGACATGAATCGATAAACTTGCACTTTTCCGGGAAAATGCATATATTTTGGTAAAATTTTTGTGGCTGTCCGTATTGGTCTCTGAGAAACAGATAACAGATATAAACACAAAATACGGTAAAATTCTAACGGAAGTATCCACTTTTATGTCTCTTCTCATAAGATCGATATGCCTGTAAACATTTTTAAATTGGGAAGTTCCAATTGAAAAGTTTTCCTATTGGGAACTTGGTAATTTGGGGGGGCACAAATTACTTTTAGACCCATAGCTCCAGTATTCTTTGCCAATGTTGTTGAATTTTGTAAAATAGATCAAAAATACTTTTATAAATATATGTGGCAAAATTCACCTCAATATGTTGCGGGGTGCGGCAGCAACCAAGGTAAATCGATTGCGGAGGAAAGGCGGCTTCTATTGAAAAAAGGTGAATACAGTTTTAATGATTTGGCTCACACGAGTCTCCACACAAAATTTTGTAACTCTAGCTCACATGTATCCATATCTACATGCAGTGGAATTTCGGAGCAGTTTATAGGCGAAGGGGGTGAAATTAGCATAATTTTGACTTTAACTTTTGATGTATTTAAATGATTTCGATCAATTTTGAAACACAGATGCAAATATCTGTCAAGTTTCGAGTTGATGGATTCAACGAAGCGATTCGATAAACTTGCTCTATTTGGTGAAAATGCGCATCTTTAGGTAAATTTTTTTGTATCTAACTTATATTCTCTGAGAAACACGTCACACGGACGGACAGACGTACATACGGACATGACTTTATCGACTCGACTATTGCTCGCGATTATTTTTGCCCATGGAACATATGGTCTGCCACACTTCCTTCTGCCTGTGGCATACATTGCAAAAATCTTTAATACCCGTTTACACTTTGTTTACAGGGTACAATCACTTGTGCAGCATGCATTGCTATAAATTTAAGATGCTATCCTTAGCCGCCTGTGTAAATAGCACACAAATTCCATTGTAAATACATATTCTTAAAATTTTGTTATAGCTTTTAAGGAACTATTCGTTTCGCAAGATGCCGAACCCCGGATTGGCACTCAGGTCTCTCTATCAAACACATTTAGGTCGGTTAAGTCGCAAAAAAATGTACAATAGGTTTTGGGATGGTGCCCGATAATGGGATAAACTGTACTCTTCTTTTCACAAAAAAATAAAACCTTCCTGCGGGTTGTTTCGGCGAAAGGTCAAAATGGTTTGGTAAACTTCATCTCCAAAGAGAAATTGCGTATCTTTAGGTAATTTTTCCATGTTTCTTATAGTCTACGAGACCTAGATGCTAATGCATATAAAGGAACGGCAGGACTGTTGGATTTATGTCAAAGAGTCGAAAGCGTATTTCTAAAGTACCTCGAAACATATATGAATCTTGTTTACCACCCTTAAGACCGCCTCAATGAGTAGTTTATCATACATTTAGTATTTGTTTACCGATTTCTTGTGAAATTGTATTAATTAAAGTTACTATTCTTCTCCTTCACGACATGGTGCAGAGCATTCCTCCCTTCGCCTCGGTTTTGAACGCGCCTTCTCCAATATCTGATACGAAAGGTAGCTCGTGTGCTCTCTACATGGTCCTTCTAGCAGAGGCACGACCTGCCCCTTCACCGCCTTTCTTCAAGAGACACGACCTAGCCAGCGGAGCCGCTGGTTGTTAATTCGCTTCTAGTTCCATCGAATGCGATACTCATTTTCAACGCGTAATGGGTCAAAGGTCTTGCGGAGTTTTTTTCGTTCAAACACTCCAAGGGCATTCTCATCGTAGAGTGCTAGTTTCACCTGTAAGAGTGGTCTCTGATACTCATTTGCCTACTGAGAACAAAACAGCATCTACATAGCAATTTATTGTGACGATAGTGCCAAGTTAGAGGTAACCCCTTATAACAAAAGTATAATTTTCAAAGTCAAAGCGAGAATCCAACTTCAGCAAACTCTCGAAGTAAAAATTTACTTTTATAAGCCGCAAAGGCTCCGGAAACTGCTCGCTTAGTACGACCAATGATAACAATATCATCGCGTATGCTACCAACTGGACAATATTATGGTTCAATATTGTCCCGCTCCGACGTATTTCGGCTGCTCGCAACACATTCTCCATTACAAAGTTGAAGAGGTCTTTCCTAACTTGATGGAGCTGCTACTCAACGTCATTCTGCATAGGTGCACCAACTTGCCAGGGATACCGAACTCAGATAATGTGGCATATACGAATAGTTTTTTCGCAAATGGCTGTAGACTTTCACATTAGTTAGCGCATAGTGGAGTCACCCTTCTTGAGGACAGGGCAGAGAAAACCATCCAATCATCGGGCATGCTCTTATCTAGCCATAATCTGCAAAAGAGCTGGTACATGTTCCTTACCATTTCATTGCCGCCAGTCTTGGATAACTCTGCATGCAGGTCATCTAGGCCAGCAGTTTTGTGGTTCTTGGGCTGCTCGATTGCGACGCTTACATTATTCTTTTCATCGCCTGATAACCAGTCGGGGAAGTGTTCCCCCCTGTGCATACTGTACCAGATTTCCCTCTACTAGATAGTAACTGTTGGTATATTAGTGTTAAAGTATCGTCGATGGCTACATTATCTTTTAAGATGTTATTTAACTTACTTTAGTCACATTTTACGACCGGAGTTTTCTACTCAGAATTAGTACCCACTGAGTACTTCTATTATAGGTTTTTATACATATTTTTAGATTTTTAAAACCTATAGCAGTTTGATTTTTGGGTGGAAAAAATTTGTAGACTTCAAACTTGACGCGTTGCGTATCGGCTTTCGTCTGTATATTGTGGCTTTGCAGCTTGTATAGATGCGTAAATTGTCGCCCAGCTTTTTGTCCATCACTCTTATTTGATAGCAACCTGCACAGGATATATGACCATTGGACACCGGTGCAATTTGTAGTACGCGCGGTTTGATATGATCTCCATATGTCCCATCGGGCATTGACGTCATCATTGTAGCTCTCACTGGTGGACAACCAAATTCATCACCTATGTTCATCAGGTAAATGCTTATCTCAGGCTGAGATAAGACAAACACGTATGACGTCACGGTTACATACTGATGGTGAACACGGCTATCACAGGAGTGCGAGAAGGTTGGTTTTTGGTTGAGATGCATGTTTATGTTAGATCTGCACAGATGAATATCCTCCCATACCGGCTCAAGTTAATCAAGACAATTTTGTACAATAAAAAATGATAGATACTTTGTGAAGAAGATGAATGGTTTTGGTATGGAAAACACTTTTTTCTGTTAAGAAAATGGAAGAAATGAATAAACGCAATTTAAATTTAGACCTTTGATTCAAGTTTTCTTGTGAAAAAGTTGCTTTTAAAAATATCGCTCATAAATAACATTTCAATGAAAAACAACACGCAATGCATGAAAGTTTTCATATCAGTTGACTTGTGCGAATCCTGCAGAGCACGAACTCTCAAACGAATTATATCTCATTGCATCTGCACAAAGTTTTTCCATTGAAATTTCAACTTATTTATATTATGAACCATTCTTAAATGCATTTTTTATTAAAATAAAAATATAACATGATTGAGCGTGTTTGGTGCACAATTGCCGCCTGCAGCTGAGCCGTGCGCTTTCTTTCTATTTTTGTCATCTCAGTGACAAGCAAGACGTCATCTCTCCATCCTTCAACCTGTTTGTTGATTTTATTGTAAACTTCTTGGTTTTTTCTAGAGTGTTGCCATAGTAGCTACTTTGACATTTATATTGCATCCTACTGTGTGCTTATGTCTTTGCATGTTCTTTGTGGACTTTATCTTGAAAAGCGAAGGACGATTCTAAATTTATATTTCCTACAAGTTGCTTCATGTTTTTGCAAGTTCTTGCTTGTGTTGCATGCATTTGTCTTAAACTTTAAACATTGTGCGACGCTAGTATCGTATGGAATCACACCTGACTTAAATGGCTTGAATCAATAGTTGTTAAATATTCAATGTATGCAACAGCAAAAGGCAGACTATAAGTTCCATTTGCAAAAACGATCCATAAAAGTCAATATAACCATATCTTGGAGACTACAGGAGTGAGAAACACAAAAACCTCGAATAAGTTCGAAATCTGACCCCCTTCTAGCATAATCGGCTAATGTTAGGATCTATAAACACTTTTCATAAGCCGATCTTGCAATCATTCCCTCTGAGATTTCTCTTTCATAACCTAAAGCGTGTCTAAACGTCATTAATAAGTCTCGGCGATAGAAAATGTATCCGCAGGTATTTGAAATGAATTTAAAGTTTTAAGTGAGTCTAACCGAAGGTATATTTAACCAGGTATGCTTATGCTGTTGTGTCTCACAGTGGAGCATTCTGAATTCTTATCGGCAAATTGATAACTTTCAAAGGAATATAGATAATTTCAAAAATTATAATATCCTAAATTTCTGCGTTGATGGAAAAAACATGCGGGGTACAAACTTCCTCAAAAAAGTTTGCAACATACTTCACTTGCAAATTTCACCGCATTTCAAAGCCCAATGGTGATGGATTAATGAAGGCATATTTTTCCGGCCATCCCCAATAACATCGCCATTTGCCTGCCGATTTTGCTCAAATCCATGTCATTGTTCACAAAGAACCAACTTGTCGAATTCAAATGAAACATGGAACAAACAAGTTCAATATCTAGACCTCAAATTTAAATATTCTCAGATGTATGTATATTAATTGAATGTACATAAAAAACTGATTAAAAATTCTGCTAAGAACATACCTATTCTATAAATATCTTCAAAGTTTAAGCACCAAAAGGGACGCTTTTCGGGAACATCCAATTTAATTCGATATTACAATAAATCTTAAAAGTATCTTATTAAGAAATAATTAATTATTTATTAATTAATAAATTATTCGGGTTTTTGGGCTATCCATAAATTGTATATTTTTTAAAGTCATTTCCTCTCTTTTGCAGAATTCAGCATTAATATTGCCATGGAGAAATCAACACTTACGGAAAAGAATAATGTGTCAGTCTACAAGGAGACAACCAAGCCAAAAAAGCACAAGCGCCGTGACAAAAGTGACTTGGGAGCAGACTTTGTGGCACCAGATGGAGGCTGGGGTTGGGTTGTCTGTATAGCTGCGGGTCTTAGCAACGTAAGTACTTAGTAGCAACAAGTAGAATTAGCTATGGCTTGGCCTTGAAAAGTGTCTTACTTTTTTTAATATATCGCACACAGTTCTTTATGTTTCCTGCGCTGCAACAATACGGCCTCATCTATAGAGGACGCATGCAAACCCTGGGTTTCGATGCCAAGGAAACAACAACGATTGTCAACGTTGTGATGGCTATATCCTCGTTAGTGGGTAAGTAGCATCACTACACAACTACCTTAAAGTGTATACCACTTACGTAAGAATGTTATTTTGCTTTGCAGGCATAGTCAATGGAGCCATGTTTCGGCGCTTTACATTTCGACAGGTGGCTCTTACGGGTACCTTGCTTGGCTTTCTGGGCATCTTTATGTCCGCGTTTAGTACTACCTTTTGGCAGTACATTATATTTCTATCCTGCGTCTATGGCATTGGCTTGGGCTTGGCCATGGCCGCTACTTCGCTAGCCGTCAATACCTACTTCAAGCTGCGTCGACGGCGTGCAAGCGGCTTTTCCTGGACCATCACTGGCCTGGGTCCCATCTTCTTCCCGCATATTTCGACACTGCTGCTTGGCTACTATGGCGCTCAAGGCAGCATACTAATCTATGCGGGCATCTCGCTGAATGCCGTGCTCTGCGCCCTCACGTTG
This sequence comes from Chymomyza caudatula, assembly GCA_035041775.1. Taxonomy (NCBI): domain Eukaryota; kingdom Metazoa; phylum Arthropoda; class Insecta; order Diptera; family Drosophilidae; genus Chymomyza; species Chymomyza caudatula. The sequence continues at coordinate 194,945 of JAWNKW010000205.1, read as the reverse complement.
CAGCCCGTGCTGCAACACGTACGCAAACCGGCGAAATCCGTAGTTGTGACAACTGATGGGGATTCCAACGAGCAGGAAACCAACGGCAATCTACTGACAGCCAATGTTGATCCGCTCAGCGACTACGAATGCAAGTATTGCCAGTATACAAAGCGCGGCAAACGTGGACTCTTCTCTTCTCAGTATTTATTTAATGCCGACGATCCGGAACGTCCCGGCTATGAGATTACCGAGCCAGGTACGCCCATGCTGGCGCGTGCCAATGATGGCTGGTTTGGCTCCAAGCTTTCGCTAAGTTCGGAGCAAACGGCTGGCGCACGCCATCGCTACAAGCAATCCTCACGCCAGATTTCGAATCGCAGTCGTGACAATCTGCATCTTGAGGGCGGCCAAACTGACACAGAGCTTAATGTGAGCTCACCGTTGTCCAAGCCCAACTATTTCAATCGCGAACGTGAAGATCAGGAACGTTATGCTAGCAAACTAAGCGTTTACTCCAGGCCAGCTGGAGAGGAGCTGCATCGCTGCACATGTGCCGAGGAGAAGGCACTGCTGCAGCAGAACAATGGCGCCTTAAAGGTGGACATACTGGCGCTTGAGGCTGCGGAAAAGGCCGAAGAAGAGGTCAAACGCAAGATGACGTTTCGTCAGAAGGTTACCAAGTTCTTTGATTTGGATTTGCTGCGTGACTTTACATTTGTCAATCTAGCTCTAGGCATGAGCATTATGATGTTTGGCGAGATGAACTTTTCTGTTCTGACGCCCTTCATACTAAATAGCTTGGGCTATTCGGATGGTCAGATATCTCTGGCCATGTCACTGCTGGGCGGCATGGACATCTCGGTGCGTTTCTTGGCACCGCTTGCTCTGGAAAAGGTGAAGCTGGACAATCGTGCATTGTTTGCCTTTGGCATACTATGCATAGCTATTGGCCGCTTTATTGTCACCATGACCAGTTCGTTCAATGTCATCATTGCCGTATTTTTGCTCATTGGCTTTGGCAAAGGTTTCCGAACTATTTTCTCGCCGCTAATCATACCCAGCTATGTGCCATTAAAGCGTTTGCCCGCTGCTTCAGGTCTGCAGCTCATATTTAATACACTGTTTGCCTTTGCCATGGGCCCCATACTGGGTAAGTCTCTGGCAACTTTCGAGGTTGGCTTCTATCATTAATAAATGCAATTTTATCTTACAGGAATTGTTACGGATGCCTATAGTTATACGGCTACCATACACTTTATCAATGCACTCACTGTGTTCGCCATGCTTATGTGGATATCGGAGTCCTTAATACGTCGCTTGTTGGGCAAACCATCTATGGGTCTGGACGATTCGTGAAAGCTCTATCAGGCGCATTATCAGTAATATCCAACTACTAGAAGAATACTTCCAGTGTGTATTGGGCCTACAGTTTACTGAGGCCTACAATGAAGCCAATTAGCTTACAATTACACTTAGTTAGTTAATTAGTTGCATGTTTTGTGTATTAATATCTACTTAATTTACAATAAAATACAAATACATCTTAACATGTATATGTTTATAGATATGTTAATGTATGTAATGACAAAAACTACATTTTTATAACCATTTAAATATAAGTACTTTTTTTCTGCTCTAATTATTTAAATGTAAGATTGATGTATGTATGTCAATGTATATCCATATAGCTATAAATATGTGTATGTATATAAATAAAGCTGGATTAGTGTGTAATTAGCACGGTTATTTATTTTTGAACGATATTACCAAATTTAGAAATAAATATGAGTGGAACTAATAAAGGATTTTGGGGCCGAATGAACCACTTTAACCCATTACTTGCCTGGAAATTCGCTAATTGAAGTAATGACTAGTGCGAAGACTTTTGGAGTGATCGAAAGTCAAAATGAGCAAAAAATATAGGAAGAGACAGGCTGGTGGTTTTCGATCAACCGATTGGCTCAGCCGCGTGAGCTTCGTGTGCGTCGGACGGATGAAAAAGGCGACATGTGTGATCAGATCAGTTGAATAATGACGATGATGCTTCATAAGTTTCTCAACCCACACAACCTAGTGAGCGGCATGCGTATTTGAGGCTGCCTTTTCACATCGGGAAACCGAACGAATGGATAAAAACATTGGATATGATACGCATATATATATAATATCGATACATTTCTTAAAGTTTTTAAATTTTTAATGGGTTCGGAAAAATAAATATTTTTTTCGGATTTGCATTTTATCATTATTTTATCTATTCCATGCTTAAAATGTTTTTGTTCATCGTTAAGTAACTTCATTTTCACTTCATTGTCTTTGTATTCATAAAAAAATCATAAAGGTTATCAGTTTAAATCCTAAGAAAGATAATAACATACTAATCGTAATTAAAATTATATATAAGTATTGATAGGGTATTATTAGTTAGATTCGTTTCATACTAGTTTTTAGCTCTTTAATTTAGCTTCATTTACAATTAAAATTTTTAGTTTTAATTGTTATTTAATATCAAATACTCTTTTTTTACTTAAACAACTTAATCAGCCGTTCATATAAAAAACAACACAAACATAGTTTTGCTGCAGTATCCAAAGGTTTTTTTTTTGATTCTCTCCTTTTTTTAATGGACTGATAAATTGTTGCTTTTTGTTTCTATCTTTATACCCTGTACACAAATTGTAAAAGGGTATTATAGATTTGTGCAATGTATGTAACAGGCAAAAGTAGGCGTGGCAGACACATGTTCCAAAAATGATCAGGAGCAATAGTCGACTTGGTGTAGCCAAGTCCGTCTGTCCGTGTTGGTGGCCGTTTCTCAGAGACTATAAGAGTTAGGGCAAAAAAATGTTACCAGAAGATGCGCATTTTCCCGAAAAGTCCAAGTTTATCGTTTCATCTCGATACGTTACCCCGAAATGTGGCACAGTTATGCAAACTGATATTGTGCATATGTTGTGTGAAAATTATGAAGATCGGATAGAAACTTTAAGAGATAAAGATAATAATGTTCCAATTTTAGACCCCACCTCCCACAAACTGCTTCAAAATTTCATTTTTTAGGGAAATGTTAATATTAAAACACAGTTACCGTCATTACGCCCATTACGCAAAACTTGCACAGAAATTTGATTTTCATGGGAGAAATGGGTAATAATGGGTATAAACAGCGTGCGCACTCCATTGGATATTGCTTAAGCTTTTATAGCCGTGCAGGCCGGAAATGCAACAAGTTGTAGTTGTCGATAAACTTCACATTGTCAACGATCCTCAGTGTTCATAAAGAAAATACCACTGTCTGTTCCTGGGTTGGCATATCAAATATCAAAACCATCTAGTCCACCCAACTGTCGTTGTCGTTGTCGATGTAGTGTGTTATTCAAATGACTTTAGTAATTTCGACTTTAGCAAGCTAAATGTCTTCTATCGTGTTAGACATGTCTTCAAAGGGTTCCTATTGAATTTGAGCACTTTAGTCGCTATAGTAGAGTCGCCAGAGGAATTGAAGTAAATAATTAAAATTTTTTTTTAAGTCTACGCTAATTTCGGTTGTTTTGATAAACGTGCAGAAAAGCCCGAGTTGGTTACCAACTGTTTATTTCTGGATTGGTTGTTTTCAGAGTGTCGTCGAAAAACATAAAATTAGAGATTTTAGTTTTTTCGCTAATCGCAATACTTTTTTGCGGAAAAGTAAAAATCTCTACAAAATCGATTTTGTTTATATATGTTATGTAATAGTTATTACAAGGTAAGAATCGTCTGCCGACTCTCGTTCTATTTTGGTGGATTATTATTCGGTCTGTTGTGTCCACTATGCTATGGTAGTAGCTTTGCTTGAGAATCAATCTATAAAAGAAGTATTGGGATATAAGTCACTTGCAATGTCTAGTTAAATTGGATTATACTTGTGCTCATTTCTAGTTCTAAGGCCCATTGTTGACCATTGTTAAATTCGAATTACAGTGCATCTCGCTGGGTAGTACTGTTCCGAGTAACATTAGATTTGCTAACTTCGCAACTCGCGATGTCTCGAATTTCGTGAAATAGCGATAGTCCGAAAAACGTGCAAGATGTTGCAGTTATAGTTTAAGAAAAGTATGTATGAAGTAGTACTCACAAAGCATTTCATGAGCTCACAACCACCCGCCGCCCCCCATGATGTTGTCCAACAGGCAATCTTTCATAGTTAACAGAGCGCTGTTAATACAAGAGTTTGTTAACAGGGCCAGCAGTAGGTTAACAGCGATGTGTCTTACGGCATTTCTCAGTTGCTCTGGCTTTGGGGTTCGCCAATGTTGGGGCTGATTTTGCATCAGTTCAGTTGCCGTGCGCACTTACAGCTGTTGGGTATTCGCTCGAGATTATTAGAGACGTTCGAATAGCATGTAGGGTGCGTAGGAGCCCCAGTGAGAAACTTAAAGTCGATCTAATTGCGAATACTGGCGCGTGTCTCGTTAACAAACTGATTTTTTAAATATTTTTTTTTTTTTTTATTGTTTTGCTGATAAGTTATGTAAAGTCGTTGTTATGACAAATTGCCAATTTACAGGAGAAACACACGGAACATGTGCAACAGATGCGAAAGGGCGCGTTGCAAAAGTACGTGCAACAAAACGTGAACGTGAACGTGAACTTGAACTTGATTGAATTTGTAATTGTTTTTGTCAACTTAAAGACTTTGTAATATATCAGAGGCAATGCCAAAATGTGTGTGAATGCAAATTTAAAAATAAAAATAAGATACATAAACCCAAAAATATCGGCAAAAAGCAAGCCAAATTAGTGCCAATTTTTTTTTTTTCTTCTGGCATTTACTCGAATAAAGAAGGAAGCACATATATGTAGGTATATGCACATTTTACATACAAGGTAAGCCAAAGCTGCATAGTGATTAACCATAGACATAAATCCCACTGGCCAGCATTACATAAACTAATTAATTGAAAATGATTGCTGGATAAGAAAGAATGTAATCTAGCCAACATGAGGATCATTTTAAAAATAGTTTTGGTTCGGGAAATAAAACTAGAACTATTTTTTTTTTACAAACTGTATTGACTTATCAGGCATTTATAATGTGACTGATAACAATTTGATTTTTTTGTTGTTGTTGTTGTTGTTTTTTCAAGGCAAACAATATTATTGCCTGAGCATCTTACGCGCACACCTGTTGTAGAGGGGCAGATGATGTGAGAGTCAAAGAGAGAGCCCGTTTCTAGATTCCATATTGCGTACATTCTTGCCCTTTATAAGCACATAAATAATTACAATCTTATCGATCACTAATCACAAAAACAGTGTTTTATTTGCTTTTTCGCTGCTATCATTATTTGTATCTATTGGCGGGATAATTGTTTGCCTATCAGTCAAGTGTTGAGCTACATTTGTACCAGGTCCAGTCAGGGCTGCAATTAATGCTTAAGTCCATCAATAAATATGTAGCACCATCGGTATTTCAAGTTATTATAGCCCCACAAATTTGAGAAAATATTCCATTCGGTGTTGTGAGTTTCCCGAAAGCGAGCCTTAAGGACCATGGTCGGCAAAAAGAGCAGATGCGTCGGCTGATTTGTAGTCATTGCAATGGTATTTCTGCGTCAGCAGAAAAAAGTTGTCAATGTGTTATACATAACAAATTTCGGTTTTACCAGCGGCAACTTTTCTGCTTACTGTGCCGACCAGGGCTTTAGGGTATTACGACTCTGTTATGGACCTATGTTGATGAGCTAACCAGTCGCATAGTCGCATAAACATAAATATAAGAACCACGATCAGAGCTAGAAAGTCTGGCTCTTATGTACGGTTTTTTGGATTAGTATCAGCACTGAATATGTTGCCTTTCATATTTCGATGTTTTTGTGTTGGACATGTCTTCAAAAGATTTCCTATTGAATTTGAGCACCCTAGTCGCTATAGTTGGTAAATAATTTTGTTGTTTAAATTTCTCCTTGCTAATTTCGGTTGTTTTGATACGTATGCGAAAAAGCCTGAGTTGGTTACCAACTGTTTATTTTCAATTCAGATAAAACCAATCGGGAAGAATCCACACTACCGTGTGAACCGGTTTTCCTTCGGTGTCTTCGAAAAACAGTTATACAAAACTTAACTATCAAAATAAAAAAACTGTTTTTTATATTGAAGTTTCGAACCCATATAAAGCGGAACTTTTAAACCTAGAATCTTGTATACTTAGAATGACACTTTAACTATACAACAACAAAATTTCCTTACCTCTATATACTTTGTCCCTTTAATTTAATGTCACTAAATTCGAATCGGGCTATTTTTTACTTTTCCGCAAAAAAGTATTGCGATTGGGTAAAAAACAAAAATCTCTAATTTGATGTTTTTCGACGATTTAAGTGAACAACTTTTCCGGCGATTTGTCGATGTTTTTCTGCTCATGCGTTTTCGTTGTTGTTGGTGTTGTCGATGTAGTGTGTTATTTCAATAACTTTAGCAATTTCCACTATAGGAAGCCAAATGTTTTTCTATCGTGATACAAAACTTTTCTATTGAATTTGAGCACTTTAGTCGCTATAGTTGGGTCCCCAGAGGAATTGAAGTAAATAACTTTACTTTTCTTTTTTTCTCTCTTTTTTATACTTTTTCCTTTAGTTCGTCCACGCTAATTTCGGATGTTTACCAACTGTTTATTTTATTTATAGCCCACAACTATTTCGATTTTACAAAAAATGGCAGTAACACGATTTAAATTTGATAAGTATTTTTTCAACTTTCAATTTTCACGAGAAATACACAGTAGAAAAAAATGTTATGCATACAGTCAAGACCTTTTTCTTTATAAACAAAATACGGTAAAATGGGAACGGAAGTATCGTTGTCTCTTCTCATTCAGTAAACATTTTCCTATTGGGAAGTTCCAATTGACAAGATTTTCTATTGGGAACTTGGTCATTAGGGGGGCAAAAATTACTTTTATATCCATAACTTAAGTATTCTTAGGCCAATGTCATTGAATTTTGAAACATAGATCAAAAACAATTTTATAAATTTTGGTAATTTTCAAATCCATATAATGAAGGGTATGGTAGTACTTAAGGTAAAGGGAGTAATATATCGACTTGATTCGATAAACTAGCTCTTTTTCGGGAAAATGCGTGTCTTTTGGTACAATTATTTTCTCCTGCACATAACCTCAAAAGCAGCAAGCTCCTAAGGATTTTGCTCAAATCAGTGTTGAAATGTTCGCAAAGTACAAGTCTACCGAGCTTAGAAGCGACATAGGAGAGCCAACCAAAGAGCATGAAAGTAATATAGAGGAATACTTGGCCGTTACATTGAGTCGATTGCTGAAAAGAGTCCAATCCCGAGACCATTTTGCTTACGAATGAGTCGCTCTAAGAGAGAGAGATCAACACAAGCAGCCTTACAAAAACGCTGTCTGGAAAAATTACGCATGTTAAATTTTGTACGGTCCAGGATTTCAATCTATTACTTTCATGCTATCACCTAGCACAATGATTCGAGTGATTCACATTTACACAATAAAAAAACAACAACACAATTTGCGCACTACATTTTGGGTTCCGTTTTGGGATTTGCGTTTTTCGTAAGCGTCTGGATGGGTCTGAGTTTGTCATGTGACACTGATAAGGTGCTCACTTCGACGGCCTAAGATTTTTCTACATAAGCGTTCTTATTTATTTTTTTTTTTGTCATTTTATGCGTGCCAAAGATTTTGGTTGCCAAATGCCTCTGCCCTAACCTTGAACCACAGCTAAAACAAGAGCATCGAACTTTTCTCACCGCGCTGATCTACATGTTCCACTGTAACTGTAAGCCATACACCTGTTACATTTAGAGGCATGTGCAGTTGATATTTTGCTAGGTCGAGCTGTTGTCACGTTCATAGATGAAATATAGCTTTTAGTAGGGAGGTTTAGTGGGGTTATATTGGGGGCTTCCAGCAGCAAGTCAATTGTAACAAATGTTTCCATTAGGTTCCCTCGCCAAGTAATTGGCGCTCTCAGTTTTTCTAACATTGAAATTGAGTTGGCATCGTATTGCAAAACACACACACACAAACACAATTGTAAAACAAGACTAATTAAGATTTATTTTTTTATTTGTTATAGACATTTTAGTGAGCAGGCCATGGAGACACCTAACAAGGTATATAGGGATACAACATTGCCCAAGACCAGCATAAACATGCCAAAAAAACCCAGAAGTTCCTTGTATTACAACAGGAATGACAAAAGTGATCTGGGCGAAAACTTTGTAGCGCCTGATGCTGGCTGGGCCTGGTTAGTATGCATAGCGGCGGGTATGTCCAATGTAAGACTTTTGACTTTTTCAAGAAAACTTTCTTCACTTAAATTGTTTGCATCATTTCTTACAGTTGTCAATTTATCCATGTCTGCAACAGTTTGGTTTTCTGTTTCGGGAGCAACTTACAGTTTTGGGTATGTCCAGCTCTGAGATTACCACCATTATCAACTGCAATCCGGCGGTATCAGCTTGCACGGGTTTACTTAATGGACCCATGTTTCGACGCTTTACCTTTCGTCAGGTGGCCATAGCCGGTGCGCTGCTCATCTTTACAGGCATTGTATTGACAGCGTTTTGTGATACCTTTATAGGTTATATGTTTGCCTATGCACTGCTCTATGGTAAGCTAGAGTCGTGTGGCCACCATTATCCTGCTGTTTGATTGTTGTCGACCATTGCAGGCTTTGGCATGGGCATCAGCGTGTCAGCCTCCTCGCTGGCCATTAACACATATTTCCAGCAAAAGCGACGACGTGCCGCTGGCTTCTCCTGGACCATCACGGGCCTGGGTCCCATATTTCTGCCCCACTTAGTCACATATCTGCTGACTGTGTATACTGTGCAGGGCACTGTTCTGCTCTTTGCTGCACTCTCTCTGCATGCTCTTGTCTGTGCGCTCGTCTATCAGCCGGTGCGCTTTCATACGTTCACAGCCACAGCATCCGCCGTGGTTGGTGAGGTGCAGCCGGAGCCTTTATGTGCGTATTGCGCGATTAAGCTCAGAAGAGAAACTGGCATTTTCTCGAGCCAGTATCTTTATCAGGATGACGATGTACTGCGGCCGGGATATGAAATAACTGAGCCGGGCACGCCCATGTTGTCGCGTGCCAATGATGGCTGGTACGGTTCCAAGCCATCACTTGGTTCTGCAGGTGGTCGCTTGCGCTTTAGAACTATATCTAGCTCCAAGGATCTTGAGCTCACGCAGCGCCTGAACAAAGTCATATCGGAAGAGGAGCTAAAGCCTGACGAGTTCTTCAAGCCCAACAACTTTAAGCGCGAGCGGGATGAGACACGCAACAGTATGCGACGAGAGCTCTCGGTGGCTGGCAATATGGAGGCCAAGTTTTGTTGCACATGCGCAGAGGAACGTGCGCAATACGAACGCATAGCCAACTACGAGGATGACAAGCTTTTGGCAACAGAAAGCAAAAATAATTCCAAAATACGCGAAAAATCACAAATACAAGATAACAAGGAACCCTTAGAGTCTTCATTAAAGTCTATTAGTTTTGTGCAAAAGGTTATTACCTTCTTTGATTTGGATATGCTGCGCGATTTTACATACGTAAACCTGGTGATAGGACTGACCATCATCAACTTTGGGGAGCTTAACTTTTCCATATTGACACCTTTCATATTGGCCGACTTTGGTTTTGACACGTCTCAAATTACATTGGCCATGTCGCTACTGGCTGGCCTGGACATAACCATGCGCTTTCTGGTGCCATTCATTACCGAACACTTGTCGTGGGACAACCGTGTGTTCTTTCTGATCGGCGTTGTGGGCATTGCGCTAGGACGCACAGTGGTTGCCTGTACTCGCTCCTACACTGTTATATTATGCTCTTTTGTGTGGATTGGACTGAACAAAGGTGTGCGCACTATCTTCTGGCCACTCATCATACCGAGCTATGTACCGCTAAATCGCTTGCCCGGTGCATCTGGGCTGCAGTTGCTCATCTCGGGGATGTTTACGCTCATAGCAGGTCCTTTTGTTGGTGGGTTCCAGTCACTATTGACTAAAGTCTACTTGTGTTAACTATGTTTACTTCTTGCAGGTCTCGTGAGGGATCGTTACGACTACTCTGTAACATTGCATTGCCTGAACATGATGTCCTTTGTGGCCGCATTCTCTTGGACGCTAGAGGCACTTATACGTCGATGGCGGCGCAAATCAGCCAGCTAAATATATCCATAGTCCAGTCCATAGACGACAACACTTATTTTAATAATGATTTTTTTTATCAGCTAAAACCTTGAGTTTTAAGTTTAGCTGTCAAGCCAAGAATTGTGATTTTAAGTTATACCTAAGGGTAATTCCATTTCAAAACGTCAAAAAAGGTTTTAAGTGCTAAGAAAAAAACGGCAATATGTTTCTAAATAAACTTATTGTACAGAGCAAATTTTATTTTAATTCGCTTAAAACAAGTATTTTGGTTTAGAAGCACATTGTCACAGACATTAATATATGTATTTTTATCTGTGTTACAAACTTCAACAACATTGGCCCAAGAATACAGGAATTCTGGGTATAAAAGTAATTTTTGGCCCCATAATAGCCAACTTCCCAATAGGAAAACTTGTCAATTGTTAACAACTGTTGATCCCGTGGCACCCAAAATTACATACACCCCGTCGCAGAATTGTGCGTACAGTGCAAAAAAATTAGAAAATTCAACTTTTACTCTTATTGTTTCAATTTGTAGGGTATGTAATAATAGTAATATATTTATACCCTGTGCACAAAGTGTAAAAGGGTATTATAGGTTTGTGCAATGCATGTAACAGGCAGAAAGAGGCGTAGCAGACCATATATTCCATGGGCAAAAATTATCAGGAGCAATAGTCGAACCGATATAGCCATGTCCGTCTGTCTGTCCTTCCGTACGAGCGTCGAGATATCAGATACCATAAGAGACACAAAAATTTACCAAAAGATGCGTATTTACACCAAAAAGATGAAGTTTGTCGAATCACGTCGATATCTTGCCCCCTTCCCCTGTGACAGATTTTCACGGTTAACAGGAACTCCGTTCAGTCTGCCAACTCATAACTCCACAAAGTTGTGCGTCGTGTATATGCATCTATGTTATAAAAATGATCAAAATAGGATAAATCAAAAGTTACAGCCAAAAATATGTAGATTTCACACCCCCCCCCTCCCCCCAACCCTTTCGCCAATAAACTGCGCCAAAAATCCACTACGTAGATATGAGCTAGAGTTACAACATTTGGTGTGGGGACTCGTATGGGCCAAATCATTAAAACTGTATTCACCTTTTTAAAAGAAAAAACTTTCGTTCCCATTTTACAGAATGCTGGATTTAGTGTTTATGGGGACAAAAGGGTACAGGGTATTCCACTCTCGTTCACCGTTTTATAGAGGGATCAAAAAAGAAACACATGGGCTATATCCAAATTTTTGAAGATAATTTTATCTAATGTGCACATTAGATTTGCCTAGAGGACCATTTCTCGTTCTAAAAAGACAACGACCCAAGGCATACGGCGCATATTTTGAGGCTTTGCCTACTGTACAACGTTGCATAAAGATAAATTCACCACACTAATCTCCGGCTCTCAACCCAAAAGAGCATTAGTGGTACCTAGTCGAACGCAGGATCCGGCAACACACCAATACGTCCAAAAATATGCTCAAGGCTAATTTCAAGGGTCTCCTCCAATGGACCTCCATAAACTGATGCTGTCTGCCACTTTTATTCAACCTAGCAGACTTTTTGCCACCATGTTTTGTTTAGAGGTGATGATTCTTGCGAAGGCTATCCTCTATTAACTCATAAAAGTTTATTGCTCTCGATGAATTCAATATTTCAGCAACTTTTGTATAGTGGATCACCCAGACGGAGCGCCTCCTGTTCCACATGCTTGTTTTACCTGTCTGCAGAAAAATAACTAATCTGTGTAAAACAACGAAAAAATAAGAATATGTTACTGCTAAAAAGTAAGTAGTTTTGAGCCCTATGAATAGTAAAAACACAATTACTTTCATATTTTTAATACTGCCTTCTGTAACCATAAAATATCTGCTGACAGCTGATTCAAAGTCAAACAATTGTTTTTTTCTAATTAAAATTACAATTACCCTCTCTCTATTATGTATATATTAAGAGAGTGAGAGTCTCAAATCCCTCCCATAGCACAATTCTTTCTATTAGACAGTGTACACAAACACAAAAGTGTTTGTACCCACTCACATACAGCTGCCCAGCGGACCAACATGCGTGCGTTAAGCTACGGTCAGACAGGACGATAATTGGCATGCAAACTCGTGCCCTGAATTGGTCGAAAACACATGTAATTTGAATGCAAAAAATTGGCAGCTCAGACAAGGGCCAATTATTTGAGAAACAAATTTCGACCCAATTTTTTCAGCTCGCAAATTATTTGACGTAGTGTTCAGACGGTCGGCAGGAAAACTTTTCTCTCACATGTCGGCAGCATCTCCATTCTGAAAAATGAAATAAATCGATTTTTACGAACGTGTAAACGCTTACAGTCGACATTGTCAGTGTATATATAGAAATTAACAAGGCGTCGGAAGGTTTTTTAATTATAATGCTTGGAGCAGCATCTATATGCTGCTAGACAGAAAAGCAAGAAGAAAATTACGGAAAGCAGTATTTAGGTGCGACCGTGGCTTACACGACGGGACACTGAAGGCTACAGCCAGGATTCCAAATGCTTTCGTTCGGCTCCACCACCCAATTAATTTAACTATATCTTCATCACTCATAAATTTGGTAACTTTTGGCCTGCTGCCACGCGCTTACTTGGCGGAAGGTTCTTCCATTACTTCTTCAATGTCAGACATCTAAAATCAAAAATATAATTAAAAATCCACGATATTTAAATAACTTGCGACTTTTTCGTTAACAAATCAAACACAATTCACTATATTAAATTAAGTAATTAATTTTTACACACAAATCAAACAAAGAGGCGCCAAAAATGACATAAGATTGTTTTATCGATATCTGATTACGATCTTCTTGTAAAATGGCTGTAGAATGATTTATATTATTTAAGTATTTTACCATAAATATGCATTTTGAAGTTGTGTTGACTTATTATTTATTGTATTTAATTGACTGTGATAATAATATTAATTTTTAACACGCATTTTTGTACCTTTTAACAATTTATACTATTCAATTATTTTGCTTTAAATATGCGTTTTGAAGCTGTGTTGAATTATTATTTATTGTTTTTAATTATAAGTATATTGAATGTGATTTTTATTTATATTATTATTTTTTACGTATTTCTGCACTTTTTTGTTTGCAAGAACCGACTGACAAACTTGATAAATGTTTGCGGTTTGGTGTTCACACACACCAATTTTTGGACGCCAATAATTGGCATATCGACACAGCTGACTCGTTTCGGCATGAAAATTATTGGGTGGTCAGACATGTTGGAAACATATATGCGCGATTTTTGTGTGTTTGCATTCAAATTATCGTCCTGTTTGACCGTAGCTTTAGCGAAAATCCCGCAAAATGATCGGAATTGAGCTCGCATACGAGCAAAGAACGAGTGTGGGCTCGTATACGAGCTTTTGTGATAAAAAAAATGCGACCAGCGGACCGTCAATTCCAAATCATATTCAAGCAGGTAGCACATTGAAGTAATTTTACATATTTTATATTTTCCATTACTTTTTGTTTTACCTATTTTCAGACATCTCTTATTCGACTTCAAACAAGTGTAATCATTTTGGTAATGCAATGCAACAATATCCCATTTAATGTATGTTTAATAGTTTTATTTAATATACTTGCAGAAATATTACCCCTTTTACGTGAATTGAACAAAGAAATGGATAAGCTAATATTGAATATCGTTCGACACGATTTAAAGCTAGCAATATTATTTAACAATAAAAATACTCCTTTAAATCAAAAACGTATAACATTTAAAATTTTATTTGACTCGTTAGAAATATTAAAAAAGGCTCTCAAGTAATAACAAGACATATCCCAAAATGCTCGCAACCATATACGAGCGTTTGGTCCGCTGGGTGTAAACATCAGCCATAGATCAACATGAACACGCAAATATTTTAAAGCGTTGATTGGCAAAGCAATAACATGGCGGAACAACCTTCCTTCAGAATGAAAAATAAGATACCATTGCGAGGGACGTCGGCAGAGTAAGCTTACCTGATATTCTTATACTATGGTCACTGAATTATAAAACACCCCTGGTAATAATATTTTTCCAAAAAAAAAATAAAACTTCTAAAACTTTTTGACATATAAAAGTTTAAAACAATTCACATTACAATCACAATTTGAAATAATTATCAGTAAGAGCTCGACATTCGACCCGTTCACAATTCAAAGTTACTGTATACAAATTTGTAAAATAAATTTTTTTATTTTTTTCTGTACAATCTACAAAAATTAAATTTAGCTCAGCTGTACACAAAATTGATTGAAACGAATTAGCAGTAAGTATGGCCAATGCCTAATTTTGTCTAGTTAGTCTAAATCCTAACCTTATTGTTTTTACCCATAAATTACATTCGTTAATAGAACGTCCCACAGCGGCTCAGATAACAAAAGAAGCACAACCACCTGAACGTGATTCCAAGTGTTTCTTGTCGTCATCAAACCATCCCCCGTGACGCGATTAAACATAATCGTCCCTAATCGCTAGCAAAGATGGACTCACTAAAGGATGTGGAAGAGCCACAGTGTCCGCTTTCAGTTAAGAATAACAATGCAGATACTATGTGTACTCGAAATCCCATAACTGGCTGTGGTCTCAAGGGCGATGGTGTGGGTGGTTTGAAGTCCAAGATACCCAAACAAAGAGGTTGGTAATTTATTTAAATTAAAATTGACAGCTTTTTGACACTTTAAGCAAAGTTAAATACTTTTGTTTATACATCTTGAGCACCATACACTGGGATATAGAACCGCATTTCTTTATTTTCCCGTAGAGTAATAGCAATAACGACTAATGCCATTTTATTCTGAAACTCTTTCATAACAGAGGGCAATCCCATCACTGGAGACGGCTATAAAGTCGGTGCAAATGACCAGGTAATCATGAAGAGTCAGAAAAAAAAGGAGGCGACGCATCAGATTCCTGCTAAAAAATGAACATTGCGATAAATTTGCCGAATGCGCAGCCGACGAGGGCAGAGAGCACAACCAGGGAACACACAAAACTTTAGACGCTTCATCCAAAACAAAAGCAGCACAAGTTATGTATCTACTACACTTCCACACGATTTATTTGGATTTTGGAAGTCCCGAAGATATACCCAATGGATAAATGACTCGCTGTCCCTACAAACCGACAGCTGCATTTCGTTCCCTTATTATAGCTTTGTTCGTTGCTCAATAATAATACATATGGAAATAACATCTTGCTTAAAATCAGGGCAGCAAAATAATATTACCCAGGACCGCATTTTGGATTACTTTAAATTAATTTGTTATAGAATGCAAAACAAGGCTGTTTTGAGGAAACACTGTTTGCCACCTTTGGCCGAATTATAAATTTAAAATTGCTATAAAATATAAAACAGCGCACTTTCGTTTATATGTCTTTATTAGACGGTGATCTGGCTTGGAGTGCTCCGTTGGAGGAGTCTAGCTTCCAACAGAAGTAGTTTCCAAGGGCAGAACAGCGATTGTACTGACGGCTCTTTTGACTAAGCCGCTTGTTGTGCGAAGGACTGCACCACGAACAACGCCGTCTTTGCCAAGGATGACACTGTCGATTATGCCTAGATTCCTTTTCAGCGAAGGAAGATTATCATCCTTGATTAGTACAATCGTGCCCGGTTGCAGGTTTGGCCTTGATGAATGCTATTTTCCATGCTCCTGAAGCAGCGATAAATAGCTGGTGCTCCATTTGCGCCAGAATGTCTTTTGCATTTAAACGATCCATTGGCAAATTTGTGACATCAGGCTCCTCGATTGTAGCATAGGCCGAACCAATGAGGAACTGCCCAGGCGTGAGTACTACTTCTAAGTCGTTAGTGTTCTCTGTAATGGGACCTTTGTTCGTGAGTTTATTTCGCAAACAAGAGTACGCAGTTCATGGAATGTCAGAATATTTTTTCCAATGACGCTTTAGAAATAAAATTTAGCAGCTTCCCACAAGCCACCAAAGTGTGGAGAGCGTGGTGGGTGCAATAGATTGACATACGTTGGAAAATTCGTTCGTTTGAGGGTCGTAGATCGTGCAGTTCTTTTTTTGGTCCAATGAAATTTGTCGCGTTATCCGACCAAATGGCGTTAGGCTTGCCTCTAGTGCTGATAAAGCGTTTTAGAGCGGCGATAAACGATGGCGTGGATAGATCCTCTATGACTTCCAAGTGCGTAGCTTTGGTTGATAAACAAATGAATATTGCTATGTAGCATTTTGTGGTCGGCTTGTTTCTGGTTTCAGCTTTGGCTCTGATGAGTAGGAGTGTACCTCTTTTAATCTCGTCCACTGTGAGAGGTCCTCTTGGGCGAGCTTAGTCCTTGTTTTTGAGCAGTACAAATCGGTTTATGTATGCGAAGACACGTTGCAGTTTTTCAAACGAGTTTTGAAATTTGCAGTCGAATGAAATGTCCTGCTTGTTAGATGAAACTAAAACTTGGCGACGTCTATCAGGAAGGTCCACGATAGGAGATACGCTTGCAGGCCAATTGGTGCTACTGAAACGCAAGAAATCAGGTCCATGGCACCACAGAGTGGATTCCAGAAGCTCTAGCGGCGTGCAACCACGGGAGAGGATGTCCGTGGGGTTCTTCTACGAAGGCAAATGATGCTAAGTCATTCATTTTGTGTGCTCCTGGATCTGTGCAACCCTGTTGGATACAAATATATTACAATTTTAGGCCATTCACGAATCCAGGAGAGTGCTATGGTTGAGTCTGACCAACAAGGAAAATTGCACGTAAACGGAACGCTTTAAGCAATGCTAGAAATGGGTTCAGTCATTAAGTGAGCTATAGCAAACTCCAATTTGTGAATCGTAAGTGTTTTTAAAGGGGACACTCTTATATTTGGACTGCGAGCTCAGATCTGACATAAACGCATGCTCCATATGCAGTTATGCTGGCATCACAGAATACATGTATTTCCAAGTGGCATGAAGTAGCATCACAAAGCGAGGAAACTTCAGTGAGCGAACTGCAAAGATTTGCGATATGAGCTCTATCAATGACGATTGTAAGACACAAAGCGAGTTTGGTCCCAACTGAGCTTCTCCTTCCACAAAGCCTGGAGAAATATCTTCAGCTTCGTAATGATTGGCGATATTAATCCAAGAGGATCGTAGAATCTTGCAATGCTTGACAGGATTGTGCGCTTGGTGGTTGGTTCATTCGGCACGATATGCGCAAAGTTGAACAACAGCTCATCGGGGCTAGGGTCCCAAGCCAATCCAAGCGCTTTAGCGATATCTGCTTGTAGTGTGCCGCATATAAAAACGCGAAAAGGTTACAACCAGTTCATTACTGAAACGGTCTCTCTTTACCTACCGGGATGTACTTGGTTGGTTTGGAAGATCGGGGTGTAACTGGGTTTGGGGTTGCGCATTCTTGCTATGCTCGGGTCTAGCTCGCGGATTGGTCGGGGTTTTTCCTCACCCAGCTACTCGGTTGCACACTGACATATTTAAGTTTAATGCGCAAAAAGAAAACAAATATTTAACTTTTGGAGATCAATTCTACACTACTTTATTTAATGCCGTAGCGCCGCCACGCTAGATTTCTTTTCCGAATTTGCTCAAACTCGGGAATTTCGATGTTAAGATTCCCCTATTCTTTACCCTCCCTACCATGACGAACGAAGAAAACTCTTCGCTGTCCCTTATCCGTATAGGTATATATACCTATCTACGCTACATAAAATTCGGGGTGTTCCACATATAAGATCGACAGACAAGATTGGTTTATAATTTCATTATATTATTTATAATTTTAAAGTATAAGAAGTATAGTAATTATTTATGATAATGATTTAAGTGGAAATACATATATAAAAAAAAAATTTTAGGTTTTTAAAAAGAAAAATGAGACCCAAACAATATGAAAGACTTGATCATCCTCAATCAGAAGCAAAGTTTATTTTCGACTTCGGATATATATATATATATAATTTAGATTTTAAATTTAAATTTAAAATTATATTTTATATGTATGTATATATATATGTACACATAATAAAAATATAATTTTTTACTTTACACTCACTGAATACCAATATACCTGGATCAAAGCGCAATCGTGGGCCCAAGAAGCGTATCTGAGTTTTAAAGTTGTTGCTGGTTACTTGTCTCATATTTCTTTTCTTTAGGGCATAGTTATTTTAGATGATTAATTACAAAAAAATATTATATAAGCCAACTAACAACTAAAGTACATCTTCTTCTTAACTGGCCATAACAACCAGTTATCGGGTTACGGCCTGATGTAAATACATTCTTTCATTGGAATTGTGGTTTTACGTGGTGGGTTCCAAACCCTACGCACAACTCTTTTAAGGCCTACTGGTTTCAAAAGAACCCAGTGTCATTGACCTACTGAGGTGGTATTCTCTAACCCGCTCACCACACGGGTACATAGGCATGTTGAATAATATGAAGCGGGAATATGTATCTATTGATTAAACTTTAGTGGTTGCAGACAAAAGAAAAGAAAGCGAGAAAAGATATTTAGTCGCTATAATGGTAACGCCTCCGTTTTTATTTTTTTTTTAGGCAGGCGGCGTTTTCATTAGTTAGACAGAGTATTTGAACGTCGCCCCTGCTTCCCTCGGTCTATATATTTTTCCCTCTCCGCCTTGGTTACAATTAAAAAAAATAGAGGCGCCTCGCCAAGAACGTCCGCGCAGAGATTAGACCCTAAGCCTAGTACGCAGCAAGCTAAAATATTTGTACACGAAATACGCAATATATTCGTGTTGTGGTGGATTGTAAATAAAAAAGGGTGGCCATATAGCTGAAAAAGGAAAAATCACATGGTAACCCTATTTTGTCAGCTGTCTTATGTTAGTTGTGTTTATTGTGATTGTTATCTCGCGCAACACATAAACAACAGAAATACAATTCAAAATAAAGCATAACTTAACATTAATAGATTTGTGAATTAAACACAATTATATTTATAAATGCCGTTCTTAATAAATATGTAGTGCTAATAAAAAATATTGTTAGCCCAACAAGTCGCAATTAAAACTATCTACCCTTCTTTTGTTTTGGCGCATCATGTTAATATAATTTTTAAATTTTTATATATATGTATACTTCTCAATATACATATATAGACGAATTACGAAACGACCTCGTCTTTCGTCACGAAACCAGCTGTTTATGAGTTCCAAGAGTTCACAAACACTGTTAAGTTGGCAGCACTCATTATAAAAGTTGGCAGCGCAGTTTGCAGTGCTGCGTACCAAAGAATGAACTTTCGCCATGAAAAAATTCCTACGTAGTTTTTTTTATATGAAGTTTGGCAGCACAAAATAAATTCCATTCAACTGCGTACTAGGCTTAAAGCCTAGGCAGAAATCTAATGAACGGAAATCCAAATCGCATCGAGTTTAACTCGGCTGATACACCACTGACACTGCTTAGCACGTTTCTTAATGGAACTTGGACACTTATATTTTGTTGCTGTCTTTATTGGATACCGAAAATAATAACTTCTTTACTTAAGCTGCCTCCGTGCAATGATTGCTCTTAACAATAGACAAACTAAGCGTAGGAATAGGCCGAGCTTTTATCTATAACGTAGCGGCACTATCGTATGATCTTTCATTGCTTATCTATGGATCGTACGGTACAATCGTACGATCGCTCTGCACTTACGAATGAGATGCTGATAACAGAAAACATAACTGCGTGGGTGGTTCTAAAAGTTTGTAAAAACATGGCCACTACATTCTCCATGGTGGAATTTGAGCATTTTCTGCTTCGCTTTCGAGAACAGCGGGCTCATTGGAGCGCCATTTCCTAATGGAAAAGTGTCCTCTTTGCAGCAATTCCTTGACCTGCTCTTTGATTTGAGAGATTTCCTCGTCGACATGGAAGTCCCTGCGAACAATCTTAGCTGGGACCGCAGCCTCTTAGTCATAGGCCAACTGATGCATGGAACGGAGAGCTAAAAATGTAGCTGGCTTTGTTCCGTAAGTCACTGTATCCAAAGTGTAGACTTTCACATTATCGGCGCGATTGCCCCGCCAAAGGATACATTGGAGGTACTCGTCAGGATGAGTAACACCCACGCAGCGGTACATCTTGAAGATGTCGCCACGGAAAAACAGAACCGCAATAGCGTGTTGAAAATCTTTGGTTGTATTGATGGACCTGCCAATAATAGGTCATTTAATGATGAAGCTGTGGTAAATTTTGCAGAACCATCGAAAACGACAATTTCGTTGTTGTGCTGTACAATTTATGGACGCAGTGGTGCGGTAAAAAGTACTGAGAAAATGATTGCTTAGTTGACAACGACATGTGGCCCAAATCTAGATATTCTTGCAAGAATGCTGAATATTGTGATTTTAGCGTAGGATTTTTTGCCAATTTGTCTTCAAGAGTTTTAAATCGGAGCAAGGCGCGATCATACGAGTCTCCGAGACCATCAAAATTGGTTTTGACAGGAAGACGGACAGAGTACTGGCCGGATTCGAGACGCGAAAACCCTTTCTGGAATAGCTGTTCTCAAAAAGCGTCGTCATCTGAGTTAGAAGGCGATAGCCCGCAGCAACTGTCGACTTCCCAAAATCGTTTAACGATATCAGACAAGGTGTCTGTATCTGGCTGAGGACTGGGCTTTTTGGCCAGCGCGGCCAATGCGAAATGATTTCCCTTTGCGTTAGCAAGATTTGCAGTCACGACCCATCCTAGTGTGGTTTCTTGGAGGACTAGTAGTTGGTTTGCTATCCGTATTTGTCCAGTACAAAGGATATCCATGAATATGCCTGCGCCTAGGAGCAGGTCGAGGCGCTGAGACTTGTAGAAAAGTGGGTCAGCGAGAAAAATGTTGTTTGGAATGTTCCAACCAGTAGCGTTCAAGTCAAAGTGAGGTTGAAAGTCGGTTATTGTGTGCCTTATGACCGCAGCGAAAGAAGCATTGTAGCTTGCGTTGTACGCCTGAGCGAAGAGGTCAACCAATCAAACCAATGAGTTTGTAGTTGAAGCTGACTGGCAAGGCGAGATGTGATGAAATTTAGTTGCGATGCGTATTAAGACGCCAGATCGACTTTGAACGTATACAATGGCAGAAGCACCCCGTGTGGTGAGCGGGTTAGAGAATACCACCTCAGCAGGTCAAAGCTTGTCGTATGAGGCGACTAACAATGACACTGGATTCTTTCGAGGCCAGTAGGCCTTAAAAGGGTTATGCGTAGGGATTGGGACCACAATTCCAATGAAAGAAGTTAAGTTAAGAACAATGGCAGTAGCAAGCACCACGTAATCGGTCTGATTGGTCTTTATGGTTTGAGGACACGAGGTTGTTGAGATGAGCGTAGACGAAGATTGATCTACAGCGGTGGCAACAGGAGCAGGCTGTGCAACGAGTGGTGCTGCGTTTGCCTCCTCGTGTAGCAATGAGTGATGCTTTGTCTGGCAATGCTTGCAGTGCCCTGATTTGCAATTCTGCAAGCTGTGGCATTTTTATAGGCAGTTTATGCAAAGATACAGTCTTTTTGCTTGACTGAGCCGTAGAGTGGGGGACAAATCTGAGAATCGTGTGCATTTGGTTAGAAAATGGTCATTTGCGTTACAAAATCACTTGGTCGAACACGAACAACTGGTGTAAATTGGAAGCCAATCAGAGAAGGTTGATTTTCCAAAATTTTAGATGGCCATATCTTCTAACCTATGCGTCCTACAGCAAAAATAAGCGTATTTTCGGATCACTTGGTCTAAAATTTTACAAAATGAATTTTATTTCATGCTCATGCGCATTCGACCAAATGATCCGAAAATACGCTTATTTTTGCTCTAGGACGCATAGTTTAGCAGATATGGCCATCCCAAATTTTAGAAAATAAACTTTCTCTAATTGGCTTCCAATTTACACTAGTTGTACCTGTTCGACCAAGTGATCCGCACATACGCTTATTTTTACTCTAGGATGCATAGTTTAGAAGATAAGGCCATCTAAAGTTTTCAAAACGAGTCGTTTAAATACACTTTAAATGTATGTTTCGTGAAATGAAAGCAAAACCAGATGCGCTATAGGACTCCTATTTCCAATTTCCCAAAAACCCGACAACCCACCACATCCATTTTGTATAAAAGTATTAGTCGGGATCATAAGCTGTCAGTGTGCCTAGCATTTGTAAGTGTATGCTATCGGTGTGCCTAGTTGTTTCATTGTGTGCGAGTTTGCTTATCATAATTTTATAATTTCCAGTCTCAGATTTTCAAATTTTCGATAATTAATAAAATAGTAGTAAAATAGTATTTGACATTTTACAAACTTTGTTTACAACTTACAAATGTTTAGGTAAACATTTTAGTCTTAAATTCAATTTGGAGGTGTTCAAAAAAAAACCGCAACATTTCAGGATTTGCTGGACGATGGGCATAAACCTCAAAAATTAGCAAAAATTCCATTTTCCAAACGTACGATATTATCGCAGGAAAAAATTGAATTGTCCGCTTGCTTGTAGCGATGTATAATGCTAATACCAAGTTGGTAGAAATGACAATTGCTATTTTCCATCATGGACAAGCATTAAATTACGGTCACTATACGGCTATTTTAAAATAGAATATCAAAAATAAGATCGTTTGGTATAAAATGGATGATGCCATTATCGAAAAGGTACCATGGCCGAGAGCTGCCTATGGCTCTTACATTATGTTTTTTGAAAACCAATGAATAAGATGCCATATAAAACAATGCCCTGCTCTAGTCCATTGTAACTAGCTCAGAATCCATGTACAGGGTTACTACGGGATGTTTTAATTACCTTGCGAACAGGAACCGCAACATTCCATTACCGACCCCTACCAGATAAAGTAATGAAAAAATCACGAATGGGACAAAAAGACATGGCTCCAATCCAGTTACTTAGTCATTTTGTTATCTAGTATGCAGTACGACAGAGTAGGGTACGTATATGTATACATGACCATTTTTAATTCTGCGGTCTACTCAATAAAAATTAACATTGAAACGACCACAGAATCCATGTAAAGTACCGAATCTTATCAGATAAATTATTGTGAATGGAACTGAAAGACGTGGCTCTAATCCATTGTAACTAGCACAGAATCCATGTACAGGGTGTGTATAAAATCCAGGGTGTCAAAATTCAAGTGTCAATTTCAACTTCGATTTTTGTTATTGAATCGAAGCAGCTTGGCATCAAAACCCAAGCTGCAGCTGGTCTAGACAAAGAAGAAGAACGCACAGCAGGTACAGAGGTATTTTCTCTAGTCCATTTTTGCATAGCCTGTAGCCCTTTTTATACTACCTTTGCGACCTTTCTCCTCTTAAAATATTATGTCATAAGCAAAATTGTGTTTGTGGGTACTAAAGGTAA
This sequence comes from Chymomyza caudatula, assembly GCA_035041775.1. Taxonomy (NCBI): domain Eukaryota; kingdom Metazoa; phylum Arthropoda; class Insecta; order Diptera; family Drosophilidae; genus Chymomyza; species Chymomyza caudatula. The sequence continues at coordinate 171,410 of JAWNKW010000205.1, read as the reverse complement.
GAAGTAATTTTTGGGTAGTGATGCAATCTTTGTACCTCCCCCTTATTGGTGAATTTTCAGTGGGTGGAAACTTTATAAACATTAACTACCTGATTAAATGAACCAACTATTCTTCAAATCACGGAAGGAAAAGCCATGTTGTCGCACAGCAACCCCACGACCCGCAGTACAGTTACCTTGATTTTGTTCACATCTATTTTGAATACAAGTTTTAGAGGGGATCATAGAACTGAACGTGTATGTTGTGGGTTGTCGGGTTTTTGGGAAATTGGAAATAAGAGTCCTATAGGGCATCAGGTTTGCTCTCGTTTTACGAAACATACATTTAAAGTGTATTTAACCGACTCGTTTTATATCATTTCTTTCTGTTGTAGCAAAAGTTGGGATCCGACAACGTTTTTTACGATTTTAACGTGTTTTTTGTGTCATTTCATTTACTATAAGCAGCAAGCAGTTTCGATATAACGAGTAAATATCGAAGGCTGCTTTATCGACATCAATTGCCTGTTTTATCGACATCAAAGGATCCGTCCATATATTACGTCATCACTTATAGGGGCAGCGAGATGGTTACCTCATTGATTATATTTGATTACAGTGGAGTGGTCATTATTTTAAAATCTATTTATGTCAAGAAAAAGCTGAATGTGAAGGCGAACACGATATTCGAGTCATTCCTCATATTAGGATTTAATATATGGCCATCAAGGTGCGAATGCAACGGACTCCTGCGTTTGAGGTGTTGCCTTTTCAAGACAGCTCAACTTTCAGTGTGCTGGATGACTGTAGCGTGTTCCAGATATCGTATACTAAAAGACTCTATCATATACAAATATTTACAATGTTCAAATCGCAATCTCTTTATGAAATGACAGTTATTAGTCTTACATTTGGGTAGCTGACGATCCTTACAGATATTGGCGTGTTTAAGAGGCGCTGATTAGGGAATCAATCAATGTCCATCAGTGGCGTAGATAACTTTTTCCATGGGAGATACTTTTAAAATTTCATGTCTACTATACAATCAATTTTTTTGTTTGTAATTTTTTCAATACTTGATGGATCATGGATGGAATCCTGGACTTTAAGGTTAGGCTATTTAGAACCGTCGCACAGTGGGGCGATCTGACTATGTTATCGGCGAAAATCATAACTTTTGAACGCGTAAAGATATTGTCAAATTTCAAATGCATGTTACAGAGAAGCTTTCATATGAATGCTTATATAAGGTGCTGCGAATACAGGGTGTCTCAATAAACGGTTTCAAAGTTCGCTTTTAAGAACAACGCACGAGTAAAATATTCAAAGGAGATACATTTTCTTTATTTCTATCACAATTATATATTATATTTTAATTTGGTTTAAAAGCTTAATAATATTAAAAAATATAAGTTATAATATATATATCATATATTATGTCATGTGAGTATATTTTTTCATCAAAATAGTCATCAAAATTGGGAGCCATTTCCAAAAAGCTTAACATTTTTGGACTATAATTTTTTGATTCAATTTCCTTTCTTGTTCTTAGCGATGCAAGATGAGGATCTGAAAATGCCGCCAACATATTAAAAAGATCCTCACTCTGTCTTATTTTTGATGTTTTGCACGTGTTCGTTTATCGAAATTTCTTGTAATCTTTGTTTTTGCTTCTTGGGCTTCTTCGGACAATTCTCCAATTGGCAAACACTGGTATTCTATAAGGTCTTTGCTATGCTCAGAAATTTTATGAACCATGGGAGTAAGCTTTTTCTCTGGGTAGATTTGAGCCAGTAGTTTGGCAGTTACTGACGCATATTCACCAAATTTTGCGCCACAAATGTTTTCCTTACAGTTTATAACATTAAGGATATTACCCAATCGTTTGATAATGGTGTTATTAACTCCAGTGTTTTGAGCTGCTGTCTCATGATTTTCAGAAAACGTCCTAGACATATTTCCATTGTTCGTATTTCCGTAATCGTGCTTTGGGCAGTCTACTTTTAGTAAAATGCTTGTCACCGAATTCCCTCTGTAAAGCTGCCTTTCTGCCATTTTGTTTTTCTTTCATTGTTGTGTTCTCGTCGACAGCTTTTCCATCTCGTGAAAATGCATAAGGTAGCTTCAAAATAAAATCCAAACATCCTATCCTTGCATGTAATGAAGAAATTCCATTTTCTAAATTGAGCTTATTGCTCATGAATCATCAAAATTTTGAAAATCTTTTCGATTGCGTTTGCAAATTGCACATCTCAATGTCGAAGATTATTTAAATTGGTAAAATTCTTATATTTGTTTGTAATAATAAAAAACTAAAACTTATTTTTTGTATATGCTTTAACGCTTTTATACAAAAATTTGCACACAAACTTTCAATTTTCATGGGAAAAATGGGTACAGGGTATCCCAATGTCGGGCACCGTTGCAACTGTCTGCAACAAATTTTTAATTTTTCAAAATTTTATTTTGAAATTTAACGGCTGGAGTTAGAGGTGTGCAAATTAAAAGAAACTGTCGATAGTGGTAAAAACTATCGAAGAGCCTACCATCGTTAGTACAATCGATGGTTTTGCAGTTGTTCTCCTTGATTCTCATACATGGTACCTAAGCTCTTGTATTTCACAATTTTTCATCATATTTTATTTCTTACGATTGCTAATAATACTAATATATATATATATTAATGGCACTTCCCGCATAACTCGCAGACATATATGTACTACAAAGTCGTTTTCAGACAAGGTACCTCTTGATTCTCTTTCGATTACAAAGTATTCGTTTTCAGAAATGGTACCTCTTATAATATGTATTTTATGGGTCAAAATTATCAGAAGCAATAGTCGAGTCCATACACACATGTCCGTCTGCCCGTGTTGTTCCAGATATATGTAGGTAATAATGTTATGGCAATTTTAGGCCCCTTATCCTATAAACGTCAACTACATTTTATTTTTTTACAACATTGTTAAGGTTAACATTTAAGCTAGAGTGGCCAAATTATTTACGAAGACTCATGTCAAGCTTATAAACCAAGCATTGTTCAGATTTTGCCGAATCAACCCCCCCAACCACCACGCTTTCACACGCACACTACCTTCACACATATTGTATTCGCACACACTCACTCGCAATACAGCTCACCCAGTGGTCACCGACCTTCGTTTGTACCCTGAGCCCTTGGTCACCAGCCTTTGCCATCGGATAACACAAACGCGTATTTGCCAAAGCCTGCGGGACATATCAGTAGTAGTGGTAGTTATGAGCGGGAAATCGGAGCGTCGGTGGCGGTGGGTCTGGAGAGAGTAATAGAGGAGTTGGTCAGTTGAGAAGGCAGGAAAGTTAGTTGCGTTGCCCACCAATAAATATTTACAAAGAGATAGAGCTTGAGAGTTCCAAGTGTCAGTGCGTCAATGCGTCAGCTCATTCAAAACTTTTCCATCAACCATAGTGAGTAAAAACTCATGATTGATGGTGATGGCTTTTCCTTCCGTGATTTGAAGAATAGTTGGTTTTATTTCCTTGATTTGATATTAAATATCAGTCAAAGTAGCTCTGATAAGTTCCGAAGATTCGATTCCTTTTCATACTTGAAAATCATCGGACGACAATAATGGACTGATGAAGGCCGAGGATTCTTCCAATGTTCAGAGTCGCCGCTTCTTAGCCGTAGTTGAACAACAGATGCCAAGAATATGTGTTATGTCTTTAGAAAGAGGTACTGCATCCTTCTTGGCATATCCGTTGTTTTTGTAGCTGGAAAGAATATTGACGTTGAGCCGCAATAAGCAGTTGCGCAAATTGCAATACTTTTCTTTGAACAGTCCCAAATCCACAAATAGTACTAAAGCCTCCTCAGAGATCTTCTTTGTAGGTACGACATTTGGTGTTGTGGAAATGCTATCCTTAATCCTCTTGAGTCGTAATGGGCTCGCTATAGATATTGATTTGATAATGTGTGCTTTTGCTTTTTCATGCTCTGTTTTGTACCTAAAGGACAACGCTTCCGACAGATTGTTTGTATTGATCGGCTCTGTGACATCTGCAAGTTTCTTTCTTTTTGTTCTGGTTGAAAAGTTTTCAATCGATTTAGTCGGCCTTCCTCTGCTTGACGTGTGAGGTTCTGAACTTTCAAAAGAAGTAGATTCTGTTTGCCAGTTTTCGTTCTTTATTGCCAATTGGATTTGAAGTTTGCATAAACCGAATGTAGCTTATTTTCTAATTTTCCAGACTCTTGAGTCTGCATTGCCTATTTTATCGTTGAGTTTATTTATAATAGTCGATACGAACTCTTTTTCGTTTGATGAGCTTCTGAATATCTCAAAGAGTTTCGAATTCGCCAAGGACATTGTCACACTTTTATAACTATGTGAGACAATACCTTGAATTATATTGAGAAATACTATTCACCGTCTTCTAAAGTCAAACCGAGACTATGAAGATCCATAGGAACACAGGCAAATATAAAGTATTTTAAGGTCGTACCCAATGTTGCTATTTTGTAGTTAATGTTTAAAAAGTTAGCACCCACTTTAAATTCACCAATAAGGCTAAAGTAAAAAGGTTGCATCACTTTACCAAAAAATTAATATTTTAAAAGGAGAAAGGCCGCAAAGGTAGTATAAAAAGGGCTTCAGGCTATGCAAAAATAAACTAGAGAAAATATGACTGTACCTGCCGCGCATTCTTCTTCTTTGTCTTGAACAGTTGCAGCTTGGTTCTTGATCTCGTAGGTCTTCGCAGTCAAATTTTTTTTGTTTTTTCTTACGCATTAAATAACAAACACAATCAAGTGGCAAATATTTTTAACAATTTCTAACTTTTTTTTATTCTTTGCCAAAGTTAAAATAGAGTCAAAATTTAGTGATTAGCCAAAATAGCTTTATTCATAAAAGTCAGGAAACAGGCAGACATGTATTTTTCGATATTTCTCTTTGAATTTAATGTACTTTCGAAAAGAATTCAAAAAATATCCAACGGTTGTATAGTTTACCTAAAAATCAATCTCAAAAATATCGAATTTGTTGTGGAGAGCAAAAATGATCTAGTTTAAGCGGTCCTAGCACCAAAACCAATTATCCAAATTGACAGCATTGATTATTTTCTGAATCTCTGGACATTTCTCTATCAAAGTCTTTTATTTATTTTAGAAATTTCTTCCATTAAAATTTTGATTTATTTCCATTTTTCGGGCAATGCCCCTGTTTAGCTTTTGAGCTTTTTCAATAGCTTCAAATATTCCGATAAAACAAAAAAAATGTATATGACTTTGTTTGCCGTAAGGCCGGTATATTATTTTAAGTTTATTTAATCTGCAGTTACAACTATATTAGTAGGCGAAAATAATGTTAGCCCATATAACATATATATATAGATATATAAAATTGCGTCTGCACCTAATGAAACGATGATAACGAATAATACACCGCTTGGCGCCGGTGGCTGCTTAAGGCATGCAGAGAGCGCATGTGGATTCCATTAGTTTTTCGCTAGATTCAGACCACTTGGCTGCGTTGAGGGCTGCATAAGCAAACAGCCCCATTGTGCGTCGGTCGCCACATGCTTGCGGTTTGCGGAATATAAGTTTCAGCCGGATACGTTGATAAAAAATTGATTTGAAGTAAAAAAAAGTCAACAAATTACACTCACTGTACACACAAGACTAGTTACCATAATGTTTACTGTCATTCTAAAGTCGATAAACATTCTCCGATTAACACTTCAAAATTAGAACACTACATTGTGTTTTTGAAAATTTAAAAATTGGCAACCGAAGACAAAGAGCGTATGGCCATAATGTCAGTACTAACCAAAAATATGCTAATTGCAGCTGCTGCTCCCAGATTTGCTTTCCGAGGGCAAAGCTAAATTATCAGCCCTCGTGGATGAGCTACGTAGCCGTAGTATGGCTCAGGGTGGCGGTGGCGAGGCTCCGAGTCCCGTAGGAGTGCAAACAGAAAATGATATATTTATTCAAGACTATTTTATTTAAAAAAATATTAAATTACATATATTTCTTATCTTGTCAAAGTTATAATTTGTGTGGTTTGTTGTTTGGGAATGTCTTTGGATATCAGGTTGGGTACACAAGCCACCAAATCAAAAGCTGGTATATGCAACCCGAAAGACTTAAAAAAACCTGATGTAAGTACATTCTTTCATTGGAATCGTGGTTTTACGTGGTGGCTCTGGTCTCGAATGAACCCAGTGTCATTGTTAGTCGCCTCAAACAAGGTTTGACCTGCTAAGGTGGTAATTTCTAACCAGCTCACCACAAGGAATGGAACTGGCAAAATATCGAGATTTGTGGCAACACATTTAAATAAATAATATTTTGGTTTACCATGAAGAATCACTCGGCTAATCATGCATTGAATTATTGCTTGCTGCAAGTGCTGGGCAAGGATACGAAATAAACTAAGGGCGAACGGATTCGTATGTCGAACACTTCCCTAAAGTTAAAACGAGTCGTTTAACTAGTTATTTGTGTTCGACCAAGTGATCCGAAAATACGCTTATTTTTGCTCTAGGACGCATAGTTTAGAAGATATGGCCATCTAAAGTTTTGAAAAATCAACATTCTTAGCTTCTAATGAACATCAGTAGTTTGTGTTCGCCCAAGTGATCCGAAAATACGCTTATATATACTAATATAATATATAAATAAATAAAATATACAATAATATGTAAACACAATATTCAAGAATAAGTTAAGATTGTAAAATGTGCAAACCGCCCATTTAAACCGATGAATTCCATATAATGAAGTATATTAACGCATATCGATGTTTGTTAACTAATGTTGCTTAACATATATTACTCTGTTAACTCTCTGTTAATGTAAAGAAATAAGAGTCAGTTGAGTAAAGTGCGCCCATCACGCTCGACGTCTTTGTCCGCTTAAAATAAAAGAATTAGTTGCATAATGCCATACCGGCAAGTTCTATTGGGCATCCCAATATACCCAAACATAATTTGGCGCCCCCGGGTGGACTTTGGAGACTTCTGCTGTTGTCGCTGCACTTTGGATCGGTCGCTGTCAATTGGATAGGCGACGCCATAATACTCTACCGCTGCTGCTCAGTTTGATTAGTGCTTCTCTGATGCTGCTGACTTGGATTGTTGCTGTATTGAACGGACGACGCCACCACATAATATCATTGTTGGTAACACTGGATGAGTTGCGGCCACCATCACCAGATTGATGCGGCACACTCGTATGTCAGGTAACAAGTGCAAAAATTATTATCATCCATTAAGACAGCTACATAAATGCATACATAAATATGTACACAAATAAAAGATATAGTCACTAATTGGAATAAAAATTAACAATTGCACATATATACCCTAACATATCTCTAACCTCAAAAAGCAGTCAAGTACAAACATACATAGATGATCGGTACCGCTTGTCTGTACATACATACATATATACACAAAGTTCCGTATTAGCATAACCGTTCAGCTAACGGACAAACATAAACAGTATTATACACACATACATAGGTATATTCAGAGTTATACTACATTCTTACAAAAAATAACTGAAGCGGCCAACTATTGTAGTTGCTGCCATAGTTAAAATTTGATGGATCTTATCATAATTATTGGCGCTCCTGCATATACATTTGGATTTAACGCCAATTGGAACACACTCATACATAAACATTTTAATAAAATTATCAAACAAAAATTTATACATAAATTACATATTTAAATTGGCGCGCAGCATTAACATAACAGCCAATACATTTATACAGTGCTGTTACTCTAACATAGCTTTCAGCTGGTATACAATATCGGTCTGTTAACTGCAAGTGCCAACATTAACAGTGGATCGCATTGGCTCTCAGTGTCTGTCTGTTAATTATATACTCTTAGATTAACATCAGTCTGTTTCAATTGCATATCGTCTGTCTGTTATATTTGCATATAGTATTAACAGTCTGCCGCTGTCCGAACCGCATTCATCTGTTAATAACATATATCGAACTTTAATTAACAGTGAATGTTTGGTCTTTTGGTGGGCCACATTCAGCTGTTAATAACACTGCTCTATAACATTACAGTGGGCAACATAGTTTAAACACAGAACAAATTCTGAGTTAATACTGCAGAAAAAACAAAAAAACTTCAATTTTGCTTGATATATTTATTTTAAAATAAAACAACAAAATTGAAAATGAATTTGGCATTATGACTCGTACTAAATTGGGCCGTACTAAGAGTATGACGTCTAACAAACCAGAGTTGAACGATCTCTTGCATAATCGTGAAACCGTGTTTAACGATATAGCTCGAATTAAAAAGGCAGTCGATGATGGTTCAATTAGAATTAATCCAATCGAGTTAGAATGTCGTTTGGACATTTTAAATGGCTATATCAGCAACGCATTGCACAGCCAAAGCGAAATTGATAAATATAACCCTGCATTGGCCTTCAGAGCAGATCTTGAAGATCTGTGCGTCGCAGCCAGAACTGCTTTAATTTCTATAGGCGCTGAACGCAGAACGCAATCTGCTTATTGCTCTGCATCCCGCTCAAGGCAGCTGTCACATATGAAATTCATATTCATATCAAACATAGAAAAATTCAATCCCCTCTTATCGTGTCTCGAAAATGAAGCATTAGGAATAGTGAAGGCGTATCAGGTAACTGACTACCCAAAAGCATTGGAATCTCTAAAGCAAGTTTACGACAACAGTTGTTTAATTTTCTTTGACAACATTAAAAAATTATTTGAGCTGCCACCAATGTCCAGTCCGTCTGCAGGATCGTTAAGATATATAATCGATACAGTTAATGCGATATATGAGTCATTACTATCAATGGGGAACTAGAAACAAATAGCAAGCTCGATGCTCATCTATCTCGTGATGGCAAAAGTCGACATAGGCACAAAAACTCGTTGGGAAGAAAACCTCGATTACAGTTGAGTCCCTCTTTGGTCAGATTGTGTAAGCACGCTGAACAAGCGCTTTCAGCACTTGTCTGCTGAAGACTCTACAGCTACACAGACAAAAGTCCGCAAAAGCATCCAGGAAACCTCTTCCAAGGCAAAACTTCGCTGGCAGTCACTAACATTGGTCCAACGCATGCGCAAGCGAATTTGCGAATCGTTTCGTACGTCAACAGGTTCTGCGCCCATCGTACACATGACAAGCCATTATTAATACCGCCAAACGCCAAGGAATTGGAGACAGCGTTTCACACTATCGCTATCGGAAGGATTGGTCGAGAGACTATATCCTAAGCCTGCAACAATGGCACAAGTGAACAAGCGAAACAAAAAATCTTACAAAGGGCACCGTTGTTGTACTGCACGAGGACAACGCACCTCCCCAACAGTGGGTCCTAGGCGTGATAATCGAAGCCAAGGAAGGCGCTGATAGCAAGGTTCGTGTGGTGGAGGTGAAAACCAAGGCGGGTGTCTTTAAACGTGCCATCCATTGAGTTGCACCATTACCAGTATCTTGAACCACTGCGTGCCTTCAACACGGCCGATGTTAAGCTAGTTCGCATAAATATAATCTATATATATATATATATAAATTAAGCCTAAAAAAGTGATGTGCTTGCTAAACTCGAAAACGCGTTGACCGATTTCAACCAAATTTTCACACATTGTAGACAGTATTAGGGAGAAGGTTTTTGTGAAGTTTGATTGAAATCGGTTTACGCGTTTTCGAGTTCCTCCACTTCGATGAAATTTCTTAATCAAGAAATAAGTAACAATGTTTGCTGGAAAAAATATTGTGTCGCGCGGAGCTGTCAGATAGGATGGAAAGTTTGGTGTCGTGCGAGATAAACAGCTAAGCACAGGACCGTCGATTTGACAAAAAGTGCAAATAAAAGTGAATTTTGTGTGGTAAAAATAAAATGGAAAATTTTAGTTTTTACATTTTTGTGTATGAGCAACGCTGAAAATATTGAATTTATGTTGTTAATGTTGGGAGCTGCTGAGCTTTTCAGCAACTTTAACACGCATAAATTGTAACCGAAAAAGAATACGCGTTAGGTTTAATTATTAGTTATAATTGGGTTTCTATTTAATTTATTGTTTCATTGGCTGCAATCAGATAATGACTTTTTACAACTGTTTTACCAGATGTGCAGATCAGAGAGAGATAACGAAATAGCATAGCCGATAAGCAGATATTGAGTAATTATAAATGAGCGCAAATTAAGTAACTAAGGTAGTTACTTACAAAGCTTGGCTGGCCACGCAGTGTTAATCATTCATAATGTTTAGTTTTAACATAGCTGCCGCGCAGGGCAGTGCAATAGGAAATATATTATTTGTTGGAGCTTTTGTCTGCGTTATTAGCTGCTGCTCCGAACAGTTAATTTCGTTAAAATATAATCGGATGCGTAAAGAATTAAGTTTTCCGTCACTTTGTTGATGAATTCAGATTTGTGATTGAAAATTTTTCGCTTCAATCTTATTTTTAATAATTTTAGTAAATGCCGAGAAGAGACAGAAGTAATCTGGGACGCAGTACACGTAACGCATTAAGAGTTCAAAATCAAAGAGCAAATGAAACAGAACAAAAACATGACGATTGAATAAGTAGAGACAGAGATCAACGAGAGAGATCACGTTCAGAGATACGAGCAACCAATATAAATTCAATGAATTTGAACAGACTTTCATTTCAATACAACAATCAGTTAGATTATGGATCACACAAATAGGTAGTCATTGGCGATATGCATAAAGTATGTGGATATTGTCGGGCATTGAAATTTCAAACAGAAATGCCCGGAATGTGTTGTGCAGTAGGAAAAGTTAAATCGGCAGAATTAGAATAACCAACTGAACCATTAACCTCATTGATTTCTGGAACATCGCCTGAAGAGAAAAATTTGTTGAAGAAAATATCCGTCTATAATTCCAGTTTTCAAATCACTTCTTTTGGTGCGACAAGAAAAATTTTCGATAATTATATGCCAACGTTTAAGGTAATTAATTCATTCATCACCATTACAAAATTATCATTATAAATTCCTGCAAATTTATTACATCAATAATAATAATAATGATGAAGAATCTGATAGACGTTGTGCATTCTGCATAATGTTTTGATTCGAAGTTTCAAGACGGTCGTTGATAGACTGTCATCTAATAATCATAAAATCAAAGTCAAAGCAAATAAAACACCAGTTGGAGAACATGCTGGAAGATTTAATCAGCCAACTTCACCAGATGCAGATGCTATTGTCATATCTGGAGAAGAGTTTCAACCACGTGATATTGTATTGGAAAGAAGAGATAATTCGCTCCATCGGGTATGCGAAACTCATTGCAAATATGATGCATTACAATATCCTACTTTATTTTGTCGTGGGGAAGATGGATATTCAATTGATATAAAACAGAGGAATCCAACGAATGGTCAAGAATTAAATAAAACTTTAAGAGCAATTACTATTCATATCGAATTATGATTAGACAAAACAAAGAAAATCATGTTCTCAGGTGTCGCAAACTATTTCATCTATATATTGTCGATATGTATGCAAAAATAGAGATAGAACGATTAAATTACATTCGATTAGTGAAGAGTACATATATTTACGCGATGCAATTAACGACGATGCAAATGTAAATGATGTTGGACAAAGGTTTGTAGTAGCGCTTGTCGCCTAATTCTTTTATAGGAACGATTTTTTTGTGGTCCTGCCAAAAAGTATGCAATAGCGTCTTTTTTTTGCTGTTGTAGTTTTAGTAGTAAAACTTTGGTTTTAGTTTAAGTAGTAGACTTACAATTTTAGAAGTTTTAATAATATTAGCTTATAGTGTTTTTAGGACTAATTACGTCTGAGGTTTTCGTTTTTGCGGGGTAATGTTGCTGCGAATGTTGTTTAAAAAAATGAAAATACAATTAACTAACTAAATCAGGGTGACTGTGCTGTCCATTTCTCCACTATCTCTCGTCCCTGTGTGGGAAAGTAGCACTTTTTTTTAACCTGTCGTGGATGGGTTGAGTTTTTACACAAAAAAGATTGGGCCAACAAAAAAAGAAAAAGTACGTTTGTTTGTCTCTTAGCCTAGAATATTTCCAAAGTTTTCATTGATCGTCGCCGATGGTGCCATATCAAACATTTTAAATTAGGGTATGTTTGTCTTGGCAATTTTTTTCTTTTCCTCTGCGCCAAAGTAATTGGCTGTACTATATTTAGATATGGCACCAAGTTAGCAGCTGATTTAAAGCCGAAAGCCCTCACCAAGATCAGAGCTTTGGCTTTCGATGCCGTTCGATGTCCCTTGCGGGGAGGCAAGCGCAGTCAAGGTGCACTAGTGCCGCGAAGCATTTGCTGCCGTCGGGAACTGCGCGGGATCATCGTTCGCCGCTATATTTTTTTTTGTGGTGGTTTTGAATTTTTTTTGTGTGTTCCACTGCCTCGGAATCTTTTTTTTTGGTGAAAACAGTATCCAGCTTGGGAGCTAGGGAAGGGAAAAAGAGGAAATCGTGGCAAACGATAATCCCAAAAAAAATAGCAAATTGTATCAAAGGAAAAAAGAAGACAAGCCGGAGGAAATCAGTACCAAAAATGGGTGCCTGCACCTGATTTTACCTATACACAGTTTAGTTTCTTAAGGATCTAAGTAATTTTTTTTCTTTTTTTTATTAAGTTACATAACTAGTGAAGTGTTTCAGAAAGATAAAGGAGAATAGAGTGTATACTTGTGTTTTTTTGTTGTTCTTGTGGTGTGAGCTCTTTTGAGCTTTTGTTTCGCCGAAAGATCTTTCGTCGCGGGAGGAAGGCCCAGAGTGAGTAAAGAAAGAAAAACCGTTACTTTATACGCTCTTTCCTTGTCTACCTTTATTTTTTGCTTGCTTTTAACATTACTTTTTTTTAACCATTTTTATATTTTTTATAAACTCAAGATAATTTTGTAAATTTGCCTATTTTCATTATTATATAGTTTTCCTGTTAAAATACTAAGAGTACCATGAATATAGTCTTAATTTGTAATTATGGTTAAATATATGGTTAAGCATGAATTTTAATCGCTAAGTTTTAAATGGGTTCCGAGGCAAGCGTTGAAATGGAAAAGACTTAGGTGATTTTTTTTTGGGATCACTGGATTATTTTTGTAGAATAGTGATCACGGTAGGGTGTTGTACCATGGCAGTGCATCCCCTAGGGTTACTCCACTCTCATTTTCCGTCTGTCCGTTTAGCCTGTCTACTGCCAATAACCCTTCTTCTTTACGCACGCGAATTTTATTTAATAAGAATTATTATTATTTCTAGCGAGCAGGTAGCACTGCAGGAGGTATATTGACTCATCCCCACTCTCCCGTACTGCCTCCCATAGCCGGTGCTCCAGCGCGTGCCCTGCTTTGCGGCTAAGATGACAGCAGCTCGCCTCTAGGTAACATGTTACAAGTGTTATGGACGACATAACCTTCACATGAAAAAAATTTGTATCCTGGACAGTCAGCGGCTGATAGACATGATATAACAGCCAGAGTATTTGGGCAAAAACTTCAATCGCTCATGGATTTCATATCCATAATATAAAGTTTATGGTGATGTCGAATGTTATATGTACTCTGTGGAATGGCAAAAAAGAGGATTGGCCCATGCACACAATTTGATTTGGTTAAAAGAAAAAAGATGAAAATGTTGATCGAGGACTATATGACACTGTTTCAAAAAATATGGTTCATGGTCCATGTGGTGAAAAATATAATATGGAATCATCATGCATGGTAGATAATACTATTGACAATTAGTTTCCGAAACAATTACTGGCAACGATGGATATCCGGTCTATCGTCGAAGGTCACCTGAAGATAATGGAAAAACTGCTATTGTTAAAGTTTGTGGATATGAGCGAATTAATAATGAATGGATTCACCATATTCACCATTCCTTTCAAAAACATTTAACGCTCATATATATGTTGAATATTGTAATTCTGTGAAATCGGTCAAATACATTTGAAAATATATTAACAAAGGAAGTGATATGGCCGTATTTGGAGTTGTTCAAAATCAAAATGATGAAATTACTGTGTATCAAATGGGGAGATATATCAGCAGTAATGAATCCGTTTGGAGATTATTATCATTTCCTATTCACGATCGTAGTCCAGCGGTTATTCATTTTTATTTGGGAAATGGACAAAAAGTATATCAGCAACAACATTAGCCGCATTTTTTTAATTATGTGAAAGTGATGCATTCGAAAGGACATTATTGTTTTCGGATGTGCCAAAATATTATACATGGAACGCATCATCAAAAAAATGGCTGAGAAGAACGAGAGGTACACCTGTAGACGGATATTCAGGTTTTTTTTTATCTGATGCGATTGGTCCACTTTACGCAGTACATCCCAGTCAAGCCGAGTGTTTTTATTTGCGTTTATTGTTGGTTAATATTCCTGGACCAAGATCATTTTTAAGTTTGAAAAGAGTCAATAACCGTCTATTTCATGCTCATCGTCATGCATGCGAAGAAATGCATTTACTTCAAAATGATAACCATTGGGATTCAATTCTAATGGATGGATGCATGTGTTTCAAATTCACCTTATCAGATAAGAACATTATTTTCGATAATCATTGCAACAAGTTTCCCATCAAATCCATTTGAATTATGGCGAAGTGACCGCGACCATATGAGTGAAGATAGATCAAATTCGTCGTATTCGCCGAGATCAAAATTTGGATTACACCGAAGAAATGTATAATGAAGCACTTATTAAATTGGCAGATTTGTGTTTGGTGACAGTAAACAAAACTTTAGCAGAATTGGGAATGATTGCACCAAATCGACCAATGCATGATGTCAATAATCAAGATATGCGACGCGAACAACAATTTGATCGGATAAATTAAAAACATTTGTAACATCAAATATACCAAATTTGAATCAACAACACAGACAAGCATATGACACAATTATGGGGAATATTGAAAACGAAACAGGTGGCATATTTTTCTTAGATGCTCCAGGCGGAACAGGAAAAAACATTTTTGATTTCATTGATATTGGCAACCATAAGATCACGAAACAATATCGCATTAGCTCTTGCATCTTCTGGAATAACATTGTTGGATGGTCGTACAGCTCATTCGGCCTTGAAATTACCACTAAATATGCAAGTTAACGCACAACCAACGTGTAACATTTCTAAGAATTCTGGAATGGGAAAAGTTCTGCAACAGTGCAAGATTATTGTTTGGGACGAATGTACCATGACCTTAAATAGCAATCTGAAGGATTTACGTAAAAATGAAATGCATTGAAAGCATGAAATCGTCTAATTTGTGGAGATACGTTCAAAAATTAGTTCCTATACAAAATGATTCATCAGCAGCAGAATTTTCAAGGCAATTATTAGACTTCGGAAATGGTAAATTACCTATGGATGTTAATTCTGGCAAGATTACAATTCCAAATAGCTTTTGCAAATTAACTGAATCAAAAGAAGAATTGATTAGAAATGTATTTCGCAGAATTATAAATTAAATTAAATTAAATTATAAAAACCATAATTGGTTAAGTGAAAGAGCAATATTGGCAGCGAAAAATAAAGATGTTGGTGAAATTAATGTAAAAATTTTAAATGATATTCCTGGTCAAATCAAAACAGACAATTCACTCGACAGTATTACGAATCAACACGATGTTGGGAATTATCCGATTGAATTTTTAAATTCCCTTGATTTACCTGGAATCCCACCTCATCGGTTACAATTAAAAGTTGGTGCAGTTATTATTATGCTTCGCAACGAAACACGGTTAGCAGTCAAAAAGGTTATGAATAATCTTATTGAAGCAACGATATTAAAAGGAAAATACAAGTGTCTGCGGGGGGCTTCTTCCTACTTCTTTATTTCCTGGTGTGGGTGGTTGCTGGTCCGTGTGACCGTTGCAATAAATTGATCGTTGTTGTTGTGTATTAGTAACCGTTTATTGTGATATATGTACAATGTTGTGAAAAATGATAAAAGGCATGCACGGGTGTCCTTACGTTAACATATGCATTTTAACTAACTAAGCGCAAGCGCAGCTTGCTTTGACAACGATAGAAAGCTCCGTCGCTGCACTTTTCACTACCCTGAGCGCAGCTGTGAGCTTTTGGCAACGCTTAGCACGGAG
Organism: Chymomyza caudatula; assembly: GCA_035041775.1. Taxonomy (NCBI): domain Eukaryota; kingdom Metazoa; phylum Arthropoda; class Insecta; order Diptera; family Drosophilidae; genus Chymomyza; species Chymomyza caudatula. Next base: position 155,307 of record JAWNKW010000205.1, on the reverse strand, counting down.
TGCAGCTAAGCCCACACATGCCGTTTGGCATGAACATACCGCCCCCCTTGCAACGCTTAGTTGCAAAAGAAGCTGTAGTTGGAAAGGAGCGTGGGCTTAGCCGAGTGCTAGCTATGGCCAGTTAATGGCCGCAAGATCCAGAAAGGATCCAGCCAAAGATTGTGCACTGTGCTACAGGGAGGCCGGGCTGGCTCGCCAGGAAGCCCGCTTGGATGATTTTCGGGTAAACATCTGCGCCCAACACAATGGAGACTTGTGACGGGCGATGAAAGTTTGCGTCCGCGAGCACCAAGCTGGAAAACTTGGCCCTGGCGGCCTCTCCGATCGCTCGTGCAGGAGTCCTCAAGGTCAGGTGTGGATCGACCTTGAACACCACCTCCAGCCCCGCTGACGTGTCCAGCTTGGACCCAACAACGGCTGTGCATGCATTTTCGTCGCCAATGCGCGTCGTAGGCAACTTGAAGGCGGCCGCAAGCGAGGCCTTGATACGGCTCACCGGTGCGCATGAGTCAATCAGTGCCCTCGTATCATACCGCGTGGAGCCGTTATCAATGGTGATTGTCGCTGTGGGGAGAACTTGCGTACCCTGGTGCATCAGGAGAGATGCAAGCGATGGCGACGATAGGCTTTCACCGGAATTGGCAGGTGTGACCACTGTGGAGTGAGGTGTGGCTTCTGAGCGCGGGCGCATGTGATGTGAATGGGACTGCGTGTCCGGGCGAGGTCTTGGGCGGCGACCTCGAGACTCACGCAGGTGGAGGAGCGTGTGGTGATCATCTCCGCATATGCGGCACCAGTCGCCACTCCGGCAGGATTGCCTGGAGTGCTGGTGTGCCAGGCAGTTTGGGCAGTACTTGTTTACGAGTACTGCCCGTAAACGCTTCTCAGCGTTAAGCCGCAAGAATGTGCGGCACTTCCGCAGGGCATGTATCCCCCGGCACACTCGACACCGGAAGGAGTTCGTTCCGTTAGCAACGGTTGCGGTGTTGTGCCGTGTTGGAGCCATCTAGACAAAGATATATAAAGCTGTGGATAAATAAAAAAATAGTTAGCAATGCCTTCAGTTTAGATGGATTTGGAAATGGCTTAAGGAGAGGGAACGAACGGTTTTGTAGGAAGTAGGACAATCTTCGCTACTGGCCGTTTTATGACACCGCGCGACGTCATCAGGTCAACTACGCGGACCTTGTCATCGGTTCCCGGATAAACCTTATGGACTCGACCTAAACGCCACTCACACGCAGGCATATTGTCCTCCTTGATGACGACCATGTCACCGCACTGGAGGTTATTTTTTGCTACCTGCCATTTGGTCCTCTTGTGTAGCTCCGTCAGATATTCGGTTTTCCAACGGGCACAGAACTGCTGGTTGAGAGCCTTTAAACGCTTCCAGCGGTTTAGGATTGACATAGCGTTTTCGCTGATCTCAGGTTCAGCGGTGGATAAGAGTGGTCCGCCAATTAGAAAGTGGCCAGGAGCGAGTGCTAGGAGGTCTGTTGGATCTTCAGACATGGGGGAAATCGGCCTGGAGTTTAAGCAGGCTTCGATTTTGCTTAGGAGTGTGGACAGTCCCTCGAATGTGTATTTTATGGAAGCAGTACATTTGTAGAAAAGCGTTTTGAAGCTCTTAACACCTGCTTCCCATAGACCACCCATGTGTGGTGCGCTAGGAGGTATGAAGCGCCAGAACAGGTTTTGATGGCTATATGTGGAGGTGATTGAAGACTTGGTGGCTTCTAGGAATTCACGTGACAGGATCGTAGAGGCACCAACGAAAGTCTTCCCGTTATCAGACTGAATCTGGTTTGGGCATCCTCGTCGTGATTCGAAGCGTGCGAAAGCTGCTAAGAATTTCTCAGTCGTGAGGTCGGACGTGGCTTCGAGATGGATTGCTTTTGTTGTGAAGCACACGAAGACGCAGACGTATCCTTTTGTGATAAGGCACGCTCGCCCCGTGTAGTTCTTGACCTCGAATGGGCCGGCAAAATCTACGCCGGTGTAGGTGAAGGGCCGAGAGAAGGAGGTTCTCTCTGGTGGGAGGCATCCCATCAGCTGCGACTGCAAGCGCTTCTTATGGATAGTGCAGACCTTACAGGAGTTGATGACGGACTTGGTCATGTTCCTCAATTTGGGGATCCAATACTTGCATCTAAGCAAGCGGACCATCAACTGGTTGCCACCGTGAAGTGATATACGATGGGTAAAGTTGACTAGAAGGCGCGAGAGTGCCTTACTGAGGTCGGAATAAGAGAGGAGGAAATCAGCATCTCGCAATATTGTCGCTGCATGGCTCTTGAGTGTCCGGAGTAGGTCATTGTTCCTGAGGGAGCCTCAGCCACTCGGGTCCATGCCACCATAGATCGTTATCGATCAAATCATGGGAAGAGACTCCTCTGCTAGCCAAATCAGCTGGATTATGTTCCGACCGCACATGGAACCATCTGTCGGGGTTAGTGGCTTCAGTGACCTTAGTCACCCTGTTGGCCACGAATGTAGTCCATTTGCACGGTGGCTTCCCGAGCCAGGCCAGGACAATGGTCGAATCCGTCCAGTAAAAGGATTCGTAGACACCTAGTGGAAGATGGGGAAGGATTGCGGTGCACATGTCTGCCAACAGCTCAGCACCGCAGAGCTCAAGTCGTGGAATAGACAATGTCTTGACCGGAGCGACCCGAGTCTTCGCTGAGAGGAGATGCGAATTGGCAGGTGTGACCACTGTGGAGTGAGGTGTGGCCTCTGAGCGCGGGCGCACGTGGTGTGATTGGGACTGCGTGTCCGGGCGAGGCCTTGGGCGGCGACGTCGAGACTCACGCAGGTGGAGGAGCGTGTGGTGATCATCTCCGCATATGCGACACCGGTCGCCACTCCGGCAGGATTGCCTGGAGTGCTGGTGTGCGAGGCAGTTTGGGCAGTACTTGTTTACGAGTACTGCCCGTAAACGCTTCTCAGCGTTAAGCCGCAAGAATGTGCGGCACTTCCTCAGGGCATGTATCCCCCGGCACACTCGACACCGGAAGGAGTTTGTCCCGTTAGCAACGGTTGCGGTGTTGTGCCGTGTTGGAGCCATCTAGACAAAGATATATAAAGCTGTGGATAGATAAAAAATAGTTAGCAATGTCTTCAGTCTAGATGGATTTGGAAATGGCTTAAGGAGAGGGAACGAACGGTTTTGTAGGAAGTAGGACAATCTTCGCTACTCTGGCCGTTTTATGACACCGCGCGACGTCATCAGGTCAACTACGCGGACCTTGTCATCGGTTCCCGGATAAACCTTATGGACTCGACCTAAGCGCCACTCACACGCAGGCATATTGTCCTCCTTGATGACGACCATGTCCCCGCACTGGAGGTTATTTTTTGCTACCTGCCATTTGGTCCTCTTGTGTAACTCCGTCAGATATTCGGTTTTCCAACGGGCACAGAACTGCTGGTTGAGAGCCTTTAAACGCTTCCAGCGGTTTAGTATTGACATAGCGTTTTCGCTGATCTCAGGTTCAGCGGTGGATAGGAGTGGTCCGCCAATTAGAAAGTGGCCAGGAGTGAGTGCTAGGAGGTCTGTTGGATCTTCAGACATGGGGGAAATGGGCCTGGAGTTTAAGCAGGCCTCGATTTTGCTTAGGAGTGTGGACAGTTCCTCGAATGTGTATTTTATGGAAGCGGTGCATTTGTAGAAAAGCGTTTTGAAGCTTTTGACTCCTGCTTCCCATAGACCACCCATGTGTGGTGCGCTAGGAGGTATGAAGCGCCAGGACAGGTTTTGATGGCTATATGTGGAGGTGATTGAAGACTTGGTGGCTTCTAGGAATTCACGTGACAGGATCGTAGAGGCACCCACGAAAGTCTTTCCGTTATCAGACTGAATCTGGATTGGGCATCCTCGTCGTGATACGAAGCGTGCGAAAGCTGCCAAGAATTTCTCAGTCGTGAGGTCGGACGTGGCTTCGAGATGGATTGCTTTTGTTGTGAAGCACACGAAGACGCAGACGTATCCTTTTGTGATAAGGCACGCTCGCCCCGTGTAGTTCTTGACCTCGAATGGGCCGGCAAAATCTACGCCGGTGTAGGTGAAGGGCCGAGAGAAGGAGGTTCTCTCTGGTGGGAGGCATCCCATCAGCTGCGACTGCAAGCGCTTCTTATGGATAGTGCAGACCTTACAGGAGTTGATGACGGACTTGGTCATGTTCCTCAATTTGGGGATCCAAATACTTGCATCTTAGCAAGCGGACCATCAACTGGTTGCCACCGTGAAGTGATATACGATGGGTAAAGTTGACTAGAAGGCGCGAGAGTGGACAGGCGTACGGCAATAGGATCGGATGTCGCTCGTCGTAGCGTAGCGATTTCGAACTACTGAGACGACCGCATGCCCTTATAATACCCTTTGCGTCAATGAATGGATTCAGACTAATGATCGGACTGCTAGCGGAGATTGACCGTTTAGTCTTCAAGCACTTGCTCTCCTCGGGAAAGTGGGTACGTTGTGTTAGGATAACAAGTGCTCTTTGGGCGTGCTCAATTTCCACCGTTTCCAGTTTTAGTGTAGGTGGTACTGGGTTTCGCTGGCATCGTGCGACGAATCGAAGGGCGTATGCCGTCACACGAAGTGCCTTACTGAGGTCGGAATAAGAGAGGAGAAAATCAGCATCTCGCGATATTGTCGCGGCATGGCTCTTGAGTGTCCGCTGCTCCAGCTCTGTGTCCATGGGCGGATTCTCCGGAGTAGGCCATTGTTCCTGAGGGAGCCTCAGCCACTCGGGTCCATGCCACCATAGATCGTTATCGATCAAATCATAGGAAGAGACTCCTCTGCTAGCCAAATCAGCTGGATTATATTCCGACCGCACATGGAACCATCTGTCGGGGTTAGTGGCTTCAGTGATCTTAGTCACCCTGTTGGCCACGAATGTAGTCCATTTGCACGGTGGCTTCCCGAGCCAGGCCAGGACAATGGTCGAATCCGTCCAGTAAAATGATTCGTAGACACCTAGTGGCAGATGGGGAAGGATTGCGGTGCACATGTCTGCCAACAGCACAGCACCGCAGAGCTCAAGTCGTGGAATGGACAATGTCTTGACCGGAGCGACCCGAGTCTTCGCTGAGAGGAGATGCACGGCACAACGATTGCTGTGCGTAACGCGTATATAAATCCGCGCGCCATAAGCATGCTGAGATGCATCACAGAAAGCATGGATTTGCAGCTCGGCTTGTGGAGTGTATTGCACCCATCTGGGGACCCGGATTTGGTTCAGTGCTGAATAGGCATGTAGGAAATCGTGCCACTTGTGTAGGAGATCAGCGGGCAATGAATCATCCCACCCGATCTCTCGTAGCCAGATTTCTTGCATAAAAACTTTTGCACGGACAATAAATGGAGCTAGCCAACCTGCAGGATCGAAGAGCTTCGCAATCTGCGACAGGACTTCCCGTTTGGTGTAGGAGGATTTTTTCGATACATTAGACGAGACGAAATAGAAGGTGTCATGTGTCGCTTGCCAACGGATTCCCAGAGTTTTCGCCACGCTAGCATCCTCGATTTCCAAAAAGTCGGCGTTCAGCAAGTGGTCTGTAGGAATACCCGCCAAGACATCCTTCTGATTGGAGGTCCACTTCCTCAGCGGAAAGCCAGCTGAACTGAGAGCCTCGCGGAGTTGCGAGATGGCTGTCAATGCATCCTGCTTGGAATGAGCACCGGCTAGGACATCATCCACATACATATATTCTCTGATAATCTCGCTGGCTATGGGAAGGCGAGATCGTACATCTGCTGCGAGTTGCTACAGCACAGTTGACTCCAAAGGTGACTGTCGTGAGCTCGTAGTCGCACAGTTCACCTGAGTCATTGCGGAATAAAATCCTCTGGAATGGAGTGTGGGTAGGGTCCACACGGATCTGTCGATACATCTTCGTGATGTCAGCGTTAAACACGAATTGGAAAAGTCGCCACTTTAGTATCTGTAGCGTGAGGTCGGATTGCAGAACGGGGCCTGCGTGCAGCGTGTCGTTCAAGCTCAAACCATTCAGTGATTTGCTGGAAGCGTTGAACACCACGCGTACTTTCGTGGTAGTGCTCTCTGGCTTAACTACCGCGTGATGTGGCAAATAAAAATGATTTGCTTCATTTTTCGGAAGGATCCTTTTCATGTGACCCATGTCAAAGTACTCTTGGATAACAGACTCGTACTCTGCTTTTAATTGAGGATCCTTTTTCAGCCGATTTTCGTTCTTTAGGAATTGGCTGAGCGCTATTGGACGCGACAAACCTAAATCGATGTGCTCAGGAGTTTTGAAGGGCAGGGAAACCACGTAACGTCCGTCTCGCTCCCTCCTGGTAGTCTGAACAAAAGTTTGTTCACAAGCGACATCATCGATTCTTGCAAACTTTTGTGGAATATCCTCCACCTCCCAAAATTTTGTGAGCATTTGGTCGAGCTTCTGTTCTTTACTCAGGAAAAGTTTGGTCGAAAATGACGAGATAGCCGACGTTGACTTACTCGGCACTGGACCTGTTAGAATCCACCCAAATATGGTCTCTTGTCCCAACAATGAGCCACATATGTTGTGCTGTGTGCCTTGGAGTAGGATGGAGGGAAGGATATCTGCGCCGATGAGAATGTCCACTTGGGAACTTTTCAGGAAACTAGGATCCGCCAGATGGATTGCTGGCAGATCCTTCAGCCAGCGCTGTACGTGGAATCGAGTTGGAGGGCAGATTGCCTGAGAGGCTCGGCAATACATACGCCGATGCCTCAACTTGAAGCCTTGGCTTTTCGAGGGGTGCCAGTTTGAGATGGCATATTTTCCGGGATTGAGCTGCGACCGCTTGGTTGAGTCCCACGATTTGCGCTTGGACGTTCCGGGATGGCAGTTTCAAGGTGTTGAGGAGTCGTTCCGTGATGAACGTTCCTGCCGAGCCCGCATCTATTAGTGCACGGGCTGTGAAACTTGCCCCGAGGTGGCACACGCTGACGAGCGCTGTTCCCAAAAGGACACCTTGCGAGTTGGATGCAAAGTAGTTTTGCACGTTCGCTTGCGGTGGATTTTGAGTGGACTGTATATCTCGGATAGGGGCCACTTGAGTGGATTGAGGATGGAACACGTGTGTGGGGTGCACGTTGTGAAACTCAGAAGATACTTGAGCTGGTGGCCCCTTGTGAAGAAGGGAGTGGTGGCGCCCTCTGCACGTGTAACAGCTGTGAGTACTAGTGCACTCTTTCAGCATGTGAGTGCGCGCAAAGCAATTCAGACATAAGTTCTGGTGTTTAATATGCGCTTCTCTTTCGCTGACGGACATTTGGAGGAAGCGTGGACATAGACGCACAGGGTGGTTCACCTTGGAACATAACTTGCAAGATTGCTTGGGGGCTGGCGTCTTAACTTTGATGCTCGCTTCAAAAGAATTTAGTTTGCTGGGGGCTGGATCCCTCCGAGAGAGTCTTGGATGGACTAGCCCGCTAGTTGAAGGCCTGAGGTCATCGATTGCCTCAAGCGTCCGGTATCGCTCAATGAGAAATTCATTGAGCTCTAGCCAGGAGGGTATGTCCGACTGGCTCTTAAGGGACTGCTCCCATAAGGACAGCGAAAGTTTCGGAAGTTTGGAAGAGCACAGGAATACAAGCAGGCAGTCCCAACTCTCAGTTGAAATGTGAGAGTGCTCGAGTGCCAACAAACAGTTCTGGACTGTGCTTTGCAGCTCTTTGATTGCGGATCCTGACTCATGAGCGACTGAGTTCAGGTTGAGCAGAATCTTAAGTTGACTGTTGACCAGTAACCTTTTATTCTCGAACCGATCCTTGAGATTATCCCAAGCCGCTTGAAACCCATCGGGGATTTTGCCACAATAGCGTTTGCTTCACCTTTTGTTTTGGAGAGCAAATGAAATAACTTTTCGACTGGAGTTAGTCGTGCATTATTAATGTATACAGCTGTGAACAAGTCACGGAATGTTGGCCATCGCAGATAATCTCCGGAAAAAACTTCTGTGTGGCAAGGAGGGAGGGAGATACCGTGACTCATTGGAGGCGCTTGTGGCTGTTGCTGAGCGGACTGGGTGCTTCTAACGGACAAAATTTCAATGCGCTGGGTCAGGATAGCTATGCACCGTTCGTACACCGAGTACGATTGGTCATATTTGACCCGAACGACTTGAAGGTCGTTTCTGGCTTCTTCACTGTCCAGCGCAATTAAAGCTCGGGAACAGGTCTTATATTCCTGCGCTACTTGTTCCCAAAGTGTCTTTGTGGTATCGCGCCGAACTTGTAGCGTGTAGGGCGATTCGTCTACAGCAGACGCTGAACTTATCCGATCTTCAAAATGGATCAGGTCATCCGTGGAAGCAATGAAATTTGCGAGGGCCATGTTGCTCGTAGCTCTTTGAGTTTGCGACTGACTTCTTGTAGCAACCTTGCTGCCAGTGGCTACTTGCGTAGGAGTTAAAGGTTTGGAAGCTGACTTTGCTTTGGATGGGACTATTAGCCGATGAGCTGAAGCAGGTGTTTTCTGCTCACGACGTGCTACTGGCGTTGGAGTTGCGCTCTGTGTACTTGCTTTTGGAGGAGCGGAGGAGGTGCGGCGCACAGATGAGTGTGCTGGTGGAGCTAGCTTTTTCTCACTACCGGAACAGGAGGGGTTTCCTTCCCTGTCACTGCCAGTGGGCATAGTATGCCTTGCGACTGCTTAATAAATCCTAGAAAAAGCGTTGGAGTAACGGGTGTAGCGGAATATGCGTCTGGAGAATACTTTTGGCTAACTTTGATTGTAGCAGCAACGAGCACGAGCAATTTTTTAGTGAAGTAGTAGTGGTAGATTCGATATATATATTGTATATATATATGTTGTGTGTAAATATACGTGTGTTTGAATATATATATATATATGTGTTTAAATATATACGTTATGTGAATTTATATATATATGTGTTTAAATAATTTTATTTATTAATTAATACTTTTTTTTTTAACTTAATTTGGCGGTTTTGTGTGCAAGTCGATGTACCGACTTAAATTTAAAAATGAAACACAGTTGGAAGTTTTGTTTATTTTTTTTGGAAATAATGTTGTAAATGTGTAATTTTATGTATGTGTGCAAGAGTGTAGGATTATGTGACAATAATTGTGGATCGTGTGTGGATTGTGTGCATGTGGAGTTTTGGTGCAAGCAAAATAAGTGGAAAATGTGCGCTGATTCGTGTGTTCGCGTCGGAAAGAGATGAAAAGATGCTCGCCCGAAAAATGGAGATCTTTTACACTGGAAACCAATATGGCGCAGTATTTAATTTTCTTGGTTGGAATGTGCTTATTCTTTGAACTTATATTTTTTTTTTTTTTAAATAATTTTTTGTATTTAACTTGGAGTACTGGGATTTAAGATATACATATATTTCTCCCTTTTTTTTTGTTTTCTTTTTGTTTCGGATACAATTTTCTTTGAAACTTGCCAAAAAATGGAATTTATAATATTGGCGCCAAAAAATAATAGCACAAGGAAAAAAAATATGTGCACATAAAGGTTAACGAGCTTTCCAGCCGAAGCTCGTTAGTCTTGTTATCACTTTCACACACACACTTTCAGCTATGCACTTGAAAATTTTGCTGCTTGCACCTAGGTTTGGAGTTTTAATATTCTTTTTTATATTAATGCACAATTAATTTTGTGCGATTTCGTTTTTTTTTTTTGTTTAGTTGAAAAATAGTTTGCACTAACACACTGCACTTTGTACACTCTTGTTCGAGAAGGAAAACACTACATACATACTTGAGTCGATTTTTTTTTTTGGATAAAAAACCGTAGGAGTCCGCCGATGCTTGTGGTGGGGGTTGAGCAGATCCGGCTCGAAGGACCAAAATGTTTGCGGGGGGCTTCTTCCTACTTCTTTTTTCCTGATGTGGGTGATGGCTGGTCCGTGTGACCGTTTCAATAAATTGTCTTCGTTGTTGTTGGGTATTTGTAACCGTTTATTGTGATCGTATATGTATGTACAATGTTACGTGTAAAAATATAAAAGGCGTGCACGCGTGTGCTTAAGTTAAGATGTGAACTTTAACTAACTAAGCGCAAGCGCAGCTTGCTTTGCCAACGGTAGAAAGCTCCGTCGCTGCACTTTTCACCACCCTGAGCGCAGCTGTGAGCTTTTGGCAAAGCTTAGCACGGAGCGCAGCTAAGCCCACACATGCCGTTTGGCATGAACAGTAGGAAGTAGGACAATCTTCGCTACTGGCCGTTTTATGGCACCGCGCGACGTCATCAGGTCAACTAGAGTTTAAGCAGGCTTCGATTTTGCTTAGGAGTGTGGACAGTTCCTCGAATGTGTATTTTATGGAAGCAGTACATTTGTAGAAAAGCGTTTTGAAGCTCTTAACTCCTGCTTCCCATAGACCACCCATGTGTGGTGCGCTAGGAGGTATGAAGCGCCAGGACAGATTTTGATGGCTATATGTGGAGGTGATTGAAGACTTGGTGGCTTCTAGGAATTCACGTGACAGGATCGTAGAGGCACCAACGAAAGTCTTCCCGTTATCAGACTGAATCTGGTTTGGGCATCCTCGTCGTGATACGAAGCGTGCGAAAGCTGCTAAGAATTTCTCAGTCGTGAGGTCGGACATGGCTTCGAGATGGATTGCTTTTGTTGTGAAGCACACGAAGACGCAGACGTATCCTTTTGTGATAAGGCACGCTCGCCCCGTGTAGTTCTTGACCTCGAATGGGCCGGCAAAATCTACGCCGGTGTAGGTGAAGGGCCGAGAGAAGGAGGTTCTCTCTGGTGGGAGGCATCCCATCAGCTGCGACTGCAAGCGCTTCTTATGGATAGTGCAGACCTTACAGGAGTTGATGACGGACTTGGTCATGTTCCTCAATTTGGGGATCCAATACTTGCATCTAAGCAAGCGGACCATCAACTGGTTGCCACCGTGAAGTGATATACGATGGGTAAAGTTGACTAGAAGGCGCGAGAGTGCCTTACTGAGGTCGGAATAAGAGAGGAGGAAATCAGCATCTCGCAATATTGTCGCTGCATGGCTCTTGAGTGTCCGGAGTAGGTCATTGTTCCTGAGGGAGCCTCAGCCACTCGGGTCCATGCCACCATCGTTATCGATCAAATCATGGGAAGAGACTCCTCTGCTAGCCAAATCAGCTGGATTATGTTCCGACCGCACATGGAACCATCTGTCGGGGTTAGTGGCTTCAGTGACCTTAGTCACCCTGTTGGCCACGAATGTAGTCCATTTGCACGGTGGCTTCCCGAGCCAGGCCAGGACAATGGTCGAATCCGTCCAGTAAAAGGATTCGTAGACACCTAGTGGAAGATGGGGAAGGATTGCGGTGCACATGTCTGCCAACAGCACAGCACCGCAGAGCTCAAGTCGTGGAATGGACAATGTCTTGACCGGAGCGACCCGAGTCTTCGCTGAGAGGAGATGCACGGCACAACGATTGCTGTGCGTGACGCGTATATAAATCCGCGCGCCATAAGCATGCTGAGATGCATCACAGAAAGCATGGATTTGCAGCTCGGCCTGTGGAGTGTATTGCACCGATCGGGGGACCCGGATTTGGTTCAGTGCTGAATAGGCATGTAGGAAATCGTGCCATTTGTGTAGGAGATCAGCGGGCAATGAATCATCCCACCCGATCTCTCGTAGCCAGATTTCTTGCATAAAAACCTTTGCGCGGACAATAAATGGAGCCAGCCAACCTGCAGGATCGAAGAGCTTCGCAATCTGCGACAGGACTTCCCGTTTGGTGTAGGAGGATTTTTTCGATACATTGGACGAGACGAAATAGAAGGTGTCATGCGTCGCTTGCCAACGGATTCCCAGAGTTTTCGCCACGCTAGCATCCTCGATTTCCAGAAAGTCGGCGTTCAGCAAGTGGTCTGTAGGAATACCCGCCAAGACATCCTTCTGAGAGGAGGTCCACTTCCTCAGCGGGAAGCCAGCTGAACTTAGAGCCTCGCGGAGTTGCGAGATGGCTGTCAATGCATCCTGCTTGAAATGAGCACCGGCCAGGACGTCATCCACATACATATATTCTTTGATAATCTCGCTGGCTATGGGAAGGCGAGATCGTACATCCTCTGCGAGTTGCTGCAGCACTCGTAATGCCAAGAATGGCGCACAGTTGACTCCAAAGGTGACTGTCGTGAGCTCGTAGTCGCACAATTCACCTGAGTCATTGCGGAATAAAATCCTCTGGAATGGAGTGTGGGTAGGGTCCACATGGATTTGCCGATACATCTTCGTGATGTCAGCGTTAAACACGAATTGGAAAAGTCGCCACTTTAGGATCTGTAGCGTGAGGTCGGATTGCAGAACGGGGCCTGCGTGCAGCGTGTCGTTTAAGCTCATACCATTCAGTGATTTGCTAGAAGCGTTGAACACCACGCGCACTTTCGTGGTAGTGCTCTCTGGCTTAACTAACGCGTGATGTGGCAAATAAAAATGATTTGCTTCATTTTTCGGAAGGATCCTTTTCATGTGACCCATGTCAAAGTATTCTTGGATAACAGAGTCGTACTCTGCTTTTAATTGAGGATCCTTCTTCAGCCGATTTTCGTTCTTTAGGAACTGGGTGAGCGCTATTGGACGCGACAAACCTAAATCGATATGCTCAGGAGTTTTGAAGGGCAGGAAAACCACGTAACGTCCGTCTTGCTCCCTCCTGGTGGTCTGAACAAAAGTTTGTTCACAGGCGACATCATCGATTCTTGATAACTTTTGTGGAATATCCTCCACCTCCCAAAATTTTGTGAGCATTTGGTCGAGCTTCGGTTCTTTACTCAAGCAAAGTTTTGTCGAAAATGACGAGATAGCCGACGTTGACTTACTCGGCACTGGACCTGGTGTAGAATCCACCCAAATATGGTCTCTTGTCCCAACAATGAGCCACATATGTTGTGCTGTGTGCCTTGGAGTAGGATGGAGGGAAGGATATCTGCTCCGATGAGAATGTCCACTTGGGAACTTTTCAGGAAACTAGGATCCGCCAGATGGATTGCTGGCAGATCCTTCAGCGCTGTACGTGGAATAGAGTTGGAGGGCAGATTGCCTGAGAGGCTCGGCAATACATACGATGCCTCAACTTGAAGCCTTGGCTTTTCGAGGGGTGCCAGCTTAAGATGGCATATTTTCCGGGATTGAGCTGCGACCGCTTGATTGAGTCCCACGATTTGCGCTTGGACGTTCCGGGATGGCAGTTTCAAGGTGTTGAGGAGTCGTTCCGTGATGAACGTTCCTTCCGAGCCCGAATCTATTAGTGCACGGGCTGTGAAACTTGACCCGAGGTGGCACACGCTGACGATCGCTGTTCCGAGAAGGACACCTTGCGAGTTGGATGCAAAGTAGTTTTGCACGTTCGCTTGCGGTGGATTTTGAGTGCACTGTATATCTCGGATAGGGGCCACTTGAGTGGATTGAGGATGGAACACGTGTGTGGGGTGCACGTTGTGAAACTCAGAAGATATTTGAGCTGGAGGCCCCTTGTGAAGAAGGGAGTGGTGGCGCCCTCTGCACGTGTAACAACTGTGAGTACTAGTGCACTCTTTCAGCATGTGAGTGCGCGCAAAGCAATTCAGACATAATTTCTGGTGTTTAATATGCGCTTCTCTTTCGCTGACGGACATTTGGAGGAAGCGTGGACATAGACGCACAGGGTGGTTCTCCTTGGAACATAACTTGCAAGATTGCTTGGGGGCTGGCGTCTTAACTTTGATGCTCGCTTCAAATGAATTTAGTTTGCTGGGGGCTGGATCCCTCCGAGAGAGTCTTGGATGGATTTGCGCGCTAGTTGAGGGCCTGAGGTCATCGATTGCCTCAAGCGTCCGGTATCGCTCAATGAGAAATTCATTGAGCTCTAGCCAGGAGGGTATGTCCGACTGGCCCTTAAGGGACTGCTCCCATAAGGACAGCGAAAGTTTCGGGAGTTTGGAAGAGCACAGGAACACAAGCAGGCAGTCCCAACTCTCAGTTGAAATGTGAGAGTGCTCGAGTGCCAACAAACAGTTGTGGACTGTGCTTTGCAGCTCTTTTATTGCGGATCCTGACTCATGGGCGACTGAGTTCAGGTTGAGCAGAATCTTAAGTTGACTGTTGACCAGTAACCTTTTATTCTCGAAACGATCCTTGAGATTATCCCAAGCCGCTTGAAACCCATCGTTGGTAAGCGGGGATTTTGCCACAATAGCGTTTGCTGCACATTTTGTTTTAGAGAGCAAACTAAATAACTTTTCGACTGCAGTTAGTCGTGCATTATTAATGTATGCAGCTGTGAACAAGTCACGGAAAGTTGGCCATCGCAGATAATCTCCGGAAAAAACTTCTGTGTGGCAAGGAGGGAGGGAGATACCGTGACTCATTGGAGGCGCTTGGGGCTGTTGCTTAGCGGACTGGGTGCTTCTAACGGTCAAAATTGCAATGCGCTGGGTCAGGATAGCTATGCACCGTTCGTACACCGAGTACGATGGGCCATATTTGACCCGAACGACTTGAAGGTCGTTTCTGGCTTCGCGCCGAACTTGTAGCGTGTAGGGCGATTCGTCTACAGCAGACGCTGAACTTATCCGATCTTCAAAATGGATCAGGTCATCCGTGGAAGCAATGAAATTTGCGAGGGCCATGTTGCTCGTAGCTCTTTTAGTTTGCGACTGACTTCTTGTAGCAACCTTGCTGCCAGTGGCTACTTGCGTAGGAGTTAAAGATTTGGAAGCTAACTTTGCTTTGGATGGAACTATTAGCCGATGAGTTGAAGCAGGTGTTTTCTGCTCACGACGTGCTACTGGCGTTGGAGTTGCGCTCTGTGTACTTGCTTTTGGAGGAGCGGAGGAGGTGCGGCGCACAGATGAGTGTGCTGGTGGAGCTAGCTTTTTCTCGCTACCGGAAAAGGGGGGGTTTCCTTCCCTGTTACTGCCAGTGGGCATAGTATGCCTTGCGACTGCTTAATAAATCCTAGAAAAAGCGTTGGGGTAACGGGTGTAGCGGAATATGCGTCTGGAGAATACTTTTGGCTAACTTTGATTGTAGCAGCAACGAGCACGAGCAATTTTTAGTGAAGTAGTAGTGGTAGATTCGATATATATATTGTGTGTATAAATATATATATATGTTGTGTGTAAATATACGTGTATATATATATATATATATATATGTGTTTAAATATATACGTTGTGTGTGAATTTATATATATATGTGTTGTAAGGAAGTTTCCAGCCGGGGTAGGCGCTCAGTCTGCCCAGGGCCTCTTACAGAAATATTTGTTCTGGAAATACTACTGGGACACTGCGACTGGGAGTATTAGGTAGCCAGCTAAGCATAAACACACTTTCTTTATCTTTTTATTTTATTTATACTATTACTACCCTAGCCGCACAGATTTTGCTTAGCCTATCTTATGATGGCCCTAGGCCGGCTTACCCGTGGCAACCGTGGTGAAGCGTGGCCGTGGTATCCCCTTGTTGAGGTCGAGTCTCCGGCGTGGCTGCGGTGGTTGTCCTCTGGTGGCCCCCTCGTGGCTGTCCGCTGGCCGTGGTCCCTCGTGGCTATCGTTGCTCCCCTTTCTAGCGCGATTCCGTGTGGGCGCGTGTTACGCGCTGTAGGCTACGCCGCGGACTGTCCCTAAGCATAGCTGCGGCTGCAGCTGAGCGCCGTTTTTCTCTCCTCGCGGGCCCTGTGGTGGTGTGGGAGCGCTAACCGTTTCCCTCTTGAATCCACCACGATTGCCAGGGATGGGTGCTGTGTTGAACTAATTATAATGGCTCCAGTGCCCTATGCTAACAAACTAATAGTGAGTTTGGCTTTATGCCCTAAGCTTATATTTCTAACTTACTTCTATCTTATATTCTATATAATTATAACTATCTTATATACTATTTGAGGGTGCAGAATGGATCCTCACAGTGTGTTTAAATATATACGTTGTTAAAATAATTTTATTTATTAATTAATACTTTTTTTTAAACTTAATTTGGCGGTTTTGTGTGCAAGCCAACCGATGTACCGATTGAGTCGATTTTTTTTGATAAAAAACCGTAGGAGTCCGCCGAGGCTTGTGGTGGGGGTTGAGCAGATCCGGCTCGAAGGACCAAAATGTCTGCGGGGGGCTTCTTCCTACTTCTTTATTTCCTGATGTGGGTGGTTGCTGGTCCGTGTGACCGTTGCAATAAATTGATCGTTGTTGTTGTGTATTAGTAACCGTTTATTGTGATGTATGTACAATGTTGTGTAAAATGATAAAAGGCATGCACGAGTGTGCTTACGTTAACATAAGAATTTTAACTAATTAAGCGCAAGCGCAACTTGCTTTGACAACGATAGAAAGCTCCGTCGCTGCACTTTTCACTACCCTGAGAGAAGATGTTTCAGATTTACCATTTGATTTTAAGAGACTGCAGTTTCCCATACGTCTTGCGTTTGCAATTACGATAAATGAGGCCCAAGGTCAATCATTACAACTGTGTGGAATCGGATAAGAATATCCATGTTTTGGACATGGACAATTGTATTCAGTATTATTCATTTAAACATCAACTCAAAACAAAGAAAAATGTAGTTTATCCAAAAGCATTGGAATAGAATAAGTGAGAGAATGTTTGTAGAAATTAATCATTTAAATTATATTGAGACAAAAAATCAACTCAATCAAATCAACAAAAATTTACATGAGACAAGGAGTTTATTGGCTATGTCGCTTACAGTTTCAGTACTCCGGCAGAAAAAAAATAAACGGTCGTGTTGAATGCCAAATAAGAAATAAGAATAATGACACTGAATACTTTCGATGCCAGTAAAGCCACCCCAGCCCTTAAAAGGGTTGTGCGTAGGGTTTAGGGCCCACCATGTACAACCACAATTCCAATGAAAGAATGTATTTAACATTCCGTAACCCGATAACACGGGTTGTTATGGTCAGTTAAGAGGACACCTAGATTCCAGTGCCGCCAATACTAGGCTGCTTATGAGGTATTTTACAATGTTGGTGTAGGTCTCAGCTTTCTGGAGTTATTGGCCGTTGTACAGCATTCGGCTGTAACCCAAATTGGCGTGGCCCTGTGTTATATATTTATGATAAGAATTAACATTTTTTGATCACTGTTTAAATTATAAAATTAAATTGAAAATACACTCATGTTTTTAAGAAACTACTAAAACTATACCACAATCTAACTTACCTAAATCGAATAAAAATGCGTAAATAAAAAAAATATTAGATAAATAAAAACATAAGATCTTGTAATGCGGCAGCAATGCCGACACATATCAGAAATAGTACAAGTTGATATAGGAAATAGTACAAGTTAAGATATGCATAATAAGAAGAAGAAAAATGTACATTATTTTAAGATAACATAGTGAAATAGCAGAGTATACAATGGCCTCGAAAATACGTTCAAATAGTTCATAACACGACTTTTTTGAAAATTAATGATCATGCATGAAGCGCAAGCTTCTACGATCCGGCTTAAAACCTTGTCTGTAAGACACATTCTGCAGCTGTTTTTCAGATCATACTTCTGGAATTGCATGCCCCGGTAAAGATATCAATCTTCCTACCTTGCCAAAGCACGCAGCTCCGTGGAATTGAGAGGCAAATCTTTCAAGTTTTCGGTATGATTCTCTTTGTAGCGGGACTGAGCCTCAATTCTTAATATTTCTATTTATAACTGCAGTTGGGATCGTCTTTCGAATAACAAACGGTTGTGTTACCCCCTCCCCATCATTGTCAACGCCGGCATGTAGACAAACCATCATGTTACCGGAACGGCAACCAGATCAGAAGGATAATAATATGGCAGCAAATCACTTTACCTTCTTCTTAAGGTACTGCCCTAGATAGATGGTGCTTGAACGAATAATACTAAATGAAAGACACCATAAGCCGCAGATCAAAAGGGCTCCAACCGTGTACAGATTGGGCTAACGCAAGATCTATCTATCCTTCTACGTTTTATGTAAATCCATGGTCAATGTACAACCTACAAATGGGTCTATCCTTGGAGCGGACGTGTACTCTATGCGAGCCCCAATCAGAGCTTGGTGTCAAAGTTGCGTGACGCAGAAACTTAATCGTATCTTATTTTTGTATGCTTTTTAGCTTTTTGTTGTTGCCATTGTGCTGTTCCTCACTTGGCTTCGCTGGGCCCTGCTTAATTTGGCACGTCTGACATCTGTTCTTCAAGTAGAGTGATTGATGTTTAAAACTCACACTTTTGATATTGTCAAGGATTTTCTATAGTTTGGCACTCCCGTCATAACGAAGAACAATGTTATATGGAGATCATTCGGAGAATAACTCCTATCAAGAGATGTCATTCGTCAGACGAAACTAGCACTCCACAAAATGCTCATCTTTCTTGTTTGGCGCCGCAGCATGGGTGTCCTTGGAGTGCTAGAGCGGAAAGTACTCCGTAAGATCTGTGGCCCTACGAACTATATGATATTAACATAGTTAAGCAAATTAACATCCAGTGGCTCTGCTGTCTCAGTAATGTTGCGTCGAAGGGGTAACCGTTGGAAGAAGCAGGTAGACAGAGACCTAACTACCGTTGGTATCACGATTGAAGAGGGCGTGCGCGCAGCCAAAACAGTAACGTTTTACTAGTTAATTTTATTTACGAAATGTGACGAACATTCCAAATTCAAAATTTTTACCAAATAGCATGTTCGCGCCCATACTAAAACGATAAATTTAGTAAATAAGATGACAACAGCTACGATAACTTGCGATACTTTGTCCCGAGAGGTGACAAGATACTGGTGTCCAATTTTGAATATACACATTGAATATAATCTTTATAAGTTTAAGAATATTTTAGCATCATTATGTTTTTAAATGAATTCAATAAATAGGAACAACTTTTAACTATGCTTTTTTTATTTATTTAATTGCAAGCAAAGCATAAATGAGAATTTTAATTGAAATAAATATCATCGATAGCAAAACTATCGGGTTTTGTCCAGCCCTAGCGTGCCGAAGTCAATGCAACAACTTAATTGTTTATTAACTGTATATTAATTGGCATAAATATCAATTGCACGCAATAACAATTTATAATTACAAGTGGAGCAGTCGATTTTTATTAAATAACCACAATGGCATTGGCCATTAAGAAGGAGTATACCATTGTTGAGGCGCTTATTGATGGCGTGCCGCCGCCAAAGAAGCTACGTTTGCAAACATTAGCTGCGGCAGCAGCAGAAGCCACAACAAAACCAAAGGCCAAGACGCCTGACAGTAAATTGCAAGTATTACAGCTGCTAGATTCATATTTAACAGCAGTTCCAGGCACAGTAGCATCAGGAACAGCAGCAGCTGGAAACACGTTAGCAAATGGCACCAGTATAAATTCTACACCTACGCACAGCGCCGCCAACGGTACCTCAGTCAACGTCTTAGCCTGCAGTGCGGGAAACACAAAAGAGCTCCTGGAGGTGCTGGTCAAAATTACCGATGAAATAGTATATGACAATGTAGATTTGACTGAACTGAAAGAGGCCTCCTCAAAGATTTTCCAGCTGTATCAGATGCAGGATCGTGATAGCGATACATCTGTGCGTGTTAAACTACTGGAGTTACTGTCCGGCCTAGGGTGCGAATGCGAGACAGAGGAAGCCTTAATACACATTCTCGACTATTTCATTTTTCTACTGCGTAAGGAAACATCACAGAAAGTACTCGCTCAAGGCATGATGTGCCTTTATCGTATTGGTCAGCGGCAACACCATTTGCTGCCGCTTTCCCACAACACACAGGTTGCTCATCTGGCCAAGGAGCAGCTACGCTCGAGCTCAGCGCACACCCAAAAGAATGCCATGCTAGTGATAAGCCGCTTTGCCACTTGCATGGAAGGCGAGCGACATTATGTGTGGAAGCTAGCCTTTTACATTGATTCACAGGACTCGGGCGTGCGTGCACAGGCTCTGCACGCGTTGCTTACCCTATTCGAACGTGGCGAATCCATGAAAGATGATTACGAATGTGTTCGTTAGGAAGCCTTGCATTTGGTCTATACACTAGGTAACAGGCATCCAGATTTTATTATTACCTCGGAACGTCAACACGAGGAGCTCTTTGCGATCTATCGCATCAGATACGTGTATTTGCTGCTGAGCTGTTAGGTGGCATGACGTATATAAGCAGTGAATTTCTCCATCAGACGCGGACAAAAAACTGATGAGCAATTTGAGGCGCAAGCGAACAGCTCATGAGCGCGGAGCTCGTCTGGTTACCAGTGGACACTAGTCATATGACAAGCGTTGGGCGGACGACAAGCCGCAGAAGCAGTTGGATGTGTCGACGGTGTCAATTATAGCCAGTGGAGCTTGTGGTGCGCTAATACATGGCCTAGAGGATGAGTTCCTAAAAGTGCGCACAGCAGCTGTGGGCTCAATGTGCAAGCTAGCGCTTTCGCGACCCGACTTTGCGGTGACTAGCTTGGATTTTTTGGTGGATATGTTCACCGATGAGATAGAGGATGTGCGCTTAAAGCCTATTTGTAGCTTTATTTATTTATTTATAGGACAGTCGATGTGCGCGAGGGCCTTCATCTCATGCTGGGCGCTTGTCGTGTATACACACAGGCCTGCCTGTTGATGGTCGTACAAAAACTGCTCGATGTACTGGCCAAATATCCACAGGATCGACAGTCTACCTATGCCTCCATGCGCAAAATTTGTCAAAAGCATACACATTTAGTCATTGCAGTAGCCGTGCACTTGCTCTATGTGCATCCTTTTTTTAAAACGCCGAAAGTGATGTGGAGGATCCTGCCTACCTCTGCGTGCTTAAACTTGTGTTCAATGCTGCAGAGCATCTGGTGCCGATTGTCAGCCTCCTGCCTACGGCTACTCATCGTCACTATGCCTATTTGAGAGATTCTATGCCGCAACTTGTACCACAGCTGCCCATTGAGGGTGCCTCGTCTACGACCAAGCGCATTGATGATGTATTAAAAGGCGCTGGTAGCTCCGCGGAGTATTTACAAATGACACTTTCGCACATTGAAAAGATTTATACAATGACAAATGAGCGCGTAGAGCTGCTGCAGCCAGCGCAAACTAATTTACAGGTAATTTTCTTCATTAATCATCCATTTTGGTTGTTTTTTGTCCTATGTACAATGTACTAAGGTAATCGTCCTTTCAAACATTTTCCTATAGATATTCCAAGCCAAATTTGGTTAGGATCGCACAAACGTTAAAAATCTTTATTATAGAAATTCCGGATCATCAAAAAAAAATTTTAAATCCGATATTGCAAAGTAAAGTTGCCCTTTCTTATCTATACATTGGGAAGTTTTTATTCATTTCTGATGGTTTTTAACTAAAAGATGTTATTACTTATATCTGTTAAAAAATAAAATGCTTTCGTTTCCTTGCAGCGCCTGGGAGAAATTGATTCGGACATGTATGGCACATCAAACTTTCTGAAAACATTTCTTTCAGCGCAAATACAAATAGAGCAGATGCAGCTGTGGACAAGCACCCAACGCAGTCGTGTGCCACTCAAAGAGACGTTAGCTGCACTCATTCGAAACTGCCTCAAGCTGCAGCACACATTTTCGGGTCTTAACTATGGTGATATACTCCAAGTTAAACAGCTGCGACTACGTGTCTGTGCACTACATCTCGTGTTAGTGGTGAGAGATCGCTCACAAAGCGCGTTGGGCCCCTGCCAGATGCTATTACAGACTGCCGGCGATATAAGCAACTAAATGCGTGACTCTGGAAACGAGGAAGACAATAAACAAGCAATTAAGAATATCAGCCGTGCCCAGCCCGATACATTTACAAAAACGCTGCTTTCCAAGCTAGATGCTATTACAGATCCAAAGCCAGGACGCGTGTTTCGTGAAATATTGCCGCTAGTGCAGCATGCACCGCTTTTGGCCCTACCGCTAGCCAATCTTAAGATACGTCGCTGTGTGGCCAATATATTGGACCCGAGCCCATTGCAATCGCAGGATAATGCCATTAAGGCAACAGCTGGTCTCATAGCTGCTGTACCATTTGTAGCCGAAATAAACAACCTGCTTGAATCACAAAAGGCCGACCAAAATATGCACACAGTAGTCCCAAAAAAGTCGGATTTTAAACCCATTATGACAGAGCAGGGAGAGCACGAAACAAATGTGCGCCTACGTACAACAATACTGCTATCGCATAGTGTCTGGACAGAGGATTCTTTTGTAGACATACAGTTGTGTCTGGCAAGCGAGTTGGAGCTGTGTAAGCCAGCCAAAGTGCTGTTTGCACCAAAACCGGTGCGACGCGGCATTTGGCGCGATGACAGTGACGATATCGATGAGATTGACAATCCGTTAAAGGACAAAAAGAACCAAAGGCCCCAGCTGGGAGCCAAGGCGAGCAAACGAGATGGAACAAGGCGGCCAAGATAGGCAAAGTTTTCCTATTTACGTCGCTGGTGCATATAAGCAACTAAATATAAACGTATATTTTATGAATATTGTTAGAATTTATTATTATTATCACAGATAGTATAGTTTACAAAACTGAATACTAACTAAGGGGCTATAGCACTGGCTGCGTAGGCCTTCGGCTATGTTTATGTATATACGGGTTTGTGGAGAGAGCTTATCAAGTATGTATTAGTTTAATTATATTTTGTTTTATAGTTCTGTTTCTTTTAAGAATTGAATAATTTTATACATGTTTTCATCGATATGTGGGTTTATGAGTAAGTTTTATCGGGTCATCGTCTTTAAATATATTTTTTTTTGTGCTATTTAAGGTTGGACAGTATTTAAGAAGGTGTTCTAAGTTGAGTGGCATGTTAGTTTGACAGGTAGGACATAGTGAAGATATATTGTGATCGAAGTTATGTTGGTGGGTAAAGTTAGTGTGTCCTAAGCGTAGTCTAAGTATTTTTATTTGGGCAAGTCGATGGATTTTGATTTGTGCAGTTTTATTTAGGTTGTCATGTATGTGGACAAATTTGTTGTTTAGCTCCTGGTACCATTTATTACATTTAGAAAAAACGTTGACTTTTCGAAGGGTGAGTTCGTTTTTAAAATATCTGTTTATATCTTTTACGTTTGTGTTGGGAGTATATACTAGTGGCATCTAAAGTGCATTCTTAGCCATTTGGTCGACTAGCTCGTTCCCCTTTATGTTAACATAGCCTGGAATCCATGATAATATAATTTTGGGTGAGGAGGAGATTATGAGTTATCTTATTAGTGTCGGATACGTATGCTGATTGTTTATGTTTGAAATAGAGTATTGTTATTTTGTTGGGATCCATCAGTGTATATGAATGTATGATATTTGTATTGCTGTTTTATTTGATTAAAGTATTGTCTGTATATATGTGGTGAGGTGAATTCTTAGTGAAGTGTCTATTGTGTTCTTAGATAAAAGTAAGTCTGATTGTAAGTATCGTGTTTTTTGTGAGAGATATGGTATCTGGAATCTGCTAATTTAATACATCTGTCGATTGATGATATTAATTTTTTTGTTTTTTTGGAGGCCTTTTCTGTTTAATTATTCTTGCAATAGGAGTATCTATGGAGCTTAGAAGGTTTTTGCAGTTAAATAATCGCGTTTTTGTTCTATTGTTGGAATGTTTGACTCATAAAGCTGTTATTAATTGGAGTTGGTCTGAAAGTTCCTAATTATAGTCGGATTGCTGCGTTAAATATTGCTTTTATTTTGTTTAGTGTTGATTGGCTTGAGTGTCCATATATGAAAAAAGCGTATTCGATCTTAGATACAATGATAGCTTTTGATACAGCTAGAAGAGTTTGTGTGTTGCAATTAAATCTTGGACTTGCCAGACATTTTATTATATTGAGTTTATTTGAAAGTGAAGTTCTTAGTGTGGTTATATGTGAATTTCATGTGTATTTGTTGTTTAGGGTTAATCCCAATATTTTTATAGAAGGGACTGTTGGTATGTGAATGTTGTTGCTTGATATGAAGCAGAAGCAGTTGTGTTTTCTACATATGTGTAGATGTTGGCATTTCTCTAAGGAAATGGCCGCCCCTGAATATGAGCACCAAGTGTTTATCCGTTCGAACAGGGAGTCTAGATTAAAGTTTAAATTTTTTTGTTTGTTGAAGTTAATAATGAGGATAAAATCATCGGCATATCAGTTTCAACATATAGATCACCCACTTTTTTTGTTATTTTCCTAATGGCGCAGACAGATTGGCTGTTAAGCTCGTTTAGGATTACTTCTTCTGGATTAGTTCTAAGTTCATTAGAGTAAATAACACCTTTGGTGAATTTTAGTGAATGATGTTCAGAAACTTTAACTTTTTCTTGATTAAGAATGGCGATACGTTTTCAAGAGTTTCAACTTTTATGTTTTCATTTTGGTTCGAGGATGGATTTCTATTGTTAAATCTTTCGAAGATAAGGTATTTCGGTCCAAATGAAAGGTTCATTGTAGAAATAGGATTGTTTTTTGATCTGGTCGGGTCGGGTGGATCCGGTAGTTGCCCCATTGTAGGGTACATTTTAGTTTGTATTTTTGGTTTTTTGCTTTATAGTTTTTGTTGGTGTAAATAAACATGACGAAAAAAGTGAATAGTAGGATGTTGAAAACAAACTTTGAAAGCTTAACAAAAGTTACAGTAATCCGCGCTCTGATTTTAGCAACCGATCACTTTCGCTCTTCGATTAAGACTGTGTTAGAAAGAATTAAAAAATTCCCTTTTGAATAGATATTGTTAACTGTTATAAATGGCATGTCAATTGTAAAATGTAAAACCAACTAACTCGCGAATATGCTTTTATACAGAGGTAATTGTCATTCGACTACTAGAACTTGGCTCTTTTAGAAAAACAAACATTGGTAGCCAACTTTTGACGTCTATTTCGATTTATTCGGGTGCCAATTACCTAAACTTTAAATTATAGTTTGCAGCCGGGGATAAAATGTTTTAGACATAATGTAGATGATCCGTTAAGACCCCTGTATACGCATTAAAATTTACTTGTTAAATTCGCTTTTAATTCATTCTTTATTCGGGTACTCAAAGTAGTAGCACTAGTGCAGTATTTGTGTCATCAGCTCAAATTGGAGGATCATCTACAATGGCAGCAGCGGCCTGATTCAAAATTTGTAAAACGCGCAACAGCTGTCTTTGTACTTCAGGGACGTATAGGTTAATATAATGACAGTATGCCTCCTTGTCCTCAATAGTCAAGTCTTGCCGATTTTTTGCATTTTTAATCAGTTCTATGCACTGATTTTGCATAGTTTCTATACGTGCTTCTAAGTTGGCTCTTTGGCTGTTAATTTCTTCCATTGCGAATTTTTTTTTTTGTGTGCGCCTGCAAATTTAGAGGTTTTTGTAACAACTTTTTGACAAATCAAGGCCTAACATTTGTTTGACATCTCTAGAAAATATATACATACTTTGTTACTATTTTCTTTATTCCGATAGCCTAGACCAAAAACTAAGTGTGCAATGAGTTTTATAAACTTAAAAGTTTTAATGAAACAATGTAACTGTGATTTATCCGATAGGATGATCAGGAGTGGACCTGTCTACAACACCTTTGACCTAGTCAATCGGATTAACGTCCCACGGCTTCGATGACTCGTAGCAGAATGGTGTTTATTGCGGCAATGGAAACAGCAAAGGACAAATTTTGGAAAAGGGATCTAAAATTGGCACATTGTTACCTATCTACTGTACACTTAGTAGGCTTTATACTAATAGAGTATACTGATGTGATGCTGATGTTGTTGCTTTCTCTGAAACCTTTCAAAATTCTTCTGTGTCTGATTCTGAAATCTTTGTTCTTCTTATTGCAGTAAAAGATGACATAGATTCACAACAGTTTTCTTTACATTTCCCTAATGGCAATAAGTTTATTGCAGTAAGTGTTTCTTAAAAATGCGTACACTTTTTTCGCATGTTCATACATACCCTTTTGGTCTGATTCTAGTGTTAACCTCAATGATTTAAATTCTATTCATATGGTTGCTAATGTTGGGGGTAGCAGATACCAACTTGTAGTTTTAGTTGACTTTATTCTTCTTCTTTATTCTTGTCAGCATGACTTTGTTGCTGGTCTGATGAAATCTCTCTGGGTCAAATTAATTCCATCTTAAATTGTTCCAACATTACTCTAGACCTTGTTTTCATTACAGATTCTGGAGATATCAAGGTTTGTTCCGCTTTCCTGAGGAACCATATCATCCGACTTTACAAATTTCTTTGACCATTAATGAGTCTAAATTATGTCAAAGCAATATTCATTCTTCACGGAGGCCATGTTTTCGTAGATCAATTGAGTGGTCTACTTTATTGTCTATCTTCAATCGGAAAGTATATGCTGCCTTTGACGCTTTCGTCCTGCTCCGACTCTTTCCTCAAAACCCCCGTGGCTTACTCCTAGTTTATCTTCCCTCAAAAATTACTCTTAAAAAATTTAAGAAAAGTGGATTGCAAGTTGATTTTTACAAATTTTCAGCTGTACGCAGTAAATTTTTTCTCCTTAACAGAGTTTGTTATAATAATTACTTATCTCGCTGTCGAGCTAACTTTCGAAATGATCAAAAGCAAGTTTTTTACCAAGCGTAATTCCTCACAATTCTCAGCAGCATTATTTAAAAAAAAATACTTGCTCTCGAAAATTTCGGTCATTGCTAAATTATTTGCTACATTCTTTTAGTCAATTTAGTTCCCTAACCCATATTGCATGGACTTTAGTTATCCTTACAGTTTACTTCGCTCTTACTATATTCCTCCTCCTAATGTTACCAACGATTTTTACAAGCTGCTGTTTCCTTTAATTCTTCTTCTCTACTGGTCCTGATACCATTCCAAGTTGTGTTTTGAAGCACTGCGCTTGTTCTCTTTCTGTCCCGCTAACTATTCTTTTTAGTTTATCATTAAAAAAGTTCCTTACTTCCGCCTATTTGGAATAAATCCTTCATAGTATCTCGTCATAAAAATGGCTGTTAGTCCAATATTGAGAACTACCAATTTCGCCAGGCTTTCATCAATTCCAAAAGTTTTAAAAAGTATTGTAACGTCACAGTTGCAATATGGCTTTCTATCTATTAGAATTTGCTTCCCTGATTAATCATAATAACAAATCATTAACAAAATGAAATCTGATGTCATTTACATTGACTTCAGTAAGATATTTGATCCTGTTAATCACAATCTTTTTTTAACTAAACTTTCCCGTTGGGGCTTTTCTTCATGTCTTGTCAAATGGATCTCTTCCTTATTATCGAATCGTGTGCAAAAAGTTATTTTTAAGGGCTGCAGTCTAAATTGATCCATGTTACATCTGGTCTACCTCAAGATAGCCATCGTTGTCGATGTAGTGTGTTATTCAAAAACCTTTGGTAATTTCGGCTTAGAAAGCTTTCGATCGTGTCGACATGCCTTCAAAGAGTCTCCTAATGAATTTGAGCGCTCTAGTCGCTATAGTCGGGTCGCCAGAAGAATAATAAGGGTAAATAATTTTCAAAATTTTTTGTTTTTCATTTTATTTTTGTTTAAATTTGTCCTAGCTAATTTCGATTGTTTTAATAAACGTGTGGAAAAGCCTGAGTTGTTTACCAACTGTTACTTTTCCGCAAAAAAGTATTGCGATTGGCCAAAAAACTAAAATCTCTAGTTTTATGTTTTTCGACGATTTAATCACTCTGGCAACTTTTCCGGCGATTAAGCGATGTTTTTGGGTTGGGCATGTCTTCAAAGGGTTTCCTATTGAATTTGACCACTCTAGTCGCTATAGTTGGGTCGCCAGAGGAATAAATAGAGTAAATAATTTAAAAAAGTTTGTTTTTCCAATAACTTTAGTAATTTCCACTTTACCAAGCTAAATATTTTCTATCGTGTGGGGCATGTCTTCAAACGGTTTCCTATTGAATTTGAGCACTCTAGTCGCTATAGTTGGGTCGCCAGAGGAGTATGAAGAAATAATTTTCGAACTTTTTTTTTTCATTTTTTTGTTGTTAAAATTTCTCCTTGCTAATTTCGGTTGTTTTGATAAACGTGCGACAAAGCCTGAGTTAGTTACCAACTACTATCGTGAATGCTCGATATAAATTTAATCAAAAGATCTATTTTGGGCACAACGAGGTCTGTCTGCCAGCTAGCTTCAAGCTATGGTCAGACAGGACGATAACTGGCAGACAAACTCGTGCCCTGGTCGACAAAATATGTAAAATAAAATAAAATCGAACTGCATTTCAACACTTCTGTGCTTTCAGGCTAAGCTATTCCAAAGATTGTGTGCACCAGGAGGGATCCTCAAACATTTGAGAAGAGTGCTGGACAATGAATGCATAATGAAAATTAACTA
Source organism: Chymomyza caudatula (assembly GCA_035041775.1). NCBI lineage: Eukaryota > Metazoa > Arthropoda > Insecta > Diptera > Drosophilidae > Chymomyza > Chymomyza caudatula. The sequence continues at coordinate 127,023 of JAWNKW010000205.1, read as the reverse complement.
CTGCGGTATCTATTCGAAAGCTTTACACTTGGCACTCTATGGTAAATATATACATTTGCACGTGTCGTATGTATATTGATTCATATAAAAATATCGTTGAATTTCTTTGTTTGCACAATCTCAAAAAAATGAAAAGAGGGATACACCATGGATGACTGCGTCATTGTGTAAAAAACACTGTACTGCAGTACTGCTAATTGCCTTCTTTAGTAAGGGGAAATTGCATTACTTATAAATACCTTTTATCGTAAGTGGCAATGGAAGAAAGCCCAAAGGTTTACGAAGTTGTTGAACCCCCTTACAAATACCTTCCAAACGCAGTATGAAAATTGCGCCCAATTGGAGTTAAAATTTTACGTTAATTAGTATGAAAGCTGTGTGATATAACGGACCTATTTCGATTAAACTTGGCTCAAATGTGTAAAAGAGAACAAAAGTGCACTGATATGACTTTAATTGCGCTAACTAAAATCGTGCTGAATCTATTGAAACTTGTGCGTTGTGACAACGCCCAGTTGAGAGTCGTCTTACACTCTACAACACATACGACATCAGCACTTTTTCACAGACACATCTACACTGCGCGACATATAAATATGCCTACCGCTTAACGTAAACGTTTTTTTAAAGATTTTTAATCTAATAAAGCTATAAGTCAGAAATACATATTATTTTGTTCTTTAATTTAGCATTTTAATAAAAATAGCCAAAAAAAAAAAATTAAAGTCTAAAATCGATTCTTCTCGATTATATCTTCTAAACATTAATAGACTTAACCCACTGAAAGCTGCAAGGTTGTTATCGGCTAGCAATTGTCGTGCAACTTCCAGTGGGAGAAGGGTATTAGATAGATATGCATCCTATGCTAGTCTATGTATCTTACTTGTTTCTAAATTAAGATTTAATAAATTTTAAATGTAGTTACAAGCAAATTAAAAGTCCTTAGATCATCCAACCTGATTATGTTCTTACTTTAAGCAATAATAAGTCATAAAATTACCGCATTATAGATCATTTTAAGGAATTGGTGCTATCAAAAGGCTATATTATGTATGATTAAAAGCAACAAATGGTCCAAACCTGCGTTGAACCAATACGAAGATAGGAAACCCAACAAAACACTAGAAGAATTTGAACATCTAGCATTTGCTACATACCAATTTTAATATGGTTGAGCAGTGTTTTTGTTGCGTTTTTTGTGGCTCAAATGCGTTAGGAGATGCAGCTATTTAAATTTCGCACAGTGTATACATAAGTGGCTCCACACATGGGTATTGGGTGTACACTGTACATACTCTCTCATTAAGAAAATTGGCTAAACTCGGGATGCCGAAGTTTGCATATCCTAACTAGTTTCCTTTAATATTTGTTTTTTATTTAATCACGTGACAACAAATAATTTTAAACTAATATTGAAGCTGTTCTTTAATTAAACTTTCCAGTTATTATGCAACCCCGTGTGGTGAGCGGGTTAGAGAATACCACCTCAGCAGGTCAAAGCTTGTCGTATGAGGCGACTAACAATGACACTGGGTTCTTCGAGACCAGTAGAGCTACCCCAGGCCTTAAAGGGGTTGTGCGTAGGGTTTGGGACCCACCACGTAAAACCACCAATGAAAGAATGTATTTACATCAGGCCGTAACCCGATAACACGGGTTGTTATGGCCAGTTAAGAAGAAGAAGAGTGATTATGCAACGATATCTGTATGTAGGGTCTGATTTGAACAAAGGCGCCCAGCTAGAAAACGTGCCGAAATTCAATGGGTTTTGCCACACTGTACGTGTACGATAATATAATTTTTATAACTGCTTGGGGACACACATTTAGGAAAGAGCATTGAAAAGTAAAAGTAGAGCATGTATTTCCGCATAACAAACTTCATGAAAAAACAAATGTACGCTCTGTAGTGATGCATTACTTTTTATGCAAACCTAAGCATGTAGTATAGTACATAAGGCTTCGGACATTCCTAAGAACTGTCATCCAGATCAGTACAGTTTATAACGCCAAAGCGAGCAGACGTTTCCAGAAAAGTTAACAATAGTTTTTTTTTTTGTCATAACTAACCAAGTGGAGTACTATATTGGACATTGGCTGCTATAGCAATGGGATTGGGATCTGCCTAAAATCGTATGTATATATGTATTATACAAAGCAACATTAAATGATAAAGTGAATGGTGAAATGAGACATTAATAAAAAATTAAAGCACAGAATTCAATTAAATGATTAAAAAAAACTTAATCATAAAATAATAAACATTATTCTGTAAAATCAACAAAAATATGCATCATTATGGAAATAATACTCTTATGTTACTCAACTCAGACATTTTCTGTGTAGACTTTATTATCAATATTTGAAAAGTTGTGTGTGTCTTTTGAAACTCGCGGTTTAGAGGCTATTTTTTACTTTTTCATTACACAAGTTGACATGACTCTTGACTCCAAAAAGAGATCATATTTTCTTGAAATTACCCATTTATCCTTTTTTGTGTAGGTCTGCAGATTTAATTTTCTAAGAATTCTGTGTAGATAACCCCGTGAAAATACACCCGACAAATTAGATAGTATAACATAGGTTATACATTGCGCCGAGTAGAACTTAAAACAAATTTTTTTTATGGAACTCCATTTTTTTTTTCAACACCACGGTTTTGGCATGATTCTTTTTATAATTACTAATAATGTGTTATAGAAAAGGAAAAGACGTACATTTTCAAATCTATATAGAGTTAGGCTGATTTTTCGAAACTAAGTAGTGTTTGAAATAATTGGGCTATATTTTTATATTTCTTTCGAAACAAATTTCAATTTCACTTAAGAATATCGGTCAAGGATTGACCAACTTATGAACTACATTATAAAATAACCTAACGCCTTTTAAAGCAAAAAAAATAAAAATTAAAAAATCGAAAATTTCTGTATTTAAGTTAACAAAAGTAGCTAAAACTAAAACGACTCTAACTTGGAAATGAATGAGTCGATTGCCATGAAATTTTTACAGTTATCATTTGGAGGTTGGTGAAATCCAAAAATAATATAAGCTTTGAGTTTTTGGCTTAGGTTATCGGTCGGTTCCCGACTTTGTTTGTGATGTTCTTTTTTTATTTTAATTCGTAACTTGTTTAATTCTTGACCGATTTCAAAAGTGAACTCACCTTTGACTCAGATTTAAATTTACTCTTGAATCAAGGCATCAAAATATAAACCTCTTTTATGAAAATATGCGAAAAATTTAAGATTAATTTGCAAAACTTTACGTAGTTTACGTAAGTCAGCATAACTGTCAACAATTTCGGAAAAGTTCTATTAAATGATGAAAATTGGTGAAAAAATTATCAAATAAATAAATTCACTAGGTTACAACAATTTCAAAATTTAGTAAGAAAACAAAATAAAATTTTCAAATATCTAAACATCGACAATTGAATACACAAAATTTAGACTAAGCCGTCATAAAAACTACACCAAATATTATTTTCAAATGAGGGTTATCTCAAAATTTATGTAATAGATCGCGGGCGCGCCTCAAATTCTTACAACTGAATTTCAAAGTAAATTTTTCTGTATGCCAGATATCTTTTCATACCGACTTTCAATCAAAACAGCAATTCCTCAATGGGCCAGAACTCTTTTTGAGATCATGGGAAATCCAACAAGCAAGCATCTGATTAGGTCAAAACCGTGAAAAACTCCTGAGTATGTCTATATGTTAAGAGGTTGGCGTTTGCTCATTTCGTCATGCAGCGAATTCACTTCAAAGTCAATTTTTGCAAATAATTAATTCAATTACTCTGCGCGACAGTGAAAATACACCCGACGAATAACATAGTGTAGGTTGTAGATCTGGGGAACCCTCCAATTTTATTTTATTGAAATATAACGTTTCTTTTTTGCTTTACCCATGAATCTATTTGTTATTCCTCCATTTTTAAGCCAATTTTCATACTTTAGTATGCTTTAGAAAGAAAAAAGACGTACCTTTCCAAATCTGTATAGAGCTCGACTGATATTACAAAACTACGCAGAGATTTTTTTGAATTTAGTCTGAAATTTTCAACAAATAACAAAAAATTTTCAACTTTGACAAAGAGCTATTTGTTAATACGTTATTTCGAGAGTACATTTAAATCTGAGTCAATCGAGGGTTCAATTTAAAATTCGTTCAAGAATAAATCGAGTTATGAATTAAAATAAATTAAAAAATATCACATCGCCTAAAAAGTCCCCTGTCCCACACATAACAGGCGTCACAAACTGAAAACCAATATTATTTTTAGATTTTGCCAACCTCCAAATGATAACTTTAAGAATTTTATGTCAATTCATAAACCAAAATTATGAATATTCTGAAATATTTTCATGTATAAAGCCAAAAAATACCGTTATTTGAAAGTAAAAAAAAATTTGATGGTTCCCGAGAAAATAAGTAAATTGTTTTGAGTTCTACTTGACTAGATCTACAACCTACACTTTGTTGTTTGTCGGGTATATTTGGTTTTTTTTTTGTCGCACAGTGTAATTTGCATTACAATCGCTCCGAAAGTCATACCTTCTAAGGCGGGTTTGGGCATTCTGTCAAATATTTTTATCCATTTTGCTAATGATGTTTTGTTCGTACTTATTTTTTTTTTCCATAGTCATATCGTGCTTTAAAGCTATGAACTTCAAAACTGTCTGAGATTCTGCAATTGGTAAATAAGATATTGGAGATGAACCAGAATGCGACTCTCAATTAGGAATGGCCGATTTTAGCTTACTCTCTATATAACGACTTTATCAACGAATGTTTGAATTGGACAACTGCCATTACCTAACAGCTTCTCGAGCTAAATATGGCTATGATAAATTTTTTTAAATAAGACCACTTATCAAGTATTTCAACAAGTGATGCCAAGCTCTTCCCATGCTCCAACGACTCTGTGTTGATGAGTCGATGTGTGACAAAAATGATGGGCAATCCGATGTGTCAGCATGTGACAAATAAGCCTCACAAATGGGAAAGAAAACTTTCCGGCCGGCATATGAAAAATATGCTAATAATGTCGTTTTGGGAGCTTATAGTTTTGGTAGCGTGCCAAACAGTAAAATTTCATCCGATGCGAAAAACAGTTCATTTGGTATCTATCTACCTATATTGGCACTCGAATAAGTTAATAACATATCGAGATTGAATGCCCAATTATCGAATAGCGGACAATTCGCTTGTTTTATCTTCTACAAGATATGTATTTTGTTAATGTGAATATTCTTTACTATCGGCATAAGTTGCCAACTAACTGACTTCCGGATTGAAAAGTTGCTGAATTCCTGTTTTCAAAAGCGCCACGAGTTCATTGAAATATTAGAACACACTTTATATGGGGAAATAAGGGTTTTTTAATCAAAAGTCTTCTGTTTAAGGAATTAAAAATCATTTTATTTCTATGATCAAAATAGTTTGTAAAACTAAAAAGTTACAAAGAGTTATTGTGCATGGTGATGACTATCTACTATTTGTTTGATATTTGATGTGAAGCCACTGACCTATGTTGGTGATCTTGTAATCAATCATAGTGTTCCATTTGATTTTGAATACGTAGATCAATATTGTACAGTCCTTTAGTATTGACGCGCGGAAAACTGTTTACCGATATATTCCGCAGAGGCAAAGTTGATAGAATCGCAATTCTCGCCAGGCACGTCTCAATTTTTAGGCTTTCCAAAAGTCGACGCTGGCATGGGAGAAAATATGGCCAAGGTCGTTCATTATGCACTAATCTAATGGGATATTTTTAATAATGTAAAATCCCATAAATGATCAAATACAAACGAAAACACTGGCACATGCATTTTGTTGGAAAACAAACTCTATCGAAAATGAATCAAGTTCGCATGGCATTGACATCTTGAAATTATTCCTCTTTCGGGAGCAGTTCACTTTGACAAAACAAGCATTAAATGGACTGTGCTTCATATTTAGGTATTTTTCTTGTGTAACTGTATTTACGCGGCTTACGAGGCCCAAATCAAGATATGAATTTCTTGAAAGACATTCCATCGCATACGCAAAAATTGACCCAGATTGAAGCGATTTTGCATAAATGGAATAGCCATTTGTGGTATTTGACACCGGAAACAGTGGCCTTGTCGAATGTATCACTCGTAACATGAACCAATTGTAGGATTGGAGGATGATCGAAAATTCTCGGCTGTACATAATTTGATCGATTTCGTATCACCCAAATTCAAAAATTTCCTTGAAGCCTTCGGATTAACCACCGTGCAGCATTATACGTTCATTCTTATGAAAGACGAAGAACAAAATTAATATATTTTGCAGTGCATTGAAACATATCGTCGAAAATATCCCTCATCCAACATGTCGGATCTAATATAATCTGGAAATTGTTTGAACTGCTTTGTTTTTCGTGCGATTTTGATAATTTACGGCTTCTTAGAATGGAAATTATTGTATTTAAAAACGATTTTAAGAGTGGTTATAGAAATAAAATCATTTTTAGTTGCTTAACCATAAGACTTTTGACTAAACAGCCAATATTTTGGCATATAAAGTGTGTTTTAGTAGTTCAATGAAATTTGGCAGACCTTAGCTTTATCCGATTGAATACTTTTTCCACCCGAAAATCCGTACATTAGAAATAATACATGGTCTAATACACAAGAACGCATCGTGTCATCTTCGATGGATTTTTTTGGATTTTATAACCTAGTTATATATACACCCTATAAAAGGGTATTATGGAGATGGCGAGATGGTGAAATGTTCGATGGTATTAAAAACATCGATGTTTTGCCGAAGCATCGTATATACAAGAACCTCGTAAAACATCGGATAGTTAGAGGCTAACCATCGATGTTTTCAATGCACCGATGTATTTTTTACACCACTAAGAAGGAGCCGTGATCAGTAGCAATAGTCGAGTCGATATAGCCATGTCCGACCATCTGTCCATGTTGTACTCTGTTTCTCAGAGACTAAAAGAGTTAGAGCAAAACAAATCTTTCCAAATGATGCACATTTTCAGGGAGAAGATCCAGTTTGTCGAATCATGCCGATATCGCAACCCGACAAAACTTAATTTCGCGCCATACCCCCATACCATAAAAGCTTAACCAAATGTTCTTTTAATATCGAAATAGAGAAAACTCAAGAATCAAAAAAAAAATGGTGGCTTTCATCTTGAGTTCTTTGCCCTTGCTGAAAGAAGAAAATAAGAAGCCACTGAAAAGTGAAAAGTAAATGATTCTTTACTTTATCTTTCTGAAGGTTCTAAGCCTCTTGGAAAGTTTACGAAAAAGGTGTTAAAAATCGCATGCGGCATGACTGATTTGGCATTCAAAAAACGTTGGAATCAATTAGATGTATTTATAAAACGGCAAAGTATTTGTTTTCTTAAGTTGCCAGAAGAAAAGTCTGCACAGAAAACTTAATATATTCATTCTGGAGCTTTAAATAAACAAAATCAATAGTTAATCAAATATTAAAAACTCGTTCTTCATTAAAACTTTTGTTAAATTCTTTTCACCATTCACAGAATCGAAATACAAAATCCATATATTTATATAGCAAAACTATACTTTCACTTTTAGCAAAAAAAAAAAAACAACATCTTATCTATATACATATATCAAAAGTTATATCTTTTAAACTTAAAATAATTCTTAGTTTTAGAACATTTAAATTTGTAATATCGCTATAACTCTATATAATTGTCAATAGAAAGTCACACTCTAAGTTATACTAGGCAAAATAATGTTCCAAAACATATTGTTGGTTTCGAAACACTTTGACAATCCATTATTCAACAAATATTAATTATTTTTGTTTAAGAAATATGAACTAGTCTTTTGTAAATCTCACGCAAATGCCAACAATTCAGGACGAGAGCACTTCAAAAATATATACATCCCCAAGGTTTAACCCCAGAGCCCACCAGGCCAATGTATACTTTATAAGGTATGGGTGTCCTGGCGACGTCGCTCTGCTGCCTTCTTTATTTTCCATTCTGTTGCGAATTTTCATGGATCAATCAACCCTTATGCGGCCCATACACGGAACAATCGGTTGCCCAACCCGCGGTGTAAAATCGAAATATTTTGACTTTCTCGCAACCGAAATGTACTGCGATATTCCAACCGATTGCAGTCTATGCGTGGCATTACACAGCGGGTTGGGTAACCGATTAATGTGTCATTGGAAAAGGGGCGGTGAACATCTTCCCTTTATGGCCGTATATAGGTTAGTCTTAGGTCTTGTTCGTTGACTCTTACTACTCCATTTAAGTCGTGTCAGAAGCTCCTCGTGGTTGGGTGAGTTTTGGTTGTTAATAACCCGGCAGACTGCAATTTTCCTTCTTAATAGTGCAACTTGACATGTAACATTATGTAAATTTATGAAATTTTCACAATTTTTACATTGGTTTATAAGGCCGCATTTCCGCGTCTTCTTCCGTCCCGGAAGAAATAAGGACGATGCGATAGACTTCAATCTGTCTATAACCCATGACGCCAACATCGTTTTAGGCGATTTTAATGGTTGGAAGAGAGCAAGATACGTTATTCGTTTGTAAGTTCGCCTATATTTTTTACAGATTTTTTCTTTAGTTTAAAACCATCCTCTTGTTTCTTGGATATTTCTCTGCTAGTCTATTTTCTCGCAGATTCCTGTTTTTCTGAATCGGTTATCAATTGGTTTCCGAAGAAGATTCATTATTTCTATTGGCTTTTTCTGGCAATGGGTGGTATGGACTCGTTATACTATTGAACGGCTCTTAAAATCAAATCGCAATCTGCGTTTTCGATATAGTATTTAAATCTCACACTGTAGAATATATTTTGTGTTTGTGTATTGAATTAAGGTGTTCTATCTGAGAAGAGTCCAAACGGAGTTAACGGAGTGGGTTGACTTTTTGTTTGGTTAGTTTAGCGGACTTCTTTTGTAGCATAAGTAAGTATTCTGTAAGCTTCAGTTTCTTGTCGAAACGACATAATGTGTAAAACAATTTTGTATTGTTTGCAGAAATCTTTGAATTCTGTAAGCTTCAGTTTCTTGTCGAAACGACATAATGTGTAAAACAATTTTGTATTGTTTGCAGAAATCTTTGAATAAAGTGGAAGAGAACTCTGAGCCCTGGTCGCATACGATTTTATTGGTATGTCCTGAGAACTTATAAAGGTTTCTCTTGTTGCCAACGCATAGACTGACGGAAATCTAGAGAATTTGTCTACTATAGTCAGTTATTGTATGCTATTACCTAGATATGAATATGAACGATATCTAGATGCTCGTTGGAGCTTTGTGTTTTTGCGAATGTGACGTCTGACGTCTCCTGTCATATTTTTGCTTTTAGCAAATTCATTTATCATTGATGATTCTATTCCTTAGCTAAATAGATCGAGCGTCTGCGGTGCTCGTGTGTTTCTTGTTTACCTCTATGATTAGAACTTGTAAGGTATTTACTGACTACCTTCCTTTGGGAAAATATGGCTCCTAATGCGAAGTTACTTGCATCCGTTGTGAACACAAACGGTTTAGTTGCATATTTCGAATGCTGTCGTACACTCTTTCTTATGAAAAACTGTATGACCTTCCTTTAAGCTAGCCGTATATGGTTTTGTCACTTTTACAAAGATTCTTATAAATTTCCTGTAGCAACCTACAAAAATCATAAAACGGACTTTGATATTCGGGTTTCCAGCATTTTCTTGAAGTGTAATGCAAAAGACAATAATATCATCAAGAGTGTAAGTTAAGATATCTCGACTTTAGGCGATGAAAAAAAAACAATGATTTCGACTTTACGGCTTGAGGCCCAATTTAATTCTGATTCCTATTAATCAGTTAAGCTATATTGCAACCTAAGGTAACTTAATATTAACGCAGCCAACGAGCCGCGGGAGTTAAGTTATCTACTTGTAAGTTCGCCTAGTGGGAGCGAAAAAATGTTACGGAGCTCGATATGATATAGACTCATTCTTTGGGCGTTCAACTGTTTATTCCAAGTTCTTTCTTAAGCTTTTAACCTAAGTTTCGTCGGAGCGAAACGCTTAAATTTCAAAAGAATTACATAGTTGCAAATATTGTGTAGTTTGGCCGGTGCCATGCCAGAGGGGAGATGAGTGGCTGGCATGGTAACTCCTCTTCTGGATGCTGGCTTCTTCTAGCCTGCCGCCCAAGCCCTCCAGTGTGAGCTCGTGGATTGTTGAGTTGACCTCTATTGGGGGATGCTCTGGAACTGATATTTCTTCTTCCTCTCGCGTCGTTAGCGGTGCTTCTCCATAGGTCATCCCATTGGTGGTGGCGGTGCAGTTGCTCAGTGTTATAAGTGCCGAGCCCAGTATTACCAAGGGCTTTCTGCAATTAGCAGTGAACGTTAAGGGGTTTTTACTTATATATTAAGTGCCGTTTATTGGTACTACTATTATTTAAGAAAATTAAAAAATACCTCTGGATACAATTGGAATCTTTATTTTGAATATTAAATCAGCTTTTTTGTAATACGCTTAGAGGCCCATCAGTTCGAACGCTTGTTCCGTGGACACCGTTTCTAAGTGTTCTTCCAAGTTTAAGTTCTACTGCTGTGGTGGTGTCATTTAGCTGTCTGACTTCTAATTTTTGAGTCAAGGATATAAGTTAAATTCTTTATTATTATGTTTTGTAAAAAAAACAATTTATTTCTTTATTTGCATGTTGGGAGTTTATTATGAACTAAACTTTAATTCTAACATAATTGGCTTTTAAAGTCTACAGGTGCTGCCGTCGCTTCTGTGCGCTCGGGCGCCAGTTAAATTCTTTTTATTTTATTTTTTTTAATATTCTTTTCCTTAAATACTATGCTTACAATATAATTATCATCCCGGCGAATCTCCCACGATGGTCCTTCGGAGTAGATCCTTTTTGTCCTGCGATGACATGGGGCAACAGGTTACTCGGGCTCCTTGGTAACACTTTACGTGGTTCTCTGCGAACGGATACCACAGAGAGTCGGCGGTACGACCGGCAATAATTTATTATTTATTATTATTCAACGCGGTACAGATTATTTTCTTTACTAAATCGCACTCGAGCTGAAGCACTTTATCGAATTAATTACCTTGATTCCATGCGGTGTAACTTGTTTCAGTAACGCGACGCGTTAATTTTTTTATTTTTGGGAGTTCGGAGTTTCTTATGAACTAAACTTTAATTCTAACATAATTGGCTTTCAAAGTCTACCCTAAACTGGTTCTGCCGCGTCGCTGCTGCAGCTCTGCCGCTGCTGCACATGCCGGTGCAGGTGCCGCTGTCGCTTCTTGGAGCTTTGTTGTTGTCGTCGCTTCCGCTGCAGCTTACCCAAGGTGTCTTGTTCCACGGTGCTTTCCCACGGATGCGAGCGTGGCAAAAGGTGCCTGCACTGGGGCCGTGATTACATGGGCGCATGTACCTGCACTTTTGGTCAACTTCGTCTTTAACTTGCACAAGAATCCGCTCTAGTCACCGCCGATGCCATGCCAGAGAGGAGATCCGGGGCTGGCATGGTAACTCCGGCGAGCCATTCCAGTTAATTGATCGCTAAGGTCTTTTGTGGTGGCCTTTTAGTTGTGAAAGACGTTGTTGTATTTGGTGAAACTGAAAACCCACTCTGGTGTCAATATGCCTTGAGATGCACGATTGAGCGGCTATGACCTTTCGGTTAGGTCCTTCAGAGCCGTAAGGTATATTTTCTTATTGTCCTAAAATATGTGTGAATTAATTATATGCCGTTGGTCATGTCGAAAAAAACAAATGTTTCAATTTTGTTTTCGTATTTTGGTTATTTGGTTGACGCTACCCAGTCCAATTTTTGAATTTGGATTTCTTGTTGAAACAGCAAAGGACATGTGGTTGGTGATCTGTACGGATCTTGGTATCTACAACCGTTTAAGCTTTGTGAATTCATAAAAATTGTTCAAATTGCTGTTTCATATTCCTTTAATTTTAATAGAATTTAAGCCTCTTCTAGCCTGCCCCCTACGCCTTCCAGGGTGACTTCATGGATCGTTGAACTAATATATATTGGAGGATGCTCTGGAATCGATATCTTCTGCCTCTGCTTCTTCGTAGGTCATATCATTGGTGGTGACGTTGCAGTTATTTAGTGTGATTTGTGCTGAGCCTAGTATTACTAAGGGCTCTAGACAATTAGATGGAAAAGTTACATTTTTACCGTTGATGACCAAGATAGTGTTTCTATATGGTTGGAACACGAATTGTATTACGGATTGTGCTTATAATTTTAATGGTTCAAATGCTTGTTCAATGGACACCATTTCTAGGTGTTCGTCTTCTAGACTATTTAAAATTGCCTGTAGTTCTTGCTCGTTGAATATGTTTTTTGAAACTATATTGAGTCTAGCTAGCAAGATGCTCTCTGTTATGTCTCCCATATGTACCGTCATGAGTTCGGTATTGTAACTCATCCCATCGACTGCGCCAGTTAAGACATTACGGCTTTAGGCGATGCAAAAAAAAACACAAAGAGTTTGAATTTACGGCTTGAGAACCAATTTAACTCGGATTCCTATTAATCAGTTAAGCTATACTATTGCAAACTAATGTATCTTTATATTACCTTAAACGCAGCCAATCGGTGGCCGGCACGTTGCTTTCCACTTCAGTCATGGGAACTTCGTCGTCAGCACCCTTTTGGTAAGATGCCGTTTCAGCGCATCGTCTTTGACATCCGGTCGAGTGGTTAGTCCTTGTCCACTTGGGCGGTGTCAGGTAAATTGTAGTATCGCGATTATTAGGCTGATTATGTGGTATTTTATAATGTAGGTCACAGCTTTCTGCGTTTAGGCTGTACCTTATTTAGGGTGGCTCTGTGATGTATCTTTGTGATTATCATTAGTGTCACAATCAGGAGGGCAGCACGTAGAAATATTTGGCTGTAAGTTATCCCAAGGTGTGTTGTTGTGGATTGTTTAAGGTGATTACAAGTTCAGGGTTTTGGGACGTTAATGGTAAGAATTAAAATGATGTCTGGTTGCGTGAATGATGATGAGAATCCTTTGTTGATTAGATTACAGTTGGGTTGTTGGTTCTGTGTTATTCTGCCCAGGCATTGTGTATGGTCAATTTCCTTGGTGTCTGCTGGGTCCTCGCAGTAGAACATTTCCTCTACTCTTGGGCACAGATCGTTGTATGTGCTTATACTTACCTCATTGTATGTGGCATAGTTAGGTGTTTTTATGTAATTTGTTTTATTAATCGGTAGATGTAGGTAATGGGACAGTTGGAAAATGGTCTTTCAGGGCAAGTTCCATGTTCGTTCCTTCTTGGTCTTGTCGTAAGGTCTTCCTTCCGTCTTATCTGGTTTTGTCTTACTTCCCTCTGTGTTTAGTGGCGATGTTTTTGTGATCTATAGTGTATTATTATTTTTTTTTTGTTTACACTTCGATTTTTAATTCATTCTCCGCATTATTTCTATGTTCGAATTGTCGCTCTTCGGTGGATCACTTTATATATAAATTAAATTCTTTTCTTAGATATTAAGCTTACAGTAGTTTCCATCCCGGCGAATCTTCCACGCTGGTCCTTCGGAGTTGCTCCTTTTTATCCTGCACGTCAGTGGTGTTACAGGTGACTCGGGCTCCTTAGTGACTCGTCGCGAGGTTCTCTGCGAACGGATACTACAGAGAGGATACCGGTACGACCGGCAATAATTTTATTTAACGCGGTAAAGATTGTCTTTAGTATATCGCACTCGCGCTGTGGCTCTTTTGAGGCACTTTATCGAATTATTACTTTAATTCTATACGCTGAAACTTGTACAATAGTTTCGCGACGCGTTATTATTTTTATTATTGCGGTCCCTGCTCGGGCGCCAATTAAATTCTTTATTTGTTATATTATTTTAAAAAAAAAATTTTAGTTGATAATAAACTCCCAAGTGGAAAACAATAACTCAATAAAAAATGTTTTTTTAAATAATATAACAAATAAAGATTTTAATTTATATAATAAAGTTTGTAATCCTCTAAGTCTTGATAAAAAAAAACAATTTTATTTCGACAAGGTTTACAATAAATGAGCACGACGACTTTACAGTTTTAAGTCTTAAATCGAACTCTTAACTCTAATAATTCTGCCTCAATGAAACGTCGCTTCCGCTGCAGCAGTGTCTTATTCCGCGGTGCGTTCCCACGGATGGGCTGTCTGATAAAATGCGCTGACGCAGCGCGCGTGGCAAAAGGTGCATTCGCTGAGGCCGTGATTACTTTGGCGCATGTGTCTGCACTTTTGGACAAATTCGTCTTTAACTCCTCCCCCTTTAAACGCATACGTCCTCGGATGCGATGTAAAATCGTTTTTGGTTTGGAACTACACTCGCTTCTGCAACTGGTTCTGCTAATTTAACTTCTCCAGTTATCTGATGTGTTGAATCGAAGATCTTTCGTCTCAATGCGTAAGCGATGATTCCGATCATTAATATCAGCAATATTCCAGATAGTGTAAAATTAATTGTTGTCGTGACGTTATTGGTGTTCCTCAGGGTTTCGAGTTTTAGGGTGTTGTTGATGTTAACTTCCTTCAGCATTTGTAGTGAGAGTACTTCATCGACTCTGTTTTTTGCTGCAACTATTTGAAATAGGGGTGGTGTGGCTTCTGCGAAGACTATTTCTTTTGCTTCATACACCTCATCTTCGATGGCGACGGTCGAGTTTTGGAACTGAATTAGGAATGTTCCTCTGAGTTCCATTTCTTCTTTATCGATTCTCAGCTTTCCGTCGAAGTCGTTGGGTAGTACTGTACCGCTGAATAGTTCTTCATAGTGCGGTACATGTTGACTGTTGATTATTTTGCAATTCGGAGCTTGGTTTTTCAGCAGTGGGGTTATGCATGTATCGTTACTTAAGTCTATTACATTATTCCTATTGCATATGGTCTTATCGTTATGGGATTCGCAAGAGTCTTTTATTGTATCGTATATTAATTTAAATTCTTTATTTTTATATCATAAAAAAAAACATTTTTTATTTAGTATTCCTTCCCATTTGGAAGTTTATTATCAACTACTTTAATTCTAACAATCTTGGTCTTTTTAACCCTACCCTAAACTGCTGCTGTCGCGTCGCTGCTGTAGCTCTGCCGCTGCTGCACATGTCGGTGCAGGTGCCGCTGTCGCTCCTTGGAGCTTTGGTGTTGACGTCGCTTCCGCTGCAGCGGTGTCTTATTCCGCGGTGCGTTCCCACGGATGGGCTGTCTGATAAAATGCGCTGACGCAGCGCGCGTGGCAAAAGGTGCATTCACTGAAGCCGTGATTACTTTGGCGCATGTGTCTGCACTTTTGGACAAATTCGTCTTTAACTTATATAATAAAGTTTGTAATCCTCTAAGTCTTGATAAAAAAAACAATTTTATTCCAATTTCGACAAGGTTTACAATAAATGAGTACGACGACTTTACAGTTTTAAGTCTTAAATCGAACTCTTAACTCTAATAATTCTGCCTCAATGGAGCCTCCGTTTCCTGTGTTTGTTTATGTTCGTGGTTAACAACGCTCAAGTGTTGTCATCTAAATTGTAGTATCGCGATTATTAGGCTGCTTGTGTGGTATTTTATAATGTAGGTCGCAGATTTCTTCGGTCATTGGCCGTTGTACAGCGTTTAGGCTGTACCTAATTTAGGGTGGCTCTGTGATGTATCTCTATGATTATCATTAGTGTCACCATCAGGAAGGCAGCCAGTAGATATATTCGGCTGTAAGTTGTTCCAAGGTGTGTTGTTGTGGATTGTTTAAGGTGATTACAAGTTCAGGTTTTTGGGACGTTAATGGTAAGAATTAAAATGATGTCTGGTTGCGTGAATGATGATGAGAATCCTTTGTTGATTAGATTACAGTTGGGTTGTTGGTTCTGTGTTATTCTTTCTGCCCAGGCATTGTGTATGGTCAATTTCCTTGGTGTCTGCTGGGTCCTCGCAGTAGAACATTTCCTCTACTCTTGGGCACAGATCGTTGTATGTGCTTATACTTACCTCATTGTATGTGGCATGGTTAGGTGTTTTTATGTAATTTGTTTCATTAATCGGTAGATGTAGGAAATGGGACAGTTGTAAAATGGTCTTTCAGGGCGGTGGCGATGTTTTTGTGGTATATAGTGTATTATTATTTTTTTTGTTTACACTTCGATTTTTAATTCATTCTCCTCAGGGCATTATTTCTATGTTCGAATTCTCGCTGTTCGGTGGATTACTTTATATATATAATAAAATTTGCAATACTCTAAGTCTTAATAAAAAACAAATTTTATTCAGACAAGTTTTACAAATTAATGAGTAAGACGACTCTCACGTTTAAAGTCTAAAATCGAACTGCCTTAACTCTAACAATTCCGCCTAGATGAAGCCTCCGTTTCCGTTGCTTGTTTATGTTCGCGGTTCCCAGAAGCAGAATATTCCTAATGGAATATGATCTTCATTCAAGTGCAGCTGCATAACTGCTTAGTCAAGCATAAACATACTGTTGATTAAAAGGCATTATTGCTTTAAGCAAAGTGCCATCGTAAGCATAAATAAACATATTCCTATTGTTAATTAAAAGGCTTGAGCGCTCTAAGCAAAGTGCAAGCGTAAGCATAATAAACATATTCTTATTGTTAATTTAAAAGGCATTATTGCTTTAAGCAAAGTGTCATCGTAAGCATAAACAAACATATTCTTATTGCTAATTAAAAGGCATGGGTGCAAATGGCAATATGGATATGTTACTATATAATAAAGTTTTTAATCCTCTAAGTCTTGATAAAAAAAACAATTTTATTCAGACAAGGTTTACAAATTAATGAGTAAGACGACTCTACAGTTTAAAGTCTAAAATCGAACTAACTTAACTCTAACAATTCCGCCTAGACGAAGCCTCCGTTTCCGTTGCTTGTCTATGTTCGCGGTTCTCAGCAGCAGAATATTCCTAATGAACTTCTGCAATGGAATATGATCTTCATTCAAGTGCAGCTGCATAACTGCTTAGTCAAGCATAAACATACTGTTGATTAAAAGGCATTATTGCTTTAAGCAAAGTGCCATCGTAAGCATAAATAAACATATTCCTATTGTTAATTAAAAGGCATTATTGCTTTAAGCAAAGTGTCATCGTAAGCATAAACAAACATATTCTTATTGCTAATTAAAAGGCATGGGTGCAAATGGCAATATGGATATGTTACTATATAATAAAGTTTTTAATCCTCTAAGTCTTGATAAAAAAAACAATTTTATTCCAATTTCGACAAGGTTTACAATAAATGAGCACGACGACTTTACAGTTTTAAGTCTTAAGTCGAACTCTTAACTCTAATAATTCTGCCTCAATGGAGCCTCCGTTTCCTGTGTTTGTTTATGTTCGTGGTTCACAACGCTCAAGTGTTGTCATCTAAATTGTAGTATCGCGATTATTAGGCTGCTTGTGTGGTATTTTATAATGTAGGTCGCAGATTTCTTCGGTCATTGGCCGTTGTACAGCGTTTAGGCTGTACCTAATTTAGGGTGGCTCTGTGATGTATCTTTATAATACATATCTCTGGTGGTGCTGCGTCATCATTCCTGATGCATTCGTTTGGTTTACAAGTGAAGACCAAGTACTATTCCTTTAATCATTGAGAGTTTGCCAAGCTTGTTCATTTCGTAGCATATCGAGCTCGAGTTACTTATATGTACTTTATGGATTTACGATATTTATAATGAGGCGTGGCTTATAGATTTTGAAGTTCTATCGAATCTAATCAAAAGTAAGAAGTTCAAAAACATGGTCGTTGTGCCAGTGATTAAACTTCTTGCCTTCATTTATATTTGGGATGTATATGTTTTGACTTGTTTTGATCCTCGATTTGGATTATGGTATTATACATATTTATATGCCATGTTTGCCAGCTAAATATCATAATAATTTAAGAACTAAAATTTTCTGATCACTGTTTAAATTATAAAATTATATTGAAAATACACTCATGTTTTTAAGATACTACTAATACTATACCACAAACTTACCTAAATCGAATTATAAAATTTCGTAAATAAAAAAAAATATAAAATAAATAAAAACATAAGATCTTGTAATGCGGCAGCAATGCCGACACATATAAGAAATAGTACAAGTTGATATATTGTAAGATATGCATAATAAGAAGAAGAAAAATGTACATTATTTTAAGATAACATAGTGAAACAGCAGAGTATACCATGGCCTCGAAAATACGTTCAAATAGTTCGTAACACGAATTTTTGTGAAAATTGATGATCATGCATGAAGCGCAGGCTTCTACGATCCGGCTTAAAACCTTGTCTGTGAGACACATCCCGCAGCTGTTTTTCAGATCATACTTTTGGAATTGCATGCCCCGGTAAAGATATCAGTCTTCCTACCTTGACAAAGTAAGCAGCTCCGTGGAATTGAGAGGCAAATCTTTCAAGTTTTCGGTATGATTCTCTTTATGTCGCGGGAATGAACCTCAATTCTTAATATTTATATTAATAACTGCAGTTGGGATCGACTTTCGAACAGCAAACTGTTGTGTTACACGCTCTCCATCATCGGCATGTAGACAAACCATCATGTTACCGGAACAGCAAGCAGATCAGGAGGATAATAATATGGCAGCAAATCACTTTACCTTATTCTTAAGGTACTGCCCTAGATGGTGCTTGAACGAATAATACTAAATGAAAAACACCATAAGCCGCAGATCAAAAGGGCTCCAACCGTATCAATCCTTCTACGTTTTATGTAAATCCATGGTAAATGTACAACCTACAATTGGGTCTATCCTTGGAGCGGACATGTACTCCATAGCCTGGGTAAGTAAAGGGCTCATAGCTGACGCAGAAACTCAATCGTATCTTATTTTTGTATGCTTTTTAGCTTTTTGTTGTTGTCATTGTGCTGTTCCTCTCCTGGCTTTGCTGGGCCCTGCTTAATTTGGCACGTCTGACATCTGTTCTTCAAGTAGAGTGATTGATGTTTGAAACTCACACTTTTGATATTGTCAAGGATTTTCTATAGTTTGGCACTCCCGTCATAACGAAGAACAATGTTATATGGAGATCATTCGGAGAATAACTCCTATCAAGAGATGTCATTCGTCAGACGAAACTAGCACTCCACAAAACGCTCATCTTTCTTGTTTGGCGCCGCAGCATGGGTGTCCTTGGAGTGCTAGAGCGGAAAGTACTCCGTAAGATCTGTGGCCCGACGAACTATATGATATGGACATAGTTAAGCAAATTAACATCCAGTGGCTCTGCTGTCTCAGTCATGTTGCGTCGAAGGGGTAACCGTTGGAAGAAGCAGGTAGACAGAGACCTAACTACCGTTGGTATCACGATTGAGGACGTCGTGCGCGGAGCCGAAACCCGGTACGACCAGTAACCGGGTTATAGCGTGATGATTTCCAACTGTTGGAAATGGCATGCTGACATATATAGGCAAAAATTACAGCTATATCAAAGCAGCACAACCACCATGAGTGAGAGACAAACGACATCATCTACGTAACATCAAAGAGAGAGAGAGAGAGAGATAGATGTACTACTTTTCTCTGCTCGTCTGTATGCTCCCTCAATTTTCGGCAATACGATAGTGCGAAAGTCGTGACATGTTGAAAAATTTAAATGATAAAGAAAAGAAAAGCTATCTTGAAATATCAAACTTATATTTTAATGTTATTTTCGAGCATTATTACTTTAAAATGGTTATACCAATAAATCTGATTCGGTACTGTTAAATAAGCTTACTTAATAGATATTATAAAACAAGGTACTTAAGGTTAGAAAATTTAACATTTTTTTGTAATAAATGTTTAAATCAATATATTCTGACTTCAAAATTTTGGGGCGTCTTTATTTTCTACAAAATGTAAAGAAAATAACAAAATTGTTTGTTCTTTTAACTTAACTCATGGATTAATTTTGATTTCAATAAGTTGTAATAGTAAAAGCTTTTAAAGTGAGTTTTTCAGAAACTGTAGCCAACGGGCCTTCATGCTCTAATTGGTGCATTAATTGGAGGCAAGGAAAGTATCTATATTTAGATCTCTTTTCACAAGTCCGATCTGACTGCAAGCATTTTCATTTCGGGAAGTTCTCCTATTCGGAGATAATTATTATGAGAGCAATATTACTTTTATGCTCATAACTTCAGTTTTCTTAGGCCAAGGTTGCTGAATTTCGAAACATAGGTCGAAAACCGTTATCTTAAACGTTATCCAAAACGATCAAGTGAATTGTTTTATTGCCTTACCGAAATTAAATATATTATTAAAACTAATCAGCGTTACCCGTTATTATTTTCCAAAATAAGCGAATTATACCAAAATATGTTGCCGTTTTATCCTTACATGTAGTACTATACATATGGGTCAATATATATAATTGAAAAAAGCCGGAGTTTTTTTTTCCGGAGGATAAGTTTGTTGGATTTGCAAGATTTTTGCAGATAGCCAATTTTTACCACGAGTATTTTTTTCGAGAAATCCCGACTATTTATCGAATTACCAATATATGCACATTGGTTTTTATGTAAATTGTCTATTTTACTTACTCATACTACATCCTGTAAACGAATAAAGATAACTAAAAAAGTTTTCTCAATCGCTGAAAAGATAAATAAATAAAGGTGCCCGTGGGATACCCTGTACCAATTTTTTCCACGAAAATCGAAATTCTATGCAAATTTTTATAGTGAAGCGTTAAAGGTTATGGACTTTATTAATATAACTGGATTGAGGGTGTGGTGAGTAAAAGGTTAACATGAGTCTTCGTAGCAAATATGATGGCTCTAACATAAATTTTAACCTTTACATTGCTATAAAAAGGAAAATTTTATTGACGTTTATAGAAGGAGCCTAAAATTGCCCTATAAATACCTATATCTTTTACAGTTTCTATCCGATTCCAATGGGTTTTACACAGCCCATGCACAGTAACATTGTGCAGTGTTTCAATATATAGCAATTAGTTTTTATGGTGTGGTTTTCCTCGCAAGGAGGAAGAGGGTCAAAAGTCGACTTGATTCGACAAACTTCATCTGCTTGACAAAAATGCGCATCTTTTGGTAAAATTTTTGTGCCTAACTGTTTTGGTTTACGAAATCTCGACGTTCATATTGAAGGACGGACAAACGGACGGCCGGACAGACGGACATGGCTATATCGAATCGACTATTGCTCCTCATTATTTTTGCCCACGATATAGTCTGCGACGCCTCCTTCGGCCTGTTGCATACAGTGCACAAATCTATAATACCCTTTTACAAGTTGTGTACATTGTATAAAAATGGAATCTTGCAATGAAAAATTCCAACGTAGTTTTTTTTTATATGAAGTTTGGCAGCATAAAATAGACAGACTTTATAAAAACCTTAAGTTTAAAACAAAACAAAAAAGGTAGTGAGTAGTAGTAGTCTTTTTGTTTCCACTACTCATTCTTCTTCCTTAACCAAAGCTATAACCAATAGATGACGAAATGACTTGGCTTAAAGGTTATTAGCTCCGTTACAATATGGTACGATAAAAACACACTGTCCGAAAAAAACCACATTCCAAATTTTGTGAAAAAAAAAACTCACTATTCGGTGCCTCTCCAACGCATTCATTCATGTGTACTAATTTTGGTCTCTGTGGTACGTTTTACTAGTTAATTTTATTTACGAAATGTGACGAACATTCCAAATTCAAAATTTGTACCGACTAGCACGTTCGCGCCCATACTAAAACGATACATTTAGTAATTAAGATGACAACAGCTACGATACTTTTTCCCGAGAGGTGACAAGATACTGGTGTCCAATTTTGAATATACACATTGAATATAATCTTTATAAGTTTAAGAATATTTTAGCATCATTATGTTTTTAAATGAATTCAATAAATAGGAACAACTTTTAACTATGCTTTTTTTATTTATTTAATTGCAAGCAAAGCATAAATGAGAATTTTAATTGAAATAAATATCATCGATAGCAAAACTATCGGGTTTTGTCCAGCCCTAGCGTGCCGAAGTCAATGCAACAACTTAATTGTTTATTAACTGTATATTAATTGGCATAAATATCAATTGCACGCAATAACAATTTATAATTACAAGTGGAGCAGTCGATTTTTATTAAATAACCACAATGGCATTGGCCATTAAGAAGGAGTATACCATTGTTGAGGCGCTTATTGATGGCGTGCCGCCGCCAAAGAAGCTACGTTTGCAAACATTAGCTGCGGCAGCAGCAGAAGCCACAACAAAACCAAAGGCCAAGACGCCTGACAGTAAATTGCAAGTATTACAGCTGCTAGATTCATATTTAACAGCAGTTCCAGGCACAGTAGCATCAGGAACAGCAGCAGCTGGAAACACGTTAGCAAATGGCACCAGTATAAATTCTACACCTACGCACAGCGCCGCCAACGGTACCTCAGTCAACGTCTTAGCCTGCAGTGCGGGAAACACAAAAGAGCTCCTGGAGGTGCTGGTCAAAATTACCGATGAAATAGTATATGACAATGTAGATTTGACTGAACTGAAAGAGGCCTCCTCAAAGATTTTCCAGCTGTATCAGATGCAGGATCGTGATAGCGATACATCTGTGCGTGTTAAACTACTGGAGTTACTGTCCGGCCTAGGGTGCGAATGCGAGACAGAGGAAGCCTTAATACACATTCTCGACTATTTCATTTTTCTACTGCGTAAGGAAACATCACAGAAAGTACTCGCTCAAGGCATGATGTGCCTTTATCGTATTGGTCAGCGGCAACACCATTTGCTGCCGCTTTCCCACAACACACAGGTTGCTCATCTGGCCAAGGAGCAGCTACGCTCGAGCTCAGCGCACACCCAAAAGAATGCCATGCTAGTGATAAGCCGCTTTGCCACTTGCATGGAAGGCGAGCGACATTATGTGTGGAAGCTAGCCTTTTACATTGATTCACAGGACTCGGGCGTGCGTGCACAGGCTCTGCACGCGTTGCTTACCCTATTTGAACGTGGCGCTCATCTGCCCGCCATATTGTATAAGCGCGCCGTAGAAGCCATGAAAGATGATTACGAATGTGTTCGTAAGGAAGCTTTGCGTTTGGTCTATACACTAGGCAACAGGCATCCAGATTTTATTATTACCTCGGAACGTCAACACGAGGAGCTCCGCATGATAGACGCCGCCTTTAGCAAGGTTTGCGAAGCTCTTTGCGATCTATCGCTGCATATACGTGTATTAGCTGCTGAGTTGTTAGGTGGTATGACGCATGTAAGCAGTGAATTTCTCCACCAGACGCTGGACAAAAAACTGATGAGCAATTTGAGGCGCAAGCGAACAGCCCATGAGCGCGGAGCTCGTCTGGTTACCAGTGGACAATGGTCATCTGGCAAGCGTTGGGCGGATGACAAGCCGCAGGAGCAGTTGGATGCGCGCACGGTGTCAATTATAGCCAGTGGAGCTTGTGGTGCGCTAATACATGGCCTAGAGGACGAGTTCCTAGAAGTGCGCACAGCAGCTGTGGGCTCAATGTGTAAGCTAGCGCTTTCGCGACCCGACTTTGCAGTGACTAGCTTGGATTTTTTGGTGGACATGTTCAACGATGAGATAGAGGATGTGCGCTTAAAAGCTATTTATAGCTTAACAGCTATTGCACGTCATATAGTACTGCGCGAAGATCAGCTAGAGATTATGCTGGGCTCTCTAGAGGACTATTCAGTCGATGTGCGCGAGGGCCTTCATCTCATGCTGGGCGCTTGTCGTGTATCCACACAGACCTGCCTATTGATGGTCGTACAAAAACTGCTCGATGTACTGGCCAAATATCCACAGGATCGACAGTCTACCTATGCCTGCATGCGCAAAATCGGTCAAAAGCATGCACATTTAGTCATTGCAGTAGCCGTGCACTTGCTCTATGTGCATCCTTTCTTTGAAACGCCCGAACGTGATGTGGAGGACCCTGCCTACCTCTGCGTGCTTATACTTGTGTTCAATGCTGCAGAGCATCTGGTGCCGATTATCAGCCTCCTGCCTACGGCTACTCATCGTCACTATGCCTATTTGAGGGATTCTATGCCTCAACTTGTACCACAGCTGCCCATTGAGGGTGCCTCGTCTACGACCAAGCGCATTGATGATGCATTAAAAGGCGCTGGTAGCTCCGCGGAGTATTTACAAATGACACTTTCGCACATTGAAAAGATTTATACAATGACAAATGAGCGCGTAGAGCTGCTGCAGACAGCGCAAACTAATTTACAGGTAATTTTCTTCATTATTCATCCATTTTGGTTGTTTTCTGTCCTATGTACAATGTACTAAGGTAATCGTCCTGTCAAACATTTTCCTACCAAAAAAAAAAAAATTTTAAATCCGATATTGCAATGTAAAGTTGCCCATTCTTATCTATACATTGGGAAGTTTTTATTCATTTCTGATGGTTTTTAACTAAAAGATGTTATTACTTATATCTGTTAAAAAATAGTATCGGTAGTTTCAATCAGCTGATTAAATGCTTTCGTTTCCTTGCAGCGCCTGGGAGAAATCGATTCGGACATGTATGGCACATCAAACTTTCTGAAAACATTTCTTTCAGCGCAAATACAAATAGAGCAGATGCAGCTGTGGACAAGCACCCAACGCAGTCGTGTGCCACTCAAAGAGACGTTAGCTGCACTCATTCGAAACTGCCTCAAGCTGCAGCACACATTTTCGGGTCTTAACTATGGTGATATACTCCAAGTTAAACAGCTGCGACTACGTGTCTGTGCACTACATCTCGTGTTAGTGGTGAGAGATCGCTCACAAAGCGCGTTGGGCCCCTGCCAGATGCTATTACAGACTGCCGGCGATATAAGCAACTACATGCGTGACTCTGGGAACGAGGAAGACAATAAACAAGCAAATAAGAATATCAGCCGTGCCCAGCCCGATACATTTACAAAAACGCTGCTGTCCAAGCTAGATGCTATTACAGATCCAAAGCCAGGACGCGTGTTTCGTGAAATATTGCCGCTAGTGCAGCATGCACCGCCTTTGGCCCTACCGCTAGCCAATCTTAAGATACGTCGCTGTGTGGCCAATATATTGGACCCGAGCCCATTGCAATCGCAGGATAATGCCATTAAGGTAACAGCTGGTCTCATAGCTGCTGTACCATTTGTAGCCGAAATAAACAACCTGCTTGAATCACAAAAGGCCGACATGCGCATCAAAATTAAGTATCCAGACCAAAATATGCACACAGTAGTCCCAAAAATGTCGGATTTTAAACCCATTATGACAGAGCAGGGAGAGCACGAAACAAATGTGCGCCTACGTACAACAATACTGCTATCGCATAGTGTCTGGACAGAGGCTTCTTTTGTAGAGATACAGTTGTGTCTGGCTGTGCGACCGGGCAGCGAGTTGGAGCTGTGTAAGCCAGCCAAAGTGCTGTTTGCACCAAAACCGGTGCGACGCGGCATTTAGCGCGGTGACAGTGACGACATCGATGAAATTGACAATCCGGAAAAGGACAAAAAGAACCAAAGGCCTCAGCTGCGAGCCAAGACGAGCAAACGAGGTGCGACAAGGCGGCCAAGATAGGCAAAGTTTTCCTATTTACGTCGCTGGTGTATATAAGCAACTAAATATAAACGTGTATTTTATGAATATTGTTAGAAAGAATTAAAAATTCCCTTTTGAATAGATATTGTTATCTGTTATAAATGGCATGTCAATTGTAAAATGTAAAACATTGAGTACAGACTATTTTCAATATAAGGATAATTTGTCTTATAATACATAAGTAATCTGATATTTTGATATTTATTCCTAAAATAACCACATGCCCATTCTTAGGCTAATCAATTAAAACTGCATAGCGCAAAAGATAGTGATTTCGATAGGGGCGAAAACAAACTAACTCGCGAATCGTAAGACTAGTTTATATATAGTTTGCAGCCGGGGGTAAAATGTTTTAGGCATAATGTAGATGATCAGTTAAGACCCTCTGCGTACGCATTAAAATTTACTCATTACCTTCGCTTTCAATTTATTCTTTATTCGGTTACTCAAAGAAGTAGCACTAGTGCAGTATTTTTGTCATCAGCTTAAATTAGAGGATCATCTACGTTGGCAGCAGCGGCCTGATTCAAAATTTGTAAAACGCGCAACAGCTGTCTTTGTTCTTCAGGGATGTAGAGGTTAATATAATGGCAGTATGCCTCCTTGTCCTCAAGTCAAGTCTTGCCGATTTTCTGCATTTTTAATCAGTTCTATGCACTGATTTTGCATATTTTCTCTTTGGCTGTTAATTTCTTCCATTGAGAATATTTATTTGTTACGCAATGTATGTAACAGGCAGAAGGAGGCGTGGTACACAATAAGGGGATAGATCTCCGAGACCATAAGAGCTAGAGACACAAAATCTTACCAAAAGATGCGCGTAATCCAATGTAAGATGAAGTATGTCGAATCAAATCGATGTCTTACCCCCTTTCCCCGTGACAGATTTGCGCAGTTTACAACCGCTCCATTAAGTCTATCAACTCAAAACTCCTCAGAGATGTGCGTCGTGTTAAGATGCATATATGTATGTTTCAAAAATGATCGGATAAGTACATCTAAAGCTATAGTCAAAAATATGCAAATTTCACGCAAAATTAAACGACATTGGCCCAAGAATACTAGAGTTTTGGGTATAAAAGTAATTTTTTCCCCACTAATAGCCAACTTCCCTTGTCAGTTGGAACTTCCCAATAGGAAAATGTTTACAGGCATATCGGTCTTATGAAAGGAGATATAAAAGTGGATACTCCGTTCCCATTTTACCGTATTTAGTGTTTATAAAGAAAAAGGCTGTCTGCATCAAATTTTTGTTATAAGGGGCTGTTCATAAATGACTTCACCAAAATTTTGAAAAACACCCCTTCTCACCTTGACGGAATAGTACTTAAATAATAATTTAAGCAACCCCCTCCTCATAATGTGCCATCACAAATCGTGCAACCAAAAAAATCCAATCAGCTTTGGGCATTACTAGAAACTTGGAATAGAACTGAATCATTGCAGATATTATGCGCAGCGTATACGCTGGTGTTATAAAAGCGAAAGGAGGGTATTATGAAGTCAAAAATTTGAAATTTAATGCAAGATATGCTTGAATTCGAAATGAATCGAAAACATTCCATGAAAATGTGAAGATTTTTTCAAGTTTTATTAATATTTTGCTCCTAACATCACAAAAAGGTACAATTTGATGAACCCCTTCGCCCCTCGGTGGTGACGTCATTTATAAACAACCCCTTAGTTTTCATTTAGTTTACGTACACTTCGTACTTTTTATTCATATTATGAAGAGAGGTGCGAGGAATTACAAAAGCACGAAATTTAAACAAACCAAGATTATAAGCATTATACTTTTATCACGTGGGTATAAATCGACTAATTATCCCACGGAAGAAAAATGAAAAAAACTCCCTTTTTTTATTAAAATTTTTGTATCTCTATCTCGTATAGCCTCCAAAAACTAGACGCTCATACGGACATCTTTTTTGTCTATGTAGCTTATGGTTTGCCACGCCTTACACTGTTAAGTATATGGCACAGTTCTATAAAACCCCTTTAGTTTTTATGTTTCCAAGGTATACACAATAATTTGTCAATTTTTTTCATAGTCTAGTTCTGGGACAAATCTGTCTAGCTGTGTTTTTGAAAAAAAAAGGGGGAGAAAACTGAAGAAAACAGAATAAGGCCAAAACAGTAAGTTTTTGTTACCAAACCCTATTAAATCGTCATAACCTTCACCGTAACACCATACAAACATGCAGCTGAGATTGCGTTTTTAAATCATAGCCGTAGACAAACGATTCTTCTCCGGTATTAATGTTTTGAAATACAATAATTGTACACGCGTAATAGCCCATATAGATAGCTGAAACTATCTTGAGCGGAGCTGCAAAAGCAGGTCGGGTCATTTTAAATAAGATAACAGTGAATAGTGCAATTGCCCAAAGGGTATGATAACTCTGCCAACATCGTATTCCGCACACAAATATTCACACAATCAAATGCGGCACGAAGCGCCAGCTGTTAATTACTTCCGAAAAGGTTCCACAAACATGGAATAATAATACCAGGAACTCGTTCGTCGTTTAAATGCCTGTCTTACATTTTGCGATGGCGGGCTAGTTGTGAAATATCGTGAAAACAGCTGTTTTGGCAACACATCGATAACACGTCAGCAAAATATGTAGCAGCACTATTTTTAGGTAAAGGTAGTTTTAATTTGGTTTTAATTATATTTTCCAAGATAGTTAAGCATGAAGGGCAATTAATAAACGTTAATAATGCAATTTTTGATTTAAGACGAACATTGCAAACATGGAACCTAACACTGCAAATCTGTTTAATTGCTGGTAGGCTACCTACCAATAAGTTGCGATGCAAAATTGTAATATTTTAGCAGATACAAAAAAAGAAATTTGTACAAGTTATCGATAGCTTCTTCCTCGAGAGTCGATTATTTCGTGATTTGGCATTTTATAGTTTTGGTCACACTGTTTGTGATATGTAATATGTATGCAGAAGTAGTTAATTAAAAGTGTAAAATAAAGAATTAATAGCTTAAGTTACATTGCCAAACAAACTCGAAATTACAGTCGTTCATATTGATAATAATTCGCACACGGTTTTTGCTCGACAATTGTGTGTTTTTGTTGTTATGGTTAGTGTTATTGCTGTCTGTCGTGTCGTCGAGCATTAAGTCTTCAACACCGCTGACAAATTGTGTGCGTAGTGCGTAGTAATGTGAACAGTGCCATAGAAATGATGGTGTCAAGGAATTGATTAAAAAATGAAATTAACAACAAATTTGTTGTTGTTGTTCTTGTTGCAGTTGCTTCAAAAAATACTAACAAAAAGCATGTGAGGAAATCAATGTACATAAGCATGCACATACATACACTTTTTAAAAAAGATTTACATACATATATGGACATGCATACATACATACATATATTTATGTTGTTGTATGTGTGTGCAGCTGAGTGTTTTTTTTCTTCTTTTTTTTCTCGTGTCTGCTTTACTTGCAGTTTCTCGAAAATAGAAGACAAAAATATATAAAAAAACGACCAAAAGCAAAGCGAAAAAACAGCACAAAACAAAGTATCAGCCGCCTCGCTCTATGTAATATGTGTTTTAAGCACATATGTACATCAATATTTATGTATATATATATATATATATGTACATAGTGAATGTGCAAACTTATTTTATGTTTTTTATTTTTTTTTTTTAAGAAAACGTGAATGTCGTTCGACGTTTAAAGCTGCTGCTGCCATGCGCTGTCGAGCGCTTGCTTTCCCGCTCTAACCCACGGCTCGTGCCATCTCTCTTGCTGCTTTTACACAATGGTTTTGTTCAGCAAAGTTGCTCGATGATTTTTATGCTGCAAGTTCTGCTGAAGGAGATGCAGATGCTGCAAGTTTTAGACAAATTAGTTAAGAGTTTGCATCAAACAGGCACTCAGCAACAGTCAATTTTAAAAGTATAGAACAAAATCCTATATATATTATATAGAAAGCGAGTTCTTGTATTGTTGTGTAGCCAGTGACCACTTTAAAAAAAAAACAAGTTGTGCTGCAGCACTGATCATGTTTCCGCGCTTGAAGCAAACTTTTGATTACTCATGCAGCAGTCCATTGGACACAACTTTGCCGCGCACGAAGAGCAGTGCTCATCGGTTCGTCGTCTGTCTTTTGCATTAGTTGCTAACCAAACTAGTCACAGTATTGGAACCGCTTGTTCCTATCCCAGCAGCAGAAAACTTCCTCTTCTTCTTAACTGGCCATAACAACCCGTTATCGGGGTACGGCCTGTTGTAAATACATTTATTCATTGGCATTGTGGTTTTATGTGGTGGGTCCCAAACCCTACGCACAACCCTTTTAAGGCCTACTCATTGTTAGTCGCCTCATACGACAAGCTTTGACCTGCTGTGGTGGTATTCTCTAAACCGCTCACCACACGGGGAAGCAGCAAACACCAATTTTTAAGTATTTACTAGGAATGCTATTAGTGCACCCCAATGCATTGAATTTCGAAATAATTGCGAATATTACTCAGTTCCATAGTACTAGAATCCTTGAAAACATGGTGTTTGACAAAGGCCAGTAGACAGAATGAATATTTTCGGTGTTTTCCAAACTTTATCGTTGAGCCGATCATCCTCAAATAAGCGCCACACATTTTTTATAATGTGTTAAATTTTTGAGCTAGGACCCATTTCTCATAAGCAGACTAGACTAAAATCAATCAAAAAAAAAAAACATAAACCAATAGAAGCTGTGGCAAGAATTAAATGATGAGTCTTGTTTTTCTAGTCATAAAATTTAAAAATGTAATGTTTTAAAATAAATAAATAATAATAAATAGTCATAGCTAAAAAAAACGCGATTTTGGAGAAAACGCATAGTAAGCGAGAGTATATAGACGTAATATCTTCTGCAATATGCATTTATTCCAATTAAGAGTATTTCTTGAAACTCATTTGCCAAAAACAAAACTCATAGCAGTACGCACACAACAGCAACAGTAATAACAATAACAATAACAAATCAAAATAATAATCGATCAAAAACAAAAATTACATTAACAGCACATCACTATCGACAGTGACGAAGGATAAGCCGCACGCTTGGCAACGAAAACAACAACAAAACGACGAAAGAGAGGATAAAGTCAGCAGGAGCAAAGAAGAGAGAGAGAGAGAGAGAGAGAGTGCGAGCGAGTAGCACGCAAACTCGCATATGAATCGCTCACAGTTCTGAGAGTTAGCTGTGGAACAATTGTCAAAACAAATAGGATAGATTGAAGCTTTCGGAGACTAGTTTGGAAAATTACAAAACTTATAATAAGTCATAACTAAAGGAACACATTTAAATAAGTATAAGCAGCAAACAATATCACACACGATAATAAAGAAAGCTTTTGGTATGGATCGTTACGATATGGAGGATGTTGTTGTGGCGCCACAACCAGAACACGATGGCAGTTCGCCACTCAAGGAATGGCGCCTAAAACTACAGGCTGGCACATTAAGTCGCAACGATTTTATTGAATTCTTTAAGAAGGAATCGCCAAAGTTCTTTGCATTTCAAAATGAGTTGGAAACTGGTAAGTTTGAAAAACATTTAAACCATTGTCACACAAACACCATTACGCTCATCCGACAACATATTACGTACTCCTTATTCTTTTCTTGTAAGCCTAGCGGCAGTCCTTTAGGACAAAAAAAACTAATTTAATTTCTTATACGAGGTCTAACTATATCCAGCTCATGTAGGTTTTTTCGATACCTTGTCTATAGACCAGGTGTGGGCAGCAGCAGTATAAAAAGTGACCAATGTTGGAATTTCACTGCGCCAGTGAATGGTTTTCACCAGCAAAATGTGTTAGGTGCAGATATTTTCTCATATTTCTGCACAGAAACCATCTTCATTTTGCATTATACTATTATTTAAGCTACAAGAAGTTGCTAGACTATAAAATAGAAAAAACTAATGCAGAATTGACATCTATTTTTGTTCATTAGAACTGTTTACACTGTGTGCCAACTACTGTTACAGTGTTCTATATGGCAGTAAGCGATTATTAAAGCTTGCCAATGCATATTCCGTTTACTCTGAATTGTGCTGAAGTTTCAAGCCTACTGCAATCAACTGACTAAGGTTGTTTGTGGACCAAAATAGGTTATAGACCCTATATATAAGTACCTACTATTAGTAAAGACTTAAAAGACTTCCCCCCTCAACTTTACAGCCTATAAGCATGCACTTAAATTTTGATTCTCATTTGTTGTTATAAATGGTCGTACATAATTAGTTATCGTTTGTTTGTTTACTTTGTTGGTATGTCGACCCTGAACATTTTGTTCACACATCTTTTTTTTTATTTAGTTTATAGCTATTCATACCCATATTTGCTTCAATTTCCGCATGACTGTGAGCTTCGTTTTTCCTTTCAGTAAATAATCAAGTTGATTGCACGATTCGCCTCGTGTCTTGGCACTTTACCTGTTTCACCTTCTATGCAGTGTTGTTGCTGTTGCACATGCTAGATACAACACCAACAACAACTGCCACATATGCGTTTCTAAGATTTGCCAGCCTAGCAACAATTGTAACAAACTTGTTTGTGCCACATTCCGTTAGTCACTGTTGTTTTTATACCCTGTGAACTATGGGTAAGAAGTATTGTAGTTTCGTGGTAAAAAGAAATCATAACTTTTGAGGTATTTATCCGATCATTTTTATAACATAGATGCACATAATCACGACGCAAGCGAAAGTCTGCTGGGGGCCGACAAACTTCATCTTACATGGAATTAGGCGCATCTTTTGGTCTCGCAGATCAATTAACTTATACAGACAGACGGACGGATATGGTCCAATCGCTACCCGAGTCAATGATAAGACTTTCGGCCCATGGAACTTATAATCTGCCACGCCTCCTTCTGCCTGTTACATACATTGCCCAAATCTATAATACGCTACTATGTGTGCAGGGCACCATAAAGTAGGATACGATTTTACACCAAAACTGTAAGATAGAGCACCATTTTCTCGATGAGCAGGGTAACAATAGTGATTTTGCCAACTTAAATTCAACTTTCATATTGATTGAAAAAATACACCTCTTTGTTTTTTTGTTATCCATGGTAGATGCATTTGCCCTTATTTCGCCTCTCTTTTTCTAAACAGACAGCTTGCCTTGGGGTCTGTTTATAAATGACGTCACAGTTATTTAAAAAGGTTTTAAACCCTTTTTTGAGCCAGTTTTTAAAATACGATTATCGGTGAGCTGGCAAAATGATTCCTATCATATATTTGAATCATAGGGCATACAATATATGGTTTTAAGCTAGCTTTGTCTTGGTGCTTAAATTAGCTTTCTACTGATAAGTGCTTATTTATACTATGACCGTGTCTATGTCACTTGTTATAATGTTATCACACTTACCACTGGGAACTAATTATTTTGCACAGAATAGACCTGACAAAAAAAAATATTTAAATATCATCGGAATGCTCAGTTTGTTCAACTCTCAGCCGATACAAAGATTTGACGGGCGAATGTTCATAATAATAAGTTACACAGAATGAAACTACTAAAGTTTCAAATTTGTGTATACATAATTTATGCTGTGCACAAAACTTTTAGAAGTTTTGGAAACTCTGAAATCTTTGTTTGATAATATCAAATATATTATATAAGCGTAGCACGCAAAGTGTGGCCAGATTGCTGAAAAAAAGGAAAAATCACATGGTAATCCTGTTTGGTCAGCTGTTTTATGTTAGTTGTGTTTATTGTAATTAATTAACACGATTTTCTCATCGCGATTGCAGCTATGTACCTTCTTTTGTTTTGGCGCATCATGTTAATTTAGACGAATTATCAAACTTGGCGCTCTTTTGTCACGAAGCACCAGCTGTTAAATACTTCCACAAACACTGTTTAGTTGGCAACACGCATTCTAGAAGTTGGCAACGCAAGTTGCAGTGCAGCGTACCGCGGATTGGAATTTCGCAATGAATAAATTCCTTCGCAGTTTTTTTTATATGAAGTTTGGCAGCACAAAATAAGATCCACTCAGCTGGGTACCAGTATTGAATCTTTTCGAACCGATGATGGTACTATCGTTATTAACACCCCGGAACATATTGATTTAAAAATTGCCATATATATTTATAAAAGGCATTTTGACCTATTTCTCGAAATTTAAATTGGCTCAATAAAACTGAAGTTATGAGCATAAAAGTAATTTTTCACCTCAAATAATCAACCTCCCTCCCCATATGCTTTTTCTCAACTAGAAAACTTGTACCTTGGACTTGTGAAAAGAGCCATAAAAGTACATATTTTCGTTCCCATTTTGCCGTATGTTTTTACTCATTATGAGGACAAAAGGATACAGGGTATCCAACTGTTGGGCAACGTCTCGACTCTGCATCGATTTTTTTTTTTTAATAATTAAGTTGCCATATGTACATACACATGTATGCACATATGCATTTTTTTGAAAATGGAATAGGGCCAGCAGCCAGTATATACATATCGTATACTTTTGGTGGCATCGCTATATTTCCATAAGCGAGTTCCCTGAATGCATTGTTCTTCAAGTCGTTGCAAAATTGGGTTAAGTCGCTTACAAACTGTTGGGCACTCTTCTCCCCAGATAATTTTAAACATACAATATGAAAATATGCATATGTTAATTCTACCAAGATCTCGGATCGTGTATTCAAATAGAAAATTTGACACGCTATATTATATATATTTGTACGGAAACTCCTGTTCGCCTAAATTTACAAGTTGTTTTACAAACAAATGAACAACTCAGCTGATTGCCGTTTAATCAACTTAAATTATAGTATTTTCGGTCGTTCACAAATGGAACAGATAAAATTCAAATAACACAGGTCAGCACGAGTTTTGGAAATGGGCTCTCAATTTCAGATGCTGGCCACGTCACATATAATATGTATAAAGGAAAACGTAAACTTTGTCAAAAGTCAACTGCGTAAATATGTTTTCGATAGTTTTATCGTTCTTTAAAAAAAAGATTCGATGCTATCGATAGTACCATCGGTTCGAAAAGATTTGATACTATCGATATAACTATCGGTTATACTGGAAGTTGCAGGACAATTGCTAGGTTAGCACTGTTGTTTTTGTTATCAATGCATTTTCGGCTAGCAATTGTCGTGTGTTTAAATTAACGATAGTGAGTAAAAATGAAAATTATTTGGTACCTCGACTATCGATAGTTTCGCAGCTCTACAGTATGGTTTTAATGAAGAACTGACATGTAGCAACATTCGTCACCTTTGAGTTATAAGGATAAGGCTTCACGTCCATTTTACTCCTATGAATGAGGCTGTATAGCCATGGAAGCAGAGCTATTTTTTTCAAAGATTAAGCTTTCTTTAATATGTGAGGAGGGAGCAGTACATTGGGAAAATCAGCATTAAATTTGTAGACCTGTGTAATCAACCTTCCGTGAACATACGTAAACATGTACGTTTATATAGACATGTGTAAATGTATGTAGTATTTGCTATGTATTTACTTTTCTTGAGCACTGTTCTTTGTTCTAGTCTATTGCGTCTTGTTAGCCGATGCATTCAATTGATGGTCTACTACGTACAGACATTAAACGTGTATATAGAAAGTATTGTGTTATATACCTAGATATGTAAATATGTATGCTTTTGTGCAATATATGTAAGTGCCAACGTGGTAAATGCCGGTTCGTTTTGCATTATCATCATTCATACAAAGAGAGAAAAGCGTTATGAATGTTTGAATGTATGAATGTTATATATTATGTATGTATATGGTAAATGACGTCATTGGCGATTGACGATCTGTATAGGGACATATACTTTTGCATTGCACTATGTACATATGTACATATAAATAGCTGTTTACGTATGAGAGCATTTCTTTCTGTTTGTATGTACAATGTCTGTCTTAGTGATTGCTTATCATATAAAGAAAATTCAAATGTTGATCACTTAAACAATCATTTCGGCGCTCAATTATTTCACCCACTCTCTCGGTCTCTGTCACCTTTGTCTATATCATATCAAAACTATTTTGGCAGACTACGCTACATTTTAGTTTTGGTTTCCGTCTTGTAAATAAGTGAATATTGCTATACGTACTACTAAGAATGAGTCGACCTTGAACTGTATTCGATTTAATAAACTCGTTTTCAATTCGTTTTTCGTTCGAAGGTTCTTCATGTCGTATCTTAGCATTTAAATAAAATTGGTTAGAACTTTGGCTTTGATATTACAGTTTAGTTTACATGGAGGCTGTGGTTCGATGTTAGTGGCGGACCTAGTTTTAACCAACTTTTGATTTCAGCTTTGGTAACATTATGATCTCATATTTAATTTGTGTTTCTTTACATTTGTCAACGTTTTTGTATGTATAACTTGTGTTATTGTCTTATTTTTGATTAACTTTTGTTTGTTGTTTTGTGTCTAACCAGTTCTACATATATGTACATACGTACATAAACCGAGAGACACACTTGCTTAGCAAGACCCAATGGCGGCATTACTCATACGCCACCGTAGCGGCGGCCAAGACCGCTGTTTAAATTGTTGCTGTTTATTAGGAGCATCTGTGTTTTGCTATGCAGTTTAAACTTTGTATAGAATCATTTTCTTTGGGTGTGAGGATGTATTCGTTGCTAAAACGTCATATTTATAACTTCCAGCAATTTCTATCTAATATATAATACATAAATTATTAGTGAACACGTAATACAGTTTGGGTAAAGCAGCTTTAGCACCTTAAGTGGACTTCACTTTTTGAAAGCAACAAAATATATTCTGTAGGACTTGCTGGAAAAATTAAGTCTTTTAAAATTAACGAAATAAAAGAGCTTTTTTACCTTAAGTTAAGTTTCCTAAGTTATTTTAATTATGCGTCATTACCTCATCTTCTATATATTTTACTTTCTTTTAGTTTACGTTTTTCCTTTTTGTTTGTTAATTTCAGAAGCAAATGCACCAACTCGTAAGTAGTTTCGCATTAGTGACACCGCCTCTTATAGTCTTAAGATCTAGTCATATATTTGCATACAAAAAAGTTTCTTAATCCTGTAATGTATTTTAGCTCAATGTTGTTTCGATATCATATATTTATGATTTGTGCAATAACCAATCTGGGGCGGAATGGTATGGTATAGACACCTAGCACTAACAGCCTGAATTGAATCTATTCCGCCCCAGAGAATCACTAAAAACACAATTCAACAATCACAATCCAACTCTGTGTATCTCATATATGTTAACAACATTTTTATTCCGCCAATAATAAAAAAAAAACGAAAAGACCCAAACCCACAATACCATCTATTTTATTTTAATTACAAAAAAAATTATTTTATTCACCGTTTTTTTTACGACTGGCAAATTGACACTGGAACTAATCTTACTAACTGCATGTTTTTAATGTTAATTTTATGTGAAAGAAAGAAATGTCTGTCCTGATGCAAAAAGCGGGAAAAAAAGGCAAAAGTCTGTCTAACATATTTATTTTTCTGTTTTGTTTTTAGTTATTTGTATGTCGAAAAAAATTCGTCTTAGAATTCCCGTTCCATAATGATTAACTCGACAAACGTAATCGATTTATTCCTGTCCGTTAACTCTCTGTCTGGTCCATCTGTTTCCAACCATAAATCCAAATTTGTGGGCTTTTGGGTTTTTATCCTGATATTGTGCACATTTCTGTCAATTTGTGTCAACGTAAAAAAGGCCGTAAAAGGCAAGAACCTTGTTCCACTATGTCGCTTTTTGCATTTTCACATCTAAAATCGCTTTTGTTTTTTAGGCTTTACTAAATAGATGCGACTTAAAATGTCGCATTCAATTTAAAAGTAACTAGTTCATTCGCATTTCATTCGGCTTCACCAGTTCATTTGTGGAGTTTCTACCTTTTGCAGCGTTAACCATACCAATGTAAAATAACAAATATATACGCCAGATGAATATTTATAAATATGAAATAATGATATTATAATTTTGCGTACAGATTTTTTTTTTGTACTTTAAAGTAGGGCATCAAATGCATATTATTTTCGGATACGGTACTCTTGATACGGTTAACGATATTGTTTCGGTATTCATTTTCAATATTCTCAATTTCGATTCATTGTAGTTGACACAATTGTCCTATGACCGTGACAAAACTATCGTTAGGTAGAAAATTTTATATCCAACAAATTTGATCCTTTAGACTCGACTGTACGGACAGTAGTTACAGAGATTTTAAATACGATAAGAAGCGAGATTTTCATGTGAGAAGTCACTCACAAAACCACGCTCGATATTAGAATCCACTCTAATGTGAACCAAGTCGAATAGGGTTGCAGGCGCTTCGTATATTAGAGTACACAAATCAGCTGATCAAAAAATGTCAAGCTTAAAAAGTGAAATACAAAATGCAAATAGTCGCATTTTTAGAAAAAAAAAACGAGTAGCAAAAAGCGATAGTGGAACAAGGCTATCAAAAACAGACTTTGTAATCATAATCCTTTTATCCTTGGAAGTCAAACCCGTAATGCGAATTGAAGTACCTATTCATCCATATCAAGATTTGAGTCGTTTTATGGCTCGTTGGACAAGAATGCAAGAAATAAGCGACGAAGTGTTACTAAAAATCAAAAATATACAAGAAAAACATGGTTTATGTAAGGGGTCCAGTAAGTTAAATCCTGCATGGCTTTCATTATTACTTATTGATTGCTTGTGTATATATTATTTGTTTTGCATGTTGTAGACGTAGAAATTTGCTTTTTTGTTTTTAATTATGTATAAGTAATGGAAGCGGGACTGCCAACTTGCTTTTAATTAAACCTCTTTCAAAAACTTAATCATAAAATGCTTTTTTGTAAAGTCCATTATATTAACTAACGTGACATATACAGTCAAAGAGAGTAGTTGGCAAAGCTTCAAACTTGTTTCAATGTAACTCATTTCGAGCGCATCTTTACAGTAAAATGCATGTTCAAGGAAACGTTAGCCAAGGAAGAAATCATCGATGTTATCATTGAGTTCATCATGGGCGATGCTCCTGCACGTGCACTCGAGAAGCTACGCCTTGAAGGCAATACGGCTACAGTTTGCGGCAAGGTCTTTAAGAACGGGGAACCAACCTATAGTTGCCGTGAATGTGGCGTCGATCCAACATGCGTGCTGTGCGTCAATTGCTTTAAGCGTTCGGCGCATCGTTTTCACAAGTATAAAATGGCTACATCCGGCGGTGGTGGATGCTGCGACTGCGGTGACGATGAGGCTTGGAAGCGCGACCAATACTGCGAAATGCATTTGGTAAGTCTTATCATACAATAGTCGCATTTAAGATCGGTGGGAATTTAAGCTTTCCATAAACAAACTTAAAATGCATAATGGCTCATCATGCCAACATATGTAAGTGGAAGGAATATGTGTACAAAAATATACCAATGTATGTATACTTATAAAGGTAACGTCGTCGCTGCGACGTCAGCAGCGCAGCTTCTTAACTTTTGATTCCCTTGCCAATTTCAATGAGGGAGGCTGTGTGTGCATGAGCGTAACTTGCGCCTCTATCTTTCGCTATTTCAGACAAACAAAATTTTAAGAA
Source organism: Chymomyza caudatula (assembly GCA_035041775.1). Classification (NCBI taxonomy): domain Eukaryota; kingdom Metazoa; phylum Arthropoda; class Insecta; order Diptera; family Drosophilidae; genus Chymomyza; species Chymomyza caudatula. The sequence goes on along the minus strand of JAWNKW010000205.1, from coordinate 87,855 downwards.
GGATCGTTACCTTTATATGAATATACATTGCCCTATACCCTTTTTTCCCATGATAATCAATTTTTGCATCAATGCCAAGGGAGACGAAATCCTTGACAAATCTGAATGAATCTGTCTCTCTATTCGAATAAAACATACACTTTGTCTGGCTCTCTTTCAAGAGAGGTATATTGGTAGATTGCTGCTCGCTTAGTACGACCAACGATATCGATGTAATCTGCGTATGCAAGCAACTAGACACTATTATAGAACATTGTCCCGTTCCGATTTGCTTCGGCCTTTCGCAACACACTCTCCATCACAAAGTTGAAGAGGTTGCAGGAGAGGGCATCGCCTTGTCTGAATCCTTGCATCATATCAAATAGATCTTTCCTATCTTGATGGCGATCAACGTCAGCGTGACTCTGCATAGTCGCATTACGGCGATTCCAAACAAAGACATATACGCATTCTCAACGGCCTATCAAACGTTGCTTTTTAATCGACAAAAAGATGGTCGGTGTCGATTTGGTGTTCGTGGGCCTTTGCCAGGATTTGTAGTAGGATCGATGGTGGACTTACCAAGCCTAAAGCCACACTGATGAAGTCCAATCAGTTCTTTCGCGAATGGCTTTAGTTTGTCTCGTAGAATACTATCTTATTTTTTTCGCTTTTAAATGAAAGCTAGTAAATTAACTTATTTTATATCTGCATTCCAGGCGAACCGCAAGAATCCGCTCGAAAGCAAGGTTATTACAAGCGCCGTGCTGGAGCGCTGTGAAGTTACCTTTGGTGCCATATTGGCGTTCTGCGTCAACTACTTAGAAATAGAACCAAATGCCAGTCTACAATGTCTCGATGGCGAAGTAGTGGATGGTGAACAATTTTGCACTGTGCTGTACAATGATGAGTCGCATACCTTTGATCAGGTCATACAGACCCTAACGAAGATTGCCAAGTGTCGTCACAAGGATGCCATGGAAATAGTCGCGGCCATTGATCGCGAAGGCCGTGCCGTTGTCAAATGTGATACCTTTAAGGAATGCAATGATCTTAAGACAGCCATCGAGAACCAAATGATACCGCCCACCGGTCTATCGACCAGTACACGTAATAGCCAATCTTTGCGCACTTCGGTGCTGCACATCAATTCTGTGGCTTGCCAGCAGTTTGCCTTGCAGCTGCTTAGCTGGTTTCAAGAATTCCTTGTGCGTCATTATCTGTTCCGTAAGACGTTTGCTACGCTGGTGCAAAACAAGGCCGAGTCCTTTTGTATACGTCACATATTGGAGTATGACGTAAAACTGTGGAAGACGGCGCGAACCTGCTGGCATCGACTTCTTATTTCTGGCATGCTTATGGAGTACGATAACAAAATGATACTGGCCCAGGAGTTCTCACGTCGTTATGCCACCATTGTAGAAGATTTTATTATTGATGATCATGATCACTCCTTTTCTGTGGTTTCGTTGAGTGTGCAGTTGTTTACAGTACCCAGTATTGCGCACCATTTGATTGCGAACGAGGGTATATTTGATAGACTGCTGCATACGTTCTATCACGTGGCCATTGAGAAATTTATTCACAATCGCACATTGCACTTTTCCAAGAACGTTGGTAGCTTGGCATTTTTTAAGCGTGCTAATTATATACTTTATGATTTGCGCTATTTGCTAAGCCTCAAGCCAGAAGTCATGAGCAATGATCTCCGTAATGGGTTCTTGGAAGGTAAGCAGTGTTTTTTTTTTTTTTGCTCCTCAGATTTATTAAAATGTTTCTCTGTTTATTTTAGGCTGCAAGGCTTTAATGCGCGTGCTGAATGTGATGCAGGGCATGGAGTCTATTACGTGCCAAACTGGTCAGCACATGGACTATGAACCCGAATGGGAATGTGCATTTAACTTGCACATTAAACTAGCTACAACCATTTCCCAGGTCATTGAATGGGCTGCCAGTGATGTTAAGCTATTGCGCAAACTCTACAAGATGACAGTGCGGGCATTAGTCCATAATACCTTTATTGTGGGAGCTGCGAAGGTAGAGGCCAAAAATGTGGTCGGCCATGAGGCTAACTGCCTCGTTTACGATGTGTCCGTACGTCCCGTATCCATACATTTGCCACTGTCACGTTTCTATGCTGGTATATATTTGCATCTGGGCAGTCACGACATGACGTATGACAGCATGGCGGCAGAGACAGAGGCCATGAGCGTTAAGCTCACTCCACGCGAGATTATTGAGCCTGTGCTGTGCACACAAGCGATGGTTGCTCAAGTTGCGGCAGGTATGTGGCGTCGTAATGGCTATTCACTCCTGCATCAGCTTTACTTCTATCGTAATGTGCGTTGCCGCGTGGAAATGCTGGATAGGGATATTGTGAGCTTGCAAATTGGCGCCTCGCTAATGGAGAGCAATGAGTTTCTCATACATATGTTGAACAAATTCAATATGGTGCCGTGGGCACAGCCGAATTATGAGTCTGTGTTGGCTGACATCACGCTGGATGACGAATTAACACGTCAATTGTCAATGACTGATGAGTTTCTGGAGCTTCTGATTGTTGTTATTGGAGAGCGTTGGATACCGGGCGTATCGCAGGTTAGCGAAGAGGATCGCTTGCGCAAGGAAATCATACAGCTTTTATGCACCAAATCATATTCGCACTCAGAGCTAAGCCGTGCTTTGCCCGATGGCAATAGCGATAGCATTTTTGAGGATGTCATTAACACAGTGGCCGTGTTCAAGAAGCCTGTTGGCGTGGACAGCAAAGGCGTGTACGAGCTAAAGGAGCATCTGTATGATGAATTCAATGTTTACTTCTACCACTATACTAAGGAGGACAAATCCAAGGCCGAGGAATTGCAACGAGAGCGTCGTAAGTCCAAAAAGCAGCTCATCTGCTGTCCTCCGCCCATGCTACCACAGTTGACGCCGGCGTTTACGTAAGCGTTTAGAGTTTTCTACAGTTGTGGTATTTATTTATTAATAAGTTCTTTTCTTGCACAGCTCAATGGCCAACATACTGCAGTGCAATGTGTTCCTTAGCATTGCTACACAGGTCATGGACCGCGCTTTGGATCCAGCCAGTCGTTCCTTTACTGAAAGTCAAGTCCAGAAGGTGACCTTCTAAGGAATTTTAAACTTTTCATTGTACTACATGAAATCTTTTCTTTTAGGTACTGCATCTGCTTGGTTTTGCTATCCAGGAGGAGCTCACCGAACATTATCCGTTCCTTACCTTCTACGAACGCTCGCAACAGTTTAATGTCCTGGATAAGCTCGAGGAACTGGCACGTTGTTCACGCGTAAGTAATAAAAATCAAACCATTCTATAATTACGCACAAGAGATACTATTAATAGATAGATGACGTTACCTAAGACTATTTAAAGATGCTTCAGAGCTTCAAGTATGCAATTATGTCTAGTTTGAATTTTCTTATTGAATTCACTTGATATTGATCTTAATTCGCAGCCGTTTAAAATCATAATGTTATCTTATGATTTTACAACATTAATGCATAATAGGAAAATTATTATTTAAATTTATAGCGAAAATTAATAAATAACTAATTAATTATTTTTATTTATTAATTAAAAATATAATAAATAATAATAAATATATTAGGACAAATTTCCAAAAACGACCAATATCGAATTTGTATAACCCAACACTTTTGGTTACGATAAGTAAGAGAGAACGATAAAAAGAAGACACCTATATTTTTTATACCTTGTACAGAAAGCGTAAAAGGATATTATGGATTAATGGAATGTTTGTAACAGGCAGAAGGTGACGTAGTAGACCATAAGATTCATGGTCAAAAACTGTGAGCATTGACTCAGGTGGCACTTGGACCATATCCGCCTGTATAAGTTGCTAGATCTGGGAGACCATAGAGCTAGGAAACCAATAGATGCAAGTTGTTGAATTGGGTTGATAGTCCCCGTTTTCGCTAGCAGAAATTTCGCGACATGCTTTTGTGCATCTGTGTAACATAAATTATTAAATTTGGATATATATATTGAAAGTGAGCCTATAACCTTATCCAAAATTCCATATAGCTAGAGCTAGAAAATTTGGTGTGGAGACTTCTGTGAGCTTAATCATGTTGACATTTTCCGCCGCAATCGATTTACGTTAGCTATTTCAACACCCCGGCACATATTGTTTTTAATGTTGCCACAGATATTTATAAAAGTTTTCGACTCATCGAAATTTAACATTGGCCCAATAAAACTGAAGCTATAAGTACATATGCATACAAGTAATTTTTCAGCCATAATTATTAATTTTCCAATTAGAAAATTTATACTACTAAGAAAATTATTACAGTCAATTCGGACTTGTGAATAGAGACATAAAAGAAGATATTTTACTATTTTACTGTCTGCTGATTTAATGTTTATGGGTATAAATGGTGGGTACAGGGAATCGTCCCGATTGTCTGAATCAAATTTTTTATTTATAAGAATAAGATAATAATTTGGATTGAAATGGGATAAACAGAAACTTTTAAAATCGAAGCACTTCACTTAATTCCTCTATCTCTTATCTCTCAATGTCCTACTTAGCTGGAAGCCCATCGTGACTTTGTGCTGTGGACTATCAAGCGCTACAAGGACTTGCAAGCCAAGCAAGCACCAGCCGCCGCTGGGCAGCAAATGCAGGAGGATGAGTATAATAAGCCATTATCTTCTGAGGACCAGGCGCGCCTGGAAAAGGAGGCACGCGCTCGCGTCGCAGCGGAACGTCGAGCAAAAATCATGGCTCAAATGCAAAGTGCCCAAAAGTCTTTTATGAAGTCAAATGCTGAAATGTTTGCTAGTAGCAGCGGCAGCGATTCAACGGCTAAAAAGCGCGTTGATGGCGGCAATGATATGGACTGGGATGATGACGAAGACAGGGTTCCAGAAGAGGGCGCAACTGCACTATCACCAAACAAGACAATCTCTTGTCTAGGTGCCGAACGTAGTCATTACCAGGCCGCAGAGGAGGGCTTTAAGTGCATATTGTGCTTTGAGGATTGTAGTATTGAAACCACAGGGCCACCCTTGGTCAGTTCAGCGTACCTACAGACCTCCCGAGTTATTCTGACTTCAGAAAGCTTAACACGCAACGGTCCTGCTCTAAATGTCAGTTGCTGCGGCCATGTCATGCACTACAACTGCTGGCAGGAGTACTATAGCAATGAGGAGTCGAAGGAGCAGCGTCGTCCGCATCGGAATCGCATCGCGATGAGCCAACCACACAACGTTGAGTTTCACTGCCCGTATTGTCGCACTCTCAGCAACACTGTGCTCCCTGTTAGCGAGGCATTACCCAAATTTTCGCCAGCGCCAGCTGCTCCCGCCAGCGGCGAGTCAGGCGGGTTGATGCCGCTTGACTGCTTTGTAGAAATCATGCGTACGCTGGCCGCTGAACTCAACAATGTGCAGCACAAATATGGCAAATATCCTTCTTGTAACAGCATCTTACGCAAATCGAATGTCATTGGCGATGTCACACAATTCGAACGCAGTGCTCAAATCGTTCCCAAACTGGCGCTGCATGAGAACTGGGGTGAGGTGATGGCTGCCTTCAACAAGGCTATGCGCAAATCCACACAAACCTCCACACAGGGACGTGAGGGCGAGGCTGTGACCATGCTGTGGGATACATGCAGCTATACGCTGCAGGCTCTGGAGATATATTTGTATGCTATACACAAGCCCCTCAAGGCTGAAATGCCAATGCGTCATCAGAGCTGTGCCAGCCATCTGGTTCGAGCCTGTGCGTTATTCTCAGCCAATCTGACAAGCGTCGAGACTAAGGCTCTCATGGAATGTGGTGCCAAGTTGTTGGATACACTATTTAATCAGAAAGGCGAATCTGTTCTGGAATGGGACTGCTTCCGTTTGATGGTTCAAATGAACTTCACGGTGCCCAATCTTATGCTATGCGCTGATGGTAAGTCAAATGTCAATCAAATACACAAAGATTGGAAATTTTCGCTAGCTGTTAGATAAATTGACTAAAAGAAGCAAAATGTTTGTGGTAGGCCGGGACTCCACTGAGGCGAGATCACCAAAAGGTTATTAACCTTATGCTACAACACGTAGTCACAGTTTCTCTATAAGAACGTCCGCTACCCTGTTTCTCTGGTAACAAATTTGCTTTCTGTGAAGTGCAGTTCTTCCTCGTAACTGCAGCCCCTACGCAAGTCATACATAAACATTACACCAATGGCGCTTCTCCGTATCATGGCTGGGTGACAGGGTGCTTCTGTCTTTTATTGAACATCCCTAGTTCGGTGATTTTGTGGGATCTCTTATTATAGGAAGACAAAATTATCCCGTTCTTAGCAGAACCATAATGTACTGATGACTATGACATCAGTTACCCTACATTCTATATGATGGTCCTTCCTTTCGGTGGCTCATCGACGAAAGTTGGCCTCCTTTCCCTAGCACGCAGGCAGCCGTGCTCATTGTTTCAGTGCCATTTATAGCGCATACTAACAACAATGTCATTGAGAACAAGTATAGAGAGTTTACAGAATATATATGTTAGATTTTTATAGAAAACGCGTTTAAAATTTTTAATTTGCTCCCAGCTATTAGAAAGAATGATGACATATTCGTTTCATACGTGGAGAGTATACAAGATATACAATAATTCTGCGTCATTAAGTAAACTCTAGTAAATGAGCAATATGCATATAAAGATTTTTTTTTTTTTTAAGTTTAGGTGCATGCAATTTAACAGCAAACCTCAAAGATCTGAAGAATTTTTGCTGCCATGCAAAATTTATGAGAAAAAAAAGGCCTCTGTGATTTGAAAACGAAAAACCAATATTTATTTTAATTTAATTTTTATAAAACAAAAAACAAATTAAATTAATGATAACTTTCGCTTTGCCTTGCAGATCGCGATTCAATCATACCCAGCGGCAGCATGTTTGATTTCTACATACTGCAAACCTTCTTTTTGGCCAATTTGACGAAGGCTGCTATCTGCTTTGACTATGAAAAGGAGCGCAATGCCACCAGCAATGTTCAGTTGGCTGACGAAGATGAACCCATGTCTGATGAAGCAAATAAGATGCTGCAGTACATAAAACTGTTGCCTACCAAGATACAGGACAACATTGTAGCCTTCTATCGCAAGTATAACTTGCCTGCGCGCACCTTGCAGAACCAGTTGGCTCAGCGTCAACGCGCAGATGCCGTAGCTACAGGCTCAAGCACTACACTGGAGCGTCTGCCCACCGTGGTGGTGCCCTGTGAACAAACACATATTGCATTGCTGTTCGAGTACATACAGCGACAGATGGGCTCATTTCTGCGCTGTGCCTGCCTGTTCTATCGCTGCATGACTGATGTTGACTTTCCTGACCGTTTTCCAACCGAGGGAGTGGATTCTTTTGAGCTAATGTGTCAGTACCTGGGCTTGGACGATCAGCTGGGCGTATACTTTGATCTGGAAACGGTTTATGCCACCATGCTAGACAATTTCGCCTCACATCCGGACATTGTGCAGTACAATTTTGGAGCTGATGGCCAACAGCTTGTGGTTGTGCCCTGCTTGCGCCCTTTGCCGCATCTGGTCGAGTTGTATGACGACTATAGTGATCTCATCAACAGTGTTTCGGACATCTTCTGCCCCAATAACGAGCGTGAGGAAATGAAAACGCCAACAATGTGCCTGATTTGTGGCAAGATTTTGTGTGGCCAGTCGTATTGCTGCCAGCCGGAGGTGGGCAAGGTAATGGTGGGCGCCTGTACACATCATGCCATTAACTGTGGTGTTGAGGTTGGCATCTTCTTGCGCATACGCGACTGTCAGGTTGTTTATCTGGGGCGCGGTAAAGGCTGCTTTGTGCAGCCACCCTATTTGGATGAGTACGGCGAGACAGATCAGGGCCTGAGACGTGGTAATCCGCTACGTCTCTGCAAGGCCGCCTACGATCGCATCTTCCTTCAATGGCTCGGCCACAATTTGCACGAGGAGATAGCGCGTCTGAATGACAATGCGAATGTGGCTGTCACTCAGTGGCATCACATGTAGTCCGTAAGGATGACAAAACCCTAGATATAGTGCAGTTTTGATAGATGGATGGATGCAAGGGCGGCGGCCGAGGTGGCGACAGTTAATGTGATTATTACATACTAACCTTAGGAGACCATATTTATACGTCTAAGCATTTTACTACACACACACATATACATACACGCTCACCACACCACACACTACACACAGAGATCCACCCAAAAACCCACACGTTAGTAGCGTTTCCTAAAGTAACGCAACTTCAACTCTCGCAATTATAAGGTTTTTTTTTTTTTTTTGTAAATTAGTAAAGTACTTGTTGATAGTTTAAAGAGCAAATCGAAAGATCGTAATGACCGCAGACTGAAAGAGTCGGTCTTAGTTATTATACATAGGTTAGTTACACACACACACGCACACAAACATACACACCGAATCAAATATACCCAAGGATACAGCAGCCATATAGATATGAGAGACCCATATTATATTTTAAACGATACAAGTTTTGTGTGTGCGTGTGTGAATGATTGATATAAAATTGATAGCTTGTCTTGGGAATTTTCTTTTCATTTTAAGTACTTTCGAAATACAAATCGAAGTGGAAATGTTTTGCTCTAGTCGCTAGAGCAGTTTATTTGTCACATATGGAACCATATGATATACATATTAAATATTACGAGATCTAGAGGAAGATCGCTAACATATTTCCTAAGTCACTTTGTTACATAACATTTCGTTAATATCTGGCCAGTCACCAATGAATTTTTTTTTTGTCAACAACAAAGTTTAAAACACACTGCAAACATCTAAACACGATCAAACTTTACCATCAATCGTAACACTGCTAGAAAGAGCAGATGACCAAACAGCAGGATCAGGAGCAGGTATGCAGTATCGTTGACAGCGGCTGTGGCAGGCACACACTTAAATTAGTCAAATCATTCTTTATAAGCATAAAAAGAGAAACATACTTACAACTATATAACTAAATATAATATGTATACACAAAAATTTCGTTATGTACAACAATTTTTGGAGTTCAAGATATCAAAATTCATGTGAATATATAAATAATTAATAAATGCATGTTTGCAAAATTCTAAGAATGCACAAAATCCACAGCAGCAATTTTATCTAACAATTTAAACCAATTCAAAAGCGCTATAATATAATCAATTTTTGATTGCAAAATGTTTGGCACAAATGCGAAGGTTACAGTCGGTTATTTAGTTCGATAACTGGATACTGCTAAATTCTAGCCATATGCATCGTTTAATGTGTTTCTTTAGTGAAATCTACGTTTTCCTGCTGTCGGATGTTTTCGCTGCCTATAACAAAATAAGTTGCCACTTCTAAGCAGATTTGGAGTTGCTTAAACTTTCATACACACAGTTTCAATGAAATATACTTTTTTTTTTGTGTTTGAAAGATTATATATTCTAAATTAATAAATGTAATTGTGTGAAAAACAGCTCTGCATTGATATAGTATTATTTCACTGACGAAACAACCAGATCAGTATTATGGGTGTCACATTCAGTGCTGAAATTCTGTCATTGCCATTGTTTGTTCGTACCGAAAATTAACGTTTATTGGAAATGGTGGATAGAGAAAGTGTATCCCAATGATACTGTCGAAATATTTTCTGACACATAATTTTGCTCGCTTGACTCAGGATCCATGGAGATGATTGGTAAGCCAAACGAGTAATAAACATAAAACTTTGCATTCATTAAATATAATAGGAATTCTTTATTTTGGAAATCAACTGAACGTTTAGACATATTGCATTTAAATAAATTTGTTACAGAAATACATATTTGTAATTATGTATGCACATATGCTATATATAATAGTCAAGTATGTCTGCGTCAGCCGCTCTATAAACTAATTATTTGTACATATTTATATATATATATGTGTGTGTTCATATGTATATAAAAACTATGTATGTAGATACGCATCCCAATTTTAAGTATGTAAACACAATAGTTCTTCATTTTAATGTACACTAGGCGCAATAAGTATTCTGACATTGATGCACTCACATGTAGCATTTACACTAAAGCCGCCAAAGAGCCGCAAGCCATAAGCCAGTGGCGCCCTCTAGCGGCTCTAGTTCGAATGCAATTACGCAAAAAAAACAAAAATTATAATTTTATTGGATGACAGTTCGAAATGTCTAGTGTTTTGCGCTCTAAATGCTTCTTAGTATTATTTGTTTGTTTTTATATTTCGTCAACCATATTGCTTTAAGTTGATAAAATTAAATTTTTTTCATTAAACAAATTGTTAACTTACGATAATTTAATTGAAACACCAACAAAGATCAGCTCAGAAGCTCTTCGAAAATAAGCCACTCGATTAAGTTAAGTTTTTCAATGTCAAAGTACTTATGTCGCCTAACGGGCTTTGGACTAGATGCTGTTTAGGAATATTTACAATGATGCCAATTCTCAGGATGCGTGTGAACCGAGAAAAAAAAAAAACAAAAACTGTACCAAAATAATAGTGATAAAAAAATTCTTTACAATTACAATACTAAGCACTTAAAAATAAGTAAATACAAAGCCATATTTGCTTAGCTATCCGAAACGGCACAACAACGAAGCACAGTTCACTCTGGGCTCATGGCTAGCCAAGAATCTAGGCCATGTCAGCTGGAAGCTGCCCCAAATGCAACATTGTGCCGGTCATAATCGTAGTTAAAATCAAATCCATGCCACAAAGCAAAACAAATCTCTTTTTTTCTCTCTCCTCTCGCTCTGTCCTGTTTTTACACGCTCGATGAGCCGTACTCCCGTGCATCCTCAGATGTGCATCGTAGCATGAGCCGCTGCAGCTTCCACAGTATACAGTGAGCCCTTGGCGGACGTCTGCGGCTGCATGTCCTTACTGTGCTCCATGTCAATGACAACGCAATCGTAGGCCGGCGGTGGGAGATCGCACTTTACCACACTGTCATAGCTGGGCGGCAATGAGTCCACAATGCGTAGCACATCGTTCTGTGAATTGATCTAGAAGAGACAAGACAATTTGGAACTAAATCAAAAACTTTCATTTACATGCATTATACAGCACAGGAAGGATAAGGACAAAATTATTACTACTAAATTACTACTCAATACAAATGAACGGTTTTTCGAGTCAAAATGTGGAAAAAAGAATCTTCGTTCTGTAATAAATAACTAACTAACTAGATTTAAATTCTTTTAGCTCCAGTGCCGTCCATTACATTTTAGCCCATTTTCGACCACCTTCTCCTTGTCATCCAGCGTCATCATTATGTCTAAGAACCCTCTTCAAAAAATATGAAAAAATCCGTTATAAAAGTATGTAATCCATTTCCCAACCTAGCAGTGATGATAGCTACCAAAAGACATGATACAGTATTCCGTAAACGAGTTCGAGCACTGGCGTTACTTACGTGTGTCAAGCCACCGGCAGTGGTACGATTGCCTGCCTCATCAATTGGTCCTGCCCAAATGCACACGCCCATGCGATGCGTCACATAGCCACAGATGATAACGCTTATCACCAGCATTCCAATGCCAAGCGCGAAGACGAGCCAACGTGATTCAGGACTATTAGGCATATCATGCAGATTCTTCTCCAGCTGCAGTGCACACAATATCAATATAGGCACAGCGACCATGGCCACCAATAGATCAATAATGGGACGCTGACTGCTAGGACCGGTATTCAACTGTGGACGCCCATGTCCCGAGCCACGCAACGCGTTATGCGATGATCCAAAATTCTGGCTGCTACTATTCGGTGTCAATGTGGAACGTGCCACTACAGTGTTGTGATTTTGTAGCACCATGCTGCAAATAAAACAAAAGGAAATCTATCAGTTCGGCATTTGCTTACAAGAACTAGAAAATGGACTGTTTTCGAAATTAAAAAACAAAATTGTGCATCTAAATTGAATGAAAGTTGTATAATGGTATCTGTGGTCACATAGAAAATTAGCTTAAGTCGAAAATTGAAGTTTCCAGATATTAATTGATTCTTGCGAAAACAGTATACTATAATATATATACACTTGTCTCTCAAATCGAGATAAGCTACTTTTTCTTACAGTCATATAGAAAAATCATACGAGCCCTAAAGTTCAAAGCATAGAAGATAACTTTCGTTTGACGGTGTTCAACCTATTTCTGGACTTCTACATCATGAATCTTGGAGCCAGATTACGAATCACAAAAATATACTTCGAGGACTTTCGGTGCTCTTGAAGAATTATGAATCACTTGTAAATGAAACTGGAATCTGTTGAACTTGATCAAGAATTTCTTTCCGGCGGCCCACTTGCTGTTTTTGCCGAGTCGAAAATGCGGAAAAAGTATCAGTATCGTAACTGAAAATTCGCCGGAAGCTCTTGATAAATGTCTAGAGCAAAATTATCTAAACATCAATATGTTGCTGAAAATATTAGCTATGTTTTTTGCTTTTTCTGCAGAACGAACATTTTTTATTTCGAAACGGATCAAGACAAATAAACTCGATGGAAGAAGTGAGTTTGTTATAAGGATTTTACCAAAAAACTCAACGCTTATGATTATTTGATGTTGTTTATTTCAGAACTGCTTGAATAGTCTGGCTGCTCTGGAATCACATCACAAGTCATAAATGATTTATCAACAAAAATTAGAAGAAAAAAAATATTCTCTGAGCCACAGCCTCCGTTATCTATGCCACTGCCACAGGCCTTTGCTTTATATTTACCTAGTGTAATTAAGAAATAGCACTTAGCAAAGTTCTCCCAAAATCTTCAGTTGACTAGCTGCTCAAATCAGCACCCATTGTGAGGGTAGAGTTCTGGGTGGTGCATACGATTTCGATACGATTTCGATACGATCTCGGTCATGTTGAACTTATAGAAGAGTAAGCTATTGGTATAGAGGGTGACGAACATATCTGCGTTGGAAGGACCAGTTAGATGCCGCACTAACTGTCTTTGCCGTCACGGAGTAGAATAGACTAGCCAAAGAAGTACTATATGCTGAGTCAATCGGCTTTTCTTTTTTTTTTTCTTGTTCAAGTACCAATAGTTTGACCGTTTTGAACTATCGTATTTGATATTTGTGTGACAATTAAAATTGAATAAATAATTGAGCAAAAAAGAATGAAAAAATAATCTAGTTAAAAATGATTGTTGTGACTTTCGCACTCATTTCTTGAAGAATGCATTTTTATTCAATAAACTTGCTAATAAAAAATGTGCCCATGAAGTCACAATCGGCTTGGAAGGACACCAATTTATTTCAATGGCAAAGGTGCATTTCAATGCCAGAAAGACACTGCTTTACTATGTTGATAATTGAACTGAAAATGTAATAAAAATATTCAATATTTATGGAGGACTTCATTTGATGCAAGCTTTCTGAATTTTCTTTACTTTGTGAACCATCAAAAATTAACATTTCATTAATTCACGAGATCCCTGTTCGGATTGGATGTATCGGGTTTCTAGTTCAACGTTAGTGGATTTTCTTAATAATTACGGTAAGTGCGCATAGTTTGAGTGAGTTAGCTCAAAATCCTAGAAAGCTTATTCTTATTAAGCTCACTGTTCTCTATACGCATCTATCTAAGATGTCATCACGTTTTTGCCCATATTTTATAAGAAGTATAATACAGTTCTGATACATATTTCAGGACTTTAATATAATTCTTTGGCTTCTTCCAATGGTGTTTTCAGCCAATTCTCAATATCAGAAGTCAATGGAATATCGTCTTTGACTTTATCGCCTTTAACAAAATCATTCAATGGTGTTCTAAAACATTTCGAAGTACTTTGCACACATTTTAAGATAAACTCTGATACGAGTTCCTTGTTTTTCCCTTTTAATTTATTTTCGATTTTAGTTTTAGTCAGCAAGCAGTTTGGAAGGTCCAATAATTTGTGATGCATTATTATCTTAAAGCCTTTTTCGTTTAAAGAAAACCTGCTCAGGGTCAGGTCAGTCCACATGCATAAATAAAATGTGCAATATGTTCGTAACTAATTACGGACAGCTACGAGATGCTTTCCTCAAAGTAACTACTAAGATGTGAACAGAGGAGGCATTCCGCCGTTTCCACCGGCAGACTAAAAGTTGAGCTGTTTTGAAGAGGCACCACCTCGAACGCGCAAAGAGAAGAGTCGGCTTCCTTCGTATCTTGATGGCCAAATGTTAAAACTTAATATAGTCAACGACTCTTTTCTAATTTATTCTTGGAAATATGAAAGAAAAAAAATTTAATAGACGTCATCACTACCTTAATCAAATACGATCAATAACCCCCTTCCCCCTGATGACGCAATATATGGACGCTCCTAAGTTGTTAAAAATACCCAATAGTTTCCATTATAATGTTTGATTTATTTTTGAAGTAAAACTTCCATTGTGAGGTTTTTGTTTTGAAAAATGTCCATCTTCACTAATAAAATTAAATGCAAATACCATGGAAACCTTTACTTGCTGACATCGCCAAAAGTTCCAAGGAGTTAAGATGTTTCAGTACAGTTATTGTTGTGCTTTGGATTTTCGTATCATTTTCTGTGGTAAGAGGCAACAAACCACTGCCGTAAATTTTCAAAATCAACAACGATTTCCGCGTTGTGTTCCCAGATTGTACTCCCGGATGTGCATTATCGACATGGAATCAAGAACCCATAGTGTCTCTCTCCATATGCGTACCTGTGATGATCAGAGGCGTTGCTCAAGAGCAAATCGTGAGGAGCTCGCATGTTTTTTTTGAATGTGTACTTTGACCTTTTCAATATTTTTTTATCTTTATTGATTTTGATTGCTTTCTTTGCTGTTTTGTTATTGTTTATTTTGCGTACTGTTCAATGTTTTATTTGGCAACGTGCTTCACTTAGTTCGGTATGAAAAAAAGTTAATTGAAAGCGTTGTGCAGTTGTTCAAATATTTGCTAACGTTGAGTATTTTAGTTTGAATTCATTGTAATTAAATTTAAACAAATATTTTTCTAAAAAATATTTAAGCTGTCAGAGCTCGATAAAAGTATACGTCCAGAAGTGTGAGCTCTTTGAAACATGAGGGTGATAGATTTCCTTTTTTTTTGCTAGGACTCGCTTCCTCTCATATTGTAGTGTAGTATATTATTTTTTCAAATTTTTTTATAGTGATCAACAATTACCAAAAGAATATATATTAACTTCATCAGTCACCCATACTGCAACTGGGCTTTGGCGAAGACATGCATTCGTAGACACCATCTCAATGTAGAATTGAGAAATGCAACGTAAATATTTCTTATCAAAAATGCAATGTTGTGTCATTTATAAGTCTGCATCAAGTATCCTCCAGTCTTAGTCGTAAAATCACTTGTTTCGTGAAAGGTCTTTAAAATGGTAAACTTCAACGAAATGCTAGTTAGCTAGGTACATAACAATACATACACATATAATAGAAACTGATGACGGAAGCTCTCAAGATGTGAATATCATTTATAACCGCCTTCCAAAAGATGCAATGGAGTGGACAAGGCTACTGCGAGCTAGCAGACTGTACCATTTGCTGTGCTCCTGCTGACAGATCACTGAACGCTTTCCTGCATACAAGACGCCTTATCAATTCGCCTTTATGCCTCGCTAATTTCAAAGATTCATATTCCTCTATATGCAGATGCACAATTTCAGGATGGACTTGGAGTGCAGTTTCAAAATGGCGTAAGGGATGTTTCTGGAGTGATGGCGACCCGAGAGGGGACAATGCTGCCTTTATCATTTGCCGAAGTCGTGTTCTCGCGGTATTCTCCTAGGCATTTTTGCCATAACAGGCAAAGTTCCTCAAATCCGAGCCTATCGCGCCTAAAAGGGAAGGGCTAAATGAGCTGTGGTTGACAGCTGAATTACGGGTAAAACTTGCGTTCGGCATGGAGTTACCTTTGAAGCGGGAGCTGCTGCCCATATAGCAGAAGATGTGATTGATATATACACTTCCGCGCTACCCAATGGGGAGTGCATACCCGACAGCATGCATTTAAATCACTAATGAAGAGGCAACAGGTTCGGCTGATGTTCTTGGTGGGGCTTTAGTTGACGCATTGTACCAGGCTCATTGTGCCATGTATATACTTAGGTGGCACATATGGACACCGTGATTTTAATTCAGCCCCCATCTCGTTAAATAAATTCCGCTGTAGGTCCGCTAATTACTGTACCATCTACTACAACTGCCATGAGGAGTTGGCTGGAGACAACGCTGCCTTGTCTTCAGGCTCACACCTGTGAACGTGAGGCTTGCAGATATCTGCATCAAGGAAAAATTTAACATCAGCATGATAGGTCGATGCCACAACGAAGGACAAGGATGTTGCGACCAAAAATCCCTTCTACGTTAGACTTGAGTCTGTCCAGCCAATGACGTTTAAGCGATTTCCATGGAAAGGTTGGAAGAGAGCGTATCTTTGGTCTTACTGTCGGACAATTCAGTAACATGTTAGTCAGGTGTCAACTTCCCAATATCCAGAAGGCTACATGATGGTCTTCCGATCAATCTACTCTCAATTAAATTGATCAAGTTGTGATCGATGGAAGGCATGATCCCAGTGTGCTGCATGCTCATTCAGAGGGATCAACAACGGAGTATCGCGAAGTGAAGAACGCCTTCTATAGAACGACCTTTCTTTCAGAAAAAGGTGAGACGGCGCCTATTCAGACGTAAAAAATGTGAGCAGGGAAAAGCGCCAGCGGAAGGAGGTTATTCCAAAAAATCAAGCGCTTTGCTCAAGGACTTAGTACCGTTGCGTCTTCTTATAGAGATGCAAAGGGAAATCTGGTAGAGGATGCACAGGGCGCACTGGGGTTGTAAAGGGAAAACTTCGACGTTCCCAATGATTAGGATCCCAATCGTGCTGCTGGTGCTGCCGGTCTGCCTGAAGAGTTGTTCGACACTGGCGGCAATGACTTTGTTGAGTGCATGCACCAGCTCTTTTGCAGAATATGGCTAGACAAGAGCATACCCGATGAACGGAACCTTAGTATCCTCTGCCCTATCCTCAAGAATGGTAACCCCACTGTACGCGTTACCTATCGTGGTACCAGTTTTTTCTATCGCATATAAGGCACTATCGAACGTGTTGTGTGAGAGACTATAGCTGGTGCGACTTTGCAGAATGGCGTTGCGCGACACACTCAGCTCCGTCAAGATAGGTATATCTTCTTCGAACCTTTTAATAACGGGTGGGTCTTCAGAAAAGGCTATGCCCTCTCCTGTGACCTCTTTAAACTTTGTAATAGATAGTGTGTTGCGAATGGCCGAAGTATAGTATGATATTGACATCATTGGTAGTGCTAAACAGGCAGTTACCGGAGCCTTTGCGGCTGTTGAAAGACAATCTGCCAGAGAGAGTTGGGCTCTCAGATTGGTGTTGAAAACTTTACTTTTGATTTCATCTACCTTGGCACCACCGTCAGAACGAAGAAAGACGACAACATGGAAATCAAGCGTCGAATAACTCTTGGTAATAGATGTTACTATGGTCTCAGTATGTAACTAATACGAAGACACTCTCGACATACTAAACTAACACTCTACAAGACGCTCATCCCGCTTCCCGCTTTGCTTTTTGGCGCTGAGTGATATCGTAGTTTAATGCAGACTCGCTTGGAGTGTTTGCTCACTCTATCCTAACAAATACAATGGATTCTGGATTCAAATTTAAACTGCCTCATTTTAAGAACAACCAAACTATTTGTACTCTGTACACAAAGTGAAGTATATTTGTGCAATATTTGTAACAGGCAGAAGGAGTCGTGGCGGACCATAAGTTCCATGGGGAACATTTCTTAGCATTGACTCGGATAGCAATTGAACCCTATCCGTCTGTATGAGTTCGCTAAATCTGGGAGACCATAAGAGCACAAAATTTGAACAAAAGATGCCTGTAATCCCGTCAAAATTGTACCATATTGAAAAAGTTTGAATTTTGTAGACCTGTGTATTGGGCGTGTCTCTAAAATAGTATAAATAATTGGTCCCGAACCAAAAAATTTTGAAGAAACGTTAACGAATTGCGAGCTTAGATTTTCACTGCCTGTTTTTTTACATTCCCGAAAGTTTACAATACATAAATATCCATATATATTATTTGTGGTATTTCGCGTCAACCATATTTGCAGGAGCTTTTCATATGTGTATATCTACTTTCTTGTTAGTTTATGGCTGTTTTTTCCTAACAATTAATGGCCGGGGTATAAAACATATGAAATCTGCCAGAATTAGATAACACATTAGATATGAGTTCTAGTCTTGGAATGTATCGTGTGCAATGCGGCACATACTTAATGCATGGCAATGATATGACAAATGTTCACAAATCATAAGTATTGTATAAATACGTACTTATTATTAATTAAACTTGCACTTTAAAAGGCTGTTAAGTCCACAACTGGCAAACGCTAATATTTCTCTTTATTGATATCTAAATATTAAAATATCAAAGCAACAACAAATACAACAAACAGCTGACAACTTTTTAAAATGCAAAAGAGTTGGCAAATGGCATTTGCATTTTCATATTTTTCTAAAGTTTTCTTATGAATTTTGCATCACGAGATTTTCGCATGCCCTTGACTGAAGCCTATTGATAAGATGCACGTGATTCTATTTCACAACATAATTAAAGTTTTGTTTAGCCACTTCAAATGAACTATAGTTCACGGGTAGTACCAAAAAGTGGCATTGGCATTGGCTTTGGTCTTGGCTTTGGCATCGATGCCGCACACCTGACACTTAACACTTTGATGGCAATAACAATGTTGCATCGAAAGTCCAAATCGGATCGAATCCAAGCGACACAATTCTCAAAACACTCTAATTCTCTCATGTTCGAACTGCTTTAAAGCGAACCTCACCGATCAGAAGTTAAATCATAACTGGAAAAGTGCAACAAAGTACAAAAACAAACAAAGAGAATATCAACGCAGGAAAAAAATAATAATTACAGCAACAACGTTGAAAGATAAAACTGCAGCTTGACTCGGAACTCGAACCAGCTCATAAGTACAATAGTACATACAGAAATTTTCAAGCTCGCAATCAGCTGTAAGTCAACGCAGCGTATGAGCAATTTACAACACGACAACGTGAAAGACCGGAAAAAAATTCATGATCGCGAGTGCTTATCACTCTGATTTGCAACATTTCGACTTTTTAATGAAATTAAATAAATAGATTCAAATACCGTTATATGTATGATACTAACGATCGTTGATGGCTAAAGCATGATATGATAAGTATAGAACAAATGACAAGTTGGTTGTTGAAAAATTTATGTCTCTTTCAGACCGACTCATTCGTATGCAAAATTGAGAAAGAGAAAGAGCAAAACACTCATGTACGCACCGTCTTGGGAATGGAAGTATTTCACCAAGTCGATTCAATATAACGTCTAAGGATTCCACTCTATTACTTTCGAAAGAAGGGAAGAAACTTTATAATTTCATTGAATTTTTATTTCTGTCTATTGAATATATCATTAAACTTACGATTCCACAAATGTCTTAAATTTATGGTGTTTTGCCTATCGATATTGAACTAACATATTTTGTGTAAAATTGTGGACATTTTAAACTGACAAATAGAATTTGAAAGAGAAATAGGAATAGAAGCAAAAACAAATGGATTGCGAGCGAAGAAAACAAAGCATGGAAATTAGCAAGGATAGCAACTCATTCATTCAAAAACGTCACGCGTTACCTGTTTGTATGTGTTGTGTAGGTGAGCGTCACGCAAAAATTTTGCTGTAGTGATTCTAAAGATGTGTCACATTGCAATCGATTCGTTGGAACAAAAGTAGCTTGCGGAGAAACAGACAATTGCAGCCATTTTGTTTAAATGCAGTCGAAACGTTAGAAGTTCTGAGCAAAACGTCTTTTGAGATGGTAATACCTGATCAAGTCAACACTGTTTTGTTAGATTTGGTGGTTCTATTTGGCTTGGATATCAACATATATATAAAAATATAATATATATGGTCTAACATTGGTACTTTTTCGCCTATATCTTTGATCTTGATCATTTTGACATCAAACATGCATTCTAATGGGGTGCATAGCTTTCATCGGTGTGAGTGTAAGCCATGAAATTCTATCACTGGGGAAGGGGTGTCAGATATCGGACTGACTGAACTTTTGGGTTCTGCAAACTTTAGTTTTTTTTTTATGATCTTCTTTTACTTGAAAGTCTTCAAAACTTTGTGTACGCTGCTTTGAAGCACTTTGGTAAGGGCAGCTCTTGGCTATATAATTGAACAATTGTTGTTGTTTTTTTTATTGTTTGTATAGCATTTATGAAACCGGTTCGAGGTGAGCAACAAAAACATTAAATCTTTAACCATTTAAAATTTTACTGTGCTACACAACAATTTCAGCTTGCTAACAATAAAATAATGTTACATACATACATGAGCTTATAATGAAATAATATCATACAAAGTTCTGCCATGATTAATATGATTTCAAACATTCATTTACTTGGCAAGCAAACCTCACATGAAGCATGGCAAGCCCATTAATTATGTCAGCAACTGGTTTCATCCAAAATAAGTTCGTACCAGTTTTGTCTCAAAGTGTGGGTAACTCACACAATCTCTAAGTTGTACTGAATATTCGTGGACAGTAACTCATACTCATTGTACTAAAGCTTCATCGTTGAAGTCAGTTGAAGTCTTCAGTATAGAAGAAGGAAACTCCGCGAACCAATTGGAGGCGCTGCCTTCCAATAGGCAACTCGCTTCTTCGACTTGTTTGGTAACTGTTTGATGCAAGTAACAGCAAGCTAATAGATAAAATATCTATAAAGTGCCAGCTGCGGTTTGATACTAGTAAGAAACGATTGAAATGCAATAGCAAAGGTAACTCGAAGAGATTTCCATTGTGCAGGCCCAGTTAGTGTAGCTATCCAGTGTAGCTATAAGCGGTTTTAAAGATACAATCGCGCTCAGCCAGATACCCTGCCAAGTCATCTATCTCGTTCTCACATGACAAATGTAAATATTTGCCATATCAATTTACTTAAGTGTTCAGCGACATCTGCGTCTGCATCATCGTTATTATTATCAATATAATTATCATCATCATCATCACATATATACATATTATGTATTTTATGGGTTAGCTGCTTGGCCTGACTGATAAGAAATGGCAACCTTTTGGTATTTCCCCTCTGTGCTCACAAAAGCCAAATGGTTTGTTGTTCACACTCAAGTTATATACGATCTTAGCACTTACATACATAAGTAATCATAAGAACTTTCATTTTTATGCTTTTTAATCATTTGCATTTGAAATTTCGTTGGCTGATTTCCACATAAATGCAGTTTTCTCCTAAGAATTGCAGTTTTCTTCTTCTTCTTAACTGGCCATAACAACCCGTTATCGGGTTACGGCCTGATGTAAATACATTCTTTCATTGGAATTGTGGTTTTACGTGGTGGGTCCCAAACCCTACGCACAACCGTTTTAGGGCCTACTGGTCTCGAAAGAACCCAGTGTCATTGTTAGTCGCCTTATACGACAAGCTTTGACCTGCTGAGGTGGTATTCTCTAGCCCACTCACCACACGGGGGTATTGCAGTTTTCTAGTTGAGTTAAATATAATACCCTATGTATTCCATTCCGTAATGACAGTGAATACGTGATGATTGCTACGCATGCTTTGCATTAACAATTCATATTTCATATTTCGCAATTCATTCATGAAATTCACGTGCGTGTATTTTCACAATGTCATTGACCAGACAATTATATGGCGGCTGATGCTCTCAAGTATTGAAATAAATATGGATAAACCTAGAACACATATATCTACTATATATGTACATATGTAGGAATGTGTATTAAACAATGCGCAACAAACAAAAGAGCAGGGCATACCAACAACAATAAGAGAAAAGAGCAAAGAATTATTGCATGACCCGGAAGAAGATCATTCCAAGTTTTGAGCTTTTTCAAAATGATCCTTATCTGAAACGACGTGCACATTTACTGTAGAAACCGTAGGCTTCAATTTGATAAGCACATTGGCAATATTGTTAACGAAGCTAGAGGTGTCGTCCGTCCCATTCTTGAATATTGCTCCTGCGTTTGGAGTCCTTAATATCGTCTCTATAAGGATATGATAGAGTCAGTTCAAAAGCTATTCCTTCTGTTTGTACTTAAATTGGAATCCAAACATATAATTGCCTTCTTCAATTATTCGTAGTCTCATAGAGTTCACTTTTCTTATTAGACAGGTTATATTTTCTATTTCTCGTAGAGCTTCTCGCCATTTCTGCCAGTTGCACTTGCAAGCTTGTAAGTCTAATATTGCATAGCATGATCCTTTTGGAGTTCTCTGCACCAGCGTCGCCGGAGCGTTTCAAAACCGGGTGTTCAACTAGTTCAAGCAGAGATTTATGATAAATATAATGAATTTGTCGAATTTGAGAGCGCAAATAAGATTTCGGCCGTTTTGGTGTCGAAAAACGTATCTTATTCGAACAAGAATGTCATCAATAATTTTACGAATCGAACAAACTATGGATTGCGTCGCAGAAATGCCACGATATTTCCCAAACTTTTCAATTGAACTGCATTTCTGCGGATTTTCATCGTCCATCTGTAACAACATGTAAATTCCAATTCAAATACACTCTGCCGCTCTTTTCGAATATCGCGTAACAATTTGCCATGTTGAACTCGAACACACTGAATTATATCATTTTCTTTTAGCAATTCTTTCTTATATTTCTTTTTCTATCTTGTCTTTTCTTGATTCTCCTAATCCTAAAATTTTGGATTTTTATTTTACTTGACTTTCCTCTTCTTTAATATTAAAAATCTTGAGTCTCTGATCACTTCTTGATGTGAGTTGGTGCATATAGTTTACCCAACGGGTTGGAGACTCAGATTAGATATATCTCTCCACTTATCTCCTCTACCCCTCCGTTTTTTCTTTTGATTATTATTTTTTATATCTACATACATATAAAAATGAATACAAAATTGTGTATGCGGCCGATGTTATGATAAACGGTTTAGTGCAACGTACATCGGATTGATCCACTTTACAGCTTTTGGAATAGGTATGCCTTTTGCCAGAAAAAAATTCATTTTGTTGGAAAATAATCGTTAAAATACAAAAATAACACAAAATCTCAAAAGCCTACTTTTATTTTCTTCCAAAAACTGTGCATGGATTCTGGCACTGATCTACCTCGAGTGGGGCAAGTGGTTGGCGAGCGTAGGCCGCTAGTATTTTATAAATTTGTAAATAAATAAATTTTCAGTTTTATAAGTACTTGGAGATATCAAATTCTAGAACTATCAGATAAACAAAACGAAATAAGAAATTTGTTTGTAACTTTGGTAGCCAGATTTGCAGACTGACCCAGAAACCCAATTGGATTGCATTTCCCGCAACTTTCAATATATACGTTCATATGCATGTGTATAAGTAGTATGTACGATTTATGTGCATAAAACCTGTTAAGGCGACACACACATGAAACCGTCGCGACGCCAAAAGCTCTTTAATTTCTGCCAAGTTGCACTATTTTTCCATTAGGAGATATGTGCGGAAATTTTATAACGTTGTTCGTTCGGAAATGTCTTGAAGTGCAGTAAATAAACAAAGTTCTGCCGATTTGGCACAACAAGTTGAAGTTTCTGCATGTAATGCATATTAGCCAGGCCTTCGCTGTGTCTCAAGTTCACCCATGATCAGAAAGCCTCGGAAGAAAAAGTCATTTTCGTAATACTACACATAACTGGCAACAAACTGCAGCATAAACACAAACAAATGAATGGAGAAGCAGGTTAAGTTACTACTATATGATATAGTAGTATAGATTAGCTAGCCTTGGCACACTATAAAGATATGGGTTCGTCTTCCATAGTTTAGAGCAGTCAGAAAACTAAGAACGCGGAACTATCTGGCGCATGTGCCGAGTACATACATACATACATATATACATCATTTTTTCTTAAGCTTAAAACAAATTAAAATCTTTTTAGCGAGAACTAAAAAAAAAAAAGAAAACAACAACAGGCCCATAAATATTGAGTATAAATGCCAAGTGAATGGTTCTACAATAGGCACACAAGGTATACATACGATGCATAGTACGTTCTTACGTATTGCCTATTTGTTAGCTGAATGAGTTCGCGGAAGATGCGTCACTCTAGCAATTGCTCAATATTGGGGATCTTGACCTAACAATAAGTTGGAAAGAAAAATAAAACAAACACCCAATTTGTTTATGCCAAAGCGTATCTACAACATATGTATCACCGTAGAACCTGGTGGCGATACCTGCATAAGTGCATTGTAAATTGAAATTGTACTGGTAAAATTCTCAAGGTCTGGAAATTTCTTTGCACTTATTCTTATCAACAATGCTTATCGCTATGTGCAAAGAAAGATGACAATTAATTAGTACAAACGTATGTATGTCTATGTGACTATATATCTGTCCATAATGTAATACTAAATGGTTTCGAATAGTAGTTCTAGTACTTGTACTCTTGCAAAGGTTATTTGATACCGCTTCATTAATCTCTTTGGCCATTAGTATTATGTTTGCGCAAAGTTCTCTGTTTATTCGAATATATCTTCTAATAACCCAATTCGATTTAGTTTCGTCGATCGAGTTTATTCTCTTTTTGTTATGTTCAAATGCTGAAGAAAATAGCTATATATATATATAGGGTTTCACAATACAACCTCTCTTTTGTCATGTTTCACCGTAGTATTTGCTGCTGATTGTTGCGTGGAGGGGGTAAAGAGCCGTGTGGTCTAATTTTTTCTGTTCCGGTTACCTGCACAAGACTTCGATGTAATTACACAGTTCGAAAGAGTATGAAATATGTAAAAAATCATTGGTTTTAGCCGCAATTTGGATAACTTTGGTTGACATTGCACTCGCCAGTGAATTCCAATTAATAAATATGGAAGACAAAACATTTCTCGAATTTCAAAGACAACAGCCAGTAGAATAAAATCAGCGAGCAAAATAGCATATGGCTTCTTAACTAAAATTGTTCAAGTATTGTCTTTAAAAACACAATCTCCATATACACTAGGCAACAAATATAGTGCGTCGTGTTTATGTGGATACATCAAAAGTTATAGTCAAAAATATGCTGACCCCCTCGCCAATAAACTGCTCCAAAAGATACATGTGAGCTAGAATTACAAAATTTAGTGTGGAGACGCGTGTGACCCTAATCGTTAAAACTGTATCCACTTTTTTTTTTAATAAACGTTTTTTACAGTTGCAGGGGTTGATTTCTTTTCCGTCGACATTTAGGGACACGACGTCGGCAGAGTTAACATACCTTACTTACTAAACATACCCTGAAAAATATCCAAAAGAGATTTTATCTTTCTTGAGGCGTCAATAAAAATATTTATTCAAGCGGCTATTAAATCCATTAGTAAGAAGCCGTCTTAAATCTCTACACCAGATGGGTCAAAGGTTCTTTATGAGGCTGACCATTACTGGTCGTGTACCCTTTGACGACCTTTACAAGAGCTGAGGTGACGCTGAAGATAAAGAAACTCTTATGTTTATTTCCTGGTCTTCGCCGAAGAAGGCTCAGCTGGCATTTTTTGAACATCCTCTGGGCGACCGTTATAAATCCCTAACGGTTTGCAGATTTTACCTTGCTTTAACTATGCGACTTTTTTTTACCAGAGCAGCTAAACTACCGACAGCACTATTTTTATTTTGTGTTTCATTATCGATGTTTTTCACCGTCGATAGTTTAAACCCACTTTAAGCGGCTAAGATACGAAGGAAAGAAAACCTATAGTAATATGCATTTAACCCGATAACGGGTTGTTATGGCCAGTTAAGAAGAAGATGAATATGCATAGGATTGAATCTTTCAACCTTAGCTTTTGGTACTTTGTGGTATCCATTTATTTATTTAGATAGTTTAAGATTATATTGTAATTGAAGGTAATTATTGTAGCATGAATATCTATTCTTAGCGAATTCATTTAGATATGTGTAAAAGAATATGTTCAGTCAGAACAAATCATCAAAATAAAAACCAAAAAGCAACCAAAACAAAGCCCACACAAAATAACAATGTAAAGGAAATCAAATAATATCGTGGCCCATTTTTAAAATACGATAAATACCGGGCGAGGGGGTATCCGGAACGTATTTAAGAAGTACATAAGTTGTATCTTTTCAGTTCTGACAAAGTATTTCTGTGTGTATACGTGCCTACGCAAATGCTAAGTAAAAAGAAGCACCATTTTAATAAATTAATTGATTGTAACGCTAAATTGTGTCACATGCCATTAAATTAGTTATTTTCAAAGGCGACACTTTTCGATTAAATTTTCAATTTAATAGCTTAAAGTCATTGAAAAATGTAGTTACGATAAAGATACAACTGGTGGAGTACTCATGGTTTGTAATATGTCAAACAATGATTATAAGTAGGATATACAGAAGAGTCCGTTGAAATTGGAAGTTATCAAGTCATAAATATATATGCAAAGCGGGTGGTATACTTCCGATCAGGTAACTGCAGTACATAGTAGAATAGTTGAGCTTTTGGTTTCTTTATATTTATAATTCTGTTGTGAATCTCAATGAATGAATATTTGAGTGTGCAAGTGTATATAATGCATATACACTTTTGATTTTGTATGCTTAGCATAAGAGCTAGCGACACCAAATTTGAACGAAAGATTCGCGTAATCCCGGGAACGATGGAGTTTGTCGAATTGGGTTGATATCTGTTGCTTTTCCTCCCTGCAGAATTATACGGTTTACATTGAAACTTGAACCTGTTGTGCATGTTATAAAAATGAATTTATCGAAATCGGATAAATACAACAAAAGTTATAGATAAACTGCTTCAAAATTCCACTACATGGGGGCTAGCTGCAATTTTGGTGTGGAGACTCTAGTGAGCCTTATTATTAAAACTGTATTCACTTTTTTTCCAATAGAAGCGCCCCTTTCTCCGCAATCGGTGTGATACTGATTTCTTGGCAATATTGCAACGTTATCAGGTGAAACCCATACCATTCGAAAGATAAAATGTTTGTGTTTCCAGAATATAAGTTTCAACTGGATACGTTGTGTTTTAGACAGATAAAAATTGAACAGCTGTTATGAGTACGTGTATTAAGTCGTCGACAAGGCGAAGACTAGTATTTATAAAAGTGTTTCCCAAGAATACTGAAGTAATGGGAGAGTCATATCGAACTTGTAAAAAGAGACATAAAAGTAAGTACTTTCGTTCCCATTTTACAGTATGTTGGACTTAGTGTTTATGGGGGAAAATGGTACATATTCCACTATTAGACACCGTACCGATTGTCTGCATAACATTTTTTTGTTCTAGAGGTGCTGAGAATGCTAGGGTTTCACATGAGGAAGACATTGCAAGCCCGACATATGTTTGCATGTTTGTGCGTCCGTTACGCCTAATACTCACAGGAATCTTGTAAATGAAGCGATTAACAAACATGCATTGGTTTACTTCATATTGTCACATATGCAATTTCCAAAAGTATCGCTATTTGGTAGGATCACACAAAACCGAAAGTTGGGTGCAAATGGCCACCTACGTACCCCGCCCTAGCTCTTCATATGTGATCGATCGGCTGGTCACGTAGACTACACACCAGAACGACGGGCATTTGACAATAATTGGAAGCAGTTCCACACGCAGCTGTCGTCGCAGTCACAAAAAACGCTGACTTTCCTGCTACGCTTGGCATACATATACAAACATACGTACGTTTTTTATTTTTTCCGTTTTGTTGTATAAATATACTTTTTTGATTATATTTGTGTTTTATCATACCCTGTACACAGTTTGCCGGATCAGCATCAATAGTCGAGGGGGCTTCGTATGATCGCTTAGCACAGTTTTGTACTCTGTAACCGTGCATGTGGATATCATTAAGATCTCCATTGAGAACATCATCAACATCTCGCTTGCCATTCAATGCATTGTCTGGTGGCATTGTTGCCCATGGCTTCTGAACTGACGCCAAACGGCAGGACTTTAGTGAAAATTTGCATTACACATTCAAGCAAAGATGATACAAGGAGAAAAAATCTAATTTAAATCGAAGAAAAAACAGCCAATATTCGTAATCTATGCAGCACGACTGGTAAACAGTCTTCTAATGAAAGATCTTTGACTTTTGGGATCAACCTGTTGGATGAAAGTAATAGTGTGGATTCCTTGTATACACGTGCATTTGTTTTGCTCTTTCCTAATTTTGCCTACAAATGAGTCGAACTAGGAGAGAGCGCAACACAAGCATTTCAGCCATAATTTTAAATTTTTGTACTGTACAGGATTCTACTATATTGCTTTAATGCTTTTTTCGTTCAAAATTGGTGGGTAATCATCATTAATAAAAAATCAGCGAATCTAATTACATCTGCCCAGTGGATTCAGGCCCTTAGACCCTTCCTCCTATACATATAAACTGAACACAATTTTTATTTTTTTTTATTTTAGATATTATATTGTTTGTAGACAAATGTGAGTAATGTTGACCTTGTTGCCAAATCAGACCTCTACCCTTCGCAATACAATTGCCTTCATTCCGCCCATACCCTTTGAGGTATCAATGCCATAATTGGCACAGAAATTGACGTTTTGGAGCAGGGGAATGGGTGCAGGGTATCCCACTGTTGAGCACCGTCCCGCTCGATTTTCTGTACCATTTCGTTTTGTTTTGTGTTTGATACTGGAATACGCAAGAATAAAACAACAGCGGAATACTTGTGTATATACATATGTATGTATGCATATACAAAAATATATTTACGA
Source organism: Chymomyza caudatula (assembly GCA_035041775.1). NCBI lineage: Eukaryota > Metazoa > Arthropoda > Insecta > Diptera > Drosophilidae > Chymomyza > Chymomyza caudatula. Next base: position 59,019 of record JAWNKW010000205.1, on the reverse strand, counting down.
TAGTGTGTAGTACGAAGAAGCTGATGCTGCTACTCTTGTTTGTGTTTTTATACTCTGTACACAAAGTGTAAAAGAGTATTGTAGGTTTGTGCAATGTATGTAACAGACAGAAGGAGGCGTGGCAAAAATGGTCAGGAGCAATAGTCGAGTCGATATAAACATGTCCGTCTGTCCGTCCATCCGTATGAACGTCGAGATATTAGACACTATCAGAGGTAGAGGCACAAAAATGTACCAAAAGATGCGCATTTACATGCAGTTGTCGAATCACGTCGATATCTGCCCCCTTCCCCTGTGACATACTTTTGCGGTTTACAGTTCAATCTATCATCTAAAAACTCGACAGAGGTGTGCGTTGAGTTTATGTGTATTTACGTTTTAAAAATTGTCGAAATCGCATAAATACATCAGAAGTTATAGTCGCCTATAAACTGTACAAAAGTTTCACTGCATGTAGATATGGATACGTGTGAGCTACAGTTACAAAATTTGGTGTGGAGACTTGTGGGACTTGTACTAAACTGTGTCCACTTTTTTTCAATAGACCCGCCCATATATTGATTTGAAAATTGCCACAGACATTAATATATGTATTTTTGATCTATGTTACACAATTCAACGACATTGGCCCAAGAATACTGGAGTTATGGGCATAAAATTAATTTTTGTCCCCACTTCCCAATAGGAAAACTTGTCAATTGGAACTTCCCAATAGGAAAATGCTTACAGTCATATTAAACTTGTGAAAAGAGTACCATACCGTATGCTGGATTGAGTGCTTATGGGGAAAAATGCGTACAGGGTATTCCACCGTCGGGCACCGTCCCGACTGTCTGCATCAAATTTCTGTTGTTTTTTGTTGTCGCTGGCGGCTGCCTTGGCAACGATTTCTTTTTGCTATCAATAAAAATTGTATTCTGCGTTTGTCGCTGTTTTTTCTTCTTCTATCGAGAGTGCTCTTTTGCTTTATAAAATACATACTACACACAGAATCCGAAACACCACATTTGGCGCGTGTTGTTGTTGGGTATATTTCACCTTTGCGTCGAAACAAAAGGAATTAATTTTTGATTACATTAGGAAAATTAAAAAATACAAAACTCAAAAACCTTTTTCAGCTAAAGAACTTGTGACGAAAGCGTAGTTACTTATATGCAAATCATTAAATAGATGATGCAATTTGTGTGATGAGCCAAGTACAGTACACATTGCAGTACATATTATTTTTGAACATTTTTGATTTTTGATTTTTGATTAAAAACAGGCTTCTTTTAGGCAAGCTGTGCTGTTGAGAGTACCTTTAAAGTAGTATGCGTTTCAGCATAAAAGTATTTTCCTTGCGTGAAGTCTGCTGAATATGGTGTTCTTTCCCGCTCTATCACTCAAGTATTAAATTTAACTTTTCGAATGAAGTTGAATGTCACATATATTGTATCTGCAATCAATTAATGTAAACTTTATTGACCCCGTAATTTTTTGAAAACGCCGTTCTATGTAGATTATATGAAATGAGCTCACGCACACTATCAAAAAGAAAATAACACTGATTTTTCCGCTGTTAAAATGCAATTTTGTATTTAATGTAAGATATTAACCAAATTATTTGAACTAGGGATTCAAACTGAAACTTATAACGGATACGGTTACGATTACGGCAGCACCGATACTCCTGATCCGGCAAATCGTCATACCGGCTATACCAATTCTTATAAAAATACATTGCCAAAAGAGAACTACCAAAAAAGAAGTCTGAGCGAGAAACAGATTGTGTTGTCTAGTGATTCACTTTTTATAGCAACAGAAGAAACATCACAAGCGTTATTATTTAACGACCCATACACACAGTAATCGTGGAAGCTAAAGGATTTCTCTGTTACATGCATTTTCAATTTTGGCAACTCCTTGAAAAGTTATGAATATTGGCAACAAGAAGTTAGATGGCCCCACTGTGCGACGTCGCGAAAATCATAACTTTTGAAGGAGTAACGATATTGTGAAAATTTAAAATGTATGTTACAGAGAATTTCCTAAGCTTTAATATGAATGCACAAACAAGGTGCCCCAATATACGGGGTCAAACTTCGATTTTATAAACAATGCACGAGCAACATATTCAAAGGAGATAATTGATTTTTGTTTCTATCACAAATATACATTTTATATTTTAATTTGGGTTAAAAGCTTAATATTATTAAAAAAAAAAATATAAGTTATAATGTATAAAATAAATTTATATCACTCATGTGATATTTTATATTATTATATATTTTCTTCAAAATAGTCATCAAAATTGGGTGGCATTTCCAAAAGGCTTAACATTTCTGGACTATAATTATTTGATTCAATTTCCTTTCTTGTTCTGGCGTGTCTTAAAGATGCAAGAAGAGGATCTGAAGATGCCGCCAACATATTAAAAAGATCCTCACTCTGTCTTATTTTTGATATTTTGCAAAAATGTTTTCCTTACAGTTTAAAACATTAAGGATGTTACCCAATCGTTTGATAATGGTGTTATTAACTCCAGTGTTTTGAGCTGCTATCTCATGATTTTCAGAAAACGTCCTAGACATATTTCCATTGTTCGTATTTCCGTAATCGTGCTTTGGGCAGTCTACTTTTAGTAAAAGGCTTGTCACCGAATTCCTTCTGTATAGCTGCCTTTCTGCCATTTTGTTTTTCTTTCATTGTTGTGTTCTCATCGAAAGTTTTTCCATCTCGGGGAAATGTATAAGGTAGCTTCAAAATAAAATCCAAACATCCTATCCTTGCATGTAATGAAGAAATTCCATTTTCTAAATTGAGCTTATTGCTCATGAATCATCAAAATTTTGAAAATCTTTTCGATTGCGTTTGCAAATTGCACATCTCAATGTTGAAGATTATTTAAATTGGTAAAATTCTAATATTTGTTTGTAATAATAAAAAACTAAAACTTATTTTTTGTATATGCTTTAACGCTTTTATACAAAAATTTGCACACAAACTTTCAATTTTCATGGGAAAAATGGGTACAGGGTATCCCAATGTCGGGCACCGTTGCAACTGTCTGCAACAAATTTTTAATTTTTCAAAATTTTATTTTGAAATTTAACGGCTGGAGTTAGAGGTGTGCAAATTAAAAGAAACTGTCGATAGTGGTAAAAACTATCGAAGAGCCTACCATCGTTAGTACAATCGATGGTTTTGCAGTTGTTCTCCTTGATTCTCATACATGGTACCTAAGCTCTTGTATTTCACAATTTTTCATCATATTTTATTTCTTACGATTGCTAATAATACTAATATATATATATTAATGGCACTTCCCGCATAACTCGCAGACATATATGTACTACAAAGTCGTTTTCAGACAAGGTACCTCTTGATTCTCTTTCGATTACAAAGTATTCGTTTTCAGAAATGGTACCTCTTATAATATGTATTTTATGGGTCAAAATTATCAGAAGCAATAGTCGAGTCCATACACACATGTCCGTCTGCCCGTGTTGTTCCAGATATATGTAGGTAATAATGTTATGGCAATTTTAGGCCCCTTATCCTATAAACGTCAACTACATTTTATTTTTTTACAACATTGTTAAGGTTAACATTTAAGCTAGAGTGGCCAAATTATTTACGAAGACTCATGTCAAGCTTATAAACCAAGCATTGTTCAGATTTTGCCGAATCAACCCCCCCAACCACCACGCTTTCACACGCACACTACCTTCACACATATTGTATTCGCACACACTCACTCGCAATACAGCTCACCCAGTGGTCACCGACCTTCGTTTGTACCCTGAGCCCTTGGTCACCTGCCTTTGCCATCGGATCACACAAACGCGTATTTGCCAAAGCCTGCGGAACATATCAGTAGTAGTGGTAGTTATGAGCGGGAAATCGGAGCGTCGGTGGCGGTGGGTCTGGAGAGAGTAATAGAGGAGTTGGTCAGTTGAGAAGGCAGGAAAGTTAGTTGCGTTGCCCACCAATAAATATTTACAAAGAGATAGAGCTTGAGAGTTCCAAGTGTCAGTGCGTCAATGCGTCAGCTCATTCAAAACTTTTCCATCAACCATAGTGAGTAAAAACTCATGATTGATGGTGATGGCTTTTCCTTCCGTGATTTGAAGAATAGTTGGTTTTATTTCCTTGATTTGATACTAAATATCAGTCAAAGTAGCTCTGATAAGTTCCGAAGATTCGATTCCATTTCAAACTTGAAAATCATCGGACGACAATAATGGACTGATAAAGGCCGATGATTCTTCCAGTGTTCGGAGTCGCCGGTTCTTAGCCGTAGTGGAACGACAGATGCCAAGAATATGTGTGCATCAGAAATACCTTTTTCAGCCGTATTTATTTTTTGCTTATAAGCGCTTTTTCCCGATGAACCGTCACAGTTCCACTTGTTGATCAATGTCAGTTTTTCTGGGAGAAGACCCTGGCCTTCAGGCAAACTCTCTAAAAGTCGACTCGCAGTATGGTCCTTCAAATCCTGAAGCTTAGCTTTCGCGACGCACTCAGTTATGTCTTTAGAAAGAGGTACTGCATCTTTCTTGGCATATCCGTTGTTTTTGTAGCTGGGAAGAATATTGACGTTGAGCCTCAATACGCAGTTGCGCAAATTGCAATACTTTTCTTTGGACAGTCCCAAATCCATGAATAGTACTAAAGCCTCCTCAGAGGTAATCTTTGTGGGTACGACATTTGGTGGTGTGGGAATGCTATCCTTGAAACTCTTGAGTCGTAATGGGCTCGCGATAGATATTGATTTGATAATGTGTGCTTTTGCTTTTTCATGCTCTGTTTTGTACCTAAAGGACAACGCTTCCGACAGATTGTTTGTATTGATCGGCTCTGTGACATCTGCAAAGTCTTCAATCGATTTAGTCGGCCGTCCTCTGCTTGACGTGTGAGGTTCTGAACTTTCAAAAGAAGTAGGTTCTGTTTGCCAGTTTTCGTTCTTTATTGCCAATTGGATTTGAAGTTTGCATAAACCGAATGTAGCTTATTTTCTAATTTTTCAGGCTCTTGAGTCTGCATTGCCTATTTTATCGTTGAGTTTATTTATAATAGCCGATATGAAATCTTTTTCGTTTGATGAGCTTCTGAATATCTCAAAGAGTTTCGAATTCGCCAAGGACATTGTTACACTTTTATACCTATGTGAGACAATACCTTGAATTATATTGAGAAATACTATTCACCGTCTTCTAAAGTCAAAACGAGACTATGAAGATCCATAGGAACACAGGCAAATATAAAGTATTTTAAGGTCGTACCCAATGTTGCTATTTTGTAGTTAATGTTTAAAAAGTTAGCACCCACTTTAAATTCACCAATAAGGTTGCATCACTTTACCAAAAAAATCAATATTTTTAAAGGAGAAAGGTTTTAACGGTTATCGGTATTCCGTTAGGGTTTCAAAATTGAATCGGTTGTTGTGGATCTCTGAACTCATAAATTTTTGGAGTTGACGTCCAGATACCGTATCTGTCTATCTATTTATTAGAGCTCTATGGCTTCCCGCTAGAGCTAAGGAACATTTTCATTAAAAGTCCTATATCTTTCAAATCAATAAAAACGTTAATCTTCACTTTTGTACTTTTTAAACGGTATACGGCTGCTTCGGATTGACGCTCCATTCAAAAGTTCAAAATTGACTGTAATTTATAGCTGGTGAGGTAGAACACTGCGTCAGAGTTGCGTGCTTAAGTCACGGTTGCAACTATCGTTGCCAAAGCCTACGAAATAAAAAAATTGAATTGTAACTAATATTAAACGCATTTCTGATCTTTAGCGTGTGACAAAATCATGAAATGCAGCAGATTAGAATCAAACTTGCTTAGAAGTGATAGTTAATTCAACATTGATTTGGGTTTATGTTTATGATTAAGTAAGAGTATAAAAATCGTATATTTTGAACGCGCAATATAGGCACCTACAAATATCTTTCTTTTTCTTAACTGGCTATAACAATCCGTTATCGGGTTCCGGCCTGATTTAAATACATTCTTTTATTGGAATTGTGGTTTTACGTGGTGGGTCCCAAACCCTACGCACAACCTTTTTAAGGCCTGGGGTAGCTCTTCTGGTCTCAAAAGGACCCAGTGTCATTGTTAGTCGCCTCATACGATAGGCTTTGACCTGCTGAGGTCAAACCACACTTAAACATATACTATGTAAATATTTAGGAAAACTTTTAATTGGGCTTTGCAAAAACAAAAAAAATAATAAATTTATTGGTAGCTAAGTCTATGAAGATTCCACGGGTTAACTATACATCACTATACTATTATGTCTTCAAAGCATTTGAGAGCATTAGCGAACACGTAATTGTTTCTAAGCAAAAGTTGTTTGAAATATTTACTGGAAAGCTGTTTGGGTAAGTTCACGAACATGTGGTTAGGTATACACACAACTTGAATAAGAGACAAAAGCGATAAAAGACATGTAAATTGTGACTTAAACCCTGTTGCCATTATTTTCGTGATCAGATAATCTGACTAGTATTGAATATAACTCACACTTAAACACCGAAATAAATCTAGATAAATAAAATGAAACCAGCAGTTCTAGATATTCATAGTTTTGAATATTTTACTCAAAAAGGTTGTTAAGATAAGGCGTACGATATCTTTTCAGCGTTTGCTTGTATCGGATATGGAAACAGGCCTAAATATTTAAAAATATTTTAAATATTATAGACTTCAAAAGAATAACACTGCCCTACATACATTTTGGTACATTTTGCTGGGATTTCTGGCAAACCGAAAAAGTGTACATGATGCATACATGAAAATTTTGGGTAGTTGCATGTTTCGAAAAACCATTTTATTATACATTAACTAGAGCTAATGGAACAAAATGTGGCCATTTTTATAGGTGAAATTATTATAAAACATTTACCATCTTGCCCGCAGCAAAAGAAAACGTGATGCAGGCAGTCCCGACCGTGGCATACTCTGCAACTATTTTTGACATGGAAATCGATTTTTGTGCAAATTTTGCGAAGCGTTGAAGGTTTTGGGCGTTATTCAGGTACCTTAACTGCCAACCAAATCAACATTGTTTCATTTAGCTCAGTTTCATTATAAGCTTAACATAAGTCTTTGTACTAAATTTGATGGCTATAACATAAATGTTAACCTAAACATTGCTATAAAGTGTGAAATTCTGTTGCAGTTTATAGAGAGGGGGTGAAGGGATTTTTACACAGTCCAAGTTAAGTTTTAATCGGGTAGCTTTTACGATGTGGGCGTAAATCGTGATTTTTGCGGCTGATTGATATGATTCGACAAACTTCATCTGCTTCACGAAAATCTTTTGGTAAAATTTGTATGCCTTTATCTTTTATGGTGTCCGAGATCTTGATGTTCATACGGAAAGACGGACGGACAGACTGTCTATATCAACTCAACTATTGCTCCTGACCATTTTTGCACATGGAACACATGTCTGTTACATGCATTGCACAAATCTATAATACCCTTTTACACTTTGTGTACATTTTTTTTGTCGGGCAGTGTAATCAATGTTTGCCTTTAAATTGCAGTTACTTTTTCTCAGATAAACCGACATAGGGAGTAGACTTTCTCTTTTTTAATCTTTCTCAAATCAACTCACCGTTCGAGCTTTATAGAGTTCAATTTGCGAACAACTCTTGTCGTTTAAAAAATTAAAATCACAGAATATTAGTTTCGTTGTTTTTGACTGCAATTTTTTTTCTGATGTAATAGAGATTTACCTAAACATAAAAAAAATATTTTTTTTTAGTTGAACCCAAATATGATTATAATTGGCTTGTTTCAGGTGGAAAATTGTCGAATTTTATCGAACTTTTAACTTTGAAAGGTTAGGTAAGTGAGGGGCCAATTACCATTTTTTGGTAAAACTCATTGGCAAAAGGTATTTTTAGTATATTTAGGAACTATATATAACCGATTTTAAATTATAATCTTCATTATAGCAAAGCACTAAGCCAACTTGAAAAATGTAAACGTGTAAACTGAAAAAATTATACAATTCTAACAAATACATATAGATAGATGGGCGGACCAGACACACAAACAGACTGATATCTCGATTTCTTTTGGTAATCTGATCTATATGCTACATTTGAGCCCAATTAACTCACAGTTGCCTATTTCGATAAATGTCCATCATCGCTTTGGACTGGTAGCGCTCATAAGGCCTCAAAGTTTTAAGATTAAACATGTCATAGATATTTCTGTGTGTAATCTTGACTTCTATGCTGTTAGAAACCAATTGTTTAGGGTGACAGAAGTCATAGCTGTTTACTAAAGACGCCATTTCAAAATAAGCAAACATTTGCAGTTCTTGTGGAAATCGCACTGTCAGAACACTGTACAGCTGCAACTGTACCACATATTGTTTTCTTTTATTTGGATCATAGTGTCGAAGTCTTCCTAGAGCGATAATTTTTCAAGATTTACTCATAAAGAAAACTGGAGACCAAATGTGATTGTTTTGCCACAACTGCAATACATTGCATAGTCCCGTTGCTTACTGCTCTCCCTCTTTCTATCACGACTAGATCAAGAATTTTATTTATAACTAGTAAACAGATTTTGGATCTACTCACATGGAACAGTTTCGTGATGTCTTCCACTCTCAATAATTGCCTGGTCTTGGCTGCTGTTTCTTTGCTTTGCGCTCTCTTGCTCTGTCGCTGTTCTGCTTGCGATTTGTGTGCGCAAGCGTTTTTTTTCACATTTGAAATAATTACACACACTCAAACAAAAAATGAACAAAAATTGAAACCCAAAAACAAAAATTTGCACACGCCGTTCTTGCTTTTTTTGTTTTTTTTTTTGCTAGTTTTTGTTTAAACCGCACAATATTTTGGTTTTTATTTTGTTGCAGCTCTGGCTAAGATCCGCGAGTGCGTTGGCATAAATCTTGAGTTGTTATTGGGATTGTTGTAATTAGTTTGTTGTTTTCGTTGTAAGCACTTCACAGGTTGAATGCACTTTGCCCATGATGCCTTGAAGAAGCGCCTCTGCTTAAAGAAGAACTTGCCAAGCAGCTGCCATATATGGTCTACATGCAGTTCTACAGAGGAGACATCATCTAAAGCTAATGATGCTGACTCTGTGTATACTCGTAGCGCTCCTTGATAATATCCTTGATGGAAGTATTATTAAAGCCGCTCTCAAGGCGCTCGCACACAAAACGCCTGTGCACCATTACACTCGAGCCGACTTTGTAACTGGTTCAATTGTTTCTGATCGTCTGAGTTTCGTATCTAGACAATATGCCTTTGAAATAACTAATAACTGATGATGGCTGCTGACTTTCCTTCTAATGGGGCACCAAGGCCGCAATCGTTTGATTTTTTGTTTTTATTTTTTATTTTCTTTATTGATTGGCTGTAGACTTGAGCAAATACCAGTTTGCCTCAGTGGCTGTCGCTGTAAAAACCGGCTTCAGAATGTCAGGCCAAATTGTGCAAGGATCAGGGCGAAAGCAAGTGGTTTTGAACTCGCCACACGACGTATACGTTATATGCGATATGCGTACCGACCGGTATTTGCGATAGACAACAAAAGATATCAGACAGACAGAGCGTAGAACCCGACAACTAGTATGTCAGCGACGGCGACGGCGACGACGTCAACATCAAAAAGATCTACGACGACTACGACTACGATCGACTTGCCGTGATTCGAGTGTTTTCCGTTGGCTCGACTTGACGCAAGCAGCGCTGAGCACAGACTGTTCGTACGCTCTGCTCTGGCTATAGTTATTGGTGTTGTTTTAGCTGCTGCTCTGCTAACTCTGCTGCAGCTGCGGAGATAAAGGCGGCGACGTAGAAGATGCCGTTGTCTCTTTCGTAGCCGTACTCGTAGTCTTTGTCGTCGTCGTCGTCATCGGCATCGTCATCGGCATCGTCATCGTCATCGCAACAAGAAGCCATTTGCTGGCTGCTTCAGAGTATTTGCCAAAGCGAACGTGAAACAACACTAGTCTACAGGTTATTTGTGTCAGAATTGGGTCAAGCGTATTATAGATTTGTGCATTGTACGCAACAGAATACAAATTCCTTTTGTAAAAATAGCACTATACAACCAAAAAAAAGATCTATACTTCATATAGAGAGTGTGCACGGTGCCCGACAGTGGGATACTTTGTACCCTTTTTTGCCATGAAATTACATTTCTGCGCAAAGTTACCTTAAGTTACCTTTCTAAACCTAGCATTACTCTACGTACAACATTTCGTTAACATAAATGTTAACCTCAACATTTTGTTGCAGTTTATAGGTGTAGCGGTCTCAAATTTGCATTCTATTACCTATATATTTTAAAGTTTCTATCTTATCTGAAAGATTTTACCACACTTACACAGTAACAGTGTGCATAGCTGTCAAGTTTCAAGAGGGGTAAGATATCGACATGATTCGACAAACTCCCTCAGCCTTGGACAAATGCGCATCTTTTGGTAAAATTTTCGTGGCTCTAGCTTTAATAGTCTCTGAAAAACTTACATCAACACGGACTATATCGACTCGACTAGTGCTCCTGATCATTTTTTTCATGGAACATAAGAACTGCCACGCCTCCTTCTGCCTCTTAGATACATTGCACAAATCTTTTACACTTTGTGTACAGGGTATAAAAAGCCCTGGTCTAAACATACCTTTTCTGCTATATTTGGGCTCGCTAATTTCGAATCCGAAAGCATTATACATTTTTTAGCACGGTTTTAACATTTTCGCTATTTTAAACAAACTCAAAATTTTGTTTCGAAATAATTTTTGTTTTGTTTTTCTAAAGTCATTTAATAATAAATTACAACAAGTTTGTCACTCCTTTTATATTTGATAAACTGATTCTTTGCAAACACTTCAATAATAATGATAAAAATAAAATAACGAAAAACTGCCACAATCTAATATTAAATTTCATTTCCAATAAAAAAAAAACAAAACAAAAACCCATGCCTAAAACATACATATCTTTTCCAATAAATTTGGGGTCGATGATTTCGAATCCAGAAACTGGTTTGTATTTTCTAGCACCATTTTCGAATTACCGCTATTTTCAATAATTCAAGAGTTGCAAAGTCAACAAATGCCAAGTTACTCGGGACCCTTACCACCAAACTGTATTAACTGTAAATTAAAATTAAAGGTAAATAGGTAAAATAAATCGGTTTAATGGGTTTCAGGTTGTTTTGGTCTACCTTGATTCGATTGCGAGTTTCAAGGCAATGAACTCAACAAATATTTTATGAGTTGTTAAGTTCATTGCCGTGCAATCGAGATAAAATAAATCAAAATAGTCCGAGTGAATCAATACTCTCATTTGAAAAAATCTTTTTAAGTTTATAAAACGTATTACATTGCTTAGAAAATTCAAAAGTTTTAATTGATCGTCAGCGCTGATTTTTTAACTTCATACAAGCCTATAGCAACGACTGCTGGAACTTTTTTACTCCCACTGAAGTTGGTAGTATCAAATTTGTTTAGTACTGTTTGTTTTTATAAAGTGAATGAAACCACTTGCTCATTTTTCCGGTTAAAATCATATTATTCATTATCGTCAAAAACATATGTTTTGTATTTACAAATTGCAATGGAGCTCTGCAAAACATGATTGTGTTCACGCATGTTGGCTCTAAAACACATGTCGCACAAAAAAGAACCCTCATCTGGCAGTGCCTATTGCAAATGCAGCAGTTAAAACAGATGTAGCGAAGCACCCCTCGCGATTAACGAGCCTACCTGGTTAATTGTACCATGGTTCCGCGTTTCGCACATCAATAAGTAAAATAACTGTGCACACATATACCTTTACTCCAATTTTGAGACTGAGGATCTCGCGCAAAAACTGCAGCTCAAGGCATAAGCAAATAAGCGATTAAAGGCTATGGTGGAGTCGCGTATCAGCTGCAGTAAGCTCTCGGCCGATATTTGGATCATGCGATCTATATCTGGTATACACTAGCATCTGGTGAATCAACAAAAATCTACACTTTGCAGATCCAGCTTTCTTTAGGCCACACAAGATCGACAGCAATTCAGCAAGCCATTTCTCAGTTGTATTTGAACCTAAAGGTCTTGACTTATCCTTTGAAGTTGCCAAGTTGTGTCTCTTGCGGAAATGTTGAGTACAAATGTACGTATCATTCAAGGATGAACAATTCCTATAATCGCAGAGACGGCACACTAACTAAATCTTCTTCAGTGTTCGTATGGTCTTCGATGCGTATTTTCGCACGTTGAATAACACACAGATGATCGACCCCACCGTTCAAGAAAATCTTGATTTCTGATTAAATCGCACCATGTTCGAGGAAGCATACAAGGACTTAGAGCTTATAGTTTGGAGATGAGACTCAGACTATAGGTCAGACTGACTACAGTTATCCAACATTTAACGAGCGAGCTTACGCAAGATATTTTTAGATAGAAAGTTAAAAGTTTTCAGCCGACCGTTAGTTCAAGAATCCATAGTTGAGAAACAAAGCGAAAAACATATATGATTACATGGGGAAGCGTAATGTAGAGTTTACGGTAAAAAGGGTAATGGTTAAGGACTACAACTATCCAAATAATGCTGGTTTGACAAAGGCGACCACAAAAGACAAATTTGGACCGTGATCGTATTGTTGTATTCTTACTCAGTCGGGACGGTGCCCGAAAGTGGAATACCCTGTAAACTTTTTCTTTATAAACACTAAATACGGTAAAATGGGCATGGAAATATCCACTTTTATGTCTTTTTTCATAAGATCGATATGCCGGCTACATTTTCCTATCGGGAAGCTCCAATTGACAAGTTTTCCTATTGGAAAGTTGGTTATTATGGTATTCAGTATTCTTGAGCCAATATTATTGAATAAAACACTTTTATAAATATATGTGGCAATTATCAAATAAATATGTTGCGAGGTGCGGCAGTAATTAAGGTAATTCGATTGCGGGGGAAGGGGAGCTTCTAAGGGAAAACGGTGAATACTGGGATTTGACTCCCACGAGTCTCCACACCAAATTTTGTAACTCTAGCTCATACGTATCCATATCTACATTGAGTGGAATTTTGGACCAGTTTAAAGGCGAAGGGGAGTGAAATCAGCATATTTTTGACTATATCTTTTGATGTGTTTATCCGATTTCAATCATTTTTAAAATATACACGGACAGACAGACCGACGGACATGGCTATATCGACTTGACTATTGCTCTTGATAATTTTTGCCCATGGAACATATGGTCTGCCACGCCTCCTTCTGCCTGTTACATACATTGCACAAATCTATAATACCCATTTACACTTCGTGTACAGTATAGCCGAAAACGGATTATGTATTAGCGACCCCAGATTTACCGAGAGAATTATGTTTTTTTTCTCTCAGGTCCTTTTATTGAGGTCAAATTTGTTGCCTAGTGTAATTAATGCTAACCAATTTCCTCGCTATCACTCAGCGCTTCCACGTCTACAAGCCACAATTGTCCCTACCTAGTATTATTTTACCATGCGCTAACGCAAACTGAGGCGAAAAGCCTTCTAAACTAAGACAACTTTTGAAGTATCTGCCGGGCAAACACACACACAGTTGTTTGTAGTGCTGCATAGCGCTGTATTATCGCATCGCTTGTAGCGCCCACTTCGTTATCAGCGTTAGGAGTAGTGGGTTTTGTAGCTGTGACACATTGAGGTGACAATGTTGACAGATTCCCCCGAGCTCTTTCTCTTCACTAGTATTTTATGATTTCACTGAAACAGTGCGCTCGAGGTTATGGCATCCTGCGTTTGATTAAGATACGCCTGGTAAGGCAGTTACCCACAGAGCGCAGCCACAAAGGCGTGCAATCTGACATTTTTATTGAAGTTGTTGTTTTAACTATAAATTTGCAACTTTTGCTTATCCGTACATATGCATAATCACCTTACGATTTGTAGAGCTGAGTTCAACACTTGGGAATATTTTTGTTTTTTTTTTCTTTTCAGAAAATAATAGTAGTATTATGGTTTCTTGTAAGGCTTTGAGATTACAAAGAATTTGGCAAGAATCTTGTTATACCCTGTACACATAGTGAAAAAGAGTATTGTAGATATGTGCAAAGTATGTACCAGGCAGAAGCAGGTGTGGCAGTTATAAAGTTATAGTCTAAAATACACCAGTTCAGCTCCATAAATCCACTATATGTAGACTTGGCTAAACTCACAACATTTGGTGTGATGACTCGTGTTAGCCAAATCATCGAAACTCAATTAATTTGCCATGATTACACACACAACGCGCTATTTTTGAAAACAGACGTTGGCGTATTTGGTCCCATTTTTTTTTTTTTTCGTATGTTGTCTTAAGTGTTTTTGGACAAAAAAGCGTTGAGTGTATCCCACTGTCGGGTTGCCGTGCTGATTGTCTTTATCACATCTTTTTTCTGTATGCATGAGACGAAAGTGTTTGAAAAATATTTGCACAGTGAGTTCTTCACAACATATAACTGTAAGCATATATAGTTATATTAAGTTACTGGTCGACAGTTTTAAGCTTTCGATATTTCGGCAGTTCCGAAACTTGTATTATTATCGTTGACTTTCGCTCTTTGCAGTTTAGTTAAAGTTCGTTCATCTTAACAAATCATTATAAGCTCAAACTGGCTTTATCCAATTAAAAGCGGATGATTTGCATGTATTAGCTTGATGGTCTTATAGCAAAACTCCATGGGCTCAGTAAGTGGCCCCAGTAAGTGTCGCCGTTAGCTCTAATAGCTTGATCGCCCCTCAGACAACCTTCTCCTGTATAGCAGTGTACTATATACATATGTATGCATATAGTAGATACTGCCTGCTGTCAGCATTGACGGTATATTACATAAAAAGTGCAATGACTCGACGTAAGGGCAAACAAGGCAATTAGACGATCTCTGGCCCTCTCCAGCTAATTTGATTTTGTCTCAGTGGCAAACACGCGAGCATCGAAATAGCCAACAGTGCTTTTTATTGCCAAAACGTGATCAATTGCAATTAGCAATTTATCTTTCAAAACACAAATGAATTTTTTTTGCGTAAAACAATTGATAGTACCGTTAGTCCAAACGGTAAACAACAAAGTTTTGATGTGTATTACATTTTTTGCAGCTACTTAGTTGGTCACGTCTCAAACTTTGACCTTGTCTGCATGGGTCCGGGAAGAAGTATCTAATTTTGAATACTACTATATATACATATACATATATATATACTATATGTATATACTATGCTACTTTTGGCTTACAAGCAGTCCGCCAATTAGCCGAGATTAAGTGGCAAGCAACATTAGGGGAAGAGAGTGCAGATAAGAGTTGCGCACCGTCTGCAACAGATAAGTTGGCCAAATTAAGAAAGAGTGATAAGCCGCGTTGTGTTTATGGACTGGCTCTATGACGGGAAGTGTTAAACGTTAGCATCGTTATTCCATGTGTCGTCTTCTTATCACAAAATAAACATCTGGGGCATCGTTTACTGCTCTATAGCACGTATGTGTTTGGGAACAATACATATGTAAAGCTGGCTAATGCAAAGTATTTGGTGTACTATGTGTAAGGTAATTTCTGGGAACCACAACTGTTTCAATGCTATGAGTGTGTTCTTCTTCTTAACTGGCCATAACAACCCGCTATCGGGTTACGGCCTGATGCAAACACACATTCTTTCGTTGGAATTGTGGTTTTACGTGGTGGGTCCCAAACCCTACACAAGCACAACCCTTTTAAGGCCTACCGGTCTCGAAAGATCCCAGTGTCATTGTTAGTCGCCTCATGCGACAAGCTTTGACCTGCTGAGGTGGTATTCTCTAACCCGCTCACCACACGGTGGAGTGTATTGGGACATATATATGTATACTTCTTATAGCGCATAGAAGAAAACGTGATCTGAACAGCAATCAGAACACTAGGCAAGAAATCTCACATCCAATTAATGTAAAAAAGCATAGACATTGCAGTAAACTTCAGATCGCTGATTGACAATCCGGCACACTTTTTTTTTTGAGATATTTCTATTTCATTGTTGCTAAGTACTTAAGCAAGTTGCATATCTCTCGTTAACCTTACTTTCTATCACGATAAATTGTAACTCAAAATAAAGGTACTCATATTTTGTTTCATTGTCCCTCAGACTTAATAGTGTGTGACAAGGCAATGAACTCAATAAGTTTCTTCGAGATTCGAAAAGAATTTTCCTATTTAGCGGTTGAGACGTTGTTAGATTTGCAAACAAGATATTTACTTAAGTAAGAGAGAGTGATAATTTGCAAATATAATTTAGTGTAATTATCTGGATGGAGGAAAGGACAAATTCACAAAGGAAGGCCATGAATTACTTATACAAAAAACTTATGTAAGGCAAAGATTTTCTTTGCACTGCAAATGAACCATAGCTATGAAACAAAAAAAAAACTCTATATCGGTGTAACCGAAAACACAAAAAGGTTTCGAGTTTGAAATAACTTTTCAATATAAGTTCATGCATTCAACAATGCGCTTTGA
Organism: Chymomyza caudatula; assembly: GCA_035041775.1. Lineage (NCBI taxonomy): Eukaryota > Metazoa > Arthropoda > Insecta > Diptera > Drosophilidae > Chymomyza > Chymomyza caudatula. Next base: position 42,533 of record JAWNKW010000205.1, on the reverse strand, counting down.
CTCACCCGCTGACGCTGGATCGGCGGGTACAATATACATATATAGAATATTTTAATCTCGAGTTGAACGCAAAGGCAGATAGATATAAAAATCCGCAAGCTTTGACAATATCCAGAGCTAATGGCTACACTTTTGGTCGTTGTTATTTTATTTTGCTTTGACAAACAAAAACACAACGGTTATCTGAGGTGGCAACTAAACTGAGGTCCAAATTCCCAATGGATGAAACGGTTACCAGCAATGTTGGAGGTCTAGCGAAGAGGTTTTGCTGCCCAGTACAAAGCACCGCAAACCATAACTACTGGGTCGTTGGTGCTACCAGATCATTCTCCCCGTCAAAATGTGAACAGAACTTAATATGCGAACAGTCTCGAATGTGCAGCGAGTGTGCTCAATCTTATGTTTCCATAAAAAGATTTAAGAATTTCATGCAGATCATTTTCGGCCATCACTGCGATTACTCAACATTTTCATGTACACCGATTTTAATATTGACCCCGTGACCACAGGGAAAAATAATGAAGAACGACCAAAAAGGAGATGGATCTTTTATAGCATCGTCTTTTGAAAATTACGATCCCACTTGCCTGGCCATGTTTTATTTGCAATTTCAGACTAGCATCGTAAACCTGAAAGCTTTTGTTCGAGATTGTCAATTTGAAATTATCCACGCTAGATGGCGCCAAAACCAATAGGTTTTCGCCACTTTAAAATATTTGACTAGATAACCAAAGAAGAGAAACATGTTGCAAAAAACTACTGGAAATAAAACCCATTAAGCGGATAAATCGGGTATTCTTCCTGATAGCGAAAGCTACTGGAAATCACAAGTATAGGCATATGTTTTTCAGTGCGTTCTGCAGCAGCTTCGAAAATTATTTTTGCCCAGAAAATCGCTGCCTACTTTTGGGCTTTGTTTAAAAAGTTGAACTAAAAAAAGAAGCCGACAAGCGGCATGTAACAAGGACAAGAAGGTGTTGCAGATCATAAGTGGTTTATATAAACATTATCAGCATCGATATAGCCTAGGCCATCGGTCTTAAAGTTTAAAGTTTTACCAAAATGCAAACTTTGCAAAATAAAATATAGCGAAAAATATCAAATTCCCCCTGGCACATTAAAATTACTCCGCTGATAGCCAATAATCTCTTAAATAAAATAAAATCAGCCCCGTTCTGGTTTTCGAATCGAAATAAAACGAAAATTCGAAGTCATTACGTGTTGTGGTGATCTGGTTTCCGTGTAACATCGAATCAAAACGGCTTCGTTTTCATGTTGTTTATCAGGCCCATTCTAGTTTCCGATTCTGAACGTCGGAATGGAATGGTTTTGATGTTCTGGTTTCTGACTAATTCGTTATGAAAAGTAAAGTCCGTTAGCAGTGGGGAATGAAAAGTAAATGGCAAGTTACATCTTATACCGAAGTCACAATGGAGCCGCTACAGCTCGCCGCTAATCGCTGCGACAAATTGAGTCACACTGGGCAAAGCCGCAGCTGAACAGCTGTTTTTAGTTTGTTTTAACAACCAACCGTGAAGTGCAAAAATGAATCATAAAAATAATTATAACAAGCTTTATTTAATGCAGCTTTAACAATTTTCGGAAGCTATTGATAGTATAGCCAACGATGATGATGAATTTCCAGTAGTACGTCTCCTGCAAAATTCAAAATTGGTCGATGCTGTTTCGACATTTGCTTTTTCGCCAAATCCCCGAGAAATCTGGATGGAAGTAAGTGGACTAATTACAGAATTATGAATATATTTAAATAGCTATATATTTTTTAAGGACCGCCATTACAACTATTGGTAAAAGGCTGTGCCCATCGCCAGTGACGCTGTTTTCAAAGAAAGTTTCAGAATGTGTTTGGCCCCCTTATCGCGTCGTTCGTCTGAAGAGTGTCATACAATTTCTGACATATATAACTGCTACGAAATAAGTAGTTTGTACTTTATAAATGTGTGAAAATAGTGAAAAACAATTATTTTTATATTTAATATGGGTAAGGTGGTAAATATCGATTAATATAGCCGGGTGGAACAAAAAAATATCTGATGACAGCTGATTCAAAGTCAAACAATTGTTTGGTAGTAATTTGAATAACAATTTTAACAAACAAGAGAAGGTACTTCAAAAAGGAGCAAATGTCCGTTTAATGTATGTAAGCACTTAAATACATGGCAATACGGCTTGCAAAAGTGCCAAGTTGTTGGTCGAACCAAAGAGGGATTTTTGTTTTTTGTCCTCTTTGCAAGGATTCCACTGGCAAGAAGTATTTTTATGTAACAAATTGTTATCGTATCAACCGTTATTATTCGAAGTCGCATGGAAACCACAATGACTTCGAATTTTCGTTTTATTCCAATTCGGAAACCAGAACAGGCCTGATTACCTCTATTCCAAAAACAAATTAATTATGAACTTTATTTATTTATAAAAAAAAGATACAACAACAAAAACACTGTTGTGTTAAATGTAATATATAAAAAAAAAGATATAAAAAGTAGGAGAAAGAAAAAGTAGATAGATATATCTAATCACGAGTCTCCAATCCGTTGGGTGAACTTTTTAAAGATGTGCACCAATCCACATCAGAAAGTAATCAGAGACTCAAGATTTACAATATAAAAGAAAAAGAAATTAAAGTAAAATAAAACAAAAAACAAAACCAAATCAGCATCAAAGGCAAGTTGGATGAATTTTTTAACGATGAGCACCGACTCAGATCAAGGATGGAGCCAGAGATGCTCGTTTTGGGAGAGTCAAGGAAAGACAAGATAGAAAAAGACATAGAATAGAGCAAATTACTAAAAGAAAGAAGATGATATAAATCATTAAAGTTACTACAAAGAACACGGAAAGGAACAAACTTGCAGGTGTAAAAGACAAAAATTTCGAGAAGGTCTACGAGGAATAGAAAACATAACCTGGCCAAGAAGATAAGAGGAATATATGAGGCCAAGAATTAGTTTATGTATAAATAAAACACCATGACAGATTCAACGATTAAATAGGGAAGGCAATTTTATAAGGCGAAGTCTATCAGTATAAGAAGGCAAGCGGATGTGTGGATCCCAATTTAAGCTACGAAGCGCGAACAAAATCAAATCAAACAGTCAATTAGTGAGCAGAATCTTATCTTGGGTTTTGTTGGATTTTTGTACATATCTGTTAATGGGTTCAATTTCGCAAAATAGCCTTTGAATAAAGCGAACTCCGTATACTATTTTAAAATGAAATGTCGTCTGGTTTTTTAACAAGTTAAATTTCAAACTTACAGTTACATCCCAAGGATGAACCACTGAACATAAGCAATACGATCAATACGGCCAGCTGGCACAGCATCCTGCGAACAATCGGCATACTGTAGATGCGTAGGTATCGAGGATGTAGCAATAGTCCTCGCAGGTATGGCACCAGTGCACTTCCTGGCAAGGTATATTTAATTAGTTAACCTCGCCTATTCCCTTTGAGCCAGAGAAGTGAGTAAAGTGATAAAACTCAACAAAACCCAACTCAACTCAATAGACTCTCCCACTTCCACAACCCTTTCCAAAATCTTTAAGTCCCGTAGAAAGCCAAACATTTCGTCAATGCTCCATCGAAGAACAGTCCTCCCCACCCAATTGTCACTTTTGCAATTCCGATCCCATTTAAATTGACCACATACTTAGAACGTGCCCCAATCTGACCAACATCTGCAACAAACATTTCATATCTTCTGACCCTTACTCCGCCCTGAAAACTGAAAACGCTCTTATCTGCATCCTACAGGACTTAAAAATATTCCATCTGATATAACCATTTTAACGTATTAATAGTAGTTAATTTGCAGTGGCAAAATATATATAGTGTATCTTATAATAGCCACATTTTAAGGTAATAGAAATAAAAAAAATATTTAAAATACTGTTTCCATAGTTTCCATTTTATTTTTCTTTCAAAGAAAAGTAAATGTTTTTGTGTTAAAGTGTGTAATAAATTAATTGTTCATGTTTAAGTTTCAGGAGGCTTCGACGATACGCGAGTAACGGGCTTATAGGGACTATCTGTTGCAAAAGGGCGCCTATAATTAGAGTTACCCGCCCCTGAAGATGGATGTTTAGATGTGGTTTGGTAGACCCTATATATCTGAAGGTTTTTCAAAGCCTTTTGTTCCCTTAATATTCAAGTGAGTATCATTAAATATGCTCGATGCACAATTCATAGGTGTATTTATCGATTTCATAACTGGAATAGCGCTTGCAAAAGTTGATACTCGAGGAAAGATACTATGCTGTTTTGAATATAGTTCCGATGTGTATCTTTCTGTATATTCATCCGCTTTATCTACTGTATTGTCAGCGCGGTCTATGAACCCTAAAAACATTTCCTGAGAATAAACGCTTCCAGAGTTATACGAGAAGCTCTCACCAAATTCAACGTTGTCTAAAGACTGTTTCTTATTTTCATTTGATTCAAAGGGTCTGACGTGTTCAAACAACATTTGTACTTCTTTGTCAGATATTCCAGTGATGCACTCGATGGAAATATCGGATATGTTAGTACCAAGATAAGCGATATTGTTCTCAATTTGGATTGATTGCTGCACATTTTGAAATGTTTCATTAAATTGAATGGGCGTGTAGTTATCGTTCATCATCTGCAGATCCAGGACAATGCTGCTTTGTTCGGAAACATTCGCAGTTCCAGGTTGAAAGTTTTTCATATTTACTGAGTGTTGCGCATCCATAGATATGTGGTTATTATAAGCAGACAGAAATTGTGGATCAGTTTGTTCAGTGAGAAGATCCTCGTTATCTGAATATCCCTGGATATCGGCCAATTAAACAAAAACTAGCTGTATTTTACATTTCGTGTATTATAAGATAGTTGCTTACCGTTTTTTTGGATTGCTGTGCCTTATGGACCTTTCTGCGCATTCCAGATGCTTCTTGATAGCTGCATTCCATCTGACTCAAATAACCTTTACTTGGATTACATCTGTCATCGTTCAAACTGAAATCCAATTCCGGGATATCCATCAAAGCATCATAAAGTCTGTCGAAAACAATTTGCGCTTGCTCCGATGTAAAGTCTTGCGTGGATTCCTGCGCATTGACAACAACTTTTTTTTTTGATTTCAAGGGCCTTTCATTAACAAATTCCGTTTGTAACAGTGGGTCAAACTTATCAGTTATGCAGCACTCGTTCGAAAAGTTATCCAACTTCGGGAAATCCGCGAAGGCACCATAAGCTTCCAGCATATCGTCGTCTTTGGAGTCAATCAACGCAGCAACATCAGTGCAATCCTTTGAAAGTCCTAATTTATCCATAACCGCTATTCTTTAAATTCTTTCCCTTTTTTTTGTTGCCAACTAAAACTGACTAAATTTGTGAGAAGTATAAACTTCTATACTTTCATTTTTGACAATTGACAATTTTTTAATGCCTAGCTAGCATAAAATAGCTCAATGCTATGTAACTATGGGAATAACTTGCAAATCAGTCAATGTCTGGTATTAACTGAATTTAGTATTATTATTTTGTAAAATCCATATTATTTTGAAATTCGGCCACTTACGGCACAATAAAAGAAAATCGGTCATCTTTCCGATTCCGTAAGTCACAGCAACAGATGTGTTTTCAGCCGAGATTTTTATTCCGGTCTGGCCTTAGGATTGCATCTTTTACCAAAAGATAATGATTTTCCGTACGCAAAGCTTGTTGAATCATGTTGAAATTTTGGCAAAACTCCACTACGAGATTTCAGCTCCCCGATTTAAAAAAGGCTGCATGGCTATCCCCTGATTCAATTTTTACACAATCAGATTGATTTTGTTGTGATCGATGGAAGGCATGCATCCAGTGTGCTTGAAGTTCGTACTTTCCGTGGGATTAACGTCAACTCGGAACATCGCGTTGTTTCAAACAAGTTTCCCATGCAACTAAACATTAAGTTACTAAGTTAGCTTTCCGATGTCACCGATCACGATGGCGTGGATATAATGACACCTATAATGATTCCAACTACCTTGCTATTAGTAATTTTTCTTTCGGGCCATATCGAGCGTAATGTGAGAGAGCTGAAAGCCAATCGAGATAGCACTGATAGACATCTTTTATCAGAGAGATGTGACGGTTAGAGTCTCAGATAGCAGTTAGCATAATTATAAGTATTTCTTCCACTATGGCACAACAGTTACAACGAACAACGATGTCAGCATATAGATAAAGGGGAGCATGCCAATCGATTATCTGATACTTTGGTTTCAGAAGGCGAATGTAGTGTAGACCACTCTAGGCAGACAATGTTAACAGGACTATGAGTACACTGATGGAACTATAAACTCTACGATTGTTCGACGACATTAATATTTTCCTATGTTTCATACTCTTGTGACCGTTGAATGGTCTAGGATACTTCGATTGGATTCCCCTTTTTTCAGTTGTATTTAACCCACTGATTAAAAAATATGCTTATTTTGGTTCCTGGATGTCTAGTTTAGAAGTTATGACCACTTAAATTTTGAAAAATAAGCCTTTTGTGATTAGCTGTTATTGTGGATATGTTATGTAAAAACTATCAAGATCGGATAAAAACTTAAAAAAAATTTTAGGTTAACATTTATACTAACCAAATGTGGTACGTAGACTCATGCTAATTAACCAAACTATGTTGACCTTTTTCCGAATCATCCCCCTGTCCCCGTGGTACTGTTACCATTACCATTCAACGCATCGATACAAATCATTACAATGATTGTTATGGGAAAAGTGGGTACCAGGTATCCCACTGTCGGGTACCGTCCCGAAAGTCTGCAAAAATTTTGTACACACTGTACACATAGTGTAAGATAATGTTTGTCGAAAGGGGTTGATATCTGCCCCCAGAGGTCTGCGTCATAATTATGTGCACCTACTTTATAAAAATTATATAAATCGGATAAATATATCAAAAGTAATTGTCAAAAATGAGCTGATTTCACCCCCTTTGGCCTATAAACTGCTCTAAAATTCCACTAAATGTAGATATGGATATATGAAAACTAGAGTTACAAAATTTATATATAAAATATCAAAGATATGGAAAATAGCGTATTTTGGCGGTTTAAAAGTGGATGGAAAACAAAATTATTGCTCAGTTTCTTATGTATTTTCTTACGACCAATCCTTATTCAATATGTTCAGTAAGCTAAATTAAATCGTACGTCCAGGGAGTTATCTGTCAAATGCTGGCTTTACAGTAAGAGTTTGTAAAACACATTTGTGCATCATGAAAATTTGGAAATATTACTATATATAATTAAAATTCTAATTAAAAACGTTGTGTGCGTTATCCTCAAAGCCATTTAAATACTTTATAAATTGGTAAGTAGCTTTTAGCAACAGCTTATTATAAGCAACTTTTAACGGCTTCTTGGCGCCCTTCATAGGTTTATAATCAGCGCGCTCATGATCCAACAACCAGGACAACCTTCTGTTTGTGAAGTCAGCATCGTAATATCCATCGAGTACCATCTTTACGGCTTGCAAATCTTTTTCGGAAGCATAAACAGTTGCCTGCTACGCCACACCGTGCATACGTCACATCCTGACTTGCCTTAGCACATCTTGGCCATCTTTGCACACGATTCGTCTATTTTAAGTCACGTTTATGAAAAAAGGAATTTGTCTCATCCACAAATAGCAGCAGACGACGTCGGAGGTATGCGACCAATCGAAAACTTTATGTTAAGCAGCTACGTCATCCGCCCCATGGGCACTACAACACCGTCAGTCATAATTGCAAAATCCACGCCGAATCTCTCGCCCGACTTCTTGGAAAACAGTTTTGCCAGTGCTGGGTGTTCCATGCATCAGCAAAGAACACGCCAGTGGCATCTTTGGGACAACAAAGACAAACCGCAAGCAACAGCTTCAACCTTGTCCCAGTTTGTGAGCATGAGCTGAACTGAGTTGGCAATTGAAGCAACTGCGAATCCCCCAAAGCTGCGTAAAGTGGAAGAGGCAAGTGTGCCGTGTCCGACGGCAATGCGTCAACAGATGATTTAACATTAGGCTAAGGAGAAGAATTGCCTAAGACTATTAGATCATAAACTGCGCAACAAGGCGAATAAAATGGTTAAAATCAGGACATAAATCTGGAGCATATACCCCTAAAGGCGCAGGAACATCCCGTAACTTGCAGGGCTATTAACAGAGCTATCACGACTCCTCGGTAGCGACCATCTACATACATAGAACATGTTCTATGGTTAGTGGTACAACGTAGCATCATTGGTTCCATAACCTGCGTTCCTGCGTCTTTAGACGTATCTGCTCCAGATTTATGTGCCGATTTTCATAATTGTTCTTGATCTAAGTGTGTTAGGCGATTCTTCTCTTTTGTTTCCATTTCATGTTCAATCATTTGCTGATGCATTGCAGCTTGCCGCGCCCTACTTTCGTCCACCTCTTTACGCAGAAGCTCCTAATTATGAAGCTGCCGTATAATCAAACAGTCAATTAGTGAGCAGAATCTTATCTTGGGTTTTGTTGGATTTTTGTACATATCTGTTAATTGGTTCAATTTCGCAAAATAGCCTTTGAATAAAGCGAACTCCGTATACTATTTTAAAATGAAATGTCGTCTGGTTTTTTAACAAGTTAAATTTCAAACTTACAGTTACATCCCAAGGATGAACCACTGAACATAAGCAATACGATCAATACGGCCAGCTGGCACAGCATCCTGCGAACAATCGGCATACTGTAGATGCGTAGGTATCGAGGATGTAGCAGTAGTCCTAGCAGGTATGGCACCGGTGCACCTCCTGGCAAGGTATATTTAATTAGGTAACTTCGCCTATTCTCTCTGAGCCAGAAAGAAGGGCAAATGACGTCTGTGTGCGGCCAATGCATACACTCACACACAAGTTTAAACCCTGCAGGAAATTTGTCTACTAGTAACAGCTTCAACTGGTTGTAATTGTAGTTGTAGTCAAGAAGTAGCGGACTGGTTCAAAAAAGAGTTATGGCGGGATAGGAAAAAACAGTGACGGAGAGCTCAATTTCTCTGAAAGAGTCTTAGCACCTGTTGTTGTTTGTGTAAATTGAAGAAATTTGTGTATACACAAGAAAAATAACAAAAAGGCGTCAGTGCAAAGTTGTGCGAAATTGGTAAGTGCTGGTAGTATTTAGTGTTTTTGACTCGACATTAATTTATTATATAATTTACTAAAGCAATTTCATTTTATGCAGATGAATTTGGAATGCTGGAGTGTTTCCGGAGAATAAGGTAAGTCAAAAATACATACATATGTACATACTAAGTAAATACTTTGATATGCTGACTTCCATTTATATTTATACAATACATTTGTATGTAAAAAAGTATATTTCAAATTTGCTTGTTTTTTATTTTCAGTGCTTTAAGTTAAGGTGCCGAGCAAACTGTAAGTGATAAAAAAAAAAATTATATAATAAAATTGTAAATAATCAAAGCATAAAATGATTAATAAGGTCAAAATAAATGGATAAAATATAATTTTAAAAGAACACTGTACCTGTTTTATTCACGGGCGGAATACACTTAATTCCTACCGATATGCAAGATATTAGGAGCATTCCACAAGTACCTGTAGTGGTATGCAACAATATACACCGAACTGGTATGCATTCATGACCCAATTACTAGTTATATGCCACTCGATACCAGTTCCTATGACAGCCCTGTGTTAAACATACCACTTGGCTTCAAACAAAAATACTAGTATTGAACCATATTTACATCCTCTTTTTCTGGTTTAAAAGTGATTTCGTACTAGTATGGTTTCATAGCGCAAATACACCCCCATCTGGTAGGTTGCCATTGTCCATTTGCTAGTGCCATACCACTCGCAACCAGTTCCTATGACAGCTCCGTATTAAACATACCACTTGAAGTGAAACAAAATTACTAGCTATGGACCATAAAATCATCCTTTTTTTCTGGTTGTAAAGTGGTTCCGAACTAGTATACTTTCCTGCAGGAAATTTCCTGCAATAGACTCACATACCCACACATTCTCAATTTTCTTAGCTTAAAATTGGTTCATTTTTAACAGAGCAAACCGCGCAAACTTCGTTTTGCTCCGCTCACTGCCCGCTCCGCTTGCCAACTCCAGTGCCATTTTCTTAAACACACATTATTAACGGAGTAGCCACATCAAATACCTTATAATTTCATCCCAAAATAAACTAAACATTATTAAATGCCTTAAATCGACTCACCTCAATTCTATATATATATTGAAAAAAGGTGGATACAGTTTTAACATATGTATCCATATATAGATTTCGTGGAATTTTGAAGCAGTTCATAGGCGTGGGGGGTGAAATTAGCATATTTATTATAAAAAATAATCATGAATTAAAAAATGAATTTCAATTTGTTTATAAACATTGAGAAATAACTCTTATTTGCCAATTTTTAAAATAAAAATTGAAATTAAAAAATAAAATTGTTTGTCAATTATTATTTTACAAATTGAAAATAAAAGTTATTTTATTTAAGTTTAAGTATTATTTAAGTTTAAAAATAAAAATTGAATTCAAATGTGTGCTGCAACTCAAGAGTCGGTAGAAAGGGCTTTTTCAGCCCTAAAATATTTGAGGTGTAATTTGTCCTCGGAGTCAATAAAAAAACTATTGTTCCTATATTTGAATAATTAATGTGAAAAAATGCTGCAAGAACTCTTTGCCATTGTTATTTTGTATGTTGTATTTTATTTTTTTACTATTTTTATATTATAATTTTTTTTTTTAGATCAGCAAATAAGTCTTAACATTTAATTTATTTCAAATAAGTTACTAATAAAAATGTATCGTTTTTATGGATAGCCCATTCAAAAATAAGATTATAAGTGTTTTCAAATTCATCTCGGTTACTTTTTTCGCTATGATTTTTTTAAACTTCATAGCTCTTATTTGCGGTCCCTGGTATTTATCCGATTTCGATCATTTTTTAAACATAGATGCACATAAACACGCACATCTCGGAGGAGTTTCGAGTTGATAGATTCAATGGACCGGTTGATAACCGCGAAAATCTGCATAGGGGATGAGTGTAAGATATAGACTTGATAGACTTGACAAACTCCGTTAGCCTTGAGATAACGCGCATCTTTTGGTAACATTTTTTTGCCTACAAAATCCATTACCAAATTATTTAAGGAAACCCACACTTCCTCATATGTTAGGTCCACACACGATCTTCCAAAGCAACACACACCAGCAGTGGTCTCTAAAAAAAACGTTTTAAGAGCTTTGCGACTCTCTGCAATCCTGCACATATATGTTTACTGATAGCTCAAAGTCGACTTAAGAATCTTCACTTAGCGTAATAACTGAAAACTGAGTTATTTGTCAAACACTTCTAACCAGACTACAGTTCGATTTTCACAGCCGAAATCATCGCCATCCCACACGCAATAAAAATAGCAATAGCCAAAAAACACAATTCTAAACTTATCTAATTTATCATTTTACCCATTAATAGTACGACAACTTCCGCTATCCAACAGCCGTCCCTCGTTCTACAACCTAATTATAACAGCAGTGACAAAGCAACAAAGCTTAACAAGATAACTCTCGCGGACTTCGCCTAAATAAAACCAGACACCAATAGAATCTTTCATCGCTCAAACTTAACCAAACATATTCGCATCCTCTAAGGTCACTCTAACCATACTCACAAACATCGCTTCGAAGAACAGTCCTGCCCACCCAATTGTCACTTTTGCAATTCCGATCCCATTTAAATTGACCACATACTTAGAACGTGCCCCAATCTGACCAACATCTGCAACAAACATTTCATACCTTCTGACCCTTACTCCGCCCTGAAAACTGAAAACGCTCTTATCTGCATCCTAAAGGACTTAGAAATATTCCATCTGATATAACCATCTTATCGTATTGATAGTAGTTAATTTGCAGTGGCAAAATATATATAGTGTATCTTATAATAGCCACATTTTAAGGTAATAGAAATAAAAAAAATATTTAAAATACTGTTTCCATAGTTTCCATTTTATTTTTCTTTCAAAGAAAAGTAAATGTTTTTGTGTTAAAGTGTGTAATAAATTAATTGTTCATGTTTAAGTTTCAGGAGGCTTCGACGATACGCGAGTAACGGGCTTATAGGCACTATCTGTTGCAAAAGGGCGCCTATAATTAGAGTTACCCGCCCCTGAAGATGGATGTTTAGATGTGGTTTGGTAGACCCTATATATCTGAAGGTTTTTCAAAGCCTTTTGTTCCCTTAATATTCAAGTGAGTATCATTAAATATGCTCGATGCACAATTCATAGGTGTATTTATAGATTTCATAACTGGAATAGCGCTTGCAAAAGTTGGTACTCGAGGAAAGATTCTATGCTGTTTTGAATATAGTTCCGATGTGTATCTTTCTGTATATTCATCCGCTTTATCTACTGTATTGTCAGCGCGGTCTATGAACCCTAAAAACATTTCCTGAGAATAAACGCTTCCAGAGTTATACGAGAAGCTCTCACCAAATTCAACGTTGTCTAAAGACTGTTTCTTATTTTCATTTGATTCAAAGGGTCTGACGTGTTCAAACAACATTTGTACTTCTTTGTCAGTCATTCCAGTGATGCACTCGATGGAAATATCGGAAATGTTAGTACCAAGATAAGCGATATTGTTCTCCATTTGGATTGATTGCTGCACATTTTGAAATGTTTCATTAAATTGAATGGGCGTGTAGTTATCGTTCATCATCTGCAGATCCAGGACAATGCTGCTTTGTTCGGAAACATTCGCAGTTGCAGGTTGAAAGTTTTTCATATTTACTGAATATTGCGCATCCATAGATATGTGGTTATTATAAGCAGACAGAAATTGTGGATCAGTTTGTTCAGTGAGAAGATCCTCGTTATCCGAATATCCCTGGATATCGGCCAATTAAACAAAAACTAGCTGTATTTCACATTTCGTGTATTATAAAATAGTTGCTTACCGTTTTTTTGGATTGCTGTGCCTTCTGGACTTTTCTGCGCATTCCAGATGCTTCCTGATAGCTGCATTCCATCTGACTCAAATAACCTTTACTTGGATTACAGCTGTCATCGTTCAAAATGAAATCCAATTCCGGGATGTACATCAAAGCATCATAAAGTCTGTCGAAAACAATTTGCGCTTGCTCCGATGTAAAGTCTTGCGTGGATTCCTGCGCATTGACAACAACTTTTTTTTTTGATTTCAAGGGCCTTTCATTAACAAACTCCGTTTGTAACAGTGGGTCAAACTTATCAGTTATGCAGCACTCGTTCGAAAAGTTATCCAATTTCGGGAAATCCGCGAAGGCACTATAAGCTTCCTGCATATCGTCGTCTTTGGAGTCAATCAACGCAGCAACATCAGTGCAATCCTTTGAAAGTCCTAATTTATCCATAACCGCTATTCTTTAAATTCTTTCCCTTTTTTTTGTTGCCAACTAAAACTGACTAAATTTGTGAGAAGTATAAACTTCTATACTTTCATTTTTGACAATTGACAATTTTTTAATGCCTAGCTAGCATAAAATAGCTCAATGCTATGTAACTATGGGAATAACTTGCAAATCAGTCAATGTCTGGTATTAACTGAATTTAGTATTATTATTTTGTAAAATCCATATTATTTTGAAATTCGGCCACTTACGGCACAATAAAAGAAAATCGGTCATCTTTCCGATTCCGTAAGGCACAGCAACAGATGTGTTTTTCAGCCGAGATTTTTATTCCGGTCTGGCCTTAGGATTGCATCTTTTACCAAAAGATAATGATTTTCCGCACGCAAAGCTTGTTGAATCATGTTGAAATTTTGGCAAAACTCCACTGATCCCCTGATTCAGTTTTTTCGCAATCAGATTGATTGTGTTGTGATCGATGGAAGGCATGCATCCAGTGTGCTTGAAGTTCGTACTTTCCGTAGGATTAACGTCAACTCGGAACATCGCGTTGTTTCAAACAAGTTTCCCATGCAACTGAACATTAAGTTACTAAGTTAGCTTTCCGACGTCACCGATCACGATGGCGTGGATGTAATGAGACCTATAATGATACCAACTACGGTTAGAGTCTCAGATAGCAGTTCATAATTATACTTTTGATGTTATCAAGGATTTCTTCCACTATGGCACAACAGTTACAACGAACAACTATGTCTGCATATAGATAAAGGGGAGCATGCCAATCGATAATCTGATACTTTGGTTTCAGAAGGCGAATGTAGTGTAGACCACCTAGGCAGACAAAGTTAACAGGACCATGAGTACACGATGGAACTATAAACTCCACGATCGTTCGACGACATTGATATTTTCCGATGGCTTGGTATTCTTGTGACCGTTCAATGGTCTAGGATTAATTAAATTTTGAAAATTAAGGCTTTTGCTATTAGCTGCCTTTTTATAAAAAGCTTCTCGCCAACTTTTTGATGTGAGTGTGGAGCTCGAATATATTCCATACGACTGCACAGTTTCTCGCCGGCACAGATGATATCGATATCATTGGTAGTAAGGGAGCAGCTACGGGAGTCTTTGCGGCTATTGAAGGAGCTCCCGCAAGATAGATACCTAAGGAAGTTGTTGAAGGAAGGCGTCGAAGGGACAGGTCTTGTCTCTGTTAAAAGGACCAAGTAGAGAGCATACAAACAACTTTTGGTAACGCGTGCAATTGCCGATCATTTAATTTAGCTGCGATATAATGCCGCCCCTAGTGCTGACTCCCAGCACGATCCGATTTGTCGTAGTGCTTCACTCCGATTTTCAAAGGTGGTTTACCGGCCGACGATATTTGTTCTTAGCTGTCTTCAATTCGACCACGCGTATAATTCCGTCTTCACCGAGTAATACTTTAGTTATGCAACCCAGCGTCCATTCTCCACGGGGTGTGTTGTCCCTTATTACAACAAATTCGCCAACGTTGAGGTTTTCTATGCTCTGACACCATATCGAACGATGACATATTCTTTGATAAAGCGATTCCAGAATGCGTCGATAGTAAATTGTGATACTCTCCACGCTCGTTTTACATTTCACATATAGAGAAACTGCCTGGACTGAGAAGTATACATATATCGTTCTGGCAAAAATTTCGTCGTCCGCTTCATCCGATTCCAGGACATATGGTCGACTGTCGACCAAATATGTTTCGTCAACTCGCCAACCCCCGTGCCCCTCTCGAGGTAGGTCAAATTCCTCTTACTCCTTCTTCTCCTCCTCTTCCTCCTACCCTTCCTCCTCTTTTCCCTCTTCCTTATCCTCATTCCAAAATCTATAAAATGAAAAAACACGGCTTACCCTCGACTCTCTATTTAAGTCGTCTAACAATAAAAACAAAAATAAATTTACCATTCTACAAAATATAATAAACCATAAAATGAACCTGCGCTCCGCTGCCTATTGATAAAGCCGTAAATAAATTCATTATATAAATTAATTTTTCACGTTTCCATTCGATTCGGATATTGGTACCAATATCTTTATGTCTTGACGATTTTGTTCAAACTTTGATAAGAACAGTCTCCAACATAATGGAAAGCTATCCTCAAAAATCAAAATCTCTCCAGTAGTTTTTAAGGAGAAGAGTCACAAAGAATTGGCAGTCATTTTTATATAAATAGATATAAAAAATAGCATTTTGTTAGACACAAGCTTTTGGTAAATTGGTTCCGTCGTCTTTGAGATCAAAAAGGACTATCTTACTAAAATCTATTGTGTGTTTCTGGTAGTATAAACAAGTACAAATCACGTTTGCAACATACTCAAAAAGTTTTAAAATTATTTTTATCGAATTTAAATAAAGTTTCTTGATAACAAATTATATTCTCTTTACTTTGAAGAAAAGAGAGTGCATTTGAGAGTGTTAGCACAGTACGACTCCGCTCTTTGTGTGCGCATCAAATAAAAATCATCATCTCATCTAACTCTTATGTTGGCCAGACAGACGGATATAACTATATTGAAGATTGCTTCCTTGTCCTTAACATACAATGCACAATTATCTTGTTTAAATATGTTATTCGATTATTGAAGCACCCTGTACTCACAGCAACTCAACTTGTATGAGGGTTCATTTAAAAGTATAGGGAATCTGTGTAACATGCATTTTAAATTTGACAATGTCTTTACTCCTTCCTCCTTATTTGCGCCGATAACGAACTCAGGTGGCCCCACTGTGCGGCGGTTGCTGCTGTTTCGTACATTTTCATGTACTTAAAATAACAACGCAACTTTTAGCACTGATGGAAGGAGCTATCTCTATTTACACACATATCATACAAAGAGATATGATACAGTCGAGGCCGTGTCGGACAATGGTATGTCCTACCCTTTGAAACTTATGTATCTACGGCAACGTCTCTCTTTATGCAGTCTTACAAGCGGTTTCCAATTGGAAAGTTTATTATTTGGGGGCAAACCTGTCCTTCATACCCATGACGTACGATTTTGGTGTAGTTCGAAATATAGTTCGAACAGGCTTTAATGAATATCTGTGGCCATCTTTAAATCAATATGTTTCGAGGTATGGACGTAATGAATTAAAGAAAAGTGATTGCGCTAGGTGGAATAATCTTTTGACCTTTTTTTGGCAAAACGTCAACATAGAGTTGACGATTTGGCACATACTTTGGTGATTTCAGCTCAAATGTAAGCATATTAGTATATATATAGACGATATATTTTTTCTCTCTCTGCACATGTTGTCACAGATCGGACACACACCCTCAACATCAATTGCAACGATCCAAATCATGGTTAAGAGTTCAGACGTCATTATGTCAGTTATGAGTAAGCTGGAGTTCAGTAAGCCATGGGCGAAGAGATGAGAAATTAGCACATTTCTGACTCTGACTTTTTGCGTGTATCTATCCGATTTTATTTATTTTTATAACACATAAAAACATAATCGCAGCACAGAGCTCTTTTAAGTTTCAGGATTCAATTAATTCCATAGCGCAGCTGTAAATCTCGTAACTTTACAAGGACCATGCTCAATATACCCTGTGCACAAAGTAGATATTTTTTTTTTTTTTTTTAGCCTGTTATATAACAGGCACGAGGAGGCGTGGCAGATTATATGTTCCATGGGCAAAAATGATCAGGAGCAGTAGTCGAGTGAATATAGCCGTGTCTGTCAGCGTTTTAACGTGTTTCTCAAAGACCCGTGACAGATTTTCGCGGTATAAAAGCTAATAATCTGAAACTTATACTATAAACTGCAACAGAATTTCACTTTTTATAGAAATATTAAGGTTAACATTTATGCTAACCAATTGTGGAACGTAGACTAATGCTTAAAAACCAAACTATGTTGACATTTTTCAGAATCATCCCCCTACCCCCGCGGTACAGTTACCTTTACCCTTCGACGCATCGATACAAAAATTTGCACAGAAAATTGATTTTTTATGGGGAAAGTGGGTACAATGTATCCCTTTGTCGGGCAACGACAAAATTTTGTGTCGTTAGCTCTTATGTTTTCAACTTATTTTATACGGACGGATCGTATGTCTGCCACGCCTCCTTTCGCGTCTCACACATTTTGCACAAGCTTAGTACACGCTTGACATTGCTTATATAGGGTATACAAAATATACACTGCACATGCCAGCGTTGCCGACTCCTGACTTCTCCGTCGCGTTCTATTCCCGTTTCCGCTCCTAAGCTCTGCGCTTACACCTTGGGCTAAAGAGCGTAACGAGCAATTTTTGTTATTATACAAAACTTGGTGTGTAACACACACACACACTTACATAGCTGAATGGGGATAGCAATGTAGTAAAGGAACTTTTTCCTACAACTCTCTGTCACACATGCTCACGATTGTATGAATATAAAGGTAGTTATGTCTGCATGTATTGGTGTCCGATACGAAATGTATTGTTTGGCAGTTGTGGTTTTTTGCCAAGTTTTCGACTTTTCTGACTATTGCAAAGTATTTTGGCCAAATTAAAAAACATTTTACAATTTGTGTTGTACTATGTGTGCGACTTTAAAGAGTTACATGCACGTGTGCGTATCTGTGTGTGGAAAAGTTGGGAAAAACAATGCGCCTCCTCAGTGCATTCGACGCCGCAACAACTTTCACTCGGTGACTTGGCAAGAAGTTTTCCATTTCTTGGGTGTGCCAAAATGGCCAAAATGTTTGCACTTTGTCTTAGCCCAGTTCATTGCTTTGCACACTCCATACATTATGCACACAGGCACACACACATGCACACATAGTGGCAAAGTTTTTGGGGGCTACTTAAGTGGGCCTGCTAAGGTGTGCTGGGCTACGGTTTATGCTACGGTTATCTTTTGGTAATTAGTTGTTATGCCTTTTTCCAGCAACTGAGCTAGTAACTTGGACAGTTAGAATCTAGGACTGGCTTAATGACAACTTTCATCTTTGCTGTTTCTTTTTCGAATACAATGTTTCGGAGAAATAGCAACTCTTGATTTTTTATTTTATTTTTATTTCTTGTGTAGTTTTGAAGGTACTTACTTACTTAACTGGCCATAGCAACCCGTTACCCGGTTACGGACTGATATAAAGCTCGCCTCCAGGCGTCTCTGCTTTGCGCGAGCCTGTTTCAATTGGTGATACCGAAGGTAGCTGGTGTCCTCTCAACGGAGACATGGTCTGCCCTATCGTCGTTCCCTTCAACAATCGCATTGAAGACCTAGCCAGCGCAGCCGCTAGATCTTAATTCGCTTGACTATTGACTATGTCAGTGTCGCCGTAGAGCTCATAGAGTTCGTCGTTCCATCGGGTGCTGTAGTCGTTGCCAAAAAACTTACGGAGTACTTCCGCATTTTCATTAGACTGCGACATCACACATGCTTCAGCGCCTTAAAGCAAAACGGGAAGGATGAGCGTATGAAGTGTTTGTTTCGGCTGGCGGAAGTGGTCTCTACTACTCATTTTCCTACTGCGACCAAAGTAACACCTATTAGCAAGAGCTTGATTTCCATGCTGACATCGTCTTCATTGCGACTGTGGTGCCAAGGTAGACAAAATCCTTGATAACATCAGAGGTATAGTTCTTGAAATCAATCTGAGAGTCCAACCGCTGTGAATCTCTACTCGAAGAAAGCATGTACTCCGTCTTGCTCTCATTTACTACCAGACCCAACCTGGCAGTTTCTCTTTCAATAGCCGCAAAGGTTACGGTTACTGCTCGCTTGTACTAAGCGACGATATTGATACCATCTGCGTTTTTAAAGGTTCATCAAATTAAGTTTTTGGTGGCAATTCAATAATAAGTAGAGCCACCAAATTTACTAAGTATACTAATGTTGGGCTTAAATACCAAAGCCTGATCTATTGGCGAATCAACTTCCACCCCCGCAGTACAGTTACCTTGATTACGTTCATATCCCCATCGCATCGGTATAAAAATTTGCACAGAATTTTGATTTTAAGGGAAAAATGTATACAGGGTATTCAACTATTTCTAGTATACGAGGCAAATGCCTCGGGCGACATTCGAAATGGGGAGAAAATATATAGGGAGAAAAATTCAAGGAGGGGGGGGACAAATTTAACTATTACAACTTCAATAAACATACCGGTAAATATTTGTCTAGGTGCTTTTTACCATTAACATTGTAACATTTTAACCTGCATACTTTAACACAATTTGACCCTCATTAACTGCTTGTCAAACAAAATGATATCGAATGTCTACATGTTTTGTTATTGAATCCTGCACAGTATTCGTCGCCAATTGTTGTGCACTCAAGTTATCGCCATAAACCACAGTTGGTGTCTTCAAGTCACCAAAACCAAGTTCTACTAGTAAGCGACGCTTTTCTATTCAGCTTCCGTGATGCTGAGTGCCATGCCATGCTCTGCTGCTTTTCCGATTTCCATGATATCGGACTTTCTGGTAAGAAGAACAAATAGCCACAGATATGATTTTAGGTCCACTTTATCTCCACCCCAATCTGCCTCGACATTGCCAACTAATGCTTGCCCAAAATCTTTGTAGTGCTTCACACCCGTGAGGTGCTTAGAATGCGGATCTTTGTTGCGATGATCCAATTTAGCAACCGAATGGAAAATGTCCAGTCGTATTGTTAGCGCCAACCACATCAGCTCGCCAATGGCCGATTGGTTCACCGTTTCGTCGACTCTTGCACTTTGCTCATCGCATATCATCCGATTGCCCCGTGTGGTGAGCGGGTTGGAGAATACCACCTCAGCAGGTCAAAGTTTGTCGTATGAGGCGACTAACAATGACACTGGGTTATTTCGCGACCAGTAAAGTCACCCCAGGCCTTAAATGGGTTGTGCGTAGGTTTTGGGACCCACCACGTAAAACCACAATTCCAATGAAAGAATGTATTTACATCAGGCCGTAACCCGATAACACGGGTTGTTATGGCCAGTTAAGAAGAAGAAGATATCTGATAAGCAGCATCTAAAGGCCTTGACGTCGCAACAGTTCTTTGGTATATCGCGTCAGCCCCTAAGTAATCTCGCCCAGCTTGCCATCTCACTCAACCTCCATGTTCAACGCATTTGAACTCATTTCCTATCAATGCCTTAATGTTGTCCATGTCCTGTATTTATATACATTATATACAAATACAAATAACGACGAACAAGTTGTATAGTGCCTAAATCTGGCACTAACCAATCCAACTAATTGGTTGGACAGTACCTTCACTTCGCTTATGTAAGCATGGCTCGTTGTCCAATGGAAAAACCCAATCTTGCGCAAAACATCATCTAGTTTGCAATTCCATTCTCTCCCACATTGCTGTGATCGATATAATGACTTTTTAAGCAGTAATACACTTCCTGATTGACCAACATCTGTATACCCTTGCGCTGCCGCATATACAGAGTATCCTCAATTTCGTCTACTTAAATCATTTTTATACATCATTGTTTATGGGAATGATGTTAACACAGCATTTTGAATAAGGTATATTTGCTAGAAAATACTAAGGGGCGACAAATTTAGGATTTTCCTCGGGCGACAAAAGTGCTTTGCACCTCGCCGCGTATATATATTGTTACTTCGGTATTTTATTATTTTAATTTATTAACGTCGGCTTAAACCACAATATAGAAACGTATAGTTTCAATTTTTCCTAAATTGCGTGTTGTTACTAGATTTGAAATGCAACGGGCTTGATTTATCAATGAAAAATAGGAAAAAAAAATGATCATTCTTTCATATTTTCTGAAAGTCAATTTTATATTAAGAGCAATATATATTCATAGAATGTATGTCGAGAAAGCCACGCCATTCTGTCCGTTTGCAATTCTCTGAAGAGAGGTGGAGTAACCAAATGTCAATGTATTGTTACCAATTAAGGGCAATCCTTAAAGAACAATTTTTACTAATTTCTGGCTAGAAAGTAAGTTGAGGCTCTTGAAATTATCCAGTTCTCCCTGTCAAGAGCAACAAAACTTTCTGATTAGATTTTCTTTCAAGAAAATAGAAACTCCCAGTGAAATGTGCGCTTTAAAACCTCTAATTGACTAATATACAAACCGCATGCAATGCCAAACTACAAACGCCAAACTAACTAATTAGTTATTAACTAACTTAAGTCACACACACAAATAAGATAGGAGAGAGAGAGAGAGAGAGAGTGAGTGAGAGAGAGGGACAAAGATGGGCATAGTGAGGAAAAGAACTCGCTAATGTGGAACCCTGAGCTCTCCTCAGTTAGAGCCGCTTGAGCCAACGAAGCTGTTGGGTCATTAACAAGCTGCGAACACAACAGTAACAACAACAACAACAACCACAACAACGACAACAACAACGACAACAAAAACAACCGTAACGACAGCTACAACAACTACAAGAGGCAGCTACAAATCGGCTTACAAAATGCACGGGGCTCACCGAGGATTCCGGATTGGAACGTTGGCAGTGCAGCTAATGTAAGTGCAAGCTATTAGCCGCCATGCCCATTACGCCCACTTATGGGTGGCTCATTAAAAGCACGCCTAGAGCATGAGCACACATGAGCACACATGTGCACAGATACACACACACGGAAATCAGGGGCGTCGATAGGTTGTGGCTTTGGGAGTGATTTGATTCAGAGTTTAGTTCCTTCCCATTTTCTTTGGAAGTTATATTTTCCTTCATGGAAATCATGGATTTACAAAAATAAGTAGAATAATCGGTTAAATCGTAATATCTTCTTCTTCTTAACTGGCCATAACAACGCTACCGTGTTACGGCCTGATGCAAATATCTCCACCAAGCGTCTCTGTTTTGCGAGGCATGGTCTGCCCTTTCGTCGCCTCCCTTCGACCGTCGCATTGTAGACCATTCTCGCAGGAGCTTTATCATTCATACGCACAACATGACCTAGCCAGTGCAGCCGCTGGATCTTAATTCGCCTGACTATGTCAGTGTTGTCTAGAGCTCGTTCCATCGAATGCGGTAGTCGTTGTCAACGCTTATAGGGCCAAAAAATCGTGGTGAGCGGGTTTGAGACTACCACCTCAGCAGGTCAAAGTTTGTCGTATGAGCAGACTAACAATGACACTGGTTTATACCAGTAGAGCCACCCCAGGCCTTAAAAGGGTTGTGGGTTAGGGTTTGAGACCCACCACATAAAACCAATGAAAAAATGCAAATTGTAATTTAGTAATTTATGAATAGGGGGCTCCGCACCTTTCTCACCAACCACCCAGCTACTAACCGGCATCTACCAGCAAAAAAATAACAAATTTATATTGCATAAACGGTTAAAATTCAATATTTTTCTACAATGTCACGTATCAGAACACCAGTGTTGCCAACTTTTCACCAGCAAAAAAAAAGATAGATTACGTCTACGTAAAACTAAAAACAGCTAAAAGTTAAAAAAAAAAACCAAAAAAGCTAACCATTTCAGACTCTTCTAAGCCCTAAGAGAGTTTATTAATTTTAACATGATTTAAAAAAATTAAATTAAAATAATTATATGTGCATAAAAATGTTTCGCTCTTCACATATATGAATAGCGGATCATTAAAGTTGAAACAAGATAATTTTTTTATAACTTGCACAGAATTTTGATTTTAAGGGAAAAATTAATACAGGACATTCAACTATTTCTAGTATAATGCCTCGGGCGACATTCGAAATGGGGAGAAAACATAAAGGGACGAAAATTCAAGAAGGGGGAGACAAATTCTACTCCAACAATTATTTAACCGACAAACGAATGGTGTAATGACCATAGCCTGAGTGTTCGAAACGTGCGTAAAATATCATTTAAAATTGAAACAAGATTATTTTTTTATAATTAGAAATATTACTTTGTTCCAATATACTTCGTGATAGCCAAATGCCCAAGACAGAGCTGGAGAAGATTAAGGGATGTGTGAAGTTGGAATGGGAATAGGTACGTTCCTTTTACATAAATGGTCAACACCAAAGCGATTTAGGCATGTCCATCTGATTAAACAATGTTTTGAGTTAACTCACTATAATGATAAAAACTTGAATATAACAGGTAAACGGTTCCGACGTCAAAAATTTTGAATACTTAGCACAATGGACCATATTCATTCTATGAGCCTTCACATCCACCTCAAATATAATCTCACTTTATTAGCCATTGAAGGTGACTAATATTCCAATATTTCTTTTATAGATCGATTCTCGATTCGATTCGTATAACGTTGTAAGCATGCGTATTTTACTCTTGTCTTTTCTAACATTTAGATTTTTTACACAAGATTTCAATCAGTCGTAAGAACTACCTATATGTAAAGCTATGTTAATTAAAGACAAATTGGTCGATACAAACCACTTTATTTTTTGGGGGTACCAACACCGCCGTGGCGCGCCTTCAGCTATATCGGCTGAAATCTATTTAATTTTCAAATACCTCGAGTGCTTTAACAGGCGTAGTTGATGTCGACAACATCGTCATCCGTTGTCTGTGGCAATGCAGAACTCTAGGCACTATAAGCTTACCGATGGATGCCAATTTTGTCTCTTGATTTTAAGATCTTTCACATATGTTTACATAAAATAAAGTAGAAAACCCTTAACATATTTTCAAAAACTACAATTCCCACTGCCCGCTGTTTTCAATTCTGTCCTGCAATCATCAAAGAAAGCTAGCAGGAAAAAAGCTAAACTACCGACGTTGTCTCTTGCTTTCTTAGTTTTTCAATGTTTTTCAAATTTCAATGAAGAAGTTTATGTTAGTTAGCCATCTGGGTCTGTTCATAAATGATGACATCCAATGTTGTCAAAAATAGGCACATTAAGCAACAGCCCATAATTTGGGCAATTGACGGGCACTCCTCAAAAACGCCCCTGCTCCACGTACAACTTCCCTAATCCGTGATACCAAAGGTAGTTAGTTCGCTGTATATAAGCGTTTTGTAGAGTTTTGGTATCGTCTGGCGATCGTTGTTGTCACTCTCAGTTTTAAAGCTAGCTCATCTTTCTACACTAACCTTCAATATTTGCCTAACCATTGTTGTAGTGGAACAGGAGCGGAGCAGCGATTAGTGAGGATCAGTGTCATATGCCTGCCATCGAAATGGTTAGTTAATAAATAGCAAACCTTGCAAATTGTTCTTGTATCAGCTCCTGACTTTGGTTAATATACCATATGAAATTTAGAAATGTTTTGTTTTGAATTTTTAATATTGAGTTTGTGACTTTTTAAGTTTCGCGCCTAGTAGCTTCAGATAAAATTCTGCTCCTTTGAACTAACATATGTGTATAGAGTACAGTACTGTCAAATTTTGAGAACGCTACGTCATTAAGTTTGTGTTTGAGAGCCATTGAAAGCAAAAACTTCATTCAAAAACGCTTGAAATGGTGAGGCTCTAGGCGACTCATATGAGCGGGTACATCACATTTAACATGAATGTTTGAATGTAAAGAAGCTGTACGCGCATGCATCAAATAAGGCCGAGGTGGGTTTGTCGAGGCCAACGAGGTCATTGTGACAGTTTGGAAAGGGTAAAACGTGTACCAGCGAATATGATGAACAGCTTCGACATTGATTTGATAAAAAAACGACCGCATTTGGCGAAGAAAATTGTAGTTTCCATTTCGAATGCACGGGTGTCATCATGGCAAATTTTCCAGATATGGTCCACGAACTGCCATCCCATTCAGCAAATTCTCCAGATTTAAGACGCAGTCACCATTGCCTGTTTTCCAAACAAATGGCTCAGGAGTAAAATATTTGTATCGAATGAAAAATGAATCACAGGAATAAACGACTTTATTGAATATACGCTGGACTTAAGTATCGAGCAAAAAGTTGACTATGTTAAGAAATAAAACGCTCTTTGCCGACAACTTTGAAAGTCGTATGTCAATATAAATATACTTGTATATACACATAAAGACTTTTATTCAATTCCATTATAAATTTTCAAGGTCATTGGTTATATTGATTACGGATACCCCCCTAGCTACGCCGCTGCGGCGAATGCGGACAGGCATAGAAGCTGAAGCATTGACGCTTGCAATAATTAATAATTGAATTTTCGACGGCAATTTTGTACGGCAACATAGACGGTCTAAGCCAAATTGCCTAACTTGGCGAAGGACAATAAACTTTAAAGCTCTATTACATGCGAACATGTATACAAAATCCACTAACATAGGTAAATCACATTAAGCAAGATACTTCGATGTGAGACTTACTTCTAAAGCCCTCCTGGTCACGTCAGATTACCTCAAAATGTTGCTGCCATCGAGATGTACTCTTAATTAGATGATATGACCACGCATTTGTGCTTAGATATTAAATTTGTAATAATTTTGAATAAAATAAATAATAATATAAGTTATGAAATAAAATGATAACTTAACAACTTAAGAAAATCGTAAATTACATTCAGCGATCTGAGTCATGTTCATTAATATTAACACCATGTAACAAATTTGAACTCAATGAAAGGCCTATGGCTAAAATATACTTTTTCCGGTAAATTTGAATTGGATTGGTTGGATTTCTATGATATGGTTTTTGGTGGAGCAGGGCGAAAGCTGCCTCTGCCTTAACCAAGTTTATGTACAAGCTCCACGTGGTGTCCCCTTGTTTTAGTGTGCGCAACGAAGCTTGTAATGAACAGAACCGCTCGGAATAACTGCAGTATAGAACTATACTAGTTGGGGAATTAGTCGGTTGGGGACTTCTGGCAGTCGTCTAGCAAAACAGCCTATGGGGGGATTCGCACTACATAATAAAAAGAAGTTCCTCGCCTTTTCACTGACTATAGAAAAATTAAAAGAAAAGACAAGAAAAGAAAGAGGCAGACGGACCACCTATAAACGCTACAGAGATGATATTGAAGTTTCGCTTCTTCAACCACCCTACCTTTGATTTTCCATTGGCGATCTATTTTAATAGGAAAATCTCAAAATCTGTCCACGACATTTTATTCACCCCTTTTCATAATAATAATAGTGCATATCTATTTGTTTATCTGTATATGTTATTCAGATTATTCATAGTAACTTTGCCAAAAGAAATATCAAAAATTTGATGCAGACAGTCGGGACGGTGCCCGACAGTGGAATATACTTACCCATTTTTTCCAGGAAAATCAAATTTCTGTGAAAATTTTTGTATCGACGCGTTGAGGGGTATGTGCTTAATTACGGTAACTGTTCTACGTTGGGAGGGGGGATGATCAAGAAAAAAATCAACATTGTTTGATTTATAACCCTAACGTATCACATTAGGTCAAGGTATGCATGCGGCTGAGCAAAGCGAAGAACGTGCGGTCCAGCTCACAGCGAAATCTGGATATCACACAGCTGCAATCACAGCAGACTGCCAAAGCCTTTTTCGCCCAACTCTCTGAGCAGCTCACTCAACCTCCCTTCGAACCCGATAGTACCGAGGGGCTTTGGAAGTTATATATACCACTCTTTGCGTACCACTGCGGAGAACGTAATTGGTTTCCAACGCCCACAATCGAGCAATCAAAGGTACGACCAGGAATGTCACGAAGCCACCACCGTGAAGAACGTCACCTATTGGAGGACCCTGCATTCGGCTACTACGTGATCTCTGCGACACCACTATTGGGAGATGAGGAGTATGGGAAGGCGTCTTTCGGGACGGAAAAAACGCGAACAGGAAACGCATGAGCGAGAGAAGATCGAGATGTAACGAGATGTAAGTTCTTTTAAAAATTCAAGCGTATGGCAAAAGGAAATCTGGTACTGTTTGCAAAGGTTGCACTGAGGTTGAGTACATCTGAACGTGACAAATTTTACAATACTGAAAAGTGTCCAGTTGCTCGCATACGCAGATCATATCGATATCAACGGTCGAACTAAGCGAGCAGTTACCGGAGTCGAATCTGCTACGCTGGGTCTAGTTGTAAATGAGAGCAATACCAAGTATATATTTTCTTCGAGTAGAATGTCACTGCGGTTGGACTCTCACTTTTGATGTTGTCAAGGATTTCACAATAAAGACGGGGATCTAGCTGAGAAACACTCTTACAATTTTAATTAGGTCTTAAGAGGCAAATAAATAGCGGAGACCACTTTCGCCAGACGAAACTAAAACTGTATACGACGCTTGTACCTCCCGCTTTGTTTTATGGAGCTGAAGCGTGGGTTTTTGAGCGGGAAGTACTTTCCTTTTGTATCACTGATTAGAGAAGGCACGGGCAAAGCAGAGGCACCTGGAAGAGTGGTTGTTATGGCCAGAATAAGCAGTAAGTGATAAGACTAAAAAATTCACGAACTATATTCAGCATTTAGTAAAAATCTTATATAAAAAATGTAGAAGGATATAAATACATGCATGTATACACACTGTTAGATCATGTGGGCTTTTGTATAGATATGCCACCGAACATTCCAGACACATATCATAAAATTATAGTAGCTTATACGTTGACAAGGGCCGTCAATTAAGGGTGAGTCCATATCTAAGGCTTTTTCTACATCATGGACTGTATTTAAACGGTGGGTCTCCGGCTCTGTGTTTGTGCTAACCTGTAAAAGTCCAGAATGTGCACTCTTATTGAAGACAGTTTTATTTTTCCCACCCACCTAGTATCAGCCAGTATTGCAAGAATTGGGTGGTTTGCTTTGAAACACCTTTAAGTGTCGATAGTTATCGACTTCTTTCCAGCTCTTAGTCTATTTCTCGGCACCTCCTTCAACTGGGAAAAGATGCACTACCATCAGTGAATTTGACTACGGCACGGTCTCCTATACCCATTGATTTATTTCTATTTTTGTTGCATCTGCTGCAGGCTGTCTCCTGTTGGTGCTGTCATTTGTTTGGATTTGTTAGCTTGCTTGATGGGTTAATAACTAATAAAGCCACCGAGTAGCTCCCATTGTCCTGCTATGCAGCTGCTAGTCACTGGCTTACGCGCCACTGGAGCCAAATGGGCAGAGCTGGTGCGGATCGGGAGTGGCAGGTGCCAAGTGCACTTGGGGCCAAGCAGAAGCGCACACAATCCACTTTATTAACGCAATTTCCGGTTAAACAAAGTGCGTGTATGTGTTGTGTATGAGCCTGGGTGTGCGTCTTTTCTGGGTGTGTGTGGAAGTTTGCTGTGCAACGCAAACTTTTAGCTTAAATATGGCACTTCAAGCCGACTTGCTGATACTGCTGCCGCCATTTTGCTGCAAATAATAATCATAATAATAAGCGTGACAAAATGGCGTTCAACTGCAAAATGGCGGCGCGATAGCAGGGCTTAATTGTCCCGCCGCTGCTCTGTGTGTGTGAGTGTATCTCTTTTTAGCATTTTAGCGCTAATTGTGCGCTAAGCTACAAAAATGTATAGCATACAATTTCCACATTTCTATTGCACAATTTGCATGCTAATTCAAGTTGTGGGCTAATCTAAATGGCTTGCATTTCAATTTGCTCTGAAATAGACGCCACTTAATTAAGCTGAATTGCTGCCGCTCTTTTATTGCCACGCCTACTAACACTGATACGCCTACAAAGGCGCTGTGGCAGCGTTTTTTTGGCTAAGACTCTGGACATGCCACAAGCCTGTCGCATAATAATAATAATGCTCGCATTATGCACAGTTTAAATAGCTAAGCTATCAGAAATGCCCAAGCTAAATCCCAGGAGCTTAACGTATTTCTCACAACCCAAAAATGTTGCGAGTATTTTGTAATTTGTATTTGCATGAAATGCCAAAAGTTTTGTCATTTAGCCTTTTTAATAATAAATGATATACAATGCAGCCTGAACCACAGGCGCACATAAAGAGGCACAGGGTGCATAAGGTGTTTTGATGATGTTTCCATGCAATACAGGGTATAGTTAGCGAACTGAACAGTAAACTTTTAGTGTTAAGAGTTATTATAGATACTATATGCATGTACATGTGCAACAGGGAGAAGAAGGCATGGTAGACCCTAAGATCTCGGCGACAATAAGAGTTAGGAACACAAAATTTTAACAAAAGGTAAGGTAAGTTCACCTGATACCTGACCCACACCACACAATTTTAAAGCCTGGGCATATCGAACCAATTCCAAATACCTTTCCTAACAAACAAAAAAAAGTTGGCCCCTAACCCCCTAATGCTGCTAATCGCATTTCATTGGAGTGCCTTACTTTATGAGCTATGGCCCATTTTACGGGCTAGTCACAGGTCTTCTTTACTGGTGGCTCTCATCAATAAAAAATATGTATGAAATGAGGTTTCAGATTGAAGAGCTTTTGGGCGATTTGGTCTAGAACTTTATATCTTGACAGTCTTCATCTAAGTAGTAGAAAATCCACACCAGCAAAGCTCTTGGTGATACAGTAGTTTTAAAAAGCACCCTGTATAAGTTATACAAAGTACTGCCATTGACCTAGCACACACGCTCATACATTTGCTTGATATGACGGCATCGGGAATGTTATTATTTTTGGTTGTTTCGTTTTACGTTTTTTTTTTGGTTTTGTTCGAGAACAAAAGTTTTCACATACGCAAAATGTGGCACACTCTGTGGCATCTAGCTCGGTCCCCATATCGATGTCATTGTCCTCATGAGGAGCTCTTCCTGGTAATGGTATTTATTACATAATCATGCACAAAATAAGAGTCCATGGCTAACAGTTTCTGCTTTTGACAAGGCGCAATGGGGGATTTCATTCAACTGAATTGACACGCAGTACTTGGAGACTATGCTCTGAAATGTTAGTTGATTGTTGCAAATTGCATGATGCGGGAAATCACGTATTCGTCACCGAAGAAGCGTAACATTAAAGGCAGCTTTGCACAGTCAGTGCCACATGCCACCTGCGGCCAGACAGAGTTTCTGACAATGCGTGCAAAATGCCAAAAACAAAAACAATCGATTGTCACTGTGAGTTGCCCCTTCAGATGCAGGTGCATACGACATTCGAGCGGACTATGCTACATTGCAGCAATCGAGTGGCAAGCATTGCATGCACTTCATTTGCTTCACCAGGTAAAGCGGCGTACATGTCGGACAGGGGGAGCCGCCTACTCATATTTGCAATGACTGTACACAAGTTGCATGAATGTCAGCGACCAACTGACGACCGACCCATTGAGGCAATCAGCGAGGACATTGGCTTCTTTTTTGCAGCGTCTCCTTTTTGTTTGTTGTTGTTCTTAATGATGCATGATGTCTGAAGGGTCTACTTGCTATGCAATAGAGTTGACAGTCTCGGAGGATTCTATTGTTCTTAATGCGCAGTGCTGCCATTTTTGGAAACGATTAAGTTTGCGAATTGAAAAATAAAATAAAAATAGTTGATTTTTTAACACACAAAAAACGATTTTCTTATTTTGTGATACTTTAAAATTGCTTTGGCAAACTCAATTGTACTCAACGTTCGATTTAGGTCTACTTTGATTACCACAATATTCACAATTTCAGTTTTCATAACCACCGCTATGCTCAAAATGAGGATTTTCAAACAATTACATATTTATGTAAATTCTACTTTATTATATTGGTTAAAACCTTGCAAAAGGTCATGAACTTAAAAAAAACACCTTTATCATAATATTTATCGGTTAGCTTTTACAAAATTCAAAGCGATTTTGAAAGCAGTTTCCGAAAAGTTAGGCATGTGAAATGTTCGTAAGACTACCCAACTTTCCGATTTGCAGTCTTACTATTAAACGAATCCATATTAGACATGAAACAAAGTTAAAGTTCAAAAGCTGTGTTTTTATTTTATGTTTTTAAATATTTTTTTCCACTATCTTTGAAAATATACAGTGGTTTCGCACTCTTTTTCTGTGATGTACATCTACCAGTCTAACGAAATAACAATAATAAAGTTAAGTAACATAACATGTCACAAATTTATGATACACCGACATTTTACTTCATATAAGTCGGCCTCTTATATCCTGTGGATGGCGTAGGGCGCGCAACGACACCGGCTAGTAAGTTTGGGTATCTTCCGCTCAGATTGCTTAGGATGTCCCCTAAAAAAGGAACACCCAGATTTTTATGTAGTTTTCTATCATCAATCATCGGCATCTGCTATTTTTCGTTCGACAATGTTTTGCAAAGCTTGAAGACTCTGCCTTCTTGTTTTGGCTGCAGTTCCACAAACTTGAAATGCACACATCCAGGTTGGTACTATTATACTTTTGTATAGAAGAATTTGGTTTGCTATTTACAATTTGCTTTGTCTTCATAGCAGCCAAACCATTTTCGCCCTGCATCTCGTCGTAGTTTTGGACAATGTATACTCAATTAGGTACTGTCATCGCTGCGACGTCAGCAACTCAGCTTCTTAATTTTACATTCTCTTATGCTATGTGTATATGTGAATACTTTGCTTTATGTTAACAACCATAGGAGCGCGTTTTTGTTTCAGCAATTCACTATTTCAGACTCTCACAAAAATTTAAGAAGGGTCGCTCAACGCCTACGGTACCTGTATAATCATACATTGGCTTTGGATTTATGTTAATCCCAGGTCAGATTTGCTTCGAAGTGGATGCCTAGGTAAGGGTGTGAGGCTTTAATAGGGAAAACATTCCCATTAAATGCTTCTGAATGCATAGAACAGCAGTGGACTTTTTAAGTTCCATGTAACTCAAATACTCTCCACGGCTGAACTCTATTATATTCTAGTGCCCAAAAGTATGCTAGTATTATTTGTAGATGTATTAATCCACAGTTCTTTGTAGTCCATACAAGCCGTGACAATTTGTCATGCATAGCAAGCAACTGTGGGCAAAAATCAGATGCATGCGGGTTGAAAATCTATTGCCGTTAGTTTGAATGCAAAGCAATTTACAGTTATCATGCGCTAGAATGCACGGTTTATTGGTATATGTAACTATAATTGGAGTCTTGGCCGTCATCGTTGTCGACGTTCGTCGCCATTGTGGTAGTGAGCTTCTGTCTCTGTCTAACTGTGTGCACGTTCATGCATGTATGTTTGTGTTTTGCCATTCAGTGGAAACGGCAATGGAAGGCATTGGAAGGCACTGGAAGTTCTTTGCTTGCCTTTTTAGCAATTTTTCATGCTAATGTGGCGTGCAGTGCATTATATACTCCTCGCCCTATGCTTTTATCTCTTTGGTGTCCGTGTCTGGTTTAATTTGATTTGTGCCTTGTACAGACTGGGTCAATTACGGCAAAACTAGGTGGTGCAACTTTAATAGCCTGCTTAAAGTTGGCCAGCAGCTCAAGGTGGCAGCCATAAAGCAGCAAAGAAATAGAATTTCGGAAGACTGATTTTTGTTAAGGCCAAATTTAATATGCTCTTTAAACACAGACAAGCGTCAGTGAAACATTCTTCGTGCTTTCTTCATAGAAGGGGCTTAAAAATATATTAATGTGGAAGACTGCCAATGTGCGTCGCATCATTCGCTATTTGAAAGAATATAACTTGTCCTTGCCGAATTCCTTGCGTTAATGACTGCACAATTTTGCAATGAGTAGTCGAATATTAGAAGGCAGTATCTTTGGACCTCTCCAGAACACATTGTGCACTGTTATTTTGACACTATCGTAGTACTAACTAACAAAAGCGATTGGGCGCGGTCAAGGCCGCATAAGGTGAGGCGCAGGCTACCACAAAAAAGTAAAAATGTAAGAGATTCCAGCAATCCGACTACTAATAAAAACCGTCCCACAAATGGATTATTTTGAAGGAACAAACTCGACATTACCGAACCACATGGCGCCACCGCTAAGATACCAGTCAGCAGTAGCTAAGGCCATTATAACTACGTATGTACGCTCAGGCTAAATTTTTTTCTCGATGTCAGCCTCTACAATACCGTTATGCCCCTGCTATATGAAATTCAAAATTTAGGAAACTGAACAATGCGTTGCCTAATGCATAATTGCATTCCCTATTTATCAAGGTAATGCAAAACATTCTAGCGCCACGAATGAAGGATTTCTTTCTGTTAGCATTTATAATATCTGTGGACTTTTGACAAAACAACTTATCTCGAAATAGCTATAAAGAGGGATATTTCTGTCTTACTGGCATATTTCTGCGATTAAAGGGTCAAAAGTTATAGAGTACGTCAATTCAACTTTTCTTCGAATTTTTTGAAATTGCATATGATTGTTTCGCTCTCCTGTAAAGTTGCTGTTTGCATATTCTGTAAGTTCATGCGTGACTTATTATATTTTGTCAAAATAAATTCTTCGAAAAGGCAGATAGCAAGACAGAAAAAACTTGTCTCCATAAGCAGTGTCTTCTCTTACATAATTTAGTTACACTTTTCATGCAACTTGGATGAAGCAATTTTATTTGGCGATTGGATGACGCCCCAGCTGTCGTAGAGCCAGTGATGAACATCCGACTAAGGGTTTTGATGCTCTGGTTTAAGTTGAATGCGATCGTTGATGAACTTCGCTTTCATCTTCCAAGACATGATCTTCTAGCACAACGAATCATATAATTGCGATGACGAAAGTTGATAAAAAGTGCATCAAAACGTAATCTACTGAAGGTAAAATTGCATAATAAAGATATCTAAATAAGAGTTAGCCAGAATATATATATATCATATTGGTATATTTTCGAACCTGTTACTGAGCAAAAACTCATGATTTACTTTTATATTTAAAGGTTATCTTTCTACTTTACTGAAATAAAGTATAATACTCTATAGAAAGAGAGTGAAAGAATGAATGCCAAATCACTATGTCTTACATTGGTTTGTTTGCCGTAATAGAATAACAATGGCAAATATTGCACATACGCCGTGTGGCACACACGCGCACACCAGAGGCAAGGATCAGTTACTGCAAGTCGTAGTCGTAGTCGAAGAAGCGGAAGAGGACATAGCGAAAAAGCAAACAAAGAGGCCATAATAAACATTATTGTTGTCAACGTCAGGCGGCGCGTGACTGTGACATTAGATTTGCATGCACGCACACACTCGCACTCACGACCCGGCACACACTCAAACTCACACTCACGACCAGGCACACTCACGACCAACACAACTGAAATGAGTCAGTGAAAGGGCAAATGTTGTAAGCGGCAGACACTTCTATACAAACAAAAGTTGCACAATGGCCGTGCCAAGTGCTGTTGTTCTTGTTCCTGTTCCTGTACCTATTCTTGTTGTAGTTGTAGTTGCTGCTTTTGTGCCACTTTGTGGTAATGTTTACTGCAACAACTTTGTCGAGGTTAGTTTAGTAAGTTGCACACTTGCGCCCATAAAGATGCAACACATGATGCCAACAAGTCGTAGAATTATCGTAATTGGACTGAAAGTCAAGTGAATTATCTGGAAACTTTTGGAACCAACCAATGACTGCCACAGTTGTTTGTTTACTCAGTTTTTCTTATTTTTATTTAAGTTATCCTTTGTCTGGCTGTGAATGCCCCTAGTCCAGCTGGACTGCAAGTGGAATATGTTGCAACAAAAACAATACAACAAGCAAACACCCAAAGGATACCGTCCACAGAGCGGGACCGAAATAAGTAAGTGAGACACAACATTGCTTGGCCACTTCATTTGCATTGCTTTTGCTTATTGTTTGCGGTTGTTGCAATGACTATAACCAAACACAACCACAACCACACTCACACACAAGTAGCTATCTCCCATATATAAATGTATGCACTTTGCACCCACAACGAATAAGAATTGCACATACTCTTGGCGTTGACAGCTTGTACCTTGACAGCGGCGACAATTGCATTTGTTTTTATTCCATTTTATTTTTATTATATTTGGTTTTACTTTTTTTTTTTTGTGTGTTAGTTTTAATTAGCCTCAGCAAAGGGCGTCGCCATGGCTGCTAGTGACACTTAAAACCGCAGAAACTGTAAAATAATTAAGTGTGGGAGTGAGATAGAGAGAGTAAGACTCAAATTGTAACTGAGCATGAGAAAAACCACGACGAGAACAAATTACAGCAACAGAAAGCGCATAAAAGCAACACAAAAAGGATAGCATGAGTGCATATACACAGAGAGAAAAGTTCAAGAGCATTGTGCTTAAGTTGAGAACATCAACGCTTGAAAATGGTTTAAGAAGAGACAATCTCGATACATTTTATCTCAATTATCGATTTGATACAAATCTAAGACACAAATTTTTTTTATAATCTAATTAATTTAAATGTAAAATACCCATATTTCAGCAATTGC
The DNA here is from genome assembly GCA_035041775.1 of Chymomyza caudatula. NCBI lineage: Eukaryota > Metazoa > Arthropoda > Insecta > Diptera > Drosophilidae > Chymomyza > Chymomyza caudatula. Next base: position 6,982 of record JAWNKW010000205.1, on the reverse strand, counting down.
GTAAAGTTCACTTCAGAAACCGTAACACCGTACTATGAAGATTCAGACGTGAAACATGGTAGCCTGTAGTACCAGATTTCAGCATGCTGTTATCCACAAGGCTACATGGCAAAGGCGTGCATCCACTGTGCTTGATGATCGTACGTTCGGCGGGGTCAACATCAACTCTGACCATTACCTTGTTGCATGCGGCTAAGCAAAGCGAAGAACGTGCGATCCAGCTCGCAGCGAAAGGTGGACGTCACAAAGCCCAACTCTCTGATCAGCTCACTCAACCTCCGTCAGAATCTGATAGCGCCGAGGTATTTTGGAAGCATTTATCCCACTATTTGTCCTTGGTTTCCAAAGCCCACTTCCGTGGAACCAATGGTACGATCAGAAGCGTCGCGAAGCCACTGCAGTGAAGAACTTCGCCTATAGAAGGACCCTGCAGTGGGCTGCTACGCGACCCGTTGAGGGAACGCGTATATGTCGCTCTGTCTAAGTTCGGAATCCCTGCAAAGTTTATGCGACTATGCTGAATGGCGGTGAGCAACACACTCCGAGCCATTTGATACCAAGCGAGGCTTCAGACAAGGCGATGCCCTCTCCTGCGACCTCTTCAACCTTTTGATGAAGAATGTGTTGCGAAAGGCCGAAGTACATCGGAATGGGTGTCCAGTTGCAGATTTGTCGACATCGGCGGTCGTACTAAGCGAGCAGTTACCGGAGCGTTTGCTGCTATTGAAAGAGAATATGCCAGGGTGGATCTGGTGGTAAATGAGAGCAAGACGAAGTATATGATTTCTTCGAGTAGATATATAGCGGTTGGACTCTCTCTCTCTGTTGAAAACTATACTTTTGATGTGGTCAAGGATTTCATCTATCTTGGCACCACCGTCATGATGAAAAACGATGTCAGCATGGATGTTGAGATGTTACTTTGGTCTCAGTAAGCAAATGAGTAGTAGATACCACTCCCGCCACACAAGACGTTCTACCTCCCCGTTTTGCTTTATGGCGATAGATTCCAGAATATCATTTATGGGTCCCATAAGCTGACATTTTGCATACGTCTTCGTTTAGGCGTTCTGCTAGTTGAGTTATTCAAGTAACGAAAATCCGATTTTTTTTCGTTTCAAATGTCTCGTTTTCTGGACTAAAATTGATGTTTAAAGCTACAACATGTAGCGCATAAAAGTCTCTACAAAATCGATTTTAGACAATATTTTAGTTATCCTTACGGTTTACCTCACTCTAACTGTATTACTCCTCCTATCATTGTTGAATACGATATTTTACAAGATACTGCTTCCTTCCAATCTTCATTCTGTCCTGGTTCTTTCGAGTCTGACCTTGGTGTTTTGTTCGATAATAAGCTTAGGGAGAACCCTTCACCCATACTGATGCATACACAAGTTAGCCTCTGTTTGTACTTTCCTGAGCTAGTTTTGAGCTGAACTTAGCTTCGTTTACCCCATGATTAAGTGGCAATTCTTTTGCACTTGTACAATGCTCTGATGTATTTATTGATCGCTTTTGCGGCAAGGTACGTTTGTTCCCCAATCCTGTCCGTTTGAGAGAGGTACTTTATACCTTCGAGCAAATGGTACTACTACGGTTTTCATAGGTGATGCTGTATCTCCATACTCGTGTACACTGTAACGACGCTTGCCTAACAAAAGAACCAACCGCCGTTCCAACCTAGCCAAAATATATACATGAAACAAATAGACATCGAACCACGGTACAGAAAACGAACGGCCTAAGACGTAAACAAGTTCCCGTTACACACTAGACAACACTCAGTACAATAACAAAGCACAAAATAAAACACAAACAAACCAACAACAGACCACAGTAGGATAACGGGACTTAGAAGATAGAGATAAGCCGCGAGCTGCGATTGGTTATCAATACCGACGCCAGCACTATAAAAGTCAGACCAGTTGCTGCGATCAGGTCACTTGTTTCCTAATTACTAAACCTGCAGCATCAACTGGTAAGTACATATAAAGTAGTAGTAGTAACCTTCCCAAAACCTGTAGTAGTACACCCAAATCCTCCTCCACCCAATCCTGTTGTCGGCTCGCTTAGAGAAGCCTCAAGATTTGGGTGCTCCTCAAACCCATCTTCCACATGGTCTTGGTGGTCGGATCGCTTATAGAAGCATCCAAGTACCAAGTGCTACTCCACTCAATCTTATGGTCGGCTCGCTTAGAGAAGCCTCAAGATTCGGGTGCTCCTAAAACCCATCTTCCACATCCAAAAACCATGTGCTCACCCTAATCCTCTCCAGCTACTCGACAACGGAACGACCGACGCACTTCGGACTGGTCGCAAACGAACAGAAATGGTATATATAGCGCCCTCGAAGACGGCAATAAGAGAGTTCAGCTCAGGCACTCGTCGAGTGCAGACGTGCGCGCTGAGTCTCGCTCTAGACAGGCATAGTGTTAAAACGTACCACCTTACTAATAAATGTGAAGTACAAACGCTAATTTTATTATTTTTTTTATGAGCATCAACAGTGCACCAGTGGTTTCAGAACACACAAATTTCTGTAGCAGATCGCCTGGTTAAACCGGCGAGATTTACCCCAGCCTGAGACAACGTTACAACACTATAACTATCGGAAGGAAGAGCATTTTGCCCCTAGTTAGCTATTTTTCATGCATGACAACGCTACATGTCAACGCGTTTGACACTCTGATTATGCCACACACACACACATGAAAAGAATGTGACATAGTTGTGCAGTTACATGCAGCAAATATGCTGTACATTTACATAGTTCCTACGTAGTCTCGTTCCCGCTTTTATGGTTCCATCTAAAAGCGCCTCAATTAGCGTTACTGATGAACTCTGATTAGCCAAAGAGCTCGAGGTTGGTCTGGGTTGGGCGGCCCTGTTTGGTTCTACCATGGTTTCCTCTCTGTCACTAAGTCTGAGCAACGGAGTCAAACAAAATTATGTGCTAATTGAAAAGTGTATGTGTGTGGGCATGTCCTTCTGGCATGTGTAATTTAACTAAGAGAAGCAGAAAAAACAACACGTCGTGGAATATATGCAATTTTAGATAATTATATTAGAATATTGAAGGGCTCATAATACCTTAAGGTTATTCATGTCCCCTGCGCACATTGGTCCCAATCGCCAAGTTTTTGGCATAAATTACAAAGTTTTGTGGAAGTAAAATGCAATTTTAATATAAAAATATGTACTCTATATATAAATAATCGAAAAAAACTTTTCGGCTTTTACTGCAACCCTGAAATGTTTATCGTGCTACAAAGTCAGATGTTCGATCAGGTGAATTTTGTGCTAAAATCGGTAGAAACTTTTTTCTAACTTTGCGCGCAGGCAAATTTCAAATGTGTGGAAATAAGTTAATCTAAATAATGGAATTGAAGGTCAAGGTATGTAGAATGTGTAAAACGAAAAAGATTTTGTTAAATGTTATTTGTGTGTACTTTTTTGTTTTGTCCCAAAAAAAAGAAAAAATAACCAAGGTGCTCATCTTCTGTGGAGTTAAATAACATTCTGCAGGTCTGTGTCAAAAGTAATCTATGTTAAAATAGAGGGCTTACACCACACCAAAATCTAAAAAAATTAAAATACAATTCAATGACCGGGAAAAGCAAGCCTTCGATAAATTAAAAGTAGTATTGACATAGTAGGATGTTTTGATTTTGTACCCCGATTATAAAAAACCGTTTGATCTTACTACGGATGCTTCATCCTTTGGTTTGGGAGCAGTGTTATCCCAAGGCGGAAAGCCAATCACTATGATTTCTAGAACGCTTAAAGATAGGGAACTTAATTTTGCGACAAACGAAAGAGAGCTCTTGGCCATAATTTGGGCCCTCAAAAATTTCCGCTACTATTTGTACGGAGTGAAAAACCTTAACATTTATACAGACCACCAACCATTAACATTCACGGTTTCTGATCGAAATCCAAATGCAAAAATTAAGCGGTGGAAAGCATTTATAGATGAGCAAAATGCTAAAATATTTTGTAAGCCTGGTAGAGAAAACAATGTAGCTGACGCTTTGTCACGCCAGAAAATAAATGCATTAGAAAATGGACCTGAATCGGATGTGGCTATGGTTCATAACGAGCAATCACTCACATATACTATCGACACAACTGAAAAGCCCTTGAACTGTTTTAGAAATCAGATAGTAATTGAAGAGACACAAATCGCGTCAATAAAAATCATTATTCTCTTTAAAGAGAAATTAAAACACCTTGTCTACTTTTCTAATAAAGACGCTATTATAGATGCAGTGAAGGGGGTAGTCAAGAAAGATGTGGTGAATGCCATATACTGCGAATTGCCCCATCTTGCACATATTCAGCATTCCCTTGTTGAGGCATTCCCCACAACCAAATTTTGGTACGCTAAAAGTTTCGTTAATGCTATTTTTAATCAGGAAGAACAAAGAGAAATCATTACTGCCGAGCATAACAGGGCACACAGAGCAGCACAGGAGAATGTGAAACAAGTCATGGCAACCTACTTTTTCCCAAAGATGACGCAACTAGCAAATGAGGTCGTTTTAAATTGCGGAGTGTGTTCTAGAGCTAAATACGACCGTCATCCAAAGAAGCATATAATAGGTAGAACACCAATACCATCATACGTTGGGGAAATGCTACATATAGATATATTCTCAACAGACAAGAAATATTTTTTGACATGCACCGATAAATTTTCTAAGTTTGCAATACTCTCGCGCACGATTGCAGATGTAAAATTCCCAATTCTTCAGCTCATGAACATTTTCCCAAAGACAAAAAATATATTTTGTGATAATGAATCCTCTTTAACTCAGAGACCAATCTTACTAAATCGATTCGATGTCAGTATTGTAAATGCCCCTCCTTTACACAGCACCTCAAACGGCCAGGTCGAGAGGTTCCACAGTACGCTGTTGGAAATCGCAAGGTACTTAAAGCTTGACAGAGAAATTGATGATACCGTTGACTTGATATTGCAGGCGACTATAGAATATAACCGATCCATTCATTCAGTTACAGGTAGGACACCAGTAGACATAATTCACTCGGCACCGCCTGAGCTCGAAGAGGAAATTGAAAAAAAAGCTGCGTAATGCACAGGAGGTCCAATTACAAAGAAACAATGAAAACAGAAGATATAGGACTTTTGAAATAGGGGAAAGGTATTGGTAAGAAGATTGGGTAACAAGCTATCGCCCCTATGCGTAGAAGAGACAATAAAAGCAGATTTGGGAACAACAGTTCTTATAAAAGGGAGGGTGGTCCTTAAAGACAACCTTAAATAGTATAGCTTACAAATTTCGTGGTATGAAACTGGCAAATTCAGCAATCCTTGGCGACAACAATGTGACTTTTGGTCGATGAACAATTCATCAGTGTTATCATACCGTAGTAGTATCTAGCATTAAGATAAAGCATAAAAACTAATAACTGCACTTTATAATTCTAGACTAAAATAGTTTTGTAAAAAAGTAAAAATTTTCTATAAATGGAGTTACGACTCTCGATCTTGCCGACGATCTTGACATAGTAGCTTTGACACATGGGAACAAAATTCGGCAGCTGCACCTCTCAACAACTACTCTTTATGTAAGGAAGCGATTTAAGGAAATTACCCACAGTTGTTACGTGCTGCAGACTTAAAAAGAGCTCTAATCGACGGAAGGCTTAGGCTGCCTTTACTTCACAAGATAAGCGTAAAAAAATCTGCGCTTTATCCACGAAATAAGAACGCAGCTAAAGACCAACTCAGCACTGGTCTGCCTGATACGTATAACTATTATTATTTTCTCCGATTGCTTCAATATGAAGCGACAACGGAAGAATAAACTTAGTAGGACGTCCAAGCCACCAACCGAGGAAGATCGAGGACGGCCTTCATTTGAGTCACGGAGGAGTTAACTCTATGGGCTCGCCAAAGCGTGATCGAGAGTTTTAGGGTTAGACTTAGCATAAGAATATACGAATATGCGAGTCAGTGATTAACTAGCCCGACACTCAGCTTGGAGACAATAACTGCAGCTGGTCTTAGTATGATGATAAGGAAGAGGAAGAAAAAACAGAAGAGGAAGGGGAACGGGCAGGGCAACGGAAAGAGGAATATGAAGAGGAAATGCAATATGATGACAAGTTATGAGTCAAAATAAGTGAAAAAAGCCGGTATTATTTCCGACCTCTTGGTTTTGCATGATTTTTACACATCGCATAGAGGAGATAGCCAATTTTAACCACTTGTTTTTTTTTTCGAAATTCCAAATATTTATCGAGTTATCGATAAGTGAATATTGATTCAGCCGTGTGGGGAGCGGGTTAACCACCTCATCAAAAGTCGCCTCATACGACAAGCTTTGACCTGCTGAGGTGGTATTCTCTAACGCGCTCACCACACGGGAAGAAGTATCATCTTTTGTCTCCTATTTCACACAAATTGCATCCTCTAATTGATTAAGTTTATAATATTGCTTTCCATTGAGAACCTTTTGAGAAAGAATACCAAAAAGCTTCTCTTCAGGTCCAGGATTTTAGCTGAACAAGTCAATAATGACATGTTTCAAAAAAGTTACTTTTCGAATGGTTACCAAGCATATGCTTGCACTTGAATGAATTTGTTACCCACTTCCTTTTGATACTTTGAGATCAAATTCATTGCAAGCTTGAGATGTACTTTTAATTTTATTGGCCGCGGTTTTTTTTTTAGCTTTTTGCCATGGTTGTTTGTTGGTTCTAGCCTATTTCGAGACTTACTCTTTGTAATGTATTCAAATGGCTTATAAGTAGGGGAGACTGTTGCTAACCCGGACAATTTTTGTCTTAAACCAAAAATAGCAAAAAATTTATTTATTTGATTCCCGGAATGAAATACACCATTAGAATTATTTTTTTTTCTGAAAATTATCAATTTTTTAGGGAATATGAAAAATTATGGAATGCAATTTTTTGTTAAAAAAAAACTGGAAATGTTATTAAGAAAAAACAA